>OZ024878.1:39683375-40415875 GCA_964017185.1 Rugalucina vietnamica | reverse complement strand
TTTTTCACAATATCCCCGCTGATCTCAAAGGACAAAACGGAAATTATAATCTTCACCATGAATGATGTACGGGGAGACTTTTTAGGGGCGCCACAAGGCACAACACCAGCTGCAGTAATAGCAAATAAAATTAAAATTGAGATCCCTAGAGCAGTGAACATAATGGGCCATAACATCCCAATAAGTGGTTATTGGGTCATATGCCTCTACCTGGACGTGACCATATAAAGGGTTATAATCAATATGTAATGATCTTGATTTTAATAACCCCTTGACTGATCTCTTCCTATGAAAAAATAATTTGTCTCCCGGGGATTTACAGGGTGCCATGCAATCCAAAATGTGTTTTAATGGCTATTTACACAGAACCATCATACAACCTACTGAAATTCGTATTTTCAATCCAGATCAGAGAAAATAAAACTCTAACAGATAGCTTATATCTCTTGCAATGTGTGTGATATAAATCCTCTGAAAGCATGACGGCCATTCTCTGTACAGAAATGGTAACATAGAAACCGTTTTTATATCTCAGTTAATTCTTATCTCCTCGATACTGGAATTGAAATTTCAATAAGCTTTCACTGGTATTTGGTGATATAAGCCGTAATGATTGGGTTTTATCCGTATAAGAGCTAAAGTCTCTTGATTGAAACCTCGACATGCATTTCCTGTGTTTGTTATTATAATAATGGTTAGACAATATGTGCCAAGACACGAGAAAACCGTCACAGGTTACTATACATACAAGTCTTTGACTTGCTGAGGCTAAACGAAAATACATTTTTGGGCTTAGAGATGTTTAAGCGAAATAAGAAATATACTTACAAAGCAGAAGGCAACAAAATACAACTTGCTCCTAATTTTCGCAACAACTTGAAATTTTCACCCGGATGCTTACGAATGGTTGCAAATGCTACCGAATGCTACCGAATTTCTAGTGACTAATGCGAATTTGCGCAAAACTGCATTCGGAAGGGCATTCACAAGGCAAATTCGGTATATGTGACAGCAATATTATTGGGGTGATCATGAAGGCCACCTTATGTAAAGGTAAAGAAGTAGAAAAAGTATATTTAAATGTGTGATAATCAAGTGTATTACCCTGCAATATACAGTGGTCCAATACTTATTTTGGTGAGTATAGAAGAATACTCCAATAAACTATATAGTAACATTTAAGAAACAACTCCGTTTACAAAAGTACTCGTGATAATCAATCATAAATTGAGATCATTTAAAAATTGTACTACGCGTAACCCTAATGCAAAAACAAAAATTGCTTATAAAATACGGCTGAGACCTACAATACACATGAGTAAAATCATAACAAATGGAATTGAATGATTTTCAATTCTTGGGATCCCGTTCACACAGACAGTCTGTGTAAACTGTAAACTCAGTCTATCGACACTAGTTATAGAAAAAATTAAACATCCTCACTTCACCAAGCCAAATGCGTGATGTAGCATGACTTTTAAGGTTCAGACTATTAAAGCACATTCTTTATAGGACCACCAGGGGTTGGAGAAATATTGCTTGGCTACAATTTGCCGCCATGCAGAGCCTTCTATTAACAGGTTTACTTGTTTTGTAATCGGGGGATTTGAAAATGATTTGACGATTATATAAACACTGCTATATGTAAAGCAATCTGTGATATATTGAGACCTAGGAAAATATAATATTGATTCTAAAATATGTAAATGCCATTTTCTGAGCAGCACATTTTAACCGTAAAATATTTGATACCGTCAATAATACAAAGAGTGTCTCCGAAGCATTGCCCGATTTCTAATTTCGATTTCAAAATATATGCCTCGTTGATTTAAAAGAGATAGTGCTAAAGATGCATATGAAATAGTGTGGCTGTTACGATCACGCCATTGCAATGCTAAAGAAACAGTGACGCACATACTAACGTATGACCGTTATACCGCATGCGTCAATACAATGCTGTAGGCTAGAGTATAAGAAACGGTCGAGCATACACCAGCGTATGCCTGTTGTAACAAACGCGTCATTGCAGTGCTAAAGATAAGAGTATAAAGAACCGTATAACATATACCAGTGTAACACTATTGTAACGAACGCGTCATAACGGTGCTAAATATAAGAGCATACGAAACAGTGGAACTTTTAACCTCTGCATGGCGATTGTAACGAACGCGTCATTACACTGCTAAAGATAAATACATACGAAACTATGCAACATATACCGGAGTATGGCTGTTGTGTATCGTCTTTTAGCGGTTGTTGTCTCTGTAGACCACACTTGACGTAGCCCCAACATTCTGACGGCGGCATGAACTGGTACGACTTGAAATATACACCACATGCTGGGTTGATCTTGTTGTCACATTCAAAACATTTCAGTCCAAAACCTGTCAACGAAAAAACAAGTTTACTTTTCAGTCCATTATTGATAAAATCGAAGATCCGCTGGCTAGAAATCAGCAGCTCACGTTGTGATATATTTAGTTGCATATGACCTTCAAGTCAATGCTGTCAAAATTCGCAAAGTATCTGAGGGAAACCCTTTTACTTTATTTGATCTTTTTCCAAAACCTTCATTTTCCAACTCTAGAGATATTCTATGGATGTGGAGAAAAAATCATCCACAGACCATTTTGACTTTCAAAGCAGCGAATAATAATACTAACAATAATAATAATAATAATAATTTCGAAAAAAAAAGTTTCGTTATGTTTTATGTATTTCTTTCTTATCTGGTGTCTATCTTGGGACTTAAATTTAAATTTAAATGAATCGATTCCTGGTCCCTCTATTCTTACTTTGTCACAAGTAAATTTCAGTTCAAAATGACTGTTTAATTTTTAAACGGAAATAAGCGAATTTCCTGATCTGAAAACCCCCTGGACATATGCGTACATTTCAGTGCGTACTCATTAGATTCTTATAAAGAATGGACATTAAACAAGAGGAATGATAATAACATTATTCATTTCTACGAAATACCATGGTGGGCGACCAAAATTAAAGAAATTATACACTTACACTCTTTCAGGTCAAAGATGAATATCAGATATACAACAAAAATATTTAAACTTCCATTTCTTCTGTATAAAGTGCTTTTGTTCACGAACATATTTCTTCGACTCCAGTTTGTCATTCCATTACGTCGATAGTTATACATTAAAAGTCTTTCCCTAGAGCTGGCCAAATCAATTTTCGCCTTTGTAGAAGTCTTTTACAGCTGAACATCAAAGGTCACGCATAACACCATGCCTGTTTTTTTTCTGAAACATTCAGGAAAGTAATCTACTATAAAACATTATAGTATGTCTGCGAATCAATCCATATATTGAAAATTTGAATGATACTTCGATGGATCGTGGCCAAAGACGGAAGCAGCTCTGTGATTTTGGAATCGTCTGTGTTTAAATACATAGTTTCTTCTCCGTCCTTGTGAAATAATCTTTTATAAGCTATTTACTGTTCAGTCGGTTTATTTATTTATTTATTTATTTATTTATTTATTTATTAAACTTATCTTTCTATATCATGAGTCTTTAAAGCTCACTTTGTGCGCGTGCAGCTCAAAACATCCACATAAAGCTATGAATCATCTAATCCAAAACTTGGCTGTTGCCCTAAAATTAAATTAAGGAAAGTGTTTTACAACAAACAAACTAATCAGTAGAAAGACAGTCAGCTTCTCTTCTCGACAGCCAAAAAAACTAGCTGTGGTAATCAATAAGTAATATTCCTTTATTGAATCAATTTATCCAACTGGATTCTACTGCGGAATGGAAAAGAGCTTTGCAAACATTACTTGGAACTAATTGAGTCTGCGGAAAATGAAGTTTGCAAAGGATCATGTGTTCGAACTGCGGAAAGCTTGATGAGCGATGCCCATACATAGAAGTATTGTGCCCTTGGCTACCTCTGCAGTTATCCGGAAAGTCACAAAGAGTCTTCTGACATGCACTGGCTTGACCATCAGATATTATGTAGCACAGTTAAGGTGCTTGTTAAAACCAACATTCTGTCCCTTTGTACCCGGTGTCAAGTCAAATTCAACCAGAATTTGCATCGAAGACTTCGAATTCTCACATTTATATTCATATCAATGGTAATTATCAAGTCAAACACAATGGCAAACTAGGGAACATCAAGACTGGTCTCAGTATCAACATAAACACAATAGCTGATTTGTCTTGTGTGACTTTAATTGCAAACCACAGCAGAGAATGTTTATCGGGATCCTTTGCTACGTGATTAGAAACTTGATCCACGGCGTGAACAATAGGGAATTTGTGATGGTGAATTAGTTAATCAGATCAGTCTGGTTAGCTTTATCTGTACAGCTGGAATATGCACAGGTGTAGTTCAGGTCATGGCTGTCCAGTGAAACAACGAAGACATGCCTAAGCGAAATTTATCCGTGGTTTGTCGCGTTGCGGTTAATATTTGTACAATACATGTAAGTGTTGTTTGTTCCATTGATTTTTTATTGTAAATGGATACATATAGTCCCGTCTCGAGAAAGATGTTCCAATTACAGATCCCAGTCTGTTATGAGCTTCCTGCGTA
The DNA here is from genome assembly GCA_964017185.1 of Rugalucina vietnamica. Classification (NCBI taxonomy): domain Eukaryota; kingdom Metazoa; phylum Mollusca; class Bivalvia; order Lucinida; family Lucinidae; genus Rugalucina; species Rugalucina vietnamica. Next base: position 40,411,318 of record OZ024878.1, on the reverse strand, counting down.
ATTCAAGTTAAACACCTAATGCAAGCTATTATTAAAACTGTCATCGCTAAAAGCAATCTCATAAACTTTGCTTCAAACAGAAAACTGCAGCAATAACATTAAGACATCTGACGGCTGAACATTCGGAAATACGCATACAGTAGCCAAAGACAGAAAACGGCCGTCTATGCTTTTACAATGTGACTACTTAATACAACTTATCCTTACCAGGCCTCAGCTGAGCATGAACTTTAAACTGCTCATACATACATACATACATACATACATACATACATACATACATACATACATACATACATACTAAAATAGCCCAAATGAATTGAAATTTCAGGTTAAGTCACCAAAGCAGAGCTGAACAAGAAAACAGTTTTATTACCTCGGGGACAGGTGCTGCTCCGTATCAAAATGATACGAATAATCTGGCTCTGACCAGAAGAACCACAAAACAGACCTAAACACTTATAATCTCCAAAAGGGGTATGGTGGAAGTTTTATAATATTTTATTTTGTTACTTTATTTCAACTCCATCTATTTACTTGTTACTTATTGTCTGAGAGGTATTGTGCAAAACTCCTAGATGCAGCTTGTAAACGTGTACTTCTTTTGGTGAAATGGAAAAGTCTTCATTAAGTATTTCCTAGACGCAACTGTCAATTAGTGTTTATCTTTGTGCTTCTTTGACAGTATACATCAAGTGGCGTTCTGATGGCGCACCTGATTTACTTAATTACAATACAAGACTTTGTAAGGACGTCATGCTGTTGATTTGGGCTCCATGTGTTTCACATATTGACAGTAATGATAATATACCATTGAATTACACATTTTAAGGTCAGCATCATAAGTCAATAGAATATACGTTTTATACAATAATTCAATTAATATCTTTTTTACACAACCACCATTACTTCCCGCGTGTCTTGCATTGTTTGGCATCTTCGCTTGAATTTTCAGTCTGATACTCCATTACTTTTAATAGATGAGATAATCTTTGTTAAGGCATTTCTTGCGTTACCTGCATAGCTATAAGATAAATACGACTACAGAGAACATAGCAGAAAGAAGAAAGTTGAAATATGACTCTACTGACTTATGGAAATTAATTGAATTACCTGCTAGGTCGCACCCACGGTAAACAACTAAGGACACGTGCATGGACAAACTTTCCGAATGAAGTTTATCAGCTCTTTGTTTACATTATTTGGTAGTAAGTTCCGTCGAACAATGTTTCTAAGGAAAAGCTCTATTGCCACCAAATGTGACAAATTATTTGGGTTCACACTCAGCAAAGAATAATGTCAAAGAACTTTGCTAATGTGTACAGTATTTGCCTTTGTAAAGCATTATTTGCGAAGGTGAATTGATTGCCTTATTTCGTCGAAAGGAACATTATTCTATTACATTATGTCGACGTTTGGAAAACGCACAAAATAAAAAAATAGCCCAGACATAGGCCCTGTCTTCACAGGGCATTGTCTTAACAGGGCATTGTCTCCACAGGGCATTGTCTCCACATTGTCTTAACAGTTTCCAGACTCAATGGCAAACTGAAAACGTCCACACGAAACGTCAGTAAAATTAACGTCACTTACAAAAATAAAGGACATCAGATTGTATTGATACAGAGTTAGCAGACAGTCCCGACAGAATGTATGGTTTGCTTCGGACCAATGAAAATCATCCTTGGTCAATAAGGATAGGAAGCTACTTTAAACACTGAATATATCTACAGACAAACAACTAAAGGCTTTATAAAATAAGCTGCTTTCCTTTGTTGTGTAATTATTTTTCTGTCATATCAACGAGGAGCTGTCAAATGCAAACATTTGTTGTTTGATACCCAAGTCATCGGTCGACCTTATTTTCTGTTCTATTGATATACAAAGAAGATAATAATGACCGGAGGCTTTGACAACCATTATTACAAATCAAGTATAGTTTTAACCCGCTCTATTCACATATCATCAGGGGCACTTGTTTTAAGGCAATTTGTTTCTTAATTAGATATGAAATTGATTTGGTTGCAAACTTCGACGCATTTCCTGGAGTTCTTCGCGACACATTTGTGGAACTATCCGAACAATGTCACATTCTGTGTTTAATGACAGTGGATTCATTATGTTAAATATGATTTATATGTTTGCCCTTGATGATTCATTGACTATACTGTAATTTTGTAAACATGTCGTGGCAAAGGTCAAGCTGGTTCCATCAGCTTAACATTTAAAACGGGACACAGTTGGTCACGGAGAGGCGACACTAATCAGTACGGCCCACTTTAGATTCACCACGAGGACCGAACAATAAGTAAATGTTGTGAACCACTGCAGACGCTAAGTGTGAGGTTAGGGCCCTGTAAAACCGGTTTACGCCCCCATTAATTTTATATTACTGTTTGTTCCAGACGTTTTTTGTTGTGGTTCTAATAGTTTTATGTTTTGGTGTTGAACGCTTACTCGGCTTAAGATATGTTTCCTGATTATCAATTTAGTTTATTCCCGCTTCTCTTTTTTTAGGGTGAGAATTCCTTTCTGATAGCGCCATTTCCTGATCATTGCCTATTTTTACCGTTTTGAAGTATTAGCTATACTTTGCTCCAATATTTAGAGTCGTCCTTGTTTCTGCTTTATCACAGTGATTAGATGTTCCGTTTTTGTGGTGCTTCAATAAGGATTAAGAAGGCATCTATCAAGTTAGAACCGAACAAATTCTTGGTGTTAAATCTCAGCAGATTTAGGGAGAGGGTTGTGGCCACGTAAAATTGATATGTCATCAATTTATTTCTATATTGACTGTTCAAATGCGGTTCTACTGTAGTTATTCTTCCTGTTTATTCTGTCTTGGGAAAGAGCCAGTCAACTTCCCGTTAATGTGTGTTGTTTTTTTTTGTGAGTGTGTAATGTTCTTTCTTTCCCACCTAGTGTCTGGGTTGGGATTTTCAATTTAATTGTTTCAATTCCTGGACCTTCTGTTATTACTTGGGGTACTCAGAATCAGTGCAAACGTCAGTTTACCAAACAAGGAAGCACATTATTTAAGTGTGCTGGTAAGCTATAAATACATGAGCAAATTTCTAACTCTCGGTAGTTTGTGAAATTAGGAAAAATGCTGCATATTGGGCACAGTAAAACACCCTTGGTGGATGCGATTGCTTTTCCACTGATGGTGTTTATCTGTTAATGTCGCTATTGCATGGTTCGGCATTACATAAGCATGAGTGTGGGTTATCAACGAAAAGTAAGAACATATAGATCAGGTGTTGATACAATTAAATTAAGAACCCAGCAAGGTAGCCATCGTGGTAGCATAATTATACCTAAAGGGCCATTACATTTGATTATAAAAACCCAAACATTGGAGACCCTAGAATTTTTAAAGTCATTGAAAAAGAAGCCTTTCGTTTTAACATCGAAACTGTGCAATAAATTCAGGTAGGGACAATACGAGAACATTTAATGCAGGATAACAAATAGGACATTTTGCTTTTGTTCACTTACGAGTATAGCATCATATTGGAAATGTAGGTTACAACATACAACATACTACCTGGAAAACACTAGACCTTCATTTTCGAAACAGTTAGCCAGAAAATATATGTATTGCACTTTTTGGTCAAGTAACAGACTCGGATAAATGATTTTGTAGTGGCTTGAACAGGTACCTTCTCTACCGTTGCAAGTTTGCGAAAAGAAAGAAACTATAAAACAAACAGAATAACTAATGTAGTTATTTGTATGGGAAAATAACCTGAACATTAAAACATTTATATATAATCATTACAATGACTCTAACATACGCGTACTTAAGGTATTTAAACCTCTTAAACAGTATCCCAAAAGACTGGAAACGTAAAGTTTGAAACTCAAATATCCCAGTCGAAACAAAAATATTAGATCAACGTAAGAACACTATGTAAACAAACAAAAAGTAATCTATAATTGTTTCTGGACAAAACAAAAACACATTAAATGAAATCTGAGATGAACAATTTGAATGAACAGTTTTCAGATGATTTAATCTGTGCGTTAATGATTAAAAATATACTGTCATATTAAAAACAACAAATGATATAAAAATTCGCAACTTCCAATATAAGTATTTAATGCGAACCATACCGACAAATCAGTTTCTAACGAAGTACCATGTTGTGAATTCTTCCCGAATTTTGCAACATGGAAATTGAAACATTTTCACAATTGAAACATTTTCACATCTTTCCTGGAAGTACACATACGTACATCGATTCTGAACTTCTATTTAGACTTAAAAACAATAAGTTTCCAATGAGTTAATATACATTGATTTTTTTTTCTGAAAAAGATACTGATCATGTTTGTTATTCGCCTACTGCTTGAAATCCATTATGTCATACACCAAGAACTCATTTTACATGATTGAACCAGCTTTTGTCTATGTAAATACCAAATGGAATAAAATACATTTCAAAAGAAAATCTTCAACATATATTAAGTCAAATAGGTGTATAATCTACGATAAATGTTTTATACAGATCTGCGCCAATATATCCCATTTCGTACATGCTTCTTACCACAAAACATACATTGCATCTTGTCTGGGTTTGTACTGTTTGTATGGATTAGTTTCCAATGCATAATATGCTTCCATTTGTCGCCCATTAGCGAGTAAACAAGGATTGTAATGCCCTATCCACGACGACCTTAACATCCTCTGATATGAAGTAAATTCCAACATTACTCGCATTATTTTATATGAGTCGCATCATGGGAAACCCTGTTTTACATTTTCAAAACGAAAGACACAGATCAGTATTTCTACACAGATGACCAGCGTCTTGGTTTTTATTTCACGGATAGTTCAATCCATCTTCTTCTTATAGCTCAAAAACATAAACCTTCTATTTATTCTTTGACCGTAAAGACCGGTTTGTGTTAACCTGGTCGGGAACCACGATGACAGGTTTTCTCGTGATGTGGTTCATATATGCTACCGCACTAAAAGAATGTGATATAAAGCAAAGGCGACACCACACAGCGTTAATATTGACGCTGACGTGACAGTACAGCTGACGTTACAATAATCCTTGCTACAGAAACAGAACTGGAAGGTGTCGTTGTTGGGCGGCAGGACGTACGTCTTACAACCGTCAGTTTCGTCTATACCCGGGAGAGTACCGAGGTAATAACAACGCCGTAGGATCCCGATAAAATTATCTGAAAATAAACGAACCTCGTCATGAACTAGAGTATACAGTCTTTCCGACAAGAATAAAAAGGTACAAGTAGGCAATGATCAGGATAAGGCGCAATCAGAATTAAATTCCCATTCCAAAAAACCGAGGTGGGATATATTTATAGAACATATCGTAAGCCAAGAGAGCAGCTATTTCCTAATAGGCGGCCACTCAGTTACCCGAACTTATCTAAAACTATGAAAACGTACATAAGATTCCAACAGCACAAAAATTCGACTCCAAAACATCAAACAAATAGAACCACAACACGAGTATCGCCTTGGAACGATCAGTAATATAAAATTACTGGGGGGGGGGGGGCTTAAAACCATTTTGTATGATGCATTTTTGGGCTAAAAATCAGTAAAGTCGCTAAGCCGCATGGTTTTTAAGGTACCTGGGACGTTTTGTGAAACGAAAATGCCTTTAGATCATTGGATGTGTTACGGCAAAAATCAATGTAAAGCTGGATGTTTGATTTTAGAATGCGTTTTATGATTGTCATTAACAGAAATCATCTATAGCACAACAAATCACAAGAAAGTGGCACCTGCAAACATTACATGGACCTGTTTTGTCAAATGTGAAAATACAAAACATATAGCGCCTCCTTGTCTCCTGCTTAATGCTGTCTTATTTTAAAGGCCCACACTGTTGCCCGCCAAGTGGTACACCTTGTGGATTGCGACTCATTAGATAATGGCTTCCGGAGAAATGTCATGAAAACTTATATAATCAAAATTTTGTGTGGATAAAGAAGACTATGTGCCGTCCAAAAAGCTGGTTCATCGTACGTTTATTTCTATCTTCGCTAAAACATCTTCAAATTTTCGTTTAGCCAAACTAAGTCAGAGACTTGTATGTAATGATGATGACTGATTTCTCGTGTCTTGGCACATATTGCCTAACCATTATTATAATTACGAACACAGGAAATGCATGTCGAGGTTTCAGTCAGAAGACTTTAGTGCTCTAAAAGCTCTTATACGGATAAAATACCAGTCAATAAGGCTTACGTCACTAAATACCAGTGAAAGCTTATTGAAATTTCAATTCCAGTAATGAGGAGATAAGAATTAACGTTTTCTATGTTACCATTTCTGTACAGAGAATGGCTTTTATACTATAAGAGGATTTAAATCACATATATTGCAAGAGATATAAGCTATCTGGGGTAGAGTTTTATTTTCACTGATCCCGCATTAAAATACGAATTACTGTAGATTGCATAACGTGTATGTGTGAAAAACAACTAAAGACACATTATGAATTCCATAACACCCCAATGACCATGAACAGATAACAGATAAGAAGACAAATGATTTTGATCTTTGGTTTTTTCATTGGGATGATCATGACGGGCCAACTTAATTCAAAATGCAGAAAAATTGTTTTATCCTGCGATATATAGTGTTGTGACCAATTACTTATTTTGGTGAGTATAGAGGAAGACTCAAACCCTGTTTATTGTAACATTTAAGAAACAGTACCTGAGAAACAAATCATTTATTTGTGACAGGCTATCATTTTGCACAGTGTAGATCTCGCTGAGCCCGCAATGCAATAAGCTCCTTCAAAGATTATTCTAAGTATAGATCAAATTGCAAAGACAAAAAGTGCTTCTGATGCAGTACACATGCGTAAAAACTGATGGATTTTTGTTGTTGTTTTGTTTCGGTGATCCCGTACATAGAGACAAACTGTGTTTGCTATAAACTCAGTCTATCGACAGACACTGGTATTAGCCAAAATTAAACATCTTCCACTTAACCAAACAAATTGCCAAGATTAAAACGTGGTGTTGCATGACTTTTAAGTTTTAGAATATTAAAGCACATTCTTTAAATGCGCGTCCATCGGGGCATTGGGAAATATTAATGAGCTACAATTTGCCTCCATGTAGAGTTGTCTATATCGATAACAGATTTAATTTTTTTCTTGTAATCGGGTGATTTGAAAATTAGATAAAAACTGTTATGTGTTCTGCAATCTGTGACATATTTAGGCCTAGGAAAAATATATTGATTCGAAAAATATGTAAATGCCATTCTCTGAGCATCACATTTTAATCGTAGGATATACCGTCAAAAATACAAATAGTGTCTCCGAAGCATTGACCGATTTCTAATTTCGATTTCAAAAGATATGTCTCGTTGATTTTAAAAAGAAGATCAACATAAGAAATAGTGGAGAATATACCGTCGTGTGACTGTTACGAACACGCCATTGCAATGATAAGGATAACAACATAAGAAACAGTGGTGAAGCACATACAAAGTGTGACTGTTGTAACGAACGCGTCGTTGCAGTGCTAAAGAAACGAGCACTAGGCACAGAGAAGCATATATAAACGTATGACTGTTGTAACTAACGCCTAATTGCAATGCTAAAGATAAGAGCATAAGAAACCAGCGTATGACTGTTGTGATGAACGCGAAATTCCAATGCTTAAGATATAGAGGATATTCAAATATTTCTGTTGAATATGTCTTTCATTTCATAAGTGAAGTGAAAAAATATTTTATATTTCATGAGTGGCAAAGCCACGAATGCAAAATACATTTTTTGACTTCACGAGTGAAATTAAAGCCATATTCAACAGAAACCTTTGAATTTTCTTTGTATTATGTATATACAATGTTGAGTACAATCATTTCAGCTTAGGAAAGCATAATTATGTACAGTATGTTTTTTACAATCTTGATTTCATGCAAAGTTTGTTACATGACATGGCATTTGAAATGAGCATGTACACATGTCAAATGAATGTAAATTTAATTAAAATACTCGTGGCAACTTTGTACAAGTGACGTCCTTTAAAAATTTGATGACGTCACATAACGCATTTTTCTTACTGTAAAGAAGTGGGGAGGTGCAAAATATGAAAAACAAAAACCTGATTAATTTGGTACCAAAATGTTTCGTATGTTTTAACTAAGAAAATGAAAACCCACACTTTATGTTTTCGTTCACAAATAAGAAATTTATAAGCGTTTGAAATTCTGAAGTGGGGTGAAGTAAGCAAATGGAAAAGGCAGAGCCAATCCAAAAATGTTATATTTTCACAAAATATAATCTCTTTTCACATGTTAAAATATATCATTTCAAATATATGTTATATTTGATAAATATTCCTCTATATTTCATGACTCCGTGTATAATAAAAGAACATAAGAAACAGTGGTGAAGCATTTTTATATACAAACATATGACTGTTGTAATAAACGCATCATTGCAATGCTAAAGAAACATGTAAGAGCATAAGAAACAGTGGAGCATAAACAAACGGATGACTGTTGTAACGAACGCGCCATTACAATGCTATGACTATCTATGCGTTATTTAACAATGCTAAAGATAAGAGCGTAAGATCTAGAAACAGTGGAACAAATACCAGTGTATGGCGAAGGTGTCATTACACTGCTAAAGATATATACATACGAAACTATACAACATATACCGGTGTAAGGCTGTTGTGTATCGTCTTTTAGCGGTTGTTGTCTCTGTAAACCACACTTGACGTAGCCCCAACATTCTGACGGCGGCATGAACTGGTACGACTTGAAATATACACCACAAGCTGGGTTGATCTTGTTGTCACATTCAAAACATTTCAATCCATAACCTGTCAAACAAAAAACAAGTTTACTTTTCAACCCATTATTGATAATCGAGGATCTACTGGCTAGCAGCTCACGTTGTGATACGAGGATCGGTCAAAAAGTTCTCTCACTCCATATATTTCTCGGTATCTGTCATTGCAAACTATTTTAAAATAGCAACATCTGTAAGACCAATTCTCTCGCTATTACCTGTGATAAAAATTGTTTGTGACTCTTCATTAATGAAATGTAATAAATCACTTTTAAAGCGGTGACTCCCTGACACTGGCATGGTTTGAAGAAAACAATGCAAAAATATACAGTAAAATGATTTCGAAAAAAGTCATAAATGGTATATATTGTTCGAATATGAGTGATTATATCCTGCAAAACTCAAACTTCTTCAACTTAATTTAATTGTTTTATAGCACAACGAAATATTGAAATCGACCTGTTCTGGCATTTTTTTAAAACTGCAGTTTAAATTCAAAGAACAAATGACATCTAGGCATGAACATCCAAGCTTTAAATGCATTTAACCATTGAACTGTATCATCTAAGTCTGTTCTGAAGTGAAATCACAATAATGTCAGCAATTATAATGACACAGTTGTATTAAACAGTTACAGGGGTACATATTCAAATGACGTCATCTTTATCTCTTCATTATACAGTCAGACGCGCACTTGTAACGTTCATTTCTGCCGGCTTGCTTATAACAGAATTTATCACTTAAAATTTGAAGAAAATATGACCAGTCGTTATAAATATACAACACATGAAAGACGCAATATGAGGTTCACAATTTCAAGAAAACATGTCAGTGGTTTTACCCCACCTGTCTTTCAGGACGAATAATTTAAACTATTTATTTCTTTTGGGCATAGGTTTGGTATCATTATAAAGGAGCAATGTTGCCCTTGCTAACAATGTATAATTCAGCAACCTATCATGTCTATTTATCGTAATATAAAACCTATGACAGAACTTCCTGACACACCCTCGTAGTTGCATATCGTCTTCAAATCATTGCTGTCAAAATTCTCATGGTATCTGAGGGAAACCCTTTTATTCTATTTTATCTTTTTCTCAAAAGTACAGTTTCAAACTATGTGGATAATCTATGGATGTGGATCCAAATTTTGATTTTTAAGTTTCAAATAATAATAATTATTATAATAATAATAATAATAATAATAATAATAATAATAAAACTAATAATAATAATAATCTAGCAACGTCAGCCTTTTTAGAGAAACGACGACGGGCGACTGGTAAAATAGAGTTTGACTATATATTTCGTCATTTTTGCCTTTCAGGATGTAAACAAGATAAAATCAGGAACTTCTAATTAGCAGAAACTCTAAAACCAAGATATACCTAAAATATATAGGCCTTTATCAACATTTGGCTAGTGACAAACGTCCTGTCACGCCTATCGGTAACACAATCACAGAATATTTGCTGCTGACAGTCGTCTGTAAAACAACTGTCAGCAGTCGCCCTTATCATTGAAAAACATAAGTGGTATTCGTAAAATTTTGAATGGACAAATATTTCCCCTATACAGATGTGTACATTGTATATATACTGTTGGCTTAAAGTTAAGCATATTATGAATATCAAGTGGTGATTTGAATTTCTAAAACATTTCAACAACCAGATTTATTTTGAATCGTTCGAACAGTGAAACACATTGCCCGCAAGAGTGTCTGTAGGAAACCAAAATGTTCTAAACATGTAACTTGCGTGGACAATCGGAGTGTGCCTTAAAATGGCACCTGTCGTATTTTAACCGGAAGTTCATCTTTATTATGATCATTTTGAACTTATTTTCTTAATCGCAGTAACATCGACATTGGGATAAGCTTTGGTCTACATTTTTGTGTTGTCATATTTTACATTTGGCTACCCTTACTAATGGTGTTGGCATGGTCCTGCCAAATTCATATCTCATTTCATCGTCACCAAGATACAAATGAATCTTAATATCAGAAAAAAATAAATAAATATTTCTCCTGTTCTCTGGATATGTTAAATCAGTGAATGTTATATGCTTAACTTAATGCCAACAGTATATTTTTCATCAATACCACCAGTCAATTTCAGTGAGAATACCTCAAAACGACTGTTTAATTTCAAAGCGGAAATAAATGAATTTCCTGATCTGTAAATCTCCTAGACGTATGCGGGCACTTCAGACAGTACTCACAATATTCTTATAAAGAATGAAAATTAAACACAGAAATGACGGTCATTTCTAACAAATATGGACAACTTTATAATAAATTAAAACTATTTTACACTTACACTCATTCACGTCACTTATGAGTATCCAACATATATATAACAAAAATATTTCAACTTCCATTTCGTCTGCATAAAGTGCTTTTGTTTACGAACATATTCCTTCGACTCCAGTTTGTCATTCCATTACGTCTATAGTTATACATTAAAAGTCTTTCCCTCCCGCTGGCTAAATCAATTTTCGCCTTTGTAGAAGTCTTTTACAGCTGAACATCAAAGGTCACGCACAATACCATGCCTGTTTTTTCTGAAACATTCAGGAAAGTAATCTACTGTAAAATATTCTAGTATGTCTGCGAATCAATCCATACATTGAAAATTTGAATGATAATCTGATGGAGCGTGGCCAAAGACGGGAGCAACTCTGTGATTGTTTAAATAAATAGTTTCTCCCCTGTCCTTGTGAAATAATTTTGTATAATTTATTTACTGTTCAGTCGGTTTATTTATTTATTTATTTATTTATTTATTAAACGTTTAAGAAGTAATTATATTACATGTTCTAACTTACGTGTCTACAATGTGGGTCTTTAAAGCTCATTTTGCGCGCGTGCAGCTCAAAACATCCACAAAAAACAATGAAACATCTAATCCAAAACTTCGCCGATGCCCTAAAATTTAATTAAGGAAAGTGTTTTACAACAAACAAACTAATCAGTAGAAAGACTGTCAGTTTCTCGACAGCCAAAAAAAAACTAGCTGTGGTAATCAATAAGTAATATTCCTTTATTGAATCAATTTATCCAACTGGATTCTACTGCGGAATAGAAGAAGAGCTTTACTAACATTACTTGGAACTAATTGAGTCTGCGGAAAATGAAAGTTTGCTAAGGATCATGTGCTCGAACTGCGAAATGTCTGCTGAGCGATGTCCATACATAGAAGTATTGTGCCCGCGGCTACCTCTGCAGTTATCCGAAAAGTCACAAATAATCTTCTGATGTGCACTGGCTTGACCATCAGACATTATGTAGCACAGTAGAGGAGCTCGTTAAAACCAACATTGGCTCTCTTTGTACGCGGTGGCAAGTCAAATCCAACCAGAGATTGCAGCAAATACATCGATTTCTCACAGATATAGTCATATCAATGGTAACTATCAAATTAAAAACAATGTTAAACTTAAGGGCGTCAAGTTTGATCTCAATCTTAACATATACGCTATCGCTGATTTGTTGTGCGCGACTTTAATTGCAAACCACAGCAGAGAATGTTTATCGGGATCCTTTGCTAAGTGATTAGAAACTTGATCCACGGCACGAACAATAGGAAATTTGTGATGGTGAATTAGTTAATCAGATCGGCCTGGTTAATCTGTACAGTTGGAATATGTACAGGTATAGTTCAGGTCATGGCTGTCCAGTGAAACAACGAAGACATGCCCAAGCAAAATTTATCCGTGGTTTCTCGCATTGCGGAAAATATTTGTACAATAAGTGTTGTTTGTTTCATTGATTTTTTATGGTAAATGGATACATATAGTCCCATATGGAGAAAGATGTTCCAATTACAGATCCAAGTCTGTTATATGCTTCCAGCGTAATTCAAGTAAAATACCTAATGCAAGCTATTATTAAAACTGTCATCGTTAAAAGCATTGTTATAACCTTTGCTTCAATTTGAAAATTGCAGCAATAACATTAGGACATCTGACAGATGAACATTTGGAAATACCCCTACAGTAGCCAAAGACAGAAAACGGCCGTCTATACTTTTACAATGTGACTACTTAATACAACTTATCCTTACCAGGCTTCAGCTGAGCATGAACTTGAAACTTCTCTGACATGATACGAAAATAGCCCAAATAAATTGAAATTTCAGGATTAGGTTACCAAAGCAGAGCTGAGCAAGAAAAAAGAAAAAACGTTTTATGACCTCGGGGCCAGGTGCTGCTCTGTATGAGAAGGATACGAATAACTCTGACCAGAAGAACCACAAAACAGACCCAACCACTCATAATCTCAAAATGGGTATGTTGGAAGTTTTATGATATTTCATTTTGTTACATTATTTCAACTATATCTATTTACTTGTTACTTATTGTACAGGTGCGAATAACCCTGACCAGGAGAACCGTAAAACAGACATAAACAATCATAATCTCAAAAGGGTTTGTTGGAAGTTTTATGATATTTTGTCTATCTATTTACTTGTTACTTAATGTCTAGGAGGTATTGTGCAAAGCTCCTAGATGCAACTTACGTGTTCTTCTTTGGTGAAACGGAAAAATCTTCATTAAGTAATTCCCAGACGCAACTGTCATTTCTGCAACAGAAAGTATGTGTTTATCTTTGTGCTTCTTTGACATTTTACATCAAGTGGCGTTCTGATGGCGCGCCTGATTTACTTGATTACAATAGGAACAAACCAATGTTAAGTACAATTTGATGAAAATACAAGTCACGATGTTAATTTGGTCTCCATGTGTTTCACATATTCCAACAGAATGAATAATAGCAGTAATGATAATATACCATTGCATAATATGTTAAGTCAGTATCATAAGTAACGTTATTTACCATAATTCCATTGATATCTCTTCGTGTTACATCTACTGTCTATTCTGTCTGCCTCTCTATTGTGTCGGTTGCCTTTCTTTTGGTCGAGACTAGCTAGATGGCTACGTTGTTGGTAAGAAGCCAGTCATCTCGCTCTACACGTGTTTTGTGGGAAAATGTTTTGTGATGTATTTGGTTTGGATATATATTTGTGATGTATATATATTTTTCTTCCCCTTCCGGTGTCTATGTTGGGACTTTAAATTTAATTGCAGTAATTTAAGTCACTTTATTCTTTCTTTCAACATAATACAATAGTTCCATTTACATCTATAAACTTTACGTTAGCACCATTATTCTCGGCACATATAAACGGTTGTCTTGTGTGACATCTTTGCTGGAATTTTCAGTCTGATATTCCATTACTTCTGATAGATGAGATAATCTTTGTAAAAGCATTTCTTGCGTGACCTGCATATCTGTAAGACAAATAAGACTACAGAGAGCATAACAGAGACAAAAACGAAAGTTGAAATATGTCGCTAGAGAGGTATGGAAATTAATTGAGTTATCTGCTATGTCGCGCCCACGGTAAACAACTAACTAGAGGACACGTGCATGGACAAACTTTCCTAAGGCAATTTATCAGCTCTTTGTATAATTATTTTTGGCAGTAAGTTCAGTCGAGCAGTGTGTCTATGGAAAAGCTTTATTGCCACAAAATATGACAAACTATTTGGGTTGACACGCAGCAAAGGATAATGTCAAAGAAATTTTGTCAAAGATGTTTGCTAAAGTGTCATTGCCTTTGGCTAGAATGGACTATTAGCCATTTGACTTCGAAATGACACTTTGATAATACTTAATGGCTCTGTCCCAGGCATTTACTGTTCACAGCTCGATGATAATCTGAAAACGTACATAATAGTAAATGTGACTTCACCTACACCAAGGTAACAAATGAACAATACATAGTTGCCATACAGTCCCGACAGAACTTTACCATCCGTATGATTCGCCAATAAAAATCATTATTCGCTAAGAGGGAAAAACTTAACATAATCAATATAACTACAGACATACAACTAAACCTCCACAAAATATAGGTAAAATACTTTGACCGTACCGCTTGAACTCATGTGATGAAGTTTTGTAAACACGGTAAAAGGGGCACCTATTTGTTTGACACATTTCCAGTGCCATGTGAAGCACGTGACCATGTATTATTTTAGCAGTCCGATTAACAAATGCATATCTATGTCAGAGGTTAAGCGGCACGGTCAAAGTATTTTACCTATACGTTGATTTCCTCCGTTATACAATGATTTTTTCTGTCATGTCAGCGAGATGCTGCCAAAAGCAAATCTCTGTTGCAGGACACCTAATTCATTGGTCGAACACATTATTTTATTTATTTTCATTCCCACCTGGTGTCTATGTTGGGACTTTAAATTTAATTGCATCGATTCCTGGTCCCTCTATTCTTACTTTCTACTGATATACAAAGACGAAAATATTACAATTTTAGCACAGGTTTTGCTCGCTGCATGGCTTTACATATCATCAGGGCCATTTGTTCTAAGACAATTTGTTGCTTAATTAGATATGAAATTGATTTGGGTTCAGACTTCGACGCAGTTACTGAGTTCTTCGCGATACTTTATTTTTTTAACAATCCGAATAATGTCACATTCATTCACTGTTTTGATTAATGGCAGTAGAAGTGAAAGATTGAAAGCAACAAAAACAAATTCTCACCGGGGTTTAAATATTAGCTCTAGTTTGCTCCGATATTTCAGTCGGCAATAGTCGTCTCTGCTTTATCTCAGTGCTTAGATGTTTTTTTTTCTGTAATGCTTTTAATTATACGTTAAATGCCATCTTCTCATGATACAGTATAAGATTCATCACGAGGACCGAACAACTAACTAAATGTTATGGACCACTGCAGAAGCTGAGGGTGAGATTATGGC
The DNA here is from genome assembly GCA_964017185.1 of Rugalucina vietnamica. Classification (NCBI taxonomy): domain Eukaryota; kingdom Metazoa; phylum Mollusca; class Bivalvia; order Lucinida; family Lucinidae; genus Rugalucina; species Rugalucina vietnamica. The sequence continues at coordinate 40,395,722 of OZ024878.1, read as the reverse complement.
CATGTAAAACCGGTTTAAGCCCACCAATAACTTTGTGTTACTGATCGTTTCAAGGCGATACTTCTGTGGTGGATCTTTTTGTTTCATGTCTTGGTGTTTAAAAAAATTTTTGTGCTGTTGGCGCCTTATGTATGTTTACATATTTTTAGTTAAGTTTAGGTTACTGAATGGCCACCTATTGGGATAATAGCTGCTCATTCGGCTTACGATATGTTTTCATTGTATAAGTACCTGATTGTTAGTTTGGTTTTTTCCCACCTCGGTTTTTGGAGTGGGAATCTTTTTCTGATTGCGCCTTTTCCTGATCTTTGCCTACTTGTACCATTTTAGATTTGACCCCGTTTAGACACGTGTCTTTGATTTAGACTTCCCTTGTCGTATGAATTTTTGAAATTGCAGTTTAATCGCTGGTTTATAAAGGGTCACTAGTATAGGGATCAAACATGGTTTTCTATGCATTATGTTTACCAAAAAGAAAAATACATTGTGATAACTTGCTTGTGTTCGGGGTTGGTAATATTTGTTTCATTGGTACCAATGGCATTAATACTTTTACCATTTGCACCAAATTCTTGACAAATGGTACAATTGGTAATTAACTTGGTACAAATGGTAAAAATGTTACCAACCAATGGTACCACTGGAGATCCCCGAACGCACGCATAGACAACCGTAGTTTGTGAAATTAGGAAATACTGCATGTATAGCGCAGTAAACCACACTTGGTGTTAATCTGCTGCTGTGTCTGGGCTCGGTTATATTTGATGGTAGAATAGTGACAACTGCCAGACCGGGGTTTAGCTACAGCAGTACAGTCCAGGGGGATTTTCACCAGCCCGCCCACCCCCGCGGTGAGGGGGCTGCAAGAAAAATGATTAAAAATTTTATATCCACCGCGGAAACGCCCTAGTCGGCGGGATTGCGGAGTTTCCGCGGAGGGGTAAAGAAGTAGAAATTTTATCGTCCGCGCTACTTGTATTTTTGTCTCTAACTTTCTACCGCGGACCCGCGGTGGAATGTTTCTACCGCGGACCCTCGGTGGAATGAGGATAAATAAGGAAAGTGGTCGGGGCTTGTTTCCGATTTATTGTAATGCATACTTGTACTTCGACCCGAGTTTAAATCTAATTCGATTATTATTTTTGTTTCATGAATCTTAATTAAAAATACATGTTTTACGGTCATAAAGTGTAAATGCATTTCTGTCACTAAAATCCCAGATTCTGCATGGTTGTAGAATCATTTCAGTGAAAGATATACATGTATGATATGGTACGACGCACACACACCTAAAGGCAAACAGAGAGAGAGAGAGAGAGAGAGAGAGAGAGAGAGAGAGAGAGAGATTGCATTATCTAGAATTCAGCTCTCTTTTTTGTCATGTTTTCTAAGTCCTTTTCATCTTTGATTGACAAAAGAAGTTTCGGCAAATTGTAATCGGGCGGTTGGTCCTTTTCTCTAATGATTGGCTTGTATAATGTTTCAAACTTAGGAGCAATTAAAATTTATAATTAAGGCGGTTCATCTGTTTTTCTGTCAATCATTATGACGTCATTACTTTTCATAGGAAATCCTCCGCAAACCCGCGGTGGAATTATACATGTAACGGGAGGATCCTCCTAGTATACTCCCTAGAATTTGAGTCAATTTTTATCTCTCTAAATCTCCATATTTTTATCAACGGCCCCGTTACCTTACCAAAAAGATTAAATTCCATACAATATTTGTTGTTTTTTTTTTAAATAAAAATATTTCGTTCTGATAGGCTGTGGACATAAATGTCGATATTTACATCCTTATCGGGATCAAATATACGCATGAATTATGGGTATTTGTCGTACTTCGTCGAAATTATGATATTTTTGTCAGATGCCGTTGCTAGGCAACATAGAATAGTCCCTGCTGATCTTTGCATTTCGTTTTCTCTTCTACTTCCAAACATAGGGCATATATAACACAACGAATATGATTTGTATATATATAAATGTCAAAATGATAAATTGGAGCACAAAATACATATGAGCGCGGATCTGGCAAAAGGTGTCTTCGGGCATTCAAGTACATTTTTTGCTATTTAAATTTAAATCTAAATTTGAAAAATTTGGCATGTTCTAATAGTTATTTCATACAGCTTTAATATTGTAATACAATCCAAGACACATACTTTTCTTATGGTCAAATGTTATTCATCATGTATCATGTATGTTGCCATGGCAACCATTGCGTCATAAGGACTACCCTCATTTTAAAAAAAAAAACAGGTACGCCCTTGGTATTGCATGTTTTATCAAACAGTTTGTGAATTCGTGCCTATTGCATAATCTGTGCAGTAGTATAGATGTTAAACTTAAAGAAACACTAAGAACTTCAAGAAGTTTAGTCTTACCTTCTTTTAATTACAGTGATTGAAAGACGTTAGTGTCATCAACGTCCAAACGTCATCAACAGTTTCATGACGTAATATTAAGATTGCATCAACTGCACACCTTTCAACGTTCATGTCTTTGCTATTTGTAAAGATAATCTCTTCAAATTTTCAGGAAATACTCAGAGAAACTTGGTCTTTCATATGTAATTAATATCTTTATTTAGATTTTTCTGCCATAAGACCCCTTTTATCAGATCTTGGCCCATATGTATTTCCATGTACCCCAAACAAAAATGATATTTTCAGTAAATTTCGCGTCCATGGCGACTTCGGGTCGACAAATCAAATAATCCTTAAACCTCAACTCGTCATCCGAACGTCATGATATTACACCTAATTACTGCACATATATACATGTGTAAACTTGCCAAATTATTTAAATGTATCTGCATTTGGTTACTAAAATATAGTTGAGTTCGCATTACTTCTTGGATCACCCACGTATTACAAGATAGCACCAAACATCACGAAACATACTAACGAGTAGAAAAAACAACAACAATTAAATGATATTTCAATCCCATCCTATTTCCAACATTCGAATTAATTTAAGCTAATTGCATCAACTTGACAACAATCCCACATTTCTGCTTTCGAAAGCAATAAGCAACCCATAAGACTTGTGGTACGGCTTGAAAACAATCCCCGGTCTTAACAGCTTGATCCATATCTACATGAAAGCTTGGGTAAATGCGAATGATTTGATCCGGTTTGGAGAATCTTCTGATAGGCAGATTTCCCCCGTTTTACGTATGAGAAGGCTCACTTTTGAAAATGCCATTTACCATATAATTAATTACATGATATAGTTTAGTATATTGCCTGTTATACATTAAATGCGCTTGAATTTCAGTAAAACAATGAAGAATCAATATTTGAAAACTTTTATTCGGATGCGTTGCTATTGCATTTTATTGTGAAAACGCAAACATTGGAAAATCTAGATTTTTTTTAACTTTGTAAAAATGAAGTCTTGAGATTTAATATCGAAAATATACGAGACAATACGAGAACTCCTAATAGCGGGGTTGTTTTACTTCAATCGTGAGAATAGCATCATATTGAAAATGCAGGTTTAGATTCATTGTCTGACCAACTTTTATATTTTTGGCTCTGTTTTGATTATACTAGTCTTTGTATCGACTTTCACATGATGAATATGCAGATGCATAAATACGTTAAGGGAAAAGAATCATATTTCGTTTTTGTTTAAGATTTACATTGAACATACCCGTACTAGCATCCTTTTTGTATTTTTAAGTAGTCAAATACAACAATTTTATTCATTCTGTTAACGGTAAATCTAGTAAAACTGTGAAAGCTGTGAAATCTGTAAACGGTAAATCTGTGCCGTATGATGATAACAGAACTATACATACAAATGTAAATACATTTTCTGAAAACGATACTCATTAAATTTCCACTTCAGTGTCTTACATTGAGCCGCGTCATGCGAAAACAAAAAAATTGCATATGCGCAGATCAGCTTCGAAGTAACTGCGAAGCTGATCAACGTCTTTGTTTCCGCATTAAGTACAATTCCTGTTCTTTCTAAGTCCAAAATTCCACGTCTCTTGTCATCCTCTGTACCTGCACAGTTCGATTGGTGTCGGATCTGTTCGCAAAACACATTGTTGGTTTTCTCGTGTCGTGATCCAATTTACATTCTCAAGGCTGAACCTTCTCTTGTCATTTACTACTCCCGATGGAATATAACACATATTCTATCCTTTTAAGTCAAATAGGTGTGTTTCATCCACGATACATCTTCTGAATTGTAAGGATTTCCAGCAGCTTTGTTTAGTGTCATACACATATCTCATTTGGTGCATACATCGTATTGCAAAACACACATTTTAACGCACTATACAAGACGGACATTGCATCCTCTGATATGCACTGATTCTGAAAATGTTGATTTTACTCGAGCCGCATCACAAGAAAACCTGTTTTTACATTGGCAAAAGCAAACACGCAGACTAGTAGATCAGCACATTTGTTTTCGTTTCATGGATAGTAAAACTCCTCTCTTTTCCAAATCCAAAATTTCATGCTTCTTGCTTTTTTCAGTGACTGTACCGATTGATTTGCATCAGATCTGGTCGGAAACCCAGAAAACAGGTATCCTCGTGATGCGGTTCATATATGCTACCGCAACACAAAAATGTTATATAAAGCAAAGGCGGCACCATATAGCGTTATAATTGACGTTGACGTGAGAGTACAACTGACGTTACAATAATCCTTGCTGCAGAAACAGAACTGAAACGTATCGTTGTTAGGCGGTAGGACGTACGTTTTACAACCGTCTGTTTCGTCTATACCCGGGAGAGTACCGAGGTAATAACAACGCCGTAGGATTCCGATAAAATTATCTGAAAATAAACAAACAGACTTAAGTAAACCTCGTCATGAAATAGAATTATACAGTATTTCTGACAAGAATAAAACTATTTTGTACGTAGCATTAATTGTGGGCTGAAATCAGTAAAGTCGCTAAGCCGCATGGTTTTAAAGGTATCTGGGACGTTTTGTGCAAGGACAATGTCTTAAGATGTGTTACGTCAAAAATAAATGTAAACGGAGTGGTTGGAGACATTGCTTTATGGTAAAAAATGTGCTTGATTTTAGAACGCGTCATATGATGGTCATTCAGAAATCATCTATAGTACAGCAAATCACAAGATAATGACATCTGGAAACATTACATAGACTTGTTTTGTCAAATGTGAAAATGCAAGACATATAGCGCCTTCTTGTCTCCTGCTTAGTGTTGTTTTACTTTGAAGGCCAACGCCGTTGCCCGTCAAAGTGGTACACCTTGTGGATTGCGACATTAGATAATGGCCTCCGGAGAAATGTCATGAAAACTTATTCAATCAAAATTTCATGTGAATAAAGAAGACTATGTGCCGTCCAAAAAGCTGGTTCATAGTACGTTTATTTCTCACCGTTTAGCCCGACTAAGTCAGAGACTTGTATGTAATGATGATGACTGTTTTCTCGTGTCTTGGCACATATTGTCTAACCATTATTATAATTAAGAACACAGGAAATGCATGTCGAGGTTCCAGTCAGGAGAATTTAGTGCTCTAAAAGCTCTTATACGAATAAAACCCAGTCAATAAGGCTTATATCACTAAATACCAGTGAAAGCTTATTGAAATTTCAATTCCAGTAATGAGGAGATAAGAATTAACTGAGATATAAAAACGGTTTCTATGTTACCATTTCTGTACGGAGAATGGCCTTCATGCCTTAAGAGGATTCATATCACACACATCGCAAGATATATAAAATATCTGTTAGAGTTTTATTTTCTCTGATCCCTTATGAAAATACGAATTACTAAATGTTGCAGGATGGGCCACTAAAAACACATTTTGGATTGCAGATAAAAGATAAGAATTTCCAAGAAGCATATGATTTTTTATCACTTAGATAATGTACCATACATTGATGTGGGATATTATGCCTGGACTTTTCGTTGGGGTAAGCATCACATGCCATGTAAAGATGCAGAAAAATAGTGTTTTGCCCGGCGAGATATAGTATAGTGGTCCATTATTTATTTCGATGAGTATAGAACAGAACTCAAATACTATGTTTATAGTAACATTTAAGAAGCAGCCCCGTTTACAAAAGTAAATGGAATACAAATTAATGATTTATTGACGGGTCACCATTTTGCACAGTGCAATAAGAGCCTTTCAAGATGATACTAAGTGTAACCCCAAATGCAACGACAGACACGTGTTTATAAAATACGAATTACATCGCCTTCCACACGATAGAGCCGTCCAAAATGATAGGTGTACGTAATTATCCGCTTTCTGGAAATTTCATAATTGATTTGTCTTTATATAACCAGTTTTATACTACATGTATCAACCGAAAGCACATGCTCGTTATGACAATAAAGAAGTATGCTTGAACTTGGAAACGGCATTCGACTATAGCCGTTATCATTTTCTGGACCTTCATTTCTCTTCTTTATAATGCATATGTTCGTAAAAAATAACCTTAAAAGCGTCGCGATCTGTTTCTTTGCTTCTGTCGATCTTTTTGTGTGTTCGGACCGCACACCTACAGGCGACGCCAGATTGAAAACGACGGCATTGTTGCAACGTTATGACATTTCTCCTTCGCGACGCACGAAGCTTAAAGCGCCACGGTTTTTGTGGTTCTTTACATTAACGAACAAATTGCAGAATACGCGATGTTGCAAGACTATGAGGTTCAGAATATTAAAGCACATTCTTTAAAGGCGTATCGAGGCTTAGAGAAATATTAATGGGCTACAATTTGCAGATCTTAGTCTATATCTTTGTCTATATCGGCTTTTCGCTTAACAGAATTACTTTTTCCCTTGTTATCCGGCATATTTAAAACTAAAACACACACTGCTATATATATACACTGTAGCTCGATTTTGATCTCAGACGTGTCAAAAGAACGAAGAGTCTACTTTGTAGCACGTGAAAGGTAAATCGGTACAAAATGACGCAGGTTTTGCGTTACACTTATGGTTGCACACACCGTAAGTATTTGTAGTATTACAATCTGAGTATCCTTTCACGTGCTACTAAGCACGATCTTTTGACGCGTCTGAGGCCAAAATCAAGCTATACAGCAATCTATGACATGTCGTGACTTAAGAAAAACATATATTGAATCTAAAATATGTAAATGCCCTTTTCCGAGCAGCACAACGAAAGATATATGACACCGTCAAAAATACAAATATTGACTTCCAAGTATTGTCCTGTTTCTAATTTCGATTTCAAAAGATATGCTTCGTTGATTTTAAAGAGATTGATTGACGACAATGCTAAAGATGCGTCAGAAATTGTGAAGAATGTACATACGTGTGTCTGTTAAGAACACGCCATCGGAATGCTCAAGATAAGTGTATAAGAAACAGTGAAGTATATACAAACGTATAAACGCTGTAATGAACGCGTCATTACAATGCTTAAGATTAAAGAATTGAAATTCATTGATTTAAGAAAGTAGAGGCATTGTACTATCCATGTAGCGAAAACAAAGGCACTGATCAGCTTTGCAGTTACTGCGAAGCTGATCTGCACCTCTGTTTTCGCCTATGCAGATTGTTGGTTTTTCCATGAGGTGGCTCATTTATCCGCCTCACCTTATGTGAATAGATCAACCTTCTATTGTCCTTGAAAAAAAAAAAAAAAAAAAAAAAGAATTGAAATTCAGATTTTAGCTTTCACTGGATGATGAAAAACATTAGGCTGTTTTAATGTCTGTGAAGCCCGAAGGGCTTCTCGGAGATATGAAAACAACTAATGTTTTTCATCATCCAGTGAAAGCTAAAATCTGAATTTCAATACTTATATTTAGATTTTATATTATCAATCGAGTATCAGATTTTTATCTGCGCATATCACCGCTCATTTAATTGACATTAAATCCGACTAAACGTAATTTTGGAACAGCCAAGACGTCGAATTTTCGCGCCTAACGTGATGGCGATACGCGACCAACGTCACGACAACAAGAGTAAAAAAAACAACGTCACTGGCTTGTTTTGACGTCTTTCAGCCCATAGGCGTGGCCTCTAGATCACGTGACTTAATGTTTTACATTGGGAAATGAAGAACATCAAGAAAGATACTTTCATCTAGGGCCGTTGGAATGAAAATGTAAATATATGAACATAAACACAGTGAAGCATATACAAACGTATGACTGTTGCAACGCATGTGTCATTACAGTGCTGAAGATAAGAACAGCAGAAGAGGTTAAGCATATACGAGGATCGGTCAAAAAGTTCTGTCACTCCATACATTTCTCGGTATCTGCCATTGCAAACTATTTTAAAATAGCAACATCTGGAAGACCATTTCTCTAGCTACAATCTGTGATAAAAATTGTTCGTGGCTCTTCATGAATGAAAAGTAATAAATCACTTTTAAAGCGGTGACTCCCTGACACTGGCATGGTTAAAAGAAAACAATGCAAAAATATATAGCAAAATGATTTCGAAAAAAAAGTCATGAGTGCTATATATTCTTCAAATAGGAGTGATTATATCCTGCAAAACTTAAACTTCTCCGACTTAATTTAATTGTTTTATAGCACAACGAAATTTTGAAATCGGCCTGTCCTGGCATTTTTTTAAAACTGCAGTTTAAATTCAAAGGAAAAAATGGCATCTAGGCATGAACTTCGAAGCGTTAAATGCATTTAATCATTTAACTGTATCATCTTAGTCTGCTCTGAAGTGAAATCATAATAATACCAGCAATTATAATGACACAGTGGTATTGAACAGTGACAGGGGTACATATTGCAATGACGTCATCTTTACCGCTTCAGCGCACTTGTGACGTTCATTTCTGCCGGATTGCTTTTCTAGATATACAACACATGAAAGACACAATACAAAGTTCACAGTTTCAAGAAAATATGCCAGTGGTTTTACCCCACCTGTCTTTCAAGACAGATAATTTAAATTATTTATTTCTTTTGGGCATGGGTTTTGTGTCATTCTAAAGAAGAAATGTTGCCCTTTCTAACAATGTATAATTCAGCAACCTATCATGTCTATTTATCATAATATAACACCTATGACAGAATTTCCTGACCCACCCTCGTACAAACGTATGACTGTTGTAACGTGTGATTCATAACAGTGCTGAAGATAAAAACATAAGACACAGTGAAGCATATACAAACGTATGACTGTTGTAACGCATGCGTCATTACAGTGCTGAAGATAAAAACATAAGAAACAGTGAAGCATATACAAACGTATAGCTGTTGCAACGCATGCGTCATTACAGTGCTGAAGATAAGAGTATACGAAACAGTGGAACATACACCAGTATATGACTGTTGTAACGAACTCCTAATTACAATGCTAAAGATGAGAACATACGGACCTGTGGAACATTTACCAGTGTATGGCGATTGAAACGAATGCGTCATTACAGTGCTTAAGATAATTACATAAATTATACAACATATACCGGAGTATGGCTGTTGTGTATCGTCTTTTAACGGTTGTTGTCTCTGTAGACCACACTTGACGTAGCCCCAACATTCTGACGGCGGCATGAACTGGTAGGATTTGAAATATACACCACATGCTGGGTTGATCTTGTTGTCACATTCGAAACATTTCAGTCCAAAACCTGTCAAACAAAAAAAAGGTTTACTTTTCAGTCCATTATTGATAACATCGAGGATCCGCTGGCTAGAAATCAGCAGCTCAGGTTGTGATATATTTAGTTGCATATCACCTTCAAGTCATTGCTGTCAAAATTCGCAAAGTATCTGAGGGAAACCATTTTATTCTATTTTATCTTTTTCTCAAAAGTACAGTTTCAAATTCTGTGGATAATCAATGGATGTGGAAAAAAATCATCCACATATTATTTTTTATTTTTAATTTTCAAATAAAAGTAATAATAATAATAAAGTTAATGCTGATAATAATAATTGATCATTTAGCAACGTCAGACTTTTTAGAGAAACGACGACGGGCGACAGGTAAAATAGAGTTTGACAATATATTTCGTTATCTTTGCCTTTCAGGATGTAAACAAGTAAAAACATAGAACTTCCAACTAGCAGAAACTCTGACACCAAGATAGAATTTATAGCCCTTTATCGACATTTGACTAGTGGCATTCGTCCTGGCACGTCTTTATATATCATTGAAAAACATAGGTGGCATTCCTAAAATTTTGAACGGATAAATATCTCCACTATACAGATGTGTATGTATACTATTGGCTTTAAGTTTAAGCATAGTTTGAATTTCAAATGGTGATTTGAATTTCTTAAGCATTTCAACAACCCGATTTATGTTGAATCTTTAGAACCTTGAAATGCCTGCAGGAAAAAACAACAAAATGTTCAAATTTTGTTCTAAACCTTGCGTTCCGATCGGAATGCGTCTAAAATGGTCACTGTCGTATTTTAACCGGAAGTTATGATCATTTTGAACTTAATTTATTCATCGCAGTTAGAATTGTGATAATTATAACACAAATCTGTACCAAAGTCTAATCATTATAAATCAAAGACAACGACATTGGGATAAGCATTGGCCTCCATTTTTGTGTTGTTTTATTTTACTTTTTTGGTACCCTTACTAATGGTGTTGACATGGTCCGGCCAAAATCACAATTTCATTCAGATATGTCTCATTTCATTGTTACCTAATTACAATTTAATCTAAATATCAGAAAAAGTAAGCATTTCCCCTGTTTTCTGGATATGTGAAATAAGTGAAAGTTATTGAACCTGCAATCTGTATATGCTCAACTAAATGCCAACGGTATATTTTTCATCAATACCACCAGCTTTATCACAAGTCAATTTCAGTGAGAATACCTCAAAATGACTGTTTAATTTCTAATCGGAAATAAATGAATTTCCTGATCTGTAAATCTCCTGGACGTATGCGGGCACTTCAGAATGTACTCACAATATTCTTATAAAGAATGAAAATTAAACGGTAAAAAGGACGGTAACTAAATTCATTTCTAGCTTATAGGGACAACTTATAATCAATTAAAACTATTTTACACTTACACTCATTCACGTTACTTATGAGTATCCAACATATATATAACAAAAATATTTCAACTTCCATTTCGTCTGCATAAAGTGCTTTTGTTCACGAACATATTCCTTTGACTCCAGTTTGTCATTCCATTACGTCGATAGTTATACATTAAAAGTCTTTCCCTCCCGCTGGCTAAATCAATTTTCGCCTTTATAGAAGTCTTTTACAGCTGAACATCAAAGGTCACGCACAATACCATGCCTGTTTTTTCTGAAACATTCAGGAAAGTAATCTAGTATAAAATATTCTAGTATGTCTGCAAATCAATCCATATATTGAAACTTTGAATTTGAACGATAATTTGATGGAGCGTGGCCGCAAGTCTGTGATTTTGGAATCATCTGAGTTTCAATACATAGTTTCTTCTCCGTCCTTGTGAAATAATTTTTTATAAACCATTTACTGTTCAGTCGGTTTATTTGTTTATTTCTTTATTAAATTTATATTTCTACATCATGAGTCTTTAAAGCCTGCAGCTCAAAACATCCACATAAAGCTATGAATCATCTAATCCAAAACTTGGCTGCTGCCCTAAAATTTATTTAAGGAAAGTGTTTTACAACAAACAAACTAATCAGTAGAAAGACTGTCAGCTTCTCGACAGCCAAAAAACTAGCTGTGGTAATCAATAAGTAATATTCCTTTATTGAATCAATTTATCCAACTGGATTCTACTGCGGAATGGAAGAAGAGCTTTACAAACATTACTTGGAACTAATTGAGTCTGCAGAAAATGAAGTTTGCAAAGGATCATGTGCTCGAACCGCGAAAAGTCTGCTGAGCGATGTCCATACATAGAAGTATTGTGCCCGCGGCTACCTCTGCGGTTATCCGAAAAGTCACAAATAATCTTCTGACATGCACTGGCTTGACCATCAGACATTATGTAGCACAGTAGAGGCGCTCGTTAAAGCCAACACTAGCTCTCTTTGTACGCGGTGGCAAGTCAAATCCAACCAGAGATTGCAGCAAATACATCGATTTCTCACAGATATAGTCATATCAATGGTAACTATCAAGTTAAAAACAATGTTAAACTTAAGGGCGTCAAGTTTGATCTCAATCTTAACATATACGCTATAGCTGATTTGTTGTGCGCGACTTTAATTTCAAACCACAGCAGAGAATGTTAATCGGGATCCTTTGCTACGTGATTAGAAACTTGATCCACGGCACGAACAATAGGAAATTTGTGATGGTGAATTAGTTAATCAGATCGGCCTGGTTAATCTGTACAGTTTGAATATGCACAGGTATAGTTCAGGTCATGGCTGTCCAGTGAAACAACGAAGACATGCCCAAGCGAAATTTATCCGTGGTTTCTCGCGTTGCGGAAAATATTTGTACAATAAGTGTTGTTTGTTTCATTGATTTTTATGGTAAATGGATACACATAGTCCCATATCGAGAAAGATGTTCCAATTACAGATCCCAGTCTGTTATGGGCTTCCTGCGTAATTCAAGTAAAATACCTAATGCAAGCTATTATTAAAACTGTCATCGTTAAAAAGCATTGTTATAACCTTTGCTTTAATTAGAAAACTGCAGCAATAACATTAAGACATCTGACAGATGAACATTTGGAAATACCCCTACAGTAGTCAAAGACAGACAACGGCCGTCTATACTTTTACAATGTGACTACTTAATACAACTTATCCTTACCAGGCTTCAGCTGAGCACGAACTTGAAACTGCTCCGACATGATACGAAATTTGCCCAAATAAATTGAAATTTCAGGGTTATGTCACCAAAGCTGAGCTGAGCAAGAAAAAAGAAAAACGTTTTATTACCTCTGGGCCAGGTGCTGCTCTGTATCAGAAGGATACGAATAACTCTGACCAGAAGAACTACACAACAGACCCAAACACTCATAATCTGAAAATGGGTATGTTGGAAGTTTTATGATATTTCATTTTGTTACTTTATTTCAACTATATGTATTTACTTGTTACTTATCGTACAGGTGCAGCTCTGTATCAAAAGGATACGAATACATGTAACTCTGACCAGGAGAACCACAAAACAGACCTAAACACTCATAATCTCAAAAGGGTATGTTGGAAGTTTTATGATATTTTGTCTATCTATTTACTTGTTACTGAATGTCTAGGAGGTATTGTGCAAAACTCCTAGATGAAACTTACGTGTTCTTCTTTGGTGAAACGGAAAAGTCTTCATTAAGTATTTCTCAGACGCAACTGTCATTTCTGCTACAAACAGTATATGTTTATCTTTGTGCTTCTTTGACATTTTACATCAAGTGGCGTTCTGCTGGCGCGCCTGATTTACTTGATTACAATACAAGACTTTGTAAGGAAGCTGAAAATACAAGTCACGATGTTGATTTGGTCTCCATGTGTTTCACATATTCCAACAGAATGAATAATGACAGGAATGAAAATATACCATTGCATACCATGTTACGTCAGCATCATCAGTTACGTTATTTACCATAATTCCATTAACCCATATTTGACACATGGATTTTCCCATCATTATCATTTGGGCCAGTCCACTTTTATTTGTAGGGGCGTCAGGAGTGATTTTTAAATTGTAACCAATTTTTCGATGAAAATTTTCTAATCAAAAAGAATAGCTCCAGATGGGACGCCGCGTTCTGCGGCGTCACATCTGGTGCTATTCTGTTTGCCTTTGTCCCATAAAAGGGACGCCATGCTTAAATGAGTTAATATTCATGTTGCATCTACTGTCTATTCTGTCTGTCTCTCTATTGTGTTCGTTGCCTTTCTTTTGTTCGAGACTAGCTGGATGGCTACGTTGTTGGTAAGGAGCCAGTCATCTCGCTCTACAAGTGTGTTGTGGGAAAATGTTTTGTGGTGTTTTTGAATTAGATATATATCTTTGTGATGTATTTTCTTCCTCTCCTGCCCGTACCTAGATTCTCCGCATGAAACTCCATTTTCCGCATGTTTTATGCGGAAATTCTCATGCGGAGTATTGGAACAATACTTCCGCATCGTGCGGAAATCAAACTGTAAAAAATGAAAAAGAAGAAGGATGTTGCATGCGGAGAATGTTCCGCTTATTTTTCTGCATCATGCGGAGAATTCTCCGCAGCTTGCGGATAAGCAGCGGAGACTTCTCTGCATGATGCGGAAAATTTGTTCCAATACTCCGCATCAAGCGGAATTTGAATGCGGAATTCCGCACTGATGCGGAGTATTGGAACATATTTTCCGCATCTTGCGGAAAAGTAACAGGGAATTCTCCGCATGATGCGGAATTCCGCAAGGCAGATTGATATGGAATATATTCCGCATGATGCGGAACATATTCCGCATGATGCGGAACATATTCCGCATGATGCGGAGCTCCGCATCCTGCGGAATTCTATATTGGATTTTCTGTTCCAGAAAGTTTTTACCATAATATGGGTGTGGCGACCACCTTGGTCATGTGACCTGACCCATTTTCTGCTTTATACAAATGTTTGACTCAGCATTCCCTAGGCTTCATATGACTTTTATTTGGCTTTTAAGGGTCCAATGGTGAGGATTGTGGCCACATAAAATTTATTCAAGCCCTCCAGTAATTTTTTCACTGACAGTTCCAAGGCGGTTTTGATGTGATTTTTCTTTGTTTTCTGTTTATTCTGTCTGCTTTTCTGTTGTACTTGTCACTTTTATATTTGGTTGATGTAAGCCAGATGGCTATCTTATTTTGGCTCTTCATGGGTGTTGTAACATTTTCATGTTGTATTGTGCTGTACTTAATCACTCGCCTGGTATCCGGTGTGGGATTTTGAATTTGATTGTACAATCTCCATTCTTACTTAAGCTATGTTCTCACTGTCCCGGTTTAGCTCCCCAGTTCGCCCGGGGTAAATCAAACCAGGGTAAACCAGGACGAACCGTAACGAACCGTGATAGAACCTTAGTGCTACCGTGGCAAACTGGGAAGAACCAAGATAAACCGGGGAGCCTTCATGGTTGTATAAAAATGTTTAATACAACCGGGGTAAACCCATGGGAACTGGAGAGATGTCAAAAACCGGAGCGACACAGTGACAAACCTTGATGGCATGGGACTCGACCCTGATAAACCAAGACGATCCGGTGCAAACCGTGGGTAACAGGGACAACATAGGGCTATTCCGGCACAAACCAGGGCTTCACCGGGACTACCAGGGTGAACCAAGATGCCACAGGGGCAAACCGGCTTTAATAATTTGGCCATGGTGTACCCCGGTTTGCCTCGGTGCCTTCCCGGTTTACACATGTGACAGGTGGGGTGAACCAGGATGATACCGGGCTTTACCATAGTAAAACCGAGGCACACCGGCCTGCACCAGGACAACACCATGGTAGAACTAGGAACAAGACTGGGGCTACACAGTAACACCCTGACTGAGAACACGATCAACTTTGGTAGAAACAGTTACTCGGTTTATCACAGTATACTGGCTTGCCTTCTCCGGGGTAGAACGGGGACAGTAAGAACAAGGCTAAAGGTCAAGCTGTTTCAGAGAATGCAAAGGAAACACATTTTAATCTGGAGAAAGTTATGTCTGAATTGCTTTGAGAAATAACTATTGTATATGAAGACCTGTAATTTTGTATTGTGGTTTAACATCCCACTCTAGAGATTCTAATGTTCCTGAATCGTTGTTTTGTTGAACTAAATTCATGGACTGAGACAAAATTTATTGAAGCAATCTGCAGTAGCAAATTTCAACACAGAGAAGGCATAGAGCAACATAAAAAGACAATTTATATAAATACTGGCTACTTACAATGCTAAAGAACTAAACTCCTTAACTATAATTTTCATTATAACACAATTTTAAAAATGGCACATGTTAGAACACTTCCTTTCAAACAATGCCCCCTCTAATATTTGAAAACAGGAAGTGAGTCAGTACTTGAAATTCTGATTTCCTATTGGTCAGCAATAATATATTCAAAATGGTCTGATGCGGAATTCCGCATGTGGTGCGGAAAAAATTCCGCATGTGATGGGGAGCTCCGCTCAATGCAATACAGGGGTTTGAGGTGCTGGTTTAAAGTCAAGAGAGACAAAAGAAATGTATATTATTACATTATCTCAATATGGTTGTGTTTGTTTGTTTCATTGCTTTATGTCCACATGTAGTCAACAGCTGGACAGTCAGCTATCCTAACCACACTATTCCTAGACAAGCATGTTTGGCGCAGATTACTAGTACATGTACTTAGGGCACATTTCTTTTGTCAGTTGAAACTAACAAGTGCTCTTGAATCAGTGGAAGCGAAAATGGGATTAGAAATATTTTCATGTGTGGAATCAAACATGCTAACTTTTGAGCCATCTTCTGGTACACATACATAATTCCTAACATTATAAAGTTTGCCAAAACAAATTGCATAAGTTATAAAATTTCAATAAACTAAATTGTTTCCATGAAATCGTCTGCATCTCTATAATATTCATCTTTGTCAGATTAAATAGCTAAAAGAGTTGAGTCTATGGAGTATTTGAATGGACCTCCAAGAAAGGGTTGCCACTCTCGGGCGGAAGCGAAATTACCTGACATTTCCCAGACTATTTCCGGACATAATTTCAAATCTCCCGATAATGATATCCTTTGCGCATGGTCTCTAACATTTGACAGTTTGACTCCAGAAATACATGGCAGCTATAATTTGGTATTTTTTACGAATTTTTTTGTTTGTAAAAAGTCAAAATTTCTGCACTATAATTTTCCTAAGATACAGTGGGACACTGACACTAAGAAAAGTCCCATATACAAAAATTGTCCAAGTAAAATTTTTCTAAGTTATTTTCCGCATGCAAAATAATCTAAGATATTTTCCGCTTCAAAAATTGTCTGAGTCTACATTTTCCGCATTGTTTCCGCACTAAAAAAGTATTAAGTCCGATTTTTCCGCTGCTGGTGCGGAAAAGTTTCTGATGAGAGATGCGGAAGAAATTCCGCATATTGTGAAACCTCTGCGGAGTTCCGCATGTTCATGCGGAATTCCGCACAAAAAAATGCTGATATTCCGCATGTTTTTGCGGAATTCCGCATAGTTGATGCGGAATTCCGCAGATGTTGTGCGGAGTTCCGCATGGTTGATGCGGAGATTTGAGGTGCGGGTGGTGTCTATGTTGGGACTTCAAATTTAATTGCAGTGTTTTAAGTCCCTTTAGTCTTACTTTCAACACAATACAATAATTCCATTTACGTCTATAAATTTTCCTTAGCACCATTATTCTCGGCATATATAAACGGTTGTCTTGTGTGACATCTTTGCTTGAATTTTCAGTCTGCTATTCCATTACTTTTGATAGATGAGATAATCTTTGTAAAGGCATTTCTTGCGTGACCTGCATATCTGTAAGACAAATAAGACTACAGAGAGCATATAGAAACATAAAAGAAAGTTGAAATATGTCGCTAGAGATGTATGGAAATTAATTGAGTTATCTGCTATGTCACGCCCACGGTAAACAACTAAGGACACGTGCATGGACAAACTTTCCGAAAGAAGCCTCCGTGGTGCAGTGGTTATGTCACTCGCCTTGTAAACCAGGGGTCGCATGTTCGATCCCGGGCTTCTCCAGTCCGTCGGATGGAACTATAAACCGAGGTCCCGTCTCCAAATGACCTTAGCTGTTGGTGGGACGTTAAACTCCAATTAACCAACCAAACTTTCCGAAGGCAATTTATCCGCTCTTTGTATACATTAGTTTGGTAGTAAGTTCAGTCGAGCAATGTATCGACGACAAAGCTTTATTGCCACAGAATATGACAAACTATTTGGGTTGACACTCAGCAAAGGATAATGTAAAAGAAATTTTGTCAAAGATGTTTGCTAAAGTGGCATTGCCTTGGGCGAGAGTTGACAATTAGCCATTTGACTTGATATATACTTTTTGAAAACACCCAAAAAGAAAAAAAAAGCTCTGGCCAAGGCATTGAATGTCTTCACTGTTCACAGCTTGATGATAAACTGAAAACATAAATAAGAGATGACAGTGAATGTGACGTCACTTACAACGACAATACAGAGTTGCCATACAGTCCCGACAGAACTTTATACCATCCGTATGATTCGCCAATGAAAATCATTAGTCGCCAAAAGGGAAAACTAAAATAATCAATATAACTACAGGCATACAACTAAACCTCCACAACATAGGTGAACTACTTTGACCGTACCGCTTGAACTCACGTGATGAAGTTTTGTAAACACGGTAAAAGGGACCTATTTGTTTAACACATTTTTCCAGTGCCATATGATGCAGGTGATCATATACATGTATTGTTTACCACCATAGTCGCATTATTGAGAACATAAGTAGTTATTTATGCAGTCCGATTAACAAATGTATATCTATGTCAGAGGTTAAGCGGCACGTTCAAAGTATTTTACCTATATGTTGATTTCCTCTGTTATACAATGATTTTTCTGTCATGTCAGTGAGATGCTGCCAAAAGCAAATCTCGGTTGCAGGACACCTAATTCATTGGTCGAACATATTATTTTGTGTATTTTCATTCCCACCTGGTGTCTAGGTTGGGACTTTCAATTTAATTGCATCGATTCCTAGGCCCTCTATTCTTAATTTCTGCTGATATACAAAGAAGAAAATATTACAATTTTAGCACAGGTTGCTTGCTGCATGGCTTGACATACAGAATCATCAGAGTCACTTGTTCTAAGATAATTTGTTGCTTAATTAGATATGAAATTGATTTGGTTTCAGACTTTGACACAGTTACTGAGTTCTTCGCGACACTTTATTTTTGAACAATCCGAATAATGTCACATCCATTCAGTGTTTTGATTAATGGCAGTGGAATTAAGAGATTGACAGCAACAAAAACAAATTGAAAGAAAATCTCACCGGGGTTTAAATATCAGCTCTATTTTGCTCCGGTATTTCAGAGTAGGCAATAGTCTTCTCCGCTTTAGCAAAGTGCTTAGATGTTTTGTTTTTGTGATGCTTCTAATAATACGTTTAGTGCCATCTTCTATACAGTATTTAGATTTGACCCCGTTTAGACACGTGTCTTTGATTTAGACTTCCCTTGTCGTATGGATGTTCGAAATTGCAGTATAATCGTTGGTTTATAAAGGGTCACTAGTACAGGGATCAAACATGGTTTTCTATGCATTATGTTTACCGAAAAGAAAAGTACATTATGATAAATTGCGTGTGTTCGGGTTCTCCCAACGGTACCATTGATTGGTAACATTTGTACCATTGGTACCAATGACATTAACATTTTTACCATTTGCACCAATTTCTTTGCAAACGGTACCATTGTTATAAATGTTACCAACCAATGGTACCATTGGAGAACCCCGAACACACGCATAGACAACCGTAGTTTGTGAAATACTGCATGTATAGCTTGGTGGATGAGCATGCTTTCCAACTGACGGGGTTAATCTGTTGATGTGGCTGGGCTTGGCTATATTTGGTGTTTATTTGACTTGTATAATGCTTGGGATAACTCGAGAAAGAAGATGGTTTATATTTTCTCTATTTATTTACATACCAACTAAAGTATATATATTTGGCATATAAGAACCAGCTCAGTGTGAACCAAAGAATACTAGCTTGAGTTTGACCTCCGAGTCAGAAACTGCTGACGGCGCAAGGCGTAGCAGCTTCCAGTTTGGAGTGAACCGGCCATCACCTGCAAAATCAAGCTAGTATGTATAAACCTAAGTTTGCAGTCCCCGCCGAAACTGCCATCCAGTAAACATGTAGCTTGCTAATCTTACATGAGCACATACCTTGACAGACTGTAGGAGTGTGTGGAGTACAAAGTGTTATGTGGTTTGCCGCTGGTGGCAGTCATAGTTGTGTGATAGTGCCCCAGGTGGCAGTATTGTGTGTTGGAAAGCGTGTAGCTGAGTAGTGTACAGTAGATCAGGCTGTAAATGTAGTGCTATATAAGTATGGAGGCCAAGCAGGTAGGGCAGGGATTGAGTACATACCAAAGACTTGGGGAATGTAAATAGCTAAATTTCAGGTAGAAATGTAGCTATATCCCCAAAAGCAATCAGTTGGGAAACAGTTGTTTGGTTCACAGCTGATTAGTCCCCAAGGAGAACTGACGGGGTTAATCTGTTGATGAGGCTGGGCTTGGCTATATTTGGTGGTAGTGGTGAAATATTTACAACTGCCAGACCTGGGGTTTAGCTATTGATTGGTTCGGCTTCCGTTATATAAGCATGAGTGTGAGTTATCAATTACATGGGAATTATACCTTCACATACCGGAAAGGTTTTCATGACACTCACAATGAAAAGTAAAAAAATATAGATCAGGTCCCGATGTTATAAAACTTTTTTCATGCTCAGCTCAGCTGAGACAAAAATTTATCCTGTTCATAAATGTTAAAATGCCCACAATTTGCATTTTAACATTAATAAGCAGGATAAATAACAGGCTTTAGGGATCTAAAACTGAAATTTTAATTTATTTTGGCTATTTCAGTATTTATGAGCAATTTAAATTTCATGCTCAGCTGAGTTGAGCATGAAAACATTATTATAACTTCGGGGTCAGTGGTTGATACAATTAGATTAAGAACCCAGCAATGCAGCCATCTGGTTAGCATTTACCAAAAAGAGAGGTACATCGTGAAAAAACAGACAACGTATAGATAAAGCAAAGAAGAACCGTATTGGGACGGTCATTAAAGAAATAACAACAGGGCTCAAATGGTAGGACAGTTTTGAAAAGTCGTGTAGCCGAACCAAGCCACAGCAAACCCCGTTTCGAGTTTCTAATTTGCATATTACAAGCACTCAAAATGCCGCTAATACGTTGCACCAATGTATTCTACCAAGGGAGGCTATCCCGTCACAGAAGCAGCACAGTACATTCACATGAGTGTTCAGTTAGGCTGATTACAAGATAGCACCAACCATCACGAAACATACTAACGAGTAGAAAAAACAACAACAATTAAATGCTATTTCAATTCCATCCTATTTCCAACATTCGAATTAATTTAAGCTTATTGCAGCATTTAACAACAATCAAATATTTCTGCTAGCAATAAGCAACCCTGCTGCTTCACTACATAACACGTGTGTCTAAAACAATCCCTGGTCGTAACAGTTTGGTCCGTATCTACATGGAAGCTTGGGTAAATGCGAATGATTTGATCCGGTTTGGCAAATTTTCTGATAGGCAGATTCCCCCGTTATACGTAGACGTATTTCGATATGAGAAGGCTCATTTCTGAAAATACCATTTACTATGCTCTTAATTACAGGATATAGTTTGGTATATTGCCTGTTATTCACTGAAATGCGCTTGATTTTAAGTGAAACAATGAAGAATCAATATTTGAAAACTTTTATTCGGATGCTGATTGTGAAAACGCAAACATTGGAAAAGATTTTTTAAACTCTGTCAAAAAGATGACTTGCGTTTTGATCCGTTTTAACATCGAAAATATAACAGACAATACGAGAACGCCTAATGGTAGAGTTTGCTTTATTTTAGTTATGAGAATAGCACATATTGAAAATGCAGGTTTGAGTAACCAAACTACACTCTTCTTGGAATCACTGAACCTTTATTTTCGAAACAGCCAGAAAATACATAAAGTACGCATGTTTATGGGGTGTCGGTTTACTATTTATTTACTATTTATGGATTTTATTTTAGGATATACATAAATCATGTTTGGATATCCATAATGAATTAGGAGCAACCATAATTCATTTAAGGATATCCTTAAATCGATTATTGGATATCCTCAGTTACATGTAGGATGAACTATGCATATCCATAAATTAATTTTAGGAAATACTGAGATCAGTGAGGGTATTCTGAGAAATCAGAAAATTATTATCGGTTAAGATTCATTTTCTAGCCTACGTTTAATATATGTGGCCTCATTTGGATTATATACTACCCTGTTGAATGATGCAAACTTACAGAAATTCTCTTTGGCTTCATGTTGCCAAATCTATAGGGTCACTGAAGAGGCTTGAGTAGCCGAAACCGCGGTATGGCCCATCCCCATTCTCACTTATATGTCCACTACTCTTAAAGGATCTCAGTTTTCTTTTTATTAAATGAATTATGGACATCCTAAAATACAATACTATTTAAGGATATCCATAATTCGATTTAATGGATATTCTTAATTCAGCATGATTTTTGGATATCCAAACATGTATTTTAGGATATCCTTAAATTTATGGATATCCTAAATTCGTTTTTGTGTATCCTATATTCATTCTTGGATATCCATAATTAATAGGAAATCCATTTAAGGATATCGTTAATTCAATTTAGGATATCCATAAATGAATTATGGATATCCAAAAATGAATCTAGGATATCAATGACTAAGAAACAAATAGTAAAACGGCAACTCATACATGTCAGGTAACAGACCTTGACTCTTAACATCTGATGAAACAAATGATAGGCTTCAGCTTGGCTGAAATGTAAATAAAAATGAACTTCTCGCTTTGTATTTTTACTGCTTCCAAAAGATCTAACAATTATTATACCCCCCGCCAAAACGAAGTTTTAAGGGGGGGTATACTGTTTTCACGTTGTCCGTCCGTCCGTGCGTGCGTGCGTGCGTCCGTGTGTGCATCCGTCCGTCCGACCGTCCGTCCGTCCGTCCGTCCGTAACGTTTTGTTTCTTTAATATCTTGAAGACCCATTGATGGAATTTCATGAAACTTTGCAGGCATCTGTATATCTATGGGGCAGATATGTACATGCAAAAATTAAGGGCTAGGGGCCAGTCCCTTTTGAGTTACTTCCCTTTATAGTTCTTGATGGCTTTTGTATACATTGAAGATAGTGCATTTACGGGCCGATCAACTCCTACAACAGTTTTTGTTGGAACTTTTTGATATTATGCCTAAATGATGTAGGCCCATTGGACATTTGCATGAAGAAATGTTATCGCGAAAAAATAATTTTTGACAAAATGACAGCTATGAGAACTTAGGCAATTTTCATACTTTTTTTATATAGGTAAGGGCTTTCACGGGCCGATCAACTCCTACCACAGTTTTCGATGGAACAATTTGATATCATGCCTACATGATGTACACCCATTGGACATTTGCATGAAGAAATGTTATTGCGAAAAAATAATTTTTGCTAAAATTACAGCAATGAGAACTTAGACAATTTTTCTTAGTTTTTTTAACAGGTAAGGGCTTTCATGGGCCGATCAACTCCTACCACAGTTTTTGATGGAGCACTTTGATATCATGCCTACATGATGTACTTCCATTGGACATTTGCATGAAGAATTGTTATTGTGAAAAAATAATTTTTGATAAAATGACAGCTATGAGAACTTATTTTTTTTTTACTGTTGAAGGCTTTCTTTGATGGAACAATTTGATATCATGCTTTCATAATGTATACCCATCCATTGGACATTTGCATGAAGAAATTTTATTGCCAAAATAATTTTTGTGGTAAACAGTTATCCTGCGGGGGGTATTTAATAAGCATTGCTTATTGTCTCTTTTTTCATTTTTATTTGCTATTACTGCAGCTGGTGTTGTGCCGTGTGGCGGCCCTAAAAAGTCTCCCCGTACATCATCCATAGTGCAGATTATATTTTTCTTTTGATCATTTGGGATCAGTGAATATATATGAAGTATTTCAAATTTTTATATGTTAAGAATCATCTTCTTAACAGTATTTTGATTATTTGGCCCCTTTGGGAATTTGAGTCTTTGATTTAGACTACACAGATGTAAATTCTTGAAATTGCAGCAAAATGTCTGGCTTTCGCTGCCAGTTTTATAAAGGGTCACTGATGAAGGTTCATTACCCGAAATTGTACAATATGGCCCATCTTCTAGCTTTGTATTTTTACTGCTTCCAAAGGATCTAACAATTATTTTTATTTATCGTATAAGCTCAGAAATCATTACTCGAAAATCCATCTAGTGCTACCACAACCTCATTATAGAGCTTTAACAACCATGAAAATGACATTTACGAAGAACCTTGACTATAGATTTTGGTCCAGTTAATTGCCTGTTATTCATTGAAGTATACTAGTTGGTTGGTTAGGTCTAATAACGCAAGCGTGCAGATTACACAATGACGTAAACGGACGCAAAGTACAAAGGTTTGTCTTGAACTCTAAAATGCCAATAGACGAAAGTTTTAGAAGGTTAATGAATGATAAATGCGAAAAGAATTCAATTACGAAAATTTGCCCATGCAATATACTGTACAGCATTTTTTTTCAGCTGTAAAAATTGATAATTTCATGAGAAAATTTATGATATTTTTCTCATAATATAGATTGTGGGTACACGTTAGAACCGCCTTGCCGATGCAGTTCTAACGAGTACCTACAATCTATGTTTTGGAGCAAAAATAAGAAAACTAGGTATACCTCTACAAACCCCACCCCAGTTTTTCTATATAAAAGTGGGGTTCAAGGGGGTATACATTACACGGGCATGTTTTCCTGATGTATATGCTTTAGTTTAAAAGATTGTTTATATCCGACTTTAATTAAATATTCTAATGTCTATTCGGACCCCGCTCATTGAGTAATCAATGGGCTGCTTGTGTCTCCAGGCAAACTTATATAAACTATTGACTAACGATCCGGTTTCTGGTTAACCGTTGAGGAGGTCTGAGTTTGCCAAGAAATAGTAGTTGAGGTCAAACCATCAAAACATAAAAAAATTGGTTTACTCGAGTGGTTATTTTTTTCCAAGCACATTTTGGATGTCATGGCATCTTAATGTTTGGTAGACGTAACATTAATTGGATGCAACGACCCGACATGACCATAACTGTTGACTGGGATGCTAAACCACATCTCAAACAAACAAAACTAACGTCATTTCAACGTCAAAATACGTGACCAACATCCAGATTCGGTAGATAATACTTTAATATTAAACAGGCTCGTAAAATGTGAAAGCATTCTTTCAATTTCCTTTTTTGCATTTAATGTAATCTATAGTCTACTAATAAAGCCGAAGTTATTTCCACTTCTAGAAGTAGATTGCCCAAAACTACAATTATCCTTTAATCTCTTTGTGAGTCTTGGTGCCCCAAGTAGGAGATATTAATCATTCTGTAGTGCGATAGACAGTCAGGAGAACAACCCCATTAACAAAAATGAGCCACCACATGGGAAAACCAACAATCTGCCTAGGCGAAAACAAAGGTGCAGATCAGCTTCGCAGTAACTGCGAAGCTGATCAGCGCCTTTGTTTTCGCTACTGAGATAGTACTATTCCTCCTCTACTTAACTCCAAAATTTCAAACTTCTAGCCTACTTCTGTAGCTGTACAGGCCGGTTTGTGTCAGACCTGTTCGGAAACCACATTGTTGGTTTTCCCACGAGGCGGCTCAAATACAATTTGGTCCGGCAACGTCTGACCAGTTGTGAATAAAATATGGCTTTATGTAAAAGAATGTGAAGTCATACAAACTCTCTTGGGTTTACCATATTTGGACGAAGAAACAGATGCCATTATCTTCGCGTTGAAACATATAGTAACTC
Source organism: Rugalucina vietnamica (assembly GCA_964017185.1). Classification (NCBI taxonomy): domain Eukaryota; kingdom Metazoa; phylum Mollusca; class Bivalvia; order Lucinida; family Lucinidae; genus Rugalucina; species Rugalucina vietnamica. Next base: position 40,370,189 of record OZ024878.1, on the reverse strand, counting down.
TTGAATTTAAGGCTTATCTACAGTTTATTTTCCCGTTTATATTATATGTTTTCTTACGACCGAAATAAATTCAGAATTGGAAATCAGGCAAGTGGAGTTTTTGATTACAAAACATTCGTCGATGAAGATTGGATTTTGTTTGTTAGAGACTCCATTTAAGAAAGCACGTATTGCTATTAATATCATCAGTTATTTACCCATATGAGCCACCTCGTGGGAAAACCAACAATGTGGTTTCCGAACAGGTCCGACACAAACCGGCCTGTACAAGCACAGAAAAGAGCTAGAAGCTTGAAATTTCTGATTTAAGTAGAAGAGGAATTGTACTACCCGAGTAGCGAAAACGAAGGCGCTGATCAGCTTCGCGGTTATCGCGAAGCTGATCTGCGCCTTTGTTTTCGCCTATGCAGATTGTTGATTTTCCCATGAGGCGGCTCATATGTGTCCTTATTGATGTAGTGGCTTATGTTTTATCGGTTGAATACATTTCCGTTTGTAGTTCTCTAACAATATTAACCCCAACGCGTGTGCATTGCCTAATAAAGTTATAAAGGCTCTGCAGGTATATACTGTGAGGCAAAAGAAAGTATACACCCAGCTTATTTCGCCCTTTGTTTTGAAAATGACTAAAATATTTTGTTGTGAAATTTCAATAAAGTTGATATACTGCAATTGTGGAAGACAAACATCTGACAGATGAATCTAAAATGTTGGGAAATTGTCAATGCATGGGTGGTTTAAGAAGTAATGCGAACACATCTATATTTTGGATTGCACGTGTGTATGTGTGCAGTAATTAGGACTTAAGGATAATTTGATCTTTCGACCCAAATCGACATGGACGCGTAATTGATTAAAAACGTCATTTTGGTTTAAGGTACATGCCTACAGGGTAAGATTTTGAGCACCAGTGTCTTAAATTATCATATACACACCAATCGTATTCGCTGTGTTTTATATATCTTATGTTCGAAAATAATAGAGAAAACAAAATACAAAGGTCAGCAGGGCCTATTCTATTTTGCCTAGCAACAGCATATAGTAAGCGATGAATGATTACCAATACCTTTATTTCAGGCATATCATTGACGCAGATAAACATGTGAATATCGGTCTGTATGAGGTGTGATCAGAAAGTTCTAAGCCTGATACACTTCAAAGCATTCAATGAGACAAAACCCTTGTTCAGTCTGTCATTCCATTTAATTAAAGTCATCTGGAGAGTAAAAAACATTTGGTCACGCTTGATTGCTTTTGTACGGGACAGTGCGTCAAACTTTAAAAATGGAGAAAGTTGAAAAGAGGGCGGTGATAAAATACCTTTGTAAGAAGGGAATGACTCCCGAGGAAATTTACAAAAACTTCATATGAAAACACTTGGGAATTAGTCTCCTTCTTATAGCACGGTGAAAAAAATGGGCTGCAGAATTTAAGCGGGGAAGAGAGAGCATTGAGGATGATGAAAGGTCAGGCCGCCCCAAAGATGCCACCACTGATGAAAATGTAGAGATCGTGCACAACATGGTTATGTGTGACAGGAGGCGATACTTGCGAAGTATAGCCAGCGAAGTTCTTGGGCAGTGCAAACAATTCTAACGGATATCTTGGGTATGTCTAAAGTCTCGGCAAGATGGGTACCGAGAATGTTGACTGATGGCCAAAAACAATGTCGGCTCGATATTTCTAAGTATCTCCTGTCTCGATATGAAGATGATCCCGGTGTTTTATCGACCGAGTTGTAACCCAAGATAAGACATGGGTTCATCACTTTGACCCAGAGTCGAAAATGCAAAGCATGCGATGGAAGCAACCTGGCTCACCCATTCCAAGAAGTTTAAGCAGGGAAGGTGATGGCCTCAGTTTTTTGGGAAAGTCAGGGAGTAATCATGACTGATTATCTTCAACAATGTCATACGATAAATGGTGCATATTATGCAGCAGAACTGAGGCGCTTGCCCCAGAAAATAGCAAGAAAGAGGAGAGGAAAATTGACTCGAAGTGTTCTGCTCTTGCAGGACAATGCGCCTACTCACTAGTCGAAAGTTACCATGACTGCTGCGACTTAATGCGGATTCGAAGTCCTTCCTCATCCCCCATATTCTCCTGATATGGCCCCTTATGACTTCTGTTTGTTCCCAAAATTGAAATCCAACCTTCGTGGAACACAGTTTGGAACCTAAGAATGCGTCATAGCAGCAGTGAACTAGTATTTGGAGGACCATGAAAATGACTTCTATTTGGAAGGAGCAAGCTCGAACAGAGATGGACTTAGTGCATAGCCTTGAAGGGGGCTTATATTGAAAAGTAATCACCTGGTTATCACAAGCACTTGAGGATTATAACTTTCTGATCACACCTCTATTCACACAAAGTACAGTATATATGGAATTTGTATAGTAGATTACATTCAAGTGGAAACATAAGTAGCGCAAAATCTTCTTTGGAACGAAATAATACTTAAATCTTCATGACGCTGATAGAATCACGCGAAATTCTAATAGCGCGTTGGTAATGTCTCATTTATCAATTTGAAGGAATTATTAGACAGTGACAAAACAAATCAAATAACATCCTACTTGAAAGTTGGAGAATCACAATAATACACTCTGAAGTGTGAACTTTAAATCTTTCCATGTAAGATTTCACTAATCCAGCACAAGTGGACTTGCATCGAGCGATGCCGGTTCAATGTTGCCGCCTTAAAATCTTGTATGAAATGTAATAGTGATTTTAGAAAACCATAGCGCCAACCACTCTCCACTATCTACACCTGTACATCCATCTTATATATGACCATATTGCTCTTCACTTTTATTGCATTATCTTTATCAAGCATGTGATTCTTAATTTGTGTACTTTTCTAAACTTGTGCTCGATGCCGGATATCTTAAATAAACATATATGTCTGTCTGTCTGTCAATAATCGAAATTCTTTAATTTTCGTGTACGTTGTGATTCCTTCGCGCCGCATGTAGAAAGTTTTGAAATAAGCATTCGTGTTTTACACCAATAAAGTCGACCGGGCACTTAGATGCACTCTGAAATGGAAGATGAAATGACAATTAGCCATATAGAAAACTGTTTACTTCCCATTAAGGTAAGTATGTTATTTCCTATTCGCTCAAACGCCAGACATTTCACGCAAATCTCAATTTAGAGCGCCATTTACCACATACCCTTGACGAAGAACGTTGCGTTCTAATCCAGTATTCAGACGCATGTTTGTAAAGAATAAGATGCAATTGAATAAATTCAAGAAACCCAAATGGCCACGATCGCTCATCTGATTTCAACAAATTTGAAAAAATAAAAGCAAGTGAGAAACGATCTTGACTTTAAAACACAAAAAGACAGCTTATTCTGGTCCTGACTTAATTCAAACACATGCAAACTCTTAAGCTAACTCCGCATTTTGTGGCTCAATTCAATTTTTAATTTCATCCTATTTCAAACATTCGATTTAATCTATGCTTATTGTCGCAATTGTAGCGATGGAAAAACACAGTCCCATATGTCTGCTTTAGAAAGCAATGAACAACCCTACTACTTCACTAGGGAACACATAACAGTTGAGCTACACCTTGAAACATCATGAAAGCATGTCCGTGTAATGTATATCCCCTTGAACCCCACTTTTATATAGCAAAACTGGGGTATGCAGGGGTATGCCTATTTTTCTTAATTTGCTCCAAAACAAAGATTCTGGGTACTGGTTAGAACCGCCTCGACGAGGCGGTTCTAACGTGTACCCACAGTCTATGTTTTGAGCAAAAATAAGAAAAATAACAGAATTTTTCAGTTGAAAATTTTCAATTTTTAAAGTTAAAAAAATCTCTGTATAGGCATGGGCAAGTTTTCGTAATGAACAGACAGTGTTATTAGCTCACCTGAGCCGAAGGCTCATAGGTGAGCTTATAGTATACCCATGCTACGGCGTCCGTCCGTCGTCCGTCCGTCCGTCCGTCGTCCGTCGTCCGTCGTCGTCCACAATTTCAAAGATCTTCTTCTCTGAAACCGCTGGGTCAATTGTTCTCATATTACACATACACCATCTACAGGTAGGGGGAAAGAATAATTGTGTTTTTTGTTTTGATCGGATAAGGACTCTGGTTGCTATGGCAACTTATGCTTCCCATAGACTTATAATGGAAAAAAGTGAAAATTGCCAGTTTTTGCTGTCTTGTTGGAGATATTTGAATTTTGTTTTTGCAGAAATGTTTATTGAGTAGTCCTCTACGTTTCATGTGACTTTTGTCCTAATCCTTCATTTTGATTGGTTGCAGGGGCCCCATATAGGGCAAAATTTCGAAAAACACTCAAAAATCTTCTTCTCAGAAACTGTCAAGGGGATGAAGCCTATACTTTGTATACATGTTCCTGACAGTGGCCTCTACATAGTTTGTGTTTTTATTCCAGGCGGATAAGAACTCTGGTTGCTATGGCAACTTAAAGTTTCCATAGACTTATAATGGGAAAAGTGGAAATCGGCTATTTATCCGCTAAAATTGCAGACATTTGAATTTTGTTTTTGCAGAAATGTTTATTGAGTAGTGTTTGATATTTCTTGCGAGTTTTGTCCTAATCCTTTTATTTTGATTGGTTGCTGGGGCCCCATAAAGGGCAAAATTTTGAAAAAAAAAAAACATTCAAAAATCTTCTCCTCAGAAACTGTCAAGTGGATGAATCCTGTACTTTGTATACATGTTCCTGACAGTAGCCTCTACATAATTTGTGTTTTTCATTCCAGTCGGATAAGAACTCTGGTTGCTATGGTAACTTTAAGTTTCCATAGACTTATAATGGGAAAAGTGGAAATTAGCTATTTTTTGAAAACTATTGCAGCCTGAGAGCTGAAAAGTGGTAGATGCAAACAACTAATGGATTAGACGAAGGTATATGATTAATTTAGGTCAAGGTCATCTCTTGACCTTGGCCGGTCTGTCGTCCATACACACTTTTCAAAGATTGTTTTCTCTGAAACCACTTGGCCAATCAAAGCCAAATTTTATATGAAGCATCTATAGGAAGTGGGAACCAATTTGTATATAAATAATCCAGATCACATGACCAAGATGGCCGCCATGCCCATATATGGTAAAAACCCTTAAAATATCTTCTTCTCCAGAACCGGTGAACCGATTTCAACGAAACTTTGCATGAAGTATGGATGACTCAAGTACTACAATGTATATATAAAACATGACCCTGTGGTGACCTTGACCTATTTTATGGCAAGGTCAACATAGGTTTTCAATGCATTTGAATGGGGAAAACTTTTAAAATGTCATTGTAAGTGAAAGTCTTGCAGGAAATGGGCAGTAGGACTGAAATTTAATAATTCTGAAAAAAAAAATGGACCCCAGGGGCTCATCTGCTTTTAAAATGTTATTTGAAGGGGAAAATCAGCAGGAAATTTGCAAATGGACAGAATATTGATTATTCTGAAAAAAGAAAATGGCCCAAGGGCTTCATCTGCCCCTGTACTGGGGTTAAATACCATAATATTCAAATATGTTTATTGGTATATGAAGCAGATCTCAGGTGAGCGTTTACAGGACCATTGGTCCTCTGGTATACTAGTGAGTTATGATATCCCCGTCGTAACAGATAAATCCATATCTACATGAAAGCTTGGTAAATGCTATCAGGAAAACATGTCCGTGAAATGAATACCCCATTAAACCCCACTTTTATTTAGCAAAAATGGGGTTTGCTGGGGTATACCTATTTTTCTTATTTTTGCTCCAAAACATAGATTGTGGGTACTCGTTAGAACCGCCTCGACGAGGCGGTTCTAACGTGTACCCACAATCTATGTTTTGAGCAAAAATTAGAAAAATATCAAAATTTTCCAGTGAAAATGTTTATTTTTACAACCAATTTTTTTCTGTATATTGCATGGGCGTGTTTTCGTAATGAAATGATTTTATCCAGTTTGGTGAATGTTCTGATAGGCAGTTTTCTCTCGTTATACGTATGAGAAGGCTCAATTCTGAAAATGCCATTAATTATGTCCTTAGAATTACAGGATATAGTTTGGTATATTGCATTTTATTCATTGAAATGCACTAGACTTTCAGCTAAAGTAGTAGAAACAATGAAGAATCAATATTTGAAAACAATTATTCTGGTGCTTCGTCATTACATTTAATTGTGAATAAAACATTATTGAAAAATCTAGTATTTAAAAATCCGATATAATTGTCTTCTTAAAGGAAGCCTCGAGTTTTAAAGGGAGAACTTCTGAAGCAGCTAGAGCGGTACAACTCTATATTCCATTTATGCCCCCTGCTGGCGCAATATGATCCAGAGATCAAAAGACTGTGTTTTTATGAGGTGATAGTCTCATCTCTGCAGGGGATAATAAAGAGGCACCTTCAGGATATTACCTATGATACCACTGTTTATTTGATAACCTGTGCAGTAAAACTATCTAAAGGATTTTTGTATGTCTCTGCATTTACAAGATTTCGAGTATATAATCAAATATTTCAGTACCATCCCATTTCTAATATCCTGTGTTTTAGAGTAAGCATAATAAGAACTTGACTGTAAACATCTTGAAATTAAAATGTTGCATCGGATCTTTGCTGACATGAAATATGAACAATAATAATGCTTATCTTGTAAGTTAAGAATAATTACTAGAAATCCATCTTGTGCTACTACAACCTCATTATAGAGTTTTTAACAACACTGAAAATGACATTTACGGAGACCCGTAATGGATTTCGACTATAGATTTCGGTCCGGTTAATTGCCTGTTATTCATTGGAGTATAGTATACTCAACAAAAAAAGTTAAGGAAAATGTTTTCAAGTGCTTATTGCAATAAATCTAGTAAAAAGTTAGAAATTCAAACTTTAGTATGTTATAAAGTGTCTTTTTATCTTTCCAATGAGGCCTCATTTGAACTTCTAGCATCAGCAGTGGCTGAGAAAAACAATGCCAAAGTTGACTAGTAGTCAATCCAGTTTTCACAAAATTGCAATATTGTTTGGTTTGAGTAAAAAGTGTCGGTGTAGACTCTTGCCTTAAAAGCATAGACTTTGAAGACAAGTTTTCTCACGACAACAGATCAGTGCACAAGACAAGATGTTGAGGCATGTCATACTGCTTTTCCTGCATCAGCCTCATTTCCTAGATGGCACTATCAGGCTGCAAAGCACCACAGCCAACCGACAATTCTTTAATCTGACCAACAATATGCCGAATTTGGTGCTGAAAAATCAGCCTCCTTTCTTCCTGAAGCACAACAGAAGAGCCTGGAGAGGTTTTGGTGCCAGTATTCCACACCAAATCCAGATCAGGCTGACCCAGAATGTGTATCACTTGTTCAGCGGGAGGCATGCCTGGTGGGTCGGTTGCCTAGTCCTTGACCTCAACGTTGTTGCGACGTAGGCAGTCTGGGTGATACTGGGACGATTTTATCTGACATTGTCCTCCTGGTACCAATAATGGTACCGGTCCTGAAAATGCTTTACAACAGGTCTGCTTACCTGAGTGTGTGCACTGTACAGCTGTTCATCAGAAAATGTGTCTATGAAAACATGGTAATTGTGTGAAAAAGCTCCACTGACAATTGATACACAAATCAAACAATATGGCAATTTTGTGAAACATGGAGGGGCGACCAGTCAACTTTGACATTGATCTGTAAAGCTTCTGTAAGTGTCATCATCTCAAATAAGCACTCATTTGAAAGATAAAAAGACACTTCATACTATAATGGAGTTCATATTTCATGAAATATAACAGTTCTTGTGTTACAGGCCCTCAAACACATTTTCCTTAACTTTTTTTGTTGAGTATATATATATAGTTGGTTGGTTAGGTCTAATAAATCAAGTGTGCAGAAAACACAATCATGTCGTAATAAGACACAAAGGACATCATTTTTCCCAAAAGCCGGGAAAAGAAATTTTGCAATTATGAATATGGGTCAGAATTAGGCATTTACGAGAAGTGAATTATATGCACTTTTGTTTGCAACAGCGTTTAGCTGATTTGCATTTCAAATACGCGTGGGTTATTGCAACGTCATAATAAATAACGCGACAAAAACAAGATTTGGTAGATACGATCAATTTAGATAGTCTAAAGGAATATGAGATATGGCTCGGAAATTATGAAATTATCACAGTGTATCAGTTTCTTTTGCTTTTAAATATATATATAAACACTTTAATCAACTACGTAATGCCGAAATTATTGCCGTCACAGGGAGTCGAAATGTAGAGGTCTTTTTATAGTCTAAACTGACCAAAAAGGTAGGATATACCGTTATATCGTAGAGACTTTTATATCTAGCCTACCTCTGTTTCGCCATTATAAACTATAAAATACATATACCTCTACGCTCGTTCATGTGATTGCCGCTTCTTGAGATACGTAGAAGATTAATGTTGTCTTTCCAATACTGAAGTTATCCTTATATCTCCTTGTGAGTCTGTGTGTCCTAAGATATTTCACCGTTAGGGGATATTAATCATTCTGTAGTGCGATAGACAGTCAGGAGAACTACACCATTAATGGATACAATTTGGTCCAACAAAACCCCGTTGCGAAATAACTGAGGTTTTATATCAGAATGTGAGTAATTTTGGTAAATCCTATGAAGAGGGTGGGGCGAGGAAACAAAAAGATGCCACAATCTTTGAGTCGAAACGTACACATACACTTTACAATAAGGCAGGCTTATCTTCGTTATTTTCTCATGAAGAGGCTCACATCGAAATGAATACAGAATTGGAAATCAAGTGGTGTTCTTGATTACAAAACATTTGTCGAGGAAGATTGGATTTTATTTGTGTTATACATGAAGATGCGCCGTTCGCTGGAGCTGCTTATAATTTCAGACACACGCCTTGTATTTTTCATGATTTACATTATATACATATATGGGGCGTTGTTAATGCACTGTCTTATGCTTTAGCTAAGCAGTTGACGACATAAGGGATCCTCATTTCCGTAAGTGGTTCTCTAACAACAATAACAACAATATTATCTAATAAAGTTATAAAGGCTTTGCAATATTAGTTGTGTTCTTGAGCAAAACACATAATACCGCTTATCCTGAAGGCGGTCCATGTTTCACGAAAAGAGTGTCATCTAACAAGGAAATATATGACGTTCACACTTCAGAGTGTTTATTGTGATTCTCCAACTTTCAAGTAGGATGTTATTTGATTTGCTTTGGCACTGTCTAATAATTCCTTCAAATTGATAAATGAGACATTACCAAGGCGCTATTAGAATTTCGCGTGATTCTATCAGCATCAAAAAGATTTCACGTATTAGTCCTCCCAAAGAAGATTTGGCGTTACATATTATATCAATTTACGACATAAATAACATATTTGGAGCGATATAAATGACTGTTTGTGAATCCTTTGGTCTATACAGAAACAATCCTACTCAATTGTGATTTCTTAACTGAGAAGTATTTAAAACTGAAAACATATACTACTTAGGCTATTATAAACTAGTAAACCTTTACAAACACACATTTCGACACATATATTCGGATATGTATTTTTTTTTTTTTTTTCATTTATTGATTAAGAATGTCACGTTGACGCTCCCCATTAAAGAACTTTCTGTGAAGCGACGGTGAACTGTTCAATTTGGCAGCCTTTATGTAGAACTGAATTACAGGATCACAGCTACTCTTCCATGTAGATGACTAAGTCATTTCCCTTCTCTCCACTACCTACGCCTTCTGTTTGACTCTACCACTAATGAGGTTCATTCTGTTTAACGGTTTCTGTAGCCTGTCATGTCTCAAATTTTGTGAACTTTTGTGTCCCACATCTGATAGGAGCCTGAAATAAAAAAAAAAAGTATGTCTGTCTGTCTGCCTGCCTGCCTGCCTGCCTGCCTGTCTGTCTGTCTGTCTGTCTGTCTGTTTCCGCGTTTATCGTTTTTTATGTACTCAGTCGCGGCGGTTGTTTATTGTATCCGAGATCAAGTTAACGGTACGTATACACTTTGTGAATGTACGTTCGTGTTTTTCATCAATAAAGCCAGTCGGGCGCTTATATGCATTCTAGAAAGGAAAACGTTTACTTCGCATTAAGTGTTTTTCCTATTCGCTAAAACGCCAGACATTTCATGCAAGTCCTAAATTGGAGCACCATTTTCTACATACTTAATGATTATTAGTCAGCGTTCAGAATCATTTTTGTAAAGATTAAAACAGAATGATTGGTGTTTAATTGCTGTCTCACGCTTAAGTTTGTGTCTAATTTTGCGTTGCGAGTATTCAGAGTACACATCTGGGAGTGTCTACGAGGGTGGGTCAGAAAGTTCTGTCATAGGTGTTAGATAACTTTGTTAATAGACATGATAGGTTGCTGTATTATACCTTGATTGAAAGGGCTACATTTCTGCTATATAATGATGCCAAAAGAATGCACGAAAGAAATAAATACTTCAACTTGAAAATAGACGCCTTGAAAGACACCTGGGGTAAAACCAATGACACTTTTTCTTGAATTTATGAATACTATTCAAAGAAAAACGACTTCGAAAAAATATAATCCATGCAATATTTTTTTTTTCAAACATAGGTGAATATATACTAAAAAATCAAAATTATTCAATTGAATTTAATTGAGTTATTGCAAAATGAAATATTGAACTTGGCATTAAAATTACAGTTTATATTCAAATGTCATTTGTTGACATCTACACGTAGACCAGAGACCTTAAAATGCATTTATTCATTTTATTGTTTCATCTTAGTGTGCCCTGTAGTAAACTCATAAAAAAGCAGGCAAATATAATGGCACAGCAGTGCCAGAAATGCTATAGGTGTACGTATTTTGATGACGTCATATATCGCTTTATTATAAAGTCAACATAGCATCGATGACGGTATTTTTTGTCGCATTGCTTTTCTAAATATATCGTTGAATATCTTAAGTCCGTGAATATTCCAAGTTCGTGGGGTCAATGTTTGTGTGCCTCTCTGGCAGACGTCTGCTTGTGCAATGAATGGAAAGGTGCCGAAATGTTTCAAAGGGTCAACTACCTTCATTTATAAATAAATTGTTGTAATTCTGATCTAAATAAGACCAGTGTGTGCAGTTACTTTGCAAAGGTCATAAAATATTGAATTTTTCTTATTTCCAAATTTTGTACCTCTTAAAATGCTCTAAAAGCTACTAAATAAGAACTGTCAAAAAACCAGCATGTGTCTGAAGTTTAGTTTAGTTTGAAAATATTGCTATTTCTTGGTATTCTTGAAAAGAAATGCCCCTAAGGGTATAAGCTCATAAATGACTGCAGAGGTACAGTTAGAGATGAAATCATCATCACATTTGCCAAATTTTGTTTGAATTTCAGGGCTTTGTCTCATTTGAATCATTTTAATGTGCCTTAAGAATTTTCAGCAACCCAATAATTGATTTTTGTGGCCTATTTTTATGGCGGGAATTTCAAAACAAGTGACGTCACGGACTTAGGATATACAAAATGGCTGCCCAATGTAGCAGACAATGTTTGTAAAAAGAGTATTTTAATGAAAAGTTTGGTATTTGAAACTTTAAATTTGATTTAGAAACAGAGGAAAGGAATAAATTACTCTTGATAAGGTAGGAAATTAGACTGTTTTTTCTCTTAAGATTGTGCAAGCTGTCTTTGACTTCTTAGCCCCATGAACTTAGCATACTCAAGGATACTATTATTTATCACTGTAAAATTGGGAAAAAAAAATTGATCGGTAGTTATGAAGATATGACGCATAAAACGCACACAACAATATTCACAAATTCTAGAAAACGTGCCATTGGTTTAACCCCAGGTGTCTTTCAATGTTTAATTATTTATTTCTGTCGGGCATTATTTTTGCATCATTATAAAGGAGAAATGTAGCCCTTTCAATGAAGTTATAATACAGCAATCTATCATGTCTATTAACAAAGTTATAACACCTATGACAGAACTTTCTGACCCACCCTCGTATTAGCCACCAAGGAATCAGCAGCCTGTATGTAGATATTAAGCAATCATCAAAAGTTCTTACTATTGCTGGTCTCAATTATATATGGGCCACAACACGAAAAATTATATATTGGGACATTTTTACTATTAGACAAATAATTTTATTTTGAATGTATTATTTTAGAGTCTAAAGGCCTTTATTTTATGTGATTTTTGCAAGTAGTGAGTTATGAAAATTTTACGACAGTGACTCTACATTGTCCTGGAAACTTACATCATAGTTGTGTGAAGCATTTCTAAATGCTAGTATTGCCTACAAAACTCCATGTATGTGATTGAAATTGTTTAAGTATTGGCCTGAACCTATTGCTTAGATAGAAGCATATCTGTCCCTATCTGCATAGAAAACTGTGATAAATGCAAAGGATTTGAAACAACTGAGCGATTCTCTCATTATATTTTTTTTAATATGAAGGCGCATTACTGATATTGCCATTTACAGATTGTGGTTTGTTATTGCCTGTTATTCATTTTAATTCACTATATTTTCAGTTAAAACGGGATAAACAACGAGGAATCAATATTTGAAACAGTTATTCGGATGCTTTGCCATTACATTTAATTGTGAAAAAAACATTCAACGTAGAAAAAAAATGTGATCTGAAAGGGCCTCTTGGTTAAACAGCATCATTACCGTGGTGTTAGTGTAGCCGAGTACGAGAACAATATAGAATAATATTTAAAAGGCTGCACGTATGAGTAAATATACCACGCACTTTTGTATGTAATTGCATTTACAAGTTTACGAGTATATAAATCAAACACATTTCGGCCATTCTAATGCCACCTTATCTCCAAAATTCAGTATTTTAGAGTTAAAGGAACCTGAGTGTTAACATCTGAAAACACATTTATGTTGTGTCAGACCTTGTAAATACTAACGATACTTATCGTATAAGTTAAGAAAAAATACTCGAAAATCCATCTTGTACTACCTCATTATAGAGCTTTAACAACCCTGAAAATGACATTTACGGGGAACCTAAACTATTTATTTCGGTTCGGATAATTGTCTGAAATTCATTGAAGTTTACTAGTTGGCTGGTTATGTCTAATAAAGCAAGCGTGCAGAAAACATTGTCGTAGACAGACGCAAAGGACATAGTTTTTCCTAAAGCTCAGATTCCGGGAAAAGATTTTTGTCCATGGTATGAATATGGATCTGAATTAGGCATTTACATATATGAGAAACAAATCACATGCACTTTCGCTTACAACCGTTACGGCGTTCAACTGATTTTCATTGAACATGTTAAATACACTTACTTTTAATATAACAACGTCATAATATATAACGCGATCAAAACCCAGATAAGGTAGATATAATAATGAACTTTGATATTGGAACATAAATATGTCTCGAAAATTATGAATTTATTGTTTCAGTTTCTTTTGCACTTTATACACTTTAATCAACTACGTAATGCCGTATGCCGACACGTAGAGGTATTTTATAGTCTAAACTGACCAAAAATGCGAATTTATATAGCCGTTGTATCGTTGAGACGTTTATATCGAACCTACCTCTGTTTTTTTGCCATTATAAACCATAAAATATTAGTACCTACGTGCTGGCTCCCTGTACTTGCCTCTTCTTGAGGTACGTAGAAGATTGATGTCGCCTTTTCCAATACTGAAGTTATCCTTCTATCTATGTGTGATTCTGGGTGTCCTACGATATTTCACCGTTAGGGGATAATAATTTAACTCATTTAAGCCTGGCTTCCCTTTTATGGGACATAGGCAAATATAATAGCCCCAGATGGGACGCCGCAGAACGCGGCGTCCCATCTGGGGCTATTATGTTTGCTTAGAGCATTTTCATCGAAAAATTGAATAAAATTCAAAAATCACTCTTGACGCCCCTAAAAATGAAAGTGGACTGACCCAAATGATAATGATGGGAAAATCCATTCGTCAAATATGGGTTAATCATTCTGTAGTGATATAGACAGCCAGGAGTACAACTTCATTAATGGATACAATTTGGTCCAGCATGCGCACCGTTGCTAAAATATGAGGTTTTATGAGACTGTGGAGTCGATTTGGTAAATCCTATCAAGAGTTTGTGGGCGAAGAAGCAAAAAGATGCCACAATCTGTGAATCGAAATGTACACATACACTTTACATTAAGGCAGGCTTATCTTCGTTACTACTTTTTATTTACAGCAGTACATTAGTTTTCTTTTAAAGAGGCTCACATCGAAATGAAAATAGAATTGGAAATCAAGTGGTGTTTTTGATTACAAAACATTCGTCGAAGAAGATTGGATTTTGTTTCTTATAGAAACGGCGTCCTTTCGAGATGCTTATGTAACATGGAGTGTTACTTAGTGTTCTCAAGGCCATGATAGATGGAACAACGCCAGAGAAGTGTCAAGATGATTTAATGAGTGATAATCAAATCTGGTCAATCTATAAGATATACAAAATATATATCTCAATAATTAATTAATGAGATACAGTAAAGAAAAACTTAACTATAGACTGCAAACAAAGATGGCGAAGTGCAATGAAGCGATTACTATGTTTTTTGGGATTAAAACAGAAATCGATCACTGGATACAGTCACCTAATTTAAAAACATTAGTTGACTGAAGGGACCATACAACATTGTTTGTGGACGCTTCTATCTGCTACATTTATAATTTCAGAAAGCATGCATATATGCAGCATTATATGTAGCGCCTTATATTTAAGAATGACCCTCATTTTCGCAAGCTATACTCTACCAATATTAGCCCTATGTTTCAATTCATTGCCAGAAAAAAAAAAATGACTGTGAGATACCGCGATTGTGTAATTCGGTAAATATGAAGTGCAAAGTCCGCACTAGTTCGCCAGAATCAGGGTTGGTAGCTTACTTTAGATTAACGGGCGTTTGTCACGATAGAAATACTGTTAGCGATATATAGCCACGTTGTCCAACGGTAAACAACGGTTGTAACACAGGAGAAAAAGGTACAAGTAGGCAAAGATCAGGAAAAGGCGCAATTAGAAAAAGATTCCCACTCCAAAAACCTAGGTGGGAAAAAACAAACTAACAATCAGGTACTTATACCATGAAACATATCTCAAGCCGAATGAGCAGCTATTTTCCCAATAGGTGGCCACTCAGTTACCTTAACTTAACTAAAAATATGAAAACATACATAAGGCGCCAACAGCACAAAAAAAAATTAAACACAAAGACATAAAACAAAAAGAACCACCACAGAAGTATCGCCTTGGAACGATCAGTAGCACAAAATTACTGGCGGGCTTAAACCGGTTTTACATGGCCATAACCTCACCCTCAGCTTCTGCAGTGGTTCAGTGATATACAAGAAATCTATTTTCACGTCAATCCGGTAAAATTTCTCGATTTTTTCGCTGTTATTTAACTGTTTGCGGTGAAGTTCAAAATTCATTTTACTTTCCATTAAAAGCTTTTTATATCTACTCTCTCCAAACATTCAATCCGAAGTAGAAAACAAGATTCGGACATAGGCTATTTTTATGTGTACAAAGAAACTATATGCAAACGAGTCTTTTGCAATGACGCTTTGGCAATAAAGTTGGACATTTTCATTTTTTATGAAAACAAATTCAAACTAGAGGACCATTGGTCCTGTAGCTCACCTGAGAGATTATCACGTTGTAAGCTCATGAGATTTAAATTAATTGAGAATCGACCAATGAAAGTCTATGCATGGACACTATTGACCCCCGGGGCATGGCCAGATTTGACCCAGGGGCATGACTGGCACAATCTATAATGGGGACTACCAAACATTGCTGCATACAAAATATAGAAGCTCTGGGCCTTTTGGTTTCAGAGAAGAAGTGTTTTTTAGTTTTTCCCATTGTAAGTCTACGGAGACTATCTACCCCCGGGGCGTGGCCAAATTTGACCCCAGGGGCATGGCTTGCACAATTTATGTAGAGGACCATTAGTCATTGCCACATACAAAATATCAAAGCTGTGGTTTCAGAGAAGAAGATTTTTGAATTTTTTTCCCAAAACAAGTTTATTGAGACTATCAACCTCCGGGACCTGACCAAATTTGACCCCAGGGGCATAAATGGCACAATTTATGTAGAGGACCATTAGCCATTGCTACATACCAAATATCAAAGCTGTGGGCCTAGTGGTTTCAGAGAAGAAGATTTTTTTAGTTTTTCCTATTGTAGGTCTATGGAGACTATCGACCCCCGGGGTGTGGCCAAATTTGACCCCGGGGACATGATTGGCACAATTTATGTAGAGGACCATTAGCCATTGCCACATACAAAATATCAAAGCTGTGGGCCCTGTGGTTTCAGAGAAGAAGATTTTTGATTTTTTTTACCATAGTTAGTCTATGGAGACTATCAACCCCCGGGGCGTGGCCAAATTTGACCCCAGGGGCATGAATGGCACAATTTATGTAGAGGACCATTGGCCATTGCTACATACCAAATATCAAAGCTGTGGGCCTAGTGGTTTCAGAGAAGAAGATTTTTTTAGTTTTTTTCCTATTGTAGGTCTATGAAAACTATCGACCCCCGGGGCATGGCCAAATTTGACCCCAGGGGCATGATTGGCACAATTTATGTAGAGGACCATTAGCCATTGCCACCCACAAAATATCAAAGCTGTGGGCCCTGTGGTTTCAGAGAAGAAGATTTTTTAATTTTTTCCCATAGTAAGTCTATGGAGACTATCAACCCCCGAGGCGTGGCCAAATTTGACCCCAGGGGCATGATTGGCACAATTTATGTAGAGGACCATTAGCCATTGCTACATACCAAATATCAAAGCTGTGGGCCTAGTGGTTTCAGAGAAGAAGATTTTTTTTAGTTTTTCCAATTGTAAGTCTATGGAGACTATCCACCCCCGGGGCGTGGCCAAATTTGACCCCAGGGGCATGGCTGGCACAATTTATGTAGAGGACCATTAGCCATTGCCACATACCAAATATCAAAGCTGTGGGCCCTGTGGTTTCAGAGAAGAAGATTTTTTAATTTTTTTCCCATAGTAAGTCTATGGAGACTATCGACCCCCCCGGGGCGTGGCCAAATTTGACCCCAGGGGCATGAATGGCACAATTTATGTAGAGGACCATTAGCCATTGCTACATACCAAATATCAAAGCTGTGGGCCTAGTGGTTTCAGAGAAGAAGATTTTTTTAGTTTTTCCCATTGTAAGTCTATGGGAAATATCTGTTGCCATGGAAACCACAATTTTGATACAATCTGCTCCAAAACCTAATGCCATCAATCCCCCAACCCAATTATGGTTCACATTAAATTTGATCAAGATCGGCCTACTAGCTTCAGAAATATTCTTCTTTGAAATTGTGGACGGACGACGGACGGACGACGGACGGACGGACGACGACGAACGACGGATGCCTGCCTATCCTATAAGCTCACCTGTGAGCCTTCGGCTCAGGTGAGCTAAAAAATCTACAGGAAAAAACTGTATGGCTAAAACAAATTCTCAGTAAAACTGGTTTCATAATTCGACATGGTACGACAGCCTCCTTTACCAAAAATGTTAGTCTTGTTAAATATACATAAACTAGATCTATCATGTATTTTAAAGCTAGTACATCGTCGGGCAGCTTACTCAATCTGTGAGTCATTGTTTTTAATTCATCAGGATGTTTATCATGATTTATTTGTTTGTTCTTGATGATTCATTGACTAGTTAGAGATTCACCACGAGGACCGAAGAACTTACTAAATGTTATGAACCACTGCAGAAGCTGAGGGTGAGGTTAGGATCCTGTAACACCGGTTTAAGCCCGCCAGTAACTTTGTGTTACTGATCGTTCCAAGGCGATACTTCTGTGGTGGTTCTTTTTGTTTTATGTCTTGATGTTTAAAAAATTTTGTGCTGTTTGCGCCTTATGTATGTTTTCATATTTTTAATTAAGTTAAGGTAACTGAGTGGCCACCTATTGGGAAAATAGCTGCTCATTCGGCTTACGATATGTTTCATGGTATAAGTGCCTGATTGTTAGTTTGGTTTTTTCCCACCTCGGTTTTTGGAGTGGGAATCTCTTTCTGATTGCGCCTTTTCCTGATCTTTGCCTACTTGTACCTTTTTAGCTTATTATAATATTGGATTTGAACAATGCAGTCGATTTAAAAACTGATTTGAACATAACGTAGGTCCGAAAAGCAACGTAAGAATATATGGATCAGGAATCAATGCAATCAATATTTAAAGTCCCAACACCAGGCGTTTTAAACTGATTCTAAATATGTTATAATAAAAGATCCTATTTTCATGCTCTTTTCTGAAACCTATATAAAATATAGGTCGTAGACAGAAGCATGACAGAAATAAATAGCAAAATCCGCATCTATTAAAACTGAAATGACCATCTATAAAACAATCCAGGTAATTCTGGTACTGTTTTCAAAGGTGTTACTTTTTCTTTTTCCATAAAATTGCTCCCATGCATATTTTTAATTTGCTTTTCATAAACGATGAACACCGTCCCACAATATTGCCCAAAAATTGCAAAATGCTCGTTTGCTTATATTTTCTGGGTATTTTCGAAAGTACGAACCGTTTCTTTACAAATCCACTGAATAGCCTTCGGTCGAATCTTGATTTCCAACTTGTGTTTGAGTGTTTGTAGAAATTAGACAAGCACAGCTTTTATTTCAGGCGGAAATGAAAAGTCAACTGAATTCCCTCCCGAAAGTGTTTTTCTTATCGCAAACATTTATTAAACAGCGAAGAAAAAAAATTCTTACCGGGTAAGGGCGCATGCATTACAATTTTGTACCGAAGCGACCTTTCTCCGGCGTAACGGCAACTTTTGACCGGCGTTTCGACCATTTCATCGACCGCAGCGTTGGAGAGGATGGTAGCTGTCTGTGTATTCAATGAAGTCATAACTACTTAGTGACAACAGTTTCAGATACTTACCCAAAATACAAAACGTTGGTTCTCGCTTTAAAATCATAAAGTATGCAATTACTGATATCGAGTTGCGTTCTTGAGCATTGAAACTTGTACACGACCGATAGTCACAAAGGTGACACAATTCAACTGCCATCTGAAACAATCACAGATTAGCTGTTACTTGATTTGCAATGACACTTGTCTAATAATTCCTTCAAATTGATAAATGGGACATTACCAAGTCGCTATTAGACTATCGCGTGATTCTATCAGCACCATGAAGATTTCACGTATTATTTCCTTCCAAAGAAGATTTGCGTTACTTATTCTATCACTTGAATGTAATCTACGGCATTAATGAAATTACATGTACATATTAAGTGAATCCGTTGATCTATACTGGAACAATCTGAATCAAGTGAGATATCTAAACTGGGCAATGTAACAATGTTTTAAGTTGAGAACAAAGACTACATTAACTGATATAAACTGGTATACACTACCAAACCACAATTTTTACACATATATTTATGTTAACTTCTTCAATCTTAATTGTTCTCTCATAAGAAAGACACTCAGAAGTTCCCCATTTATTTAGGAGAGGCCTGGAGTAGCACGGATGAAATATTCAATTTTGTAAAAATGTAGAAATTGCATGCCTATTTAAGATACATGTAACCATGATTTCGATTCTACGGTTATTACTTCTACTCCCCACAATCTACCCCTTCTACTCCACAATACCACTCTAATGTTGATCAGATTGATTTCAACTGGTCAACCCGAATTTTTAGGTAATCTGATACTATTTTCAGGAAAAATGTAATAAAACATCGACATATCAACGTCGATATGATATAATCGTTAGATCTATATACCGTCATAACATTTCAGTTCCACATATTGGTCGTAAAATCTCAAGCGTATAGATATTCATAATTACATGTATATGTGGGGTGTTCATTTTGGCTGTAAGAACTGCAGCTGGTGTTGTGCCTTGTGGCGGTCCTAAAAAGTCTCCCCGTTCATCATCCATAGTGCAAATTATATTTTTTCTTTCGTTTTTTTTAGATCAGTTAGAATATTCTGAGTATTCAAAGCAAACACCTTTAGAGACATATTCTAAACAATTTTACTTATTTGACATCGTTTGGGAATTCGACTTTGATTTAGTCAACACTTGTGTAAATTCTCGAAATTGCAGCACAATTGTCTGGCTTTCGTTGCCGGTTTATAAAGGTCACTGATGAGGGTTCATTGCCCGAAATTGCGCAATATGGCATATGCTTTCTCTCTTTGAATCTTTTCACTGCTTCCAAAGGATCTAAATTTTATATCTTATTTTGTGTTAGTGTCTCCAGGCAGCGCTTATAACCGACTGACCGACATCCTGATTACTGCTAAGCCGCGTTGGACTAAGGCTGCCCAGGAAAAGTCGTTTAGTTAAACTATCCATACACATGAGCTTTGGTTGTTCACCTGGATGGTTATGTTTATAGCACATTTCGAATGTCATAACATCCCTATGTTAGGTAAAAGTCCCATAATATGGAGGCAACGACCCATAGTTGTTGTCTGGGGCGTAAAATATCAAACCAAACCAACAAAAATGTTTTTTTTTTTTTTTTTTTTCAAACTGTTGAAAAATTAACATACAAAGAGTCATCTATCCTATTACTTCCACTGGTTGTAGGACTGCTTTCCTCGAAAAGAGGAAAGTGCACTTGTAAATTCTAATAAGCATAATACTAGTGCTATTCAACTAGGGTTTGAAGCAAATTGGTCAGCAATTAATTTAACTAGAGGACCAATAGTCCTGTAAACGCTCACCTGAGATTTGGGATATATACCAATAAACTTGACAGACAACACCCCTTGGTTATTTTTTTTTAAAAACATAAATCTCCTGTCTATTTGCTCTTTCACAGCAAGTTTCCCGCCATTAAATAACATTTTCGCTCTTTTCCCTATTCAAATGCATAGACAAGCTAAGTTGACCTTGCCATAAAATAGGTCAAGGTCATCCAAGAGTCATAATTTATATGTACTTTGTAGAGCTCCATTCCCTGATGCTTCATGCCAAGTTTCAAAAGCATAGGCCTTCTGGTTCTGCAGGAATATATTATAAAGGTTTTTGCTATTTATAGCCAGAGTGGCCATCTTGGGCATGTGACATTGACCATTTATACAAAATTTCATTCCCCCTTCCAAACAATGCTCCGCATAAAGTTTGCCTTTGATTGGCCAAACGCTTTCAGAGATGTTTGAATATTACGGTTATATACATGTATACAGTCCCGTGGCAAGGACAGACAACACCTTGTGGACAAAATCGTTTCATAAACATAAATCTTCTGTCCATTTGCATACTCTTAGCAAGTCTCCCCCCCCCCATTTAATTACATGTAACTAAGTTTCCCCATTCAAATGCATTGACCTAAGTTGACCGTGCCGTAAAATAGGTCAAGGCCATCCATGGTCATGATTTATATAAATTTTGAAGAGCTCCATTGGCTGATGCTTCATGCAAAGTTTTAAAATTATAGGCTTTCTGGCTCTGGAGAAGAAGATTTTTCAATGGTTTTGCTATTTTTAGCCATGGTGGCCATCTTTGTCATGTGACCTTGATTTTGATTATTTATATAATTTTCATTCCCCCTTCCAAATTTTTTCATAAACATTAATCTCCTGTCCATTTGCATATTCACAGCAAGCCCCCCCCCCCCCCCATTAAAATACATTTTACTAATTTTCCCCATTCCAATGCATTAACGACCTAAGTTGACCTTGTCATAAAATAGATCAAGGTCATCCCAGGGTCATGACTAATATAAACTTTGTAGAATTGCATTGCCTGATGCTTCATGCCAAGTTTCAAAATCATAGGCCTTCTGGTTCTTGAGAAAAAGGTAAAAGTAGGCAATGATCAGAGAGAAATTCCCATTCCACAAACCGAGGGGTGGGAAAAAACCAAAATGACATTTAGGTACTTATACCAAGAAAACATACTGTAAGCCGAGTGAGCAGCTATTCCCCAATAGGCGGCTACTCAGTTACCCGAACTTAACTAAAAATATGAAAACGAAACAGCAAAAAAAAATCGACTCCAAAACACAAAACAATAAGAACCACAACAAAAGTATCGCTTTGTAACGATCAGTAATATAAAATTACTGAGGGGCTTAAATCGGTTTTTAAACCGGAAAAAGGTTTTTAAAAGTTTTTGATATTTATAGCCATGGCGGCCATCTTGGTCATGTGACCTGGACCATTTATACAAACTTTCGTTCCCCTTCACTAAGGATGCTCAGCATAAAGTTTGGCTTTGATTGGTTTAGCGGTTTCAGAGGAGAAGATCTTTGACATTTTGGACGACGGACGGACGACGGACGCCGTAGCATGGATAAACTCACCTGTGAGCCTTCGGCTCAGGTGAGCTAAAATCATTACGACCAAAACAAATTTGTTTGGAAGAGGCATTGTGCACTGCGCAAGAAGTTATTCATGAAAAGTATCTGTCATCAATTGCATTTTAGTATAACATACCACAAGGAAGCTTGGCGTGGCCTTTAAAGTGATTATTGATTGATTAGTAAAGTGATAATTCATAAATCAAAGTCCCACTTCTATTAAAAAAAAAGAGGTTTGCGGGATCATAGGCGAACTCAATAATACAAAAAAATAGATAACTGTTTTAAACAATGTTCATATTAATTCAAATAATAATTAATCAATTAAACCTAGATTCCCGTGTGCTCACAGAGATGTTTCCGTTGAGAAAGCCTGTCGGTAAGTACAGACTGTAAAAAGCGAACCTTTTTTCGCATAGCGGTGTAAAATTAGAACTGCAAGTGTGGTCGTCCCACTCGTTTCCCCAGCCCCCATGAAAGAAAGCGCAGTCTTCGACATTGCCAGAATTATCTGGTTGACCAGGATACCAGTTTGTAAAGTTTGCAACACTGCCAGTGGATGTCCATCTCCAATATCCTTCAACCATCTCATCTGTTAACCCCATCCAAAAATGACTCACTGAAATTTATTGAATTGTTTGAAAGCTGTTTTGGACAATTGACAAATTGGCCAAATGAAGAGGTTAGTGCAAGAACATGTCCAGTTTTGTAAATTTTGTAATTTTTGTAAATTGCGAAAAGCATAAAAAGATGACAAACGTTTGACAACCATTGGTTAATAGTACAAATAATTGTTTTTTTTTTAGTAGAATAAAATGCTAAAATGTCATAAAACTTCATTGAAAGATTCGGGAGATAATTCTGAATATTTATGTAATGTGTTAATTCATGAATTTGTTTACATCCAAAATAGTTTTTTTTTCCGGTTCTTGTCTTGACTGGAATTGGGTTAAATATACCATTTTGCAGAGGTGTTCATTTGCCCAATGTGTGTTTTGAGCTCCTAAAACCATATATCAGAACAAATTATTTTTGCATCGGCAACATTATTTGGACTGAGCAATGAGTGGACTTAGGCATGTTCTTGAACTAAAAATGGAGTTATGAAAATTTATTTCATTTTTTAAATTTGATGCCGACAAAATGTAAAAGGTAACGCAAACTCTATATCACAGTGTAGTCTCCATATGACGTAAACTGTCGAGTTGGGCATAAACCATGAAAGTCACTATCTTTACCAGTGAGGCGACCCAAGAAGGACTTGATAAATGCATTTTCAGCTTTAGTTTCGACAGTCACCAACCGACCTCCATGTTGTTCACAATAATGCTGAAAGAACAAGCTAAACCATCATTTGTAAATCTATTTACATGTATCATACTCTTCAGCTGAAACGCACAAGTATCGCGACAAAAGCTGAGAGTTCTCAAATAGGATGAACAGAAACAAAATGCTTGATTTGTAACAGATGAAAACGGTATTGGCCATCTTCAGCAGTTTTAAAGATATAATGACACTTTACATTTTGACGCAAATATATATTTCATTCTGATTTAGTGATTTTCTTGTTATGCCCAGAGAGTTTGCCTGGGATCATATATACTCAACAAAAGAAGTTAAAAGCCACTTTCTATATTTTCTATATATCACATTTTGTAGCACTCAACTATCTTAAAACAAAAAGGTAAAACAATAAAAATGATCAAGAACTGGTGTTATCAGAAGCAAAGCCTCACTCAAATAGATTGGATTTCTCTGCAAGATAATAACATTGATACATATGCTAACAATATTACAAATCGAATTATAGGTATAGCTTCTGAATGTATACCTAACAAAATTGTCAGAATTAAGCCATCTGAACCTCCTTGGATAACAACTTACGTAAAACGCTATATTCGAAAGCGAAAGCGAGCATATAAGAAGGCTAAACGTTCTAATTTACAACAGGATTGGCAAAAATCCAAAACTTTACGCAATAAAACAACGCAAATTATCCGCGATGCAAAGCAAGCACTTTACAATAACTTGGCAGAAAAACTAACGTCCAATTCTATTTCTTGCAAGAACTGGTGGTCTAGGCTGAAGTCATTCATAACGCCAAAAAGTAAAGCATCTATTCCACCCATTGACCATAATAACCAAATATACACAAATGAACACGATAAAGCAAACATCCTTAATGAATTCTTTCAGAGTCAGTCATTTCTAGATGATCGAGAAACCCGTCTTCCAGCAATTCTTCCAACTAAGTTAGAATTTGAATTAAACAGTATTGTCCTAACAATGGACGAAGTTGAAT
Source organism: Rugalucina vietnamica (assembly GCA_964017185.1). Lineage (NCBI taxonomy): Eukaryota > Metazoa > Mollusca > Bivalvia > Lucinida > Lucinidae > Rugalucina > Rugalucina vietnamica. The sequence goes on along the minus strand of OZ024878.1, from coordinate 40,345,583 downwards.
CTGCTCTCAAAGTACTTCCGGTGGGCAAGGCAACTGGTCCCAATGGTCTAAGTAATCGCATTCTTAGAGAACTTTCACACGAACTTTCTATCCCCTATTGCTCCCTATTTAACCAGTCTCTAGGTACAGGATATGTACCAAGATCATATAAAGAAGCCAACGTTAGTCCGGTTCCTAAAAAGGGTGATTTATCTATCGTTTCAAATCACAGACCTATTTCTTTACTAAATTCTGAGGACAAAGTAATTGAAAGACTTGTATTTAAACATTTGTATAACCATCTTCGTGACAACAATATTCTCTCTTCTCTACAGTCTGGCTTTATACCTGGCGATTATACCGTGAATCAACTTACATACCTATATAATGTTTTCTGTCAAGCCCTTGACGAAGGAAAAGAAGTAAGAGCTGTTTTCTGTGACATCAGCAAAGCATTTGACAGAGTTTGGCATTCTGGTCTACTTCTCAAACTTCAAGCGGCTGGTGTCACAGGAAAAGTCTTAGCATGGTTCAAGAGTTATCTTTCTGAACGCAGACAGCGGGTAGTGATACCTGGTGGCACTTCTGACTGGAAATCTATTCATGCTTGTGTTCCACAAGGATCTATTCTTGGTCCCTTGTTGTTTCTAGTATATATCAATGATATTGTCGTAGACATAGGTTCAAACATACGTCTATTCGCTGATGACACTAGCCTTTATATAATAGTTGACGACCCTGTTACAGCTGCTGGATGCCTGAACACAGACCTTCAGAGAATTACTAGATGGGCTTCTCTGTGGTTAGTCAAATTCAACCCGACAAAGACTGAAGCGTTCTTAGCATCACGAAAATTATTTAAGAATCATCCCCCTATCTACATGCAAAACCAGTAGATAACTGAAGTAAATTCACATCAGCATCTTGGTATTATTTTTTCAAGCGGTTGCACATGGCATAATCATATAAAATACATCACTGAAAAAGCATGGACTAGAATTAATATTATGAGAAGACTGAAATTCAAGCTTGACAGAAAATCATTGGAAACGATCTATTACACTTTTATCAGACCATTACTTGAGTATGGAGATGTTCTCTGGGACAACTGTACCAAGTATGAAAAAGAAGAATTAGATAAAATACAAAACGAGGCAGCCAGAATTGCAACTGGCGCAACCAAACTTGTATCTTTGATTTCTAATGAAATAAAATGGGAAAGTCTTGAGGATAGACGCAAAAAACACAAACTAACGCTTTTTTATAAAATGAATTTTAACCTTTGTCCTAAGTACTTGTCTTCACTAGTTCCTCAAACTGTAAGTAGTATTTCTCGTTATAATCTTAGAAATGCAAACGACCTACAAACGATCAAAACTGAATCAACTCTTTATTATAACTCATTCCTACCTTCCACTGTAAGAGCATGGAATAATCTGCCCAATGAAGCTAAACATTTACAATCAACTGATGCTTTCAAATACTATCTTAAAAAGGACAATGTACAAGTCCCTAAGTATTATTATACTGGCAAACGCAACGTTCAAATCTTACATACTCGATTAAGAACTAACTGCAGTTCACTAAACCTTGACCTCTTTATTAAGAGTATATCCAATTCTCCCTTGTGTGTTTGTGATACTCAGCATTATTTCTTTCATTGTCCAAACTTTACGCAACAACGAATTGAGCTTTTAAATGAAATTTCTAGATACAGTACCCCTTCGTTAACTCTCTTCTTGTATGGTGACTTGACTTTATCTTATGAAACAAATGTTCTCATTTTCCAAGCAGTGCATAAGTATATTCACAACACACATCGCTTTTAAGTCAAAAATGGTCTCCACGATTAGTGTGTCTAGTGTGTCAGGAGTTCGGTTTTGTGTTTTCCGGTTTGCCTGCGCCCTGCTCCCATCTCACAGGGGAATCTTTTCATTTTTCGTAAACTTATTTTTATTCTAATGTAGATCTACCTCTACATTACGAAATTACTCATAAATCACATTTTTGTTTTGCTGTATTTTTTCTCACTAAGTTTTTTGCTTAATTTATTCCTTTGACTTGTTTTTGTTATTTTCATTGTAATGAACATTGTCTTCATATTGACTATGAAGTCAACTATACTTGTCTTTAATTATGAATCAATTATTATTATTATTATTATTATTATTATTATTATTATTATTATTATTATTATTATTAATCTACTATTAATATATGAGCATGTGTACATAAATATATGAATACTATGTCATCGACAAAATTCCATCATTTACTATACAACATAAACATACTAGGAAAAGAACTCTATAAGTACTTGTGCTTTCGTTCTAATCCTATTAATTATTTGTATCTGTCAATGTATATGTATGTTGTTCTTAATTATGAAATAAATATGTTTAAACTAAAGCCTCACTCGAAACGACCAGAATGAGAACATATCGCAAGCCGAGTGATCAGCTGATTGTCAAGGTTGCTCCTCAGTTAGCTGAACTTAACCGAAGATATAAACTCGCATATATAAATGCAAACAGCATAAACATTGATTCCAAAACACGAAACAAATACAACCGCAGTACCTAAGTATTGCTTATTTGCAGCATGCAAAGATCGAGAGAAAGCCAGCTTCTTTCTATCGTGTGAATAGTGTTTCGAGGTCACTTAACCGAATAACTTTTAAGGGTTATGCGCAGAGCAGCTTTCAGCAGAAATAAAACCTGAAATCTGCCATTAAGTCAGTGTCAAATAAAATTTAGTCGATGTAGCATTCTAACTTGCTTTCAAAGTTCATATTTGAGCTGTTACTTTTTACTAATTTTTGTCTTAATTTATTTTTTACAAAATCCTCCATATGGGTTTTGGCGAGGCGCTATTCAAATAGGATAAAGAAAAAATAACTATAGCTGTAATGACATGTTATTGAATGAGAATTAAAGGTATAGGTTTACAAACATTATCCTTTATTTCAAAAGAAAGTGATCAGCGAAACAAACATTTTGACACCACATTTATTAAAATCGGTTTAGTGGTTTTGAAGATACTACAGTTTTAAGATTAAACAATTGCCGCCTTATTGTGGCCGCCATTTTGTTTAGCTCGTGACCAAAAAGGAAAAACATGTAAGTATGATTCTATTAAGTGAATGAAAAGTATTTCAACAACTTTCATACTTTAATTTGCATAGAAATGGCAGATATTTATAATCCCATGATTGTGAGGGAGTGACGCCACACCTCACAGCCTCGTTCTGTCTTTGGGCTATCAAAATTCTCAAATCGCTATAATTTTCGTATACCTTGGTTGATTTTCATGAAATTTGTTGCAAACTGCTCAGCATCCTAAAGGCTTTTAAAACACAAAATTAATACAATAGTTTGTGAGCCTATTCCTTTTAGCTGTGGGCGTTTACATGGTATATGGAAAATTGTATCCCTAACCGTTTTGTTGAGTACGGGTATGTGGCAAAACGAAACGTTGGCTACATAATTACTTCAGCCTCTGTAAAATGCACTGGGGGAGTGTCACGATCCACCGAATGACACCCATCCGTCATCACAACAACCTTGGCACGTGACAGACGCTGAAAGAGAAACGACCGTGATTGCTTTATTTCTATGATCATTACATAAATATTGGAGTCATTATTAATGTTTCATATTGGTCAGTCTATCATTACTCTTACATCACTTGATAGTTATTGAAACGATAAGTTTACTCAAATATTAATGCAATAATTAATATTGTATTTTAATTTAACTTTCCATCAAAAGCTAAGTTTATATTGTGGACGTGACCTCGGTTTAAAGCCATATCCAAAAGATTGAGAAGGCCTGGATGTAACCGTGTAACGCTTTGTTTACAGGGCGAGCTTATACTTCTAAGTCACGGGGTCATCTTCATTATCACGGGGTCTATTCTCTAAGCCTCTATAATCTGGTGTCGTCCAGGTATAAGCAGGTTCCGGTAGTGGTTTTGTGAAATTGAATGTAAACAAAGAAATGGAGTAGACAGGTGAACAGGTAAGTTGCATTATTTCTATTTTATCTTTTGATTTTGAATAAAATCCTGATGTGCAGTCTCAAGAGAATTTACAAACGCTAGTAGAAATCAAAACTAGAGTGGCGAAGATGCAATAGGAAACTAGATTTTGATGTTCAAAGTTTCGATACGCGGCAGTTTTGATGTAACAGTTTCGGCCAGATTCACAAGTTTGCCCTACATTTTGAATATTTATGCACCAGACATTTTCCTATTCGACCCACAAACAAATATAACCAGTACGTACATTCCTGGGAATCGAAATAGCTTCATGAAAGCGAGTCCAAAATAAAAAATCTTGGTATAAGCACATTTTTTCAGTAGGTCGTGAATGTTAAGACGCTTTAGTACGGTAGACGTGCAATCTGACTGACACTGTACCAGGTACTCAAATTGCTTATGCAATTACAAGCACACTCAAATTTGAAATAATTGAGCTTGTTTATAGTGGCTGAGAGACATATTCGCTCAAAAGCTTAACAAGGATCTTATCCCATTCCAAAACATAAAATGGTTCCTCATAATTCTGGCGTGAGTTGCATAACGCGAACCCTTGAGATATTGATGACGCCATTTGATCTTCCCTATTCCTTAGCAATGGCGGGTTGCTTTCGGAGAGGCAGCTCCTGGGAACGTTACGTAGCGCTGGCGAGCACTTTTTTTTGTAACATACCGTTGCATAGGAAATAGTTGCGAAGTGCTTGCTAACCCTGTTTATGTATAACATGTATCAGCTAACGCGTCTATTCATATCCTACATAATATTCCTCATGCACATTTGTGGCAAATAAAATGTCGTATGCAGGGTGCATAATTTTCTCAGTTAAGTAATAGATTGTTCTCATTGAATGGGCCAGTTGTGTAGTAGAAAATGAGTCTAGTCTATTCATCTGGCGATTGTTTTAATGTGGTTTGAAATTAAGTTGAATTGTTTTTGGTGTTTTTATATGAAAATGAAAGGCGTATACTCTGTTCTAGATGATAAACATGCCTAAAAGAAAGAAGAAGACCAACTTGACAACAGGAAAAAAGCACATGCGCATGAGGAGAAGTCGGCCTGGTTTAGTCCCCGTAATGAACTGGAACACTGAAATTTTTGAACATGATGAATCAGTGGACGAGGAAGAAAGTGATGTGGAAGATGAAATTAATTTTGAAGATGGGCCGATAAGAAATTATCCAGACGAGTAAAACATCTACTTAACGTTTAGACAAATTTTGGCACTATCAATAAGAGAAAACAGAAGCATATTAATCACAGCTGCTTATATCAGGTTGCGATATAATAGTTCAAATTTCCGTCCGTCCGTCTGTTTGTTCGTTCGTCAATAATGTCGAGCTGTATATTTCTTTGCAGCAGTGACAGCTGTAAGCATGCAACCATGTACAGTAATTGTGCTTGACATTAGTTTCAGCAATGCACCTAGACCCGGTGTCCTTGGTCTATACATAATAGTTGGGTGACGTCGAATTGCGTCGAGTCTATAACTATAGAATGTTGTTTAGCACTGAATATACTATTGCATTTGTAGGCGGGCGTATACGTTTATGCACCATATATCTGATTCTACACAGGGAGCTTTGAATCCCTCCCGACATCACTCAACAATTGTCGACTGGGATGTATAAGTGACATACATTGAACGTTAAAAGATCTACTTTGAAAAGTTTGTTTGTTTGAATTGATGCTTTACGTCCCAGTCAACAGCTTAGGCGGAGTCATAAACTTTATTTTGTAATGATTGATTCAATCATGGTTGATTAAATCTCGTGCTTCCCCAGTGTTTGAAATGGGACTTTTAAACTAGGTCTTGCCTCCGTTCGACCTAAATTATCCGGTGGACGTAATGTCCAACTCATCCTCACATCAATGACTACTATGACTAATGCAAAGGTTACATTTGGCCTACGATTATCGTGCGATGATCGCACGATGCCAATTTTGGCATTTTCGTCCGGTGTCCGCAGGATGACCCTACGATGTTCAACTATCATCATAGCCTCTACGACTTTGTAATAGTCTGCACTTTTACAAATTTTTAAAAATCGCAAAACCGTAGCCCGTAGACACGTCGAGCGCGCGCCGTACGGAGACACTGCGATGATCGTACGATCGCCGCACGATTTATTATGATAATTTATGGACAAAAATAGTTCGGCGATCGTAGGGAGACCGCAAGAGCTCAGTCAGAAATCATAGCGACCCCTCGCGGACATCGCACGGGCTCCGTACGATTTCCAGTTAAAGAGTACGGATACCCTACGATTTCCATACGGTTCTGGCTCAAAACATCGACGAAAGCCAGAGCAAGATATCTTTGAATGGTTAACACATACTTCGTAGCTAAAGATCAGTTCCGATGTCTAAAGTCGTAGGAAAAATCGCAGACCGAATCGGTGCAAATGTAACCTAGGCATAATCACTATACTTTCACTATAATCGTATAAATTAGTTGTAATGCTTATAACGCCTACTACTCTTCGATCTACAGTAACAATTTAACGGAAGTCTTACTGTGTGCAACTGCACATATTAATTATGGTATTGCCTGTTAAAAGAAACCATATCACGAACGAATCTCAATAATAACGAAAACTTAACAGTTTCATGTTTTTGGAAATATCTCACCACCCATGATTTTGTGCTTTGCATTCACACCACCCCTACATTGTATTCTTATACGTTGCATGTTTACATGCTGTTCTTCCTCCAAAGCAAAATGACATGTGATAAGCCGTAACTTACCATAAAGTATATCTCCCAGGCTCCAGTTGTCTGTAAAGTCTCGAGGACGTCTGTTCAGTTGTAGAGCTAGGAATCGAATGGCTGTCTTTCAGGGTTTGCACGTGGTCGTCACTCGGGAATCTCCGTCATCCGCCGGAAACATCCGATGTCGCTGTTGTGACAATCTCCTCCTCAGAAGGCACTCCTTGTCAAGCACTCGTTCACAGGCCCATCATTCTCCCCCTGTTTTACTTTTTAAGAAAATCAACAATAATGTACTAAATTTATGAACGGCTGATGACTAGACCTGCTGATTATACAACTATGTCTGATTGCTTTTGAAGTGTTCATATGCATGCAAAAACTGAGACTGGATTTGTGACAGATAATCTAACACTAGTGAATCATGATGCATTACAGAGGTTATTGAACTTCTGGCTATTTAGAACTGGAATTGCGTTACATGTTTATATGAGGATGATTCTGATCAGTTACTTAATGAAATGTTTGCTTTTCTTTGAGAGATTTAGGACGAGCTAATCAGATAAGCAGAATGTGCAACTGAAGTGAATATGTACATACATTACCAGGTGTGCTTGCTACCTGCAGACAACAACAATACATCTATTTACAAATACAAGAAATTGCATATGCTTAGCGCATCGCAGTAATTAATGTGCTACACATACTCAACAAATAAATGACATCTTTTTATTACTGTAGTAAACACTAGTGTAGATGTACATTGTAGCTAATACACCATTGTTTTGTTGAGTAATGCTTAATATTTGTGCCAACAAATTTATTCATGTTGGAACAGTTCTAAGTCATAGGTTACATCTAGTAATAAGTGATTGGAAAATAGATGTAGACTTTACTGTACAGCCCAAGATGAGTACATTTAGACACTTAGATATTTTTATCATATTCTGAAGGTTTTGAGTTTAAATCAATTTTTAAGTTTAATGTTTTGACCTTAGTTACAACGTTATAGCACATGCTGTTTAAGCTATAGAAAACTCCTCATCTTGAACTGTACTCACTTCTATGCAAATGTTTAAACAATATACACATATGTTCTAAGCATGGGTGATCTGCACAAACTCAGGCAGCAAGAACAATTGAAAACATAACAAAACTACTTACTTAAGTAGTCCAAGACAAGTTACATGTAACATCTAATAGTATGTCACATAACCACTGCAAACTTGCTGTCAACTAGTTAATTGCTGATTAGGTGTTTCATGAATCAGTGTGAGCTCTGGATACTCGACCAGCTTGATGATCAACTAAAATCTTCAACTAAAGGGAAAATATGTAAACAACTAAATAAAATCAACTTAAAATGAACTAAAGAGAACCAAAGAGAAAACAGTTTCCAAACATCACTGCAATGTGTATGCTTTACAAACTGAATTAGAGACAAGTAATTTCCGCATCTTGGTTTTTTACTTTTTAACTTTCTGAAATCTCAATAGCATTTTACTTGTCTACAATTTTATGTACATGTATTTTGATTCCTTTAGAATGCAAACAATAACTAAAAAGGTAAATGATTTTTACGAATATACACATCACAGCATCCTGCTATTCCGGTCTGATTGGCAATTATAAAACTCATCAAAATATCAACACAATACAAAAAGTCATAAATAACCATACCAGATCAGCAGTGTGTCATGATGCAAAAACAAATATCACACATGGGCATACCTTTGTTATGCACTAGCATGATAAAATATCACTCTGGCACCTTAAATGTACCAGCCTGACAGGATATAATTATAACATACAGAAAGTAAACAGAACATACATAATGTCCAGGTTTATGTTAGAGTTTTTTTGCAACTGTATGTTTGTTCAATGCTAAAATCTCCAAATGAATAAAACATCATAATTCTTTTTTTTATTAATTTTAGCCTTGTTTTCATGTTAATGTATGGGCACATTCATAGAATTTGTTTTTCATTATTAACCATTCTTCCCCCTTTTTACCATTTTTAGAATCTATGTAGAACTACATGTACATGCTTTAATTTTAGCATACACATCTTGGTGATACCTGGATACTCAGAGAACTAATTAAAATCAATTTATTTTGCATTATACTTACTAGTTCTGTAGCCTCTCCTGAAACTAAGTATAACATACAGCAATTTAGAAAACAGGTTTTGAATAAGGTTTTTTATTAAATTAGAAGAGAAAAAAAGGAGAGTCATAGGATTTCAAATCATTTTCTGCAAGTTTATAGGTCTCCAGATCTGACAATGAGCTCTGTGATTATTTTTCATGCAAATATGTTATTTAAAGTTCAAAATCTACTAAATTCTGGGATATTTAGACAGGTCAAGTATGCAGTGGAAAGGTTCAAAATTGAACCTTAAATGTATGCACACAAATATTTCTATCTACACCTATTTACAAACTCTGGCATGCAAATGAAACATCTACAATGTACACTGGGTCCACAGATACCATGCAGAATCACTGCCTGACAGGACCCAGGGTACACTGTTCTATACTACATGCTGATTCACCAAAATAAATATAAACCAACATGCAGTTTTATTCACTTATATTCCAGAGACCATTCTCATGAATTATTGATAGCAGCACCAGACTGGAGATCTAACAATCCAAGGGACTAGTCAAAGAGTTCCAGAGGTACTCCTACCAACAAGACATACAATAATGATATATGAAATCCCATGATGCCAGGGCTGCCAGTACTCATGCAGTTACAAAGAGCTAGCAATGAGCACCAACAAAACTCACATCAAATGAATGATAAATGAAACTTTTTTTTTTTCATGTTTTTATGATGTCAGAACTGCCAACACTCGTGCAGGTACAAGGAGCTAGCACTGAGCACTAACAACACTCACATCAAATAAATGATGAATGACTGGATATGTGAATTATAATGCCAGGACTGTCAATACCCATGCAGTTTCAAAGAGCTAGCTGTGGGTACCAACAACACTCACATCAAATAAATGAATGATTGGATGTTTGAATTTTCATGATGCCAGGGTTGTCAACATCCATGCAGTTGCAAAGAGCTAGCTGTGGGCATTAACAACACTCACTTCATATTTTAGATAATGAATGATTTGGTGGACCTGGTGTAGACCCATAGCACAGCTGAACACGAAGACAAAAATTATGATCTATGTTGTTATGGCAACAAAGTTAATGTTTGACTTAATATTTTAAATGATTAGCAAATTTATACCAAATTCAGATTCTCCACATGTGATGATCTTGGTACAAAATGATTTCTTTTGCTAGAATTTAATTTTAACTTTTCTTTATTTTGTTTAAATGAAGATCATGTTAAGTTAAATGTGGCAATTATATGAATTCAAAGATTCTTCAAATTATTACCTTTCTATAGGTCAGAATAAGCAATGGATTCTAACACTGAATTGAAGTTTTAACTTTACCACCTCCAAACAGAATGTTCAGTTATATAAAATCAAAAGTGAACCAATTTTGGCATGTACCATGTCTTGTACATATAATGGCTCAACATGGTAAAATAGTAAAATTGTTGAACAATATGTGTATCGAATTTAGTCAGCATTTACACACAAAATGCCCAGGCATATGGACACACCTGAAAAATGGAGTTAATTTTTTTCCCCTCTTTTTCCACAATGAAGCCAGTTTTAAGAAATGTATCTGTGATGAGTTGATGAACATGTACAAAATAATGTTTCATGAGTATAGGAAATGAAAATGTCCATACAAACTCAGAGTTCATGTCCATAAGAACTTCAGACAACTACATGAATAATGAATGAGTGAAACTTTCACAAAGCTATATTTTCTATTGATTTTTATAGATGGCCCAATGGTAGAATGGCCTCACAACTAGCTGTGAATATGCATTTGGAAATGTATGTATGTTAAATAAAAGCATCTGATTGTTCTGTTTTGTATGTAAATGTTTTAATTCCATAGCTTACACATTTGGAATCGTATTTTCTTTCCAAAGTCACAAAAAGGAAATAAAATGTGTCCAAAGGAAAGCAACTGACATTAATTCTAGTTCAAAATGAATATCTGGTTTACTTGATGCCCAGATATTACATATTTCAACTTAAAATTTACAGTTTTCAATGACAGGATACTTCTGCAAGTAGTATATGGCATGAAAAGTGTCAATGGAATGAGAAAAATGTTCTGATATTTCAAGCAAAGCAACATGAAGGTGAAAATGTACTTGATTGGTGATAAAGTGCTGATTATTTTTTTTTTTTATCTTTTTATTTTTTAGGTAATGAGATGACATGAATGAATGAATTGTGGCTCTGTAAATTTACTATTTGAATGGTTTGAGCCATCGCAGGGTGAGGTACATTAATTTCCAAGGTCTTCTGACAGGGTGTAACCTGCCATACTCTTTGTGGCCTTCTGACTGCATCACATCATCAAACAATTTCATGGGAGAAACAGCAGTTTGATTGAAACATTTGTGAGGAGCATTGTTTGTCATGGCTTTGCTTGGCTCCCTACATATTTCAGATGTGGGCTCTGATGTCACAGATGGTGTTGTATTTGATGGACTGTGTGAATTCAGGTCATGGGTAAGTTTGTGTGTGACATATTTGCCACTGCTCTCAGTAGAGTTGATGATTGCAGACTGAGATGAAGAAGTATTAATTTCTCTACTACACTCTTCCTCTGGTATAATTTGAAAAGACATTGATACAGGTGGCTTTGGAGTAAGAGTATGATTTGTATCACAACTGGTCTTATCGGATAAGCTGACAAGGGTTTGGACAGTGTTAGACAGCCAAGAGGTCTGGTCCAATAGGGACACAATTCCACTGTCACAATGACTTTCAAAGGACTGACATACTGTAGGAACTGATACTACTTGGGCTGACTGAGCTGTATTGCTAGATTGCTCTGAGGAAGTGCAGTCCTGAGAAATTTCACAAGATACAGGATCTGTTTTAAATGGGTCAGACGGACTCACTGTGATTGACCTGGAAAGACCTGCAGAAATGTGCCGTAAATCTGCATTTCCATCCTTGTCAGTTTGAGACACCTGTGTTACTGGGCCCAAGTCAGTATCCTTAACACTAGTGACCGGTGAAATTTCACCGGTTTTCATAGTGTCAAGATGTGATGATAGGTCCATTGCACTGTGAAGTGGTGTGAAAACAGTTTCAAACCCAGGAGGTGTTTTTGGTGGGACAAATGGTGTATTTGAAATGGTTCTGTGTGGAAAACCTGGGGGAGGCTGAGGAGTTGAATGTAAGATCAGCTGGGTGGATTTCTGCTGCAACACTGCAACATCATTTATCAAACTTTCAATACAAGCTTGTTGGTGTTGGTAGTCTGACATTAATGTGGAAGAACATTCCTTCAATCCATCCACACTTTCACAAACTTCTGAAACCTTATCAGACAAATCTTCAGTAATTTTATGTGAAGCTGAGAATTTGGATTCAGCAATGTTTAATCTGTGTGAAAGATTTTTAATGTTGCCTTGGATACTAAAACTGCTCTCTTCCAACTTTTTTAATCTATCTGAAAGTGATATGAAGTTTTGTTTATTATTTATATCTGTTTGTTCAACCCTGTCTGACAGCTGTTTGAGATTGTTAAAGATTTTTGAGTTGTTTGAGTCTAACCTGTCAGACAATGTTACATTCTTGGTTTGCAAGGATTGCGTAGCTTCATCCAGATGGCTCAGTTGGTCTGAAAGGGTCTGTATTCCAGATCTGAAGCTCCAAGATAACTGATTGACATTTTGGGATAATTGAATGAAGCTGTTTGCAAATGATGCCATACATGTTTGAAAAAGGTCTTTAGAAACATACTGATCTGTAGTAATAGAAATGCTATCTATCATTGACTGGAAAGACTGAGTGGCTTCAAGAACATTCATGATGGATGTGACTTTGATGAAAAACAGTGAACAAAAATAGTCATGCAATGCAAGAATTCAACATACAAATATCATGCAGTGCAAAACATCAACATACAAACATGCAATGAAACATACCATGCAATATACAAATTTCAACTATCAAACGCGGCGCTAAAATGCTGTAGTACTACGTACGGCAAAGCGACGCAAAACTATTGGGTCATGACACATAAAAGTGGGGGAATCGTGTCAAAATACAATTCAACATACAACTATATCAAGGCGCTACAGGTCAAAGCGACGCGAAAATATGACAAAATAAGATGTCACAATAAATCACATTAGGGCACATATATAAAACAATAAAATACAAGGTCTGGGACAAGGGGTGCATTGAAACTACTCAAATATTTTTTTTTTTTTTCACTTTTTATTTGAGCTAATATACACAGTGATAACCTGAAAATGAAAATAGAAATCACTGCAAATGAAGCTATATGGTGCCTTTTTGAATGTGTGCCAAACACGTGTTTTCTCTCCCTGTTGAAAATGAAATGAAAACTTTTGGCGTTGGAAAGTTACCGAGTACAAAACTAACCTGTTTACTTTACACAAATTTTGACAGTTCGACACGTGGTTTTGTTTTGTTTTTAACGGAAATGGAATGTTCTACTTTTCAATGGGGGTTTCCACTTTTTTTGAACTTCCGCCGAGCGTACAAAAATGATAAAATAGCTTCGAAAAATTGTGAAAATGTAAATGTTTCTTAAAACTACTTACGAACAGTACTCCAAAAGACGGCGGAAGCAATACAATTCAGAATTTTAATCAGACATTTTACACGTGGCACCTCGACCGGAAATGGGCAAGTACTTCGAAAATGAAAGTAGAGCGGCCGTAAAACTATAGAAATTTAATACACCCGCACCAATTCTTCATCCTCGTCGCCATTTGATAAGCCGTAACTTACCATAAAGTATATCTCCCAGGCTCCAGTTGTCTGTAGAGTCTCGAGGACGTCTGTTCAGTTGTAGAGCTAGGAATCGAATGGCTGTCTTTCAGGGTTTGCACGTGGTCGTCACTCGGGAATCTCCGTCATCCGCCGGAAACATCCGATGTCGCTGTTGTGACAATCTCCTCCTCAGAAGGCACTCCTTGTCAAGCACTCGTTCACAGGCCCATCATTCTCACCCTGTTTTACTTTTTAAGAAAATCAACAATAATGTACTAAATTTATGAACGGCTGATGACTAGACCTGCTGATTATACAACTATGTCTGATTGCTTTTGAAGTGTTCATATGCATGCAAAAACTGAGACTGGATTTGTGACAGATAATCTAACACTAGTGAATCATGATGCATTACAGAGGTTATTGAACTTCTGGCTATTTAGAACTGGAATTGCATTACATGTTTATATGAGGATGATTCTGATCAGTTACTTAATGAAATGTTTGCTTTTCTTTGAGAGATTTAGGACGAGCTAATCAGATAAGCAGAATGTGCAACTGAAGTGAATATGTACATACATTACCAGGTGTGCTTGCTACCTGCAGACAACAACAATACATCTATTTACAAATACAAGAAATTGCATATGCTTAGCGCATCGCAGTAATTAATGTGCTACACATACTCAACAAATAAATGACATCTTTTTATTACTGTAGTAAACACTAGTGTAGATGTACATTGTAGCTAATACACCATTGTTTTGTTGAGTAATGCTTAATATTTGTGCCAACAAATTTATTCATGTTGGAACAGTTCTAAGTCATAGGTTACATCTAGTAATAAGTGATTGGAAAATAGATGTAGACTTTACTGTACAGCCCAAGATGAGTACATTTAGACACTTAGATATTTTTATCCCATCCTCGTCGCCATTTGATAAGCCGTAACTTACCATAAAGTATATCTCCCAGGCTCCAGTTGTCTGTAGAGTCTCGAGGACGTCTGTTCAGTTGTAGAGCTAGGAATCGAATGGCTGTCTTTCAGGGTTTGCACGTGGTCGTCACTCGGGAATCTCCGTCATCCGCCGGAAACATCCGATGTCGCTGTTGTGACAATCTCCTCCTCAGAAGGCACTCCTTGTCAAGCACTCGTTCACAGGCCCATCACATGCTATTTCTTGAATATATTAATCATTGAAGACCAACAAGTGTACTGACCTCCAGCAATCTGCTCAAAATCACAAGTGTGTCGACAAATCAACCAAAATGTACCGCTAGTTTATCTTCTCACGGATGAGGCACGTGCTTTTATGAGCTTTGAACATTTCCGCTGAACGCTTCTCAAACTTTTGCAAAGATTTGTTAATGTTAATTTGATGTTTTAACATGTATCTAGAGACTGAACTTCAAAAAATGTACATTGCTGACCTAAGTTCTTATATTTTTTTCATTTTTTGAAGAAAGCAATGAAACACCAGACTAAACTGACCTTAACCAGCACAACTCCCGAGCATACTGGCTTGAAGAATAGACCCCGTGATTATGTCTAGTTACTTGTTTTTTATTGTACAACATTATCGGTACGCTGTCCAAAAGTATGTAGGATAAATCTCGAATATTACATAATATGCATACATGTATTTCTAAGTAAAAGGTCTTGCCTGCAACAATTAACAATATTGTCCTACTGAACACATGTGTATATAAAAGCATCTTGCTGTACAAAATAAAAATAATGATTGACACTGCAACATATGTGGATTTCTCACGGAAGTTTGATAAAGTACGTATGTACATATGTACATGTTAATGTTAGATAGAATTTGTTTTTGTTTTTTGTTACCAATACAGTTGTAAAAATCACGATAAAGGATGACATCACTAAATATATCGTAATATGTATGTGCCTCAGACCCCGCTCTCGCCATTTTCTTTAATTCTGTCACTAGTTGCTCTAAGGCGAGCAAAACATAAAAAGTGCTAAAATTTTGCATAGTTTGGTTGTAAGGTCAATAGGAAAATTAGAATTTATAGCCTTATGCCTTTGTACTGAACACCGATTGGTCGTTGATACACAGTTTAAGATCAAATTATGACAATACATTGCACAAAATTATGACAATACATTGCACAATACATCCATTCACTGTACTCCATAAAGCGAACCACCCGAACCCCCTCTAGATCCGCCACTGTGACACTGGATATGTCTTTTTGAAACAGCCAGAAAATACGGGGTAGTGTAAATTGTTTTGTACAAATAACTTTGAATACAAATAAAACTGAGAAAGCAACACTATTAAAAAGACTATTAAATAGGCCATATCGCGGTTTCGGCTATTAAAGCCTCGTCACAGTTGTTAACCAAATGACTTGGTAGAGGCTTGAACATGTACCCAGGACGTGTGCGTGTCTCTGTATTTACAGGTTCACAAGAAAAATATGATCAATTATGTAAAGGCTTTTTTCATACCATACCTTTTCTAACATCCAGTATTTCAAAGTTTGCCTACTTTTAAATTTCAAAGTTATAAGAACATGAGTTTTTACTAATGATGAGCAAAAACGGCGTTTGATCTGTGCCGAGATAAAATGTAAATAAGAATGAACATTAACATATAAGCTCAGGATAATTACGCGAATTTTTTTTTTTTTTTTTTTTTTTTTTTTTTTTTCCATTTTCACCTCTTTGGAGACCCTAATTATATGTTCATGCAATCATTTTACCTTTAAAACCTTTTTTATCAATCCTAAATCAACCCTCGTCTATGGGCTACTATATAGACAAGTTGTCTATGTAGTAGCCCATAGACGAGGGTTGATTGAGGATTGATAGAAAAGGTTTTAAAGGTAAAATAATTGCATGAACATATCGTTAGGGTCTCCAAATGGGTGAAAATGCAAAAATAATCCAGTCGTCGAGCGCCTGTGATCTGATGTAACCTCTCACTCATTATAGAGTTTTAACAACTTACGGAACTGTAATGGTATCCTACCGATTAATTGCCTGTTATATATTTCATTAAACTAATTGGTAGGTTAGTTCCAATATAGCAAGCGTGCAGAAACCACAATGTCAATAAAATCTATTGGAGGTTATAAAACGTTTTCCATGCTCAACTTAGCTGAGACTAAAATTTATCCTGCTGATAAATGTTAAAATGCCAACAGTTTATCCTGCTCATAAATGTTAAAAAGCCAACAACTGTTGGCATTTTAACATTTATCAGCAGGATAAATTACAGGCTTTGCTGATCTAAACCTGAAATTTAAATTTATTTTGGCTATTTCAGTACTTATGAGCACTTTAAATTTAAAGCGCAGCTCAGCTGAGCATGAAAAAAGTTTTATAACCTCGGGGCAAGGATCGAGCGCGTTTTCTCTTAATCTTAATCTCTTAACCACAATGTCAATAAAATCTATTGGAGGTTATAAAACGTTTTCCATGCTCAACTTAGCTGAGACTAAAATTTATCCTGCTGATAAATGTTAAAATGCCAACAGTTTATCCTGCTCATAAATGTTAAAAAGCCAACAACTGTTGGCATTTTAACATTTATCAGCAGGATAAATTACAGGCTTTGCTGATCTAAACCTGAAATTTAAATTTATTTTGGCTATTTCAGTACTTATGAGCACTTTAAATTTAAAGCGCAGCTCAGCTGAGCATGAAAAAAGTTTTATAACCTCGGGGCAAGGATCGAGCGCGTTTTCTCTTAATCTCAGATGCGGGAAGACGATTATTATTTCAAATAATGAATATAGTTCTGAATTAAGCATTTATGAGATGATAATTATGTACGCTTTTGTTTACAACTTTCAACATCATATAGAATAAAATATAAAAGTTTGATCCTTTGGAAGCAGTACTGCAATTTCGAAAATTTACAAGAGAAGTCTAAATCAAAGACATATTCCTAAACGGGGAATTTAAACATTGCTTAGAAGTATATTTCTAAACGTGAGTGTTTTGAACACTGAATATCTTTACTGATCTCAAAGGACCTAAATAAAAGTATCATCTGCACTATGGGTGATGTACGGGGAGACTTTTTAGGGCCCCCACAACACCAGCTGCAGTAATAGCAAATAAAATATAAAGGTTTGATCCTTTGGAAGCAGTAAAAACATTCAAAGGGAGACAGTAAGGACTATATTGCGCGATTTCAGGTAATGAACCCTCATCAGTAGCCCTTTTACAACCGGCAACGAGAAGTCTAAATCAAATACGCGATTAAGACCCAGATTCGGTAGATGATTATTTAATAGTGTATAGAAATATAAAATGTTTCAAAACTACACGTGTAGTTACGAAAACTTTAGTTTCTTTTGCGATTAAGTTTACTCTCTATCATTAATAATATACTATAGCCAACTATTAGTTACACGAAGTTAGAGGTAGAAGATTTATGTTTGATCGTCCAATACTGAAGTTATCCTTCTATCTATGTGTGATTCTGGGTGTCCTACGATATTTCACCGTTAGGGGATAATAATTTAACTCATTTAAGCCTGGCTTCCCTTTTATGGGACATAGGCAAACATAATAGCCCCAGATGTGACGCCGCAGAACGCGGCGTCCCATCTGGGGCTATTATGTTTGCTTAGAGCATTTTCATCGAAAAATTGAATAAAATTCAAAAATCACTCTTGACGCCCCTAAAAATGAAAGTGGACTGACCCAAATGATAATGATGGGAAAATCCATTCGTCAAATATGGGTTAATCATTCTGTAGTGATATAGACAGCCAGGAGTACAACTTCATTAATGGATACAGTTTGGTCCAATATGAGCCCCGTTGCTAAATAAGTGAGATTTTATATAAGACTGTGGAGTCAATTTGGTAAATCCTATAAAGAGTTTGTGGGCGAAGAAACAAAAAGATGCCACAATCTTTGAGTCGAAACGTATACATTCATTTTACATTAAGATAGGCTTATCTTCGTTACTAATTTTTATTTACAGCAGTAATAAGTTTTCTTATAAAGAGGCTCACATCGAAATGAAAATAGAATTGGAAATCAAGTGGTGTTTTTTTTTTTATTACAAAACATTCGTCGAAGAAGATAGGATTTTGTTTCTTATTATAGACACGGCGTTCTTTCGAGATGAAAGCACGCATATATGCGGCATTATATGCAGTGCCTTTAAAAGAAGGACACTCATTTTCGCAAGCTATACTCTACCAATATTCTAACGTATGTTATAATAACTAAAGGTTATTAAGCCCTTTATATCCATCCTGCAGAAACATTTATCAACGATGAAGACTGCAAAGAAAAATGTGTTTTTCACACAGGCGTATTATGGTTTTCAATTTATTGCCAGAAGCAGAAAAAAATGACAGGGAGATACCGCATATTAAGCGATTGCGTAATCTGGTGCTGTCTAAATATGAAGTGTAAAGTCCGCACCAGTTCGCCAGAATCAGGGTTGGTGGCTTGAATTTTAGAATAACGGGCGTTTGTCACGATAAACGTACTGTTAGCTATAGCCACGCTGTCCAACGCTTCGGTCGGTGAAACGGTCGACTGAAACGGTAAACACTTACCGTGACACCGGAGAAACATACGTATTTTCACGTCAAGCCGGTAAGAATTTCTTGATTTTATCTCTGTTATTTAAATGTTTGCGGTAAAGTAAAAATGTCGTCGGTGGAAAATTCATTTAGCTTTTCATTTCTATTTGAACGAAAAGCTGTTTATGTCTTCTCTCTCCAAACATTCAATCCGAAGTTAGAAAACCGTTGAAGGTTCGGACATAGGCTAGATTTATGTGTACAAAGAAACTATATGCAAAACGAGTCTTTTTCAATGACGCTTTGGCAACATAGTTGGACATTATCATTGTTTATGAAAACAAATTCAAAGAAATCTACAGGAAAAACTGTATGGCACAAATAAATTCTCATTAAAATTGATTCCATAATTCGTCGTGGTACGACAGTCTTCTTTTACCAAAAATGTTAGTCTTGTTAAATATACATAAACTAGTATGCATTTTATAGCTAGTTGAGCTTATTATCATATTGGATTTGAACAATGCAGTCAAGGATCTCTGACGGTGGTAATGGGAGTTATAATGTATAGCTGCCTCAGATTTTGAGAAAAATAAATGTTGGTCAAATGCTTCTGTTTCTGTATAAATGTTTGCTGGTAGTCCATAGTTTATAGTGTTGGATTGAGGTTTTTGTTTCAATAGAAGTACTGCTTTATTTTGGGGTTAAAATGGGCATATTTTGAATTAAACATATAGAAAAAAAGAAAAGTATTTTTATAACATTGTTCCCCCCAGAGTCCCAAAAAATCCCTTTGCATGTGAATGTATTATCATATTTTGCATAATATATGTGAATGGCGTTCTGGGACTCGGGGGGGGGGGGGAACACTACCCTACAGCCCAAAATGTTGTCTGTGTAACAGAGCCCAAGTATGAGAAATTGTTTTGAACTTAAAATTAAAGGAAACAAATACACCAAATAAGTTGTAAGCCATGTATAAAGTACATAAAATGGCTATATACATTTGTTTCCCAAATTAACCCAAATCTGCATGATTTATAACCACCTTTTATGTTCTATTCCCCAAAAAATGAGGATACTGTACATTCTGTGGAACAAACTTTTGTAATCATTCTATACTAATATTTTCCACTTGTTTACATGGCCAGTAACTTCTTGTACCACAAACAGTAACGTTGGTGGCCTGTTTTCCTTTTATTGTATTATTAACTTCCAAATCAGCAATTTTTCAGACACGTCGATACGATGCCACCACTGTCTAGGTACTAGTATTAGCCATTATTGTGGGAGCTTAAAATGTCTTTCTCATGGGTACAATACAGTGACGTAAAGTTTCAAATCACCAACTTTTGGGATGTTTACATAGTTTATACCATTCATTCTAATAAAACGGTCTGCTTATTATATCATAATAGGCATCAAAACATGAATCTTTCAATTCTTTTATGCATCCGACTCTAAATAGAGGCCCTGGGGTTGATCCAATCTTGGGATCCTTGCTGTGCCTGAGACACATTTACTCCACAGAGTACTGGGTGCAAGAAGGAATTTGTGGCTCAATCCCAAAATGACTGAAAAATTGTTAATATTAAAGGCTGTTTGGCCATAATCTAACAAAACCAAAAAAAAAAATACCTTTATCATTAGCATCACAACGACACAACCATTACACTAAACGAGGCACATGCAAGACAAGCTAAATTCTGTTTTGCGGGTGTGCCAGGTGGTTTTTCTCGGGGCTCTCCGCCCACCTTATGATTGGTCGTCTACCTAATGATTGGTCTTTCGCCCACCTAATGATTGGTCGTCTCATATGAGCTGAAATAATCTTGAATGGGACATTTAACTGACTTAGAAAAATAAATACACTAACGGCCGTGTTGTAACAGGTTTATACAGGTAAATAAATACTCAGTGTGACCAAGTTATGTCACAATGGGCCGTGTTTGGAGAAAATGTTTTTGGTTAAGATCAAAGTCTAATGAAGCTGTGCCTCACGTAGAAGAAGGTTTGAATTTTTGTTAATTAATGACGCGATTCTGATAAGCTGATGATCGCTGGTTGATCATCGCTGATTTGTGTCTATTTTTTGCATATAACAGAAAGCAGGTTTTTTTTTTTTTTTTCATGAGGTAACACTGTCATGTTTATTAAATGTTTGGCAGTCAGGTTGTACTGAGATAATAATATTATACAGATAACTGCTAAAGATTTGTACCCAAATTGTTGACGTTATGATATTTCAATTTTATTTAAATGACATTATGCATGTTTATCGCACTTAATGCAGTGTTGCATGCACAAAATATGATACAGTAGTGGAATCAAAGGACTACACACAAGGAAAAGTGAAAAAAATCATTTTTCTCACATATGAAATTTTGACCCCCACCCCCGCTAAAATCGCCATTTCTACACTATATGGAGGAAATAGTTAAAACATTTTATAGTTATAGGTTCAGAATACATTGGTCTATTGCCCTAATCATGAAATATCACCACCAGAACCTTTGAGACATTGTTCTGGTCCTTTGAAAACGGGGCATCAAACCCCCAAGACTGTCACAGATTCTTTAAAAACTGATTTGAACATAACTTAGGTCCGAAAAACAACGTAAGAAAAGGATCAGGAATCAATGCAATCAATATTTAAAGTCCCAAACACCAGGGTTTTAAACTGATTCTAAACATGTTATAAAAATCCTATTTTCATGCTCTTTTCTGAAACCTATATGAAATATAGCTGTAGACAGAAGCATGACAGAAATAAATAAATCCGCATCTATTAAAGCTGAAATGATCATCTATCAAACAATCCAAGTTATTCTTGTACCGTTTTCAAAGGTGTTACTTTTTCTTTTTCCATAAAATTGCTCTCATGCATTTTCTTTTAATTTGCTTTTCATAAACAATGAACCCGTCCCACAATCATGCCCAAAAATAATTGCAAAATGCCCGTTTCCTTATATTTTCTGTGTATTTTTCGAAAGTACGAACTGTTTCTGTACAAATCAACTGAATAGCCTTCGGTCGAATCTTGATTTTCAACTTGTCTTTTGTTGTTTGGAGAAATTAGACAAACACAGCTTTTATTTCAGGTGGAAACATTTATAAAACAGCGAAAAAAAAAATTCCTACTGGGTGTGGGCGCAAACATTACAATTTTGTAGCGAAGCGACCTTTCTCCGGCGTAACGGCAACTTCGACCACTTCATCGACCGCAGCGTTGGAGAGGATGGTAGCTGTCTATGTATTCAATGAAGTCATAACTACTCAGTGACAACAGTTTCAGCTACTTACCCAAAATACAAAACGTTGGTTCACGCTTTAAAATCATAAAGTATGCAATTACTGATATCGAGTTGCGTTCTTGAGCAAACTTGTACACGACCGATAGTCACAAAGGTGACACAATCCAACTGCCATCTGAAGCAATCACAGACTAGCTGTTACTTGATTTGCAATAACACTTGTCTAATAATTCCTTCAAATTGATAAATGAGACATTACCAAGTCGCTAGTAGACTATCGCGTGATTCTATCAGTACCATGAAGATTTCACGTATTATTTCCTTCCAAAGAAGATTTGCGTTACTTATTCTATCACTTGAATGTTATCTACGGCATAAATGAAATTACATATTTAGTGAAACATCTTTATATTATGGTAGACTTACATTATATGCTGATACAACCTCATTATATGATGTGACAACTACAATATATTATGGGCTATTGTCTTTATATGTATCAAGTTGATTATATGGTTCGATAACTTCATTATATGCGCAAACTTCATTATGTGCGCTAACTTCATTATATGATGTGACAACAACATTATATGATGTGGACGATTTTGCGAGATGAAGAATTACATATACACCGTTTAGAGAGTTAATGTATACATGCCGGGACTACCGGACATACTGCTGACTCTATCTATCTATCTATCTATCTATCTATCTATCTATCTATCTATCTATCTATCTATCTATCATCATCATGATCGATCATCATCGATCATCATGATCGATCATCATGATCGAACTTCATGATCATCATCATCATGATCGATCATCATCATGACCGATCATCATGATCGATCATCATCATAATCATCATGATCGATCTTGATTATCGATGATGATCGATCATGATTATCAATCATCATGATCGGTCTTGATGATGATGATCATGAAGTTCGATCATGATGATCAATCATGATGATGATCGATCATGAGGATCAATTATGTTGATGATCGATCATTTTCATAGATCATGATGATGATAATGATCGATCATGACGTTGATCGATCATGATGATGATGATCGATCGTGATGATGATCGATCATGATGATGCTCGATCATGATGATGATCGATCGTGATGATGATTGATCATGATGATGATCGATCATGATGATGATCGATCATGATGATGATCGATCATGATGATCGATCATAATGATGATAGATCATGATGATGATGATCGATTCTGATGATCGATCCTGATGATCGTGATGATGATTGATTATGATTATGATCGATCATGATGATCGATCATGATGATGATGATCGATCGTGATGATGACCGATTATGATGATGATGATCGATCATGATGATGATCGATGATGATGATGATCGATGATGATCGATCATGATGATGTTGATCGATCATCATGGTGATGATCGATAATGATGATGATCGATGATGGTCGATGATGATGATGATCGATCATCATCATCATGATCGACGATGATGATCGATCATGATGATCCATGTTGATGATGATCGATGTTGATGATGATCGATTAAAATGATGGTGATCGATCGTCATGGTGATGATCGAGGATGATGATGATCGATCATTATGATGATGATGATGATGTTCGATGATGATGATGATGATGATGATGATGATGATGATGATGATCGATAATGATGAAGATGATGATGATGATGATGATGATGATGATGATGATGATGATGATGATGATGATGATGATGATGATGATGATCGATATTGATGATGATAGATCATAATGACGATGATGATGATGATGGTGATGATCGATCGTGATCATGATGATTATAGATAGATAGATAGATAGATAGATAGATAGATAGATAGATAGATAGATAAGATAGATAGATAGATAGATAGATAGATAGATAGATAGATAGATAGATAGATAGATAGATAGATAGATAGAATCAGAAGTATGTCCGGTAGTCCCGGCATGTATACAATAACTCTCTAAACGGTGTCAATGTAATTCTTCTTCTCGCAAAATCGTCCACATCATATAATGTAGTTGTCACATCATATAATGAAGTTTGCGCATATGCATTTACTAGATGTTCTGTGGCAAGATAAACATATCAATGTCCTGAAGACTAGAGATTGAAAAAAAAATCAAACATATTCATAAACAGGTGCATGACAGGTGATTTCTGTATTATTCCAAATTCCCCCATAAATGTTGAAACTCCTGAATCCTTTTATCCTTACACAGTAGTATCTTAGGTGACAATGATCTGCTGTATGACCTTCATTTATGCAAGGGGAATCTAGTTGGTGTAGTGGCAGACCCGTCTTTGGTTCGATGCCTAGACCGAAAATGAAATGGCGAGGTTCACCGAGCCATTTCATCAGTTTACGATCCGAGCGTGATACACCCTCTATTTTGGACAATGTTTTTTTTTTCTTTTTTTAAATGCAATCAGATTTTGTGGAAAAAAGCTAATTAACATTGAAGTGAAGAGATCTTGCTTATTTAGTCATCAGCTAGTCAGAAGACATCGCATACATGTGTATATATTTTTCTACGATTTGAAGGCTTAAGTGCAAATTGAGATTTTGAGAACAAAGTTATTTACTTAAAGTAAGCATTCAGTTGCCTTTTCAACAACAGAAAAAAATACAAGAAGGCAATGATCAGGAAATGGCGCAATCAGAAAGACACTCCCACTCCATAAACCGAGAGGTGGGAAAAAACTAAAATGACACTTAAGTACTTATACCATGAAAACATGTCGTAAGCCGAGTGAGCAGCTATTCTCCAATAGGCGACCACTCAGTTACCCGAACTGAACTAAAATATGATAACACAAATAAGGCTCAAACAGCACAAAAATTCGACCCCAAAACACAAAACAATTAGAACCACAACAGAAGTATCGCCTTGGAACGATCAGTAATATAAATAACTGGGGGGGGGGGGGGGCTTAAACCGGTTTTACAGGCGCCTAACCTCACCCTCATCTTCTGCTGTTGTTCACAACATTTAGTTAGTTGTTCGGTCCTCGTGGTGAATCTCTAACTAGTCAATGAATCATCAAGGACAAACGAATAAATCATGATAACCACACTGATGAATTAAAAACGAGGACTCAACAGACTCCGTAAGCTGCCCGACGATGGAGATCGCTGGGCGCCGAATAACTTACTGAAACCGGGAGCAAAGGAAAAACACCAGTTGAACCCCGGTAGGCCAAGCAACAGACAAGAAGCTCCGACCCCAACCAACTAAAATGAATAGCTTTAAGTCGAGGCCATCGTAGAGTCTGACGCCCGACCCACCGGCGTGCAATTAAAGAAGGCAGCATAGTTATCAACCATGATTGGGTTAAAAACTAAGCATGCACACTGTTGCATAACATTCAAGTTATAACCTATACGTCTGTAACGAGTTATGATTTTTCTGAACTGAAAAGAAAAATCATTCTTTCCTACATACATGAACAGTAGTAGGCTATAGTAGGCGTATCACCGCAATGTGACTAAACATAAAGTGTCAGAGTGAAATAACTACAGCGTTTAAGGCTGCTGTAACTATTGATCTGTCATGACGTAAGATACCAACTTTCAGGTCCGCGGAGATGACAATATCCCCATCTGATGGTGTTATATCAATGTGGGCTTTGGTGCGATAAGCCATTGAACCAGACTCTTCATTCAGTTCTGGACAACTCACGGTATTTCAGGCAATTAGTCTCGTGATTCAAAATAAGGTGATCGATCATAGCCTGAAAGGCGTCTGTTTCACATGCAAAGTAGTAACACAAGGACTGCTTCATGACTGGCAATGGTAATTGGTGTCACCCAGATTAGACATTAACCTGAAACAAAAAGTAGATTGTGTGCATACAACAAAATCACCAAGATACATTGGCGGATTTCAACCAACGGATAATCATTTTAGTACAGTAAATACGACATACCCATCTACTTAACATGCCCCTCCCCCACATTTTTTCAATTCAGTTTTACGTCCCTTTCAAGATTATTTCAGCTCACATGAGACGCGCCAATCAGAAGGTGGGGCGAAAACGGGAAAACCCCGAGAAAAAACACCTTACACACCCGCAAGCAGAACTTGGCTTGTCTCACATGTGGCCAGAGCGGGGCTCGAACCCACACAAGCCACAGCGGTGAGATGATCGAGTGATTAAGAAACAGCGCTCTTAACCGCTACAAAAAATATGTACCACTATAGACATACTTTTTAAAAGTGCTAAGTGAGAGAGAGAGAGAGAGAGAGAGAGAGAGAGAGAGAGAGAGAGAGAGAGAGAGAGAGAGAGAGAGTGTGTGTGTGTGTGTGTGTGTGTGTGTGTGTGTGTGTGTGTGTGAATTGAAAAAAAGCTGGTATAAACTAGTTTATTTGACTGTGCTCAGAGATGTGTACACATGTACTCGTACTCAGACTGTTTCAAGTATACATTTTAAGTTATGGCATTCTGATCAGATAGATAATCGTAGTTTCACGAACATTAAGTCAATAGTTATCTGCGCGCATGCGCAGATGTTTGTCTTTCTAAAGTGCACTTCCACGAAGAGGCCATGCCGTACACCGGCGATAATTCTGACGAAGAATCCAGAGCTCATAACGGCGACACAACACAGAATTACGGAGCAACAGGAGGAAGACAAAGGAGGTTTTTATGAATCATTATGTCTATCCACAGGCTCCAAGCTCTTTCACTTCAGAGCTTTTCAACTAGAGACCTCGTGTTTGAGGATATGTATATATATATAAAACATTGTTCTACAGTTCCGTTCGAGTTCTAGTCATTCGCGTTAATTTAGTCAAATCACTAGTCAAGTGAATTATTGTGTTATTGAAGTTTAAGTTGGACAACGTTTGTAAATATGTTCCTTTCATGAATCAGAATCACTCTAAACTAAGCATACAACATTTAACTTAATTGGTGAGTGTTAAACGTAGATTTTAAGTGTAAATGTAAATCGTAGTTTCACGAACATTAAGTCAATAGTTATCTGCGCGCATGCGCAGATGTTTGTCTTTCTTAAGTGCACTGGAATTCTGGAGATGGAAAAATGGATCATTATTCACCCAAGGAAGAGGCCATTTGGAGTATATATCGACGTGGAAGTGTACCCTGAAGGATAAAGCATACAACATTGGTGAGTGTTAAACGTAGGTTTAAAGTGTAAATGTAAATATCCACACACCTTGCAAGACACTTAAAACAACTTAAAAGTCAGTAAAAACTACTCTGCCATAAATATACATAAAATATACATATACAAACAGTTCTCGCGAGAGACAAACCTGTCAGTCGAAGAAAAATAATAACAGATTGTCGCTTGTTGAAAGAAACAGTAAATAAAAACACTACAAGAGAATGGTCTGAATGTCAGTGTATAGATGCAAAATACTAGTAAACCGATCAGAAGTAAGAATAGAACAGTTTTATTAGCATTGTCAGTGCCAATAGCATCCATAATACTCTTTTCCTGGAGACAAACTAAAATGAAAATCTGTCTTCATTGTTATCATTCAGATTCTCTGATCTGGCTTCCTTTACATCCATTTGTAAAGTGATCTGTCAGTAGAGTTATCAATTTGTGGACACTAGATCTTACAGTTCGTTTATTAAACAGAGTTGCAGGATAAAATTTGGCACAATTCTTGCTGAATAGCTATACTTTAAGGGTTAGTAATTGAAAGTTATATGTTTTGCTTTGTAGACATAAGGCAGGAGCAAAAAGAAAAGAAAATTATAAAAATTTCTGTAAAAAAAATTTCATGGATTGACAGCAGTGGTATTTGGGCAAGAAATAAATTATGGTTGCTGCTACAGTATCCCCAAACACCAAAGACTTTCTCCGTCAACATCAGGGCGCAACAGATTCACTTTTTGATTTTTACAAACAAGAAATCTTTACCTACCCTCTTTCCAACAAGTTTCGCTTGATCTGTCTTCAAAACAGTAATCTGTCTTCCAGTCAGTCGGTTGTACGGTGTGATTTAAGATTACCATTTCTATTCTACCATGCGTGTGACTCTGTTATTATACCTTCTACTCCACCCTAACACTCTAATGTTGAATTGCCAGTCCGAATTATTAGGTAATCTGATACTATATACATGTAGTTTGATAAAAATGTCATAAAACGTCGTATCAATGCTTACACGACATACCAACGTCAATATGATATAATCATTAGATCTACCATCCGTCATAACATTTCAGTCACTCATATTGGTCGTAAAAAGTCTCAAGCGTATAGGTTTTGTTTCTTTGTTACTATATTGTTATTAATAATTAGATTTGGGGTGCCCATTTGGGCTGTAAGAATTGCAACTGGTATTGTGCCGTGTAGCGGCCCTAAAAAGTCTACCCGAGTGGTTAAGAGCGCTGATATTTCATTAACGCACTTAACCATTCGATCATCCCACCGCTGTGTCTGGAGTGGGTTCGAGCCCTGCTCTGGCCACATGTGAGACAAGCCAAGTTCTGCTTGCGGGTGTGTCAGGTGGTTTTTCTCTGGGTTCTCCCGTCTTCGCCCAACCTACTGATTGGACCGTCTCATATGAGCTGAAATAATTTTGAAAGGGACGTTAAACTGTATCAAAAAAAAATAAAAAATAAAAAATAAAAAAATAAAAAATAAATAAATAAATAAATAAAAATAAAGTCTACCCGTACATCATCCATAGTGCAGATTATATTTTCTTTCGGTCCTTTGAGATCAGTTAAAATATTCGGAGTATTCAAAGAATGCACGTTTTGAGATATATTCTTAACAATTTTATTTATTTGACATCGTTTGGTTTAGACAACCATTGTGTAAATTCTCGAAATTGCAGGACAATTGCCTGGCTTTCGTTGCCGGTTTATAAAGGTCACTGATGAGGGTTCATTGCCCGAAATTGAGCGATATGGCACATGCTATCTTTCTTTGAATGTTTTCACTGCTTCCAAAGGATCTGAATTTAAGGGAGAGTGGTGGCGTAGAGGTAGAGCGTCGGACTCCGCATCAAGACGTCCTGGGTTCGATCCCAACATGCGGCACCGTGTTGTGTCCTTGAGCAAGACACGTTAGCTCCCTACAGTACTGGTTAAACCCATGAAGCGTTGGCTCCATCCCGACAAGACTGAAAATTTGTTGTCTGGGACGTTAAGCCTCAATACAAGAAAAATAAATTTAATATTTTATTTTGTGTGTGTGTCTCCAGGCAGAGCTTATAACAGACAAATGACCTCCTGATTACTGCCTAACCGCGTTGGAAAAGTCGTTTAGTTAAACTATTCATACACATGGGCTTTAGTTGTTTACTTGTATGGTTATGTTTATAGCATATTTAGAATGTCATTGCATCCCTATGTTAGGTAAAAGTCTCATAATTTGGAGGCAACGTCCCGACATTACCATAGTTGTTGACTTGTGCATAAAATATTAAACCAAACAAACAAAAATGTAATTTTTTCACAGTTTAATTTTCAAACTGGTGAAAATTTAATATACAAAGAGTCGTCTATCCTATTACTTCCACTGGTTGTAGGCCTGCTTTCCTGGAAAAGAGGAAAGTGCACTAGCATAATGATACTAGTGCACACTTTCATCTTTGAAACTCAATTTACTGAGAGATTGTTTGCATATAGAAGACTGAGAAGGCAAAAATTAACAAGACTCTTATTCTGAGTATATTCAGCTAGGGTATAAAGCTAGTCAATGTAGCAAATTGGTCAGCAGTGAATTAAAAATAACTATAACCAAAAGAAAATGTTTGGAAAAGGTATTGCGCAAGAGGTTATTCATGAAAATTGTCAGTCATTGGTTGGATTTTTGTATAACATATCACAAGGAAGCTTGGTGTGGCCTTCAAAGTGATTATTGATAAGTAAAGTGATTATTTATACAATCATAGTCCCACTGAGGTTTGCGGCATTAGGAGTTCATACAAAAAATGTTTAAGAATTTCAACTGCAATTTACACATATTTTCATCATTTCACTCGCTAAATAGGCTAAATAAGTGTTACGTAAAATACAAAACTGTTTTAAACAATGTTCATACATGTATTAAATCAAATAATAGTTAACCAATCAAACGGGGAAATGCTTCCGTTCGGAAAGCCTGCCATGTGTACATCCCAGGGGGGTACTCTCATTTTTTTGTGGATACATAGGTGAGGCCCCAGCTTCTACCCCCAAATCTAAAAAAATACTGAGATTTAATGACCACCCCAAGAAAATACCAGTCCTATCAGGCATACCAAAAAAAATACTTGAACTTTTAGCTTAACCCAAAAAATTACATGTATTCATCTTTTTTATGCCTATTGATGAAATTTCATCACATCTATATGATCTAAGCTGTTGGTGGGACGTTAAATCCCATTTTGAAATCAACCAACCAACAGAACACGTCACAATACAGTTAGTAGATATAGGAACTAAGAAGTAAATACCAAGTTGAATAAAATTTAAAGATTTTATTTATTCTCAAAGTGTAAGTCTTATGGTGGTTTAGAAATGTGCAAAAACCCCAAAAAATACTTACAGATGACCCTAAAAAAATAATTCAGAAAAGGTATGACCCCAAAAAATATCCATAAAAAGATCACAACTCTAAAAAATAGAACTATTTTTTCTGAAAACCCCCAAAAATATGGAAATTCGAAATTTTGACCCCCCAACAAATCAGCCTCGCCTATGTATACATAAAATTTCAGAGTACCATCCCCCCCTGGGGTGTACATGTATGGTAAGTATGAAAAGAAAATGAACCTTTTTTCGCATAGCGGTGTAGCATTAAAATTGCAAGGGTGGTCGTCCCACTCGCCTCCCCAATACCCATTAAACATAGCACAATCTTCTGTGCCGTGAAAATTATCTGGTTGACCAGGATGCCAGTTTGTAAAAGTTGTAACATTGCTCGTGGAAGTCCATCTCCAATATCCTTCAACCATTTCATCTGTTAACCCCATCCAAAAATACTTCGCTGAAATTTATTAAAATGTTTGTTCAATACAATAAACTGCAATTTAAAAGCTGTTTTGGACAATTGCCAGATGACCAAATGAAGGAGGCAGTGCAAAAACATGTCTAACTTAAAGTCCATTTTTGTAAATTTTGTAAAAGCATAAAAAGCAACATTATTTTGACTGTGAAATGCGTATATATCAAAATGGAGTTTTGTATGTAGCTACCGGATGACACAGATTCAGTTTTGACAAACATTGACGTAGACATGTTCTTGCACTAACTTACCCATTGAATTGACCTTAAACGCTCTACCTTAGATTTGATATTTGAAAACTGTTGAATGCTGTTGGGCCAAATTACTCATATATCTAGATAAATCCAATATAATTTATATCAGCAAATCTATAATGCGGGGGCGTACCTTATAAACCATATTTTCCAATCGAATTTAAGCCCAAACTTGTGCATATCATCTAGGACAGGCACAGCAAAGTTTGTTTCGGACCCCTGAGATGAAAACATATCTTATTTTCAAGCACTATTATCTCACACGGAAGCCTGAGTGTCGTAGTGATTAAATCACTCGCCTTGTAAATCAGGGTCGCGAGTTCGAGCCCATTCTTCTCCTGTCTTTTCAAACGAGACTTTCAACAGTTGTCATATCTCCATATGACCTAAACTGTCGAGTTTGGCATAAACCATGAAAATCACTATCTTACCAGTAAGGCGACCCAAGAAGGACTTGATAAATGCATTTTCAGCTTTAGTTTCGACAGTCACCAACCGACCTCCATGTTGTTCACAATAATGCTGAAAGAACAAGCTAAACCATCATTTGTCAGCTGTTCAGCTGAAACGCACAAGCATCGCGACAAAAGCTGAGTGTTCTCAAATAGGATGCACAGACACAATATGCTTGATTTGTGACAGATGAAACCGGTATTGGCCATCTTCAACAGTTTTAAAGATATAATGACACTTTACATTTTGACGCAAATATATATTTCATTCTAATTTAGCGATGTTCTTGTTATGCCCAGAGAGTTTGCCTGGGATATATACTCAACAAAAGAAGTTAAGAGCCACTTTCTATATTTTCCATATATCACATTTTATAGCACTAAACTATCTTAATGATCAAGAACTGGTGTTATCAGAAGCAAAGCCTCACTCGAAACGACCAGAAGGATAACATATCGCAAGCCGAGTGATCAGCTGATTGCCAAGGTTGCTCCTCAGTTAGCTGAACTTAACTAAAGATATAAACTCGCATGTAAAGGTGCAAACAGCATAAACATTGACTCCAAAACATGAAATAAATACAACCGCAGTACAGAAGTATCGCCATGGAACCCGCACTTAATTGCAACATGCAAAGATCGAGAGATCATGTGAATAGTGTTTCGAGGTAACTTAATCCAATAACTTTTAAGCGTTATGCGCAGAGCAGATTTCAGAAGAAATAAAAGCTGAAATCAGTTATGGCACTTCTCCCGATTAGTCAGTGTCAAATGAAATTTAGTCGATGTAGCATTCTAATTTGCTTTCAAAGTTCATGTTTGAGCGGTTACTTTTTACTAATTTTTGTCTTAATTTATTTTTACAAAATCCTACATATGGGCTTTGGCGAGGCGCTATTCAAATAGAATAAAGAAAAAAAATAACTATAGCTGTAATGACATGTTATTGAATGAGAATTAAAGGTATAGGTTTACAAACATTATCCTTTATTTCAAAAGAAAGTGATCAGCGAAACAAACATTTTGACACCACATTTATTAAAATCGGTTTAGTGGTTTTGAAGATACGACAGTTTTAAGATTAAACAATTGCCGCCTTATTGTGGCCGCCATTTTGTTTAGCTCGTCACGTGACCAAAAAGGAAAAACATATCAGTATGATTCTATTAAGTGAATGAAAAGTATTTCAACAACTTTCATACTTTAATTTGCATAGAAATGGCAGATATTTATAATTCCATGATTGTGAGGGAGTGACGCCACACCTCACAGCCTCGTTCTGTCTTTGGGCTATCAAAATTCTCAAATCGCTATAATTTTCGTATACCTTGGTTGATTTTCATGAAATTTGTTGCAAACTGCTCAGCAGCCTAAAGGCTTTTAAAACACAAATACAATAGTTTGTGAGCCTATTCCTTTTAGCTGTGGGCGTTTACACGGTATATGGAAAATTGTATCCCTAACCGTTTTGTTGAGTACGGGTATGTGGCAAAACGAAACGTTAGCAACATAATTACTTCGGCCTCTGTAAAATGCACTGGGGGAGTGTCAGCGAACAGATAACACGATCCACCGAATGACACCCATCCGTCATCACAACAACCTTGGCACGTGACAGACGCTGAAAGAGAAACGACCGTGATTGCTTTATTTCTATGATCATTACATAAATATTGGAGTCATTATTAATGTTTCATATCGGTCAGTCTATCATTACTCTTACATCACTTGATAGTTATTAAAACGATAAGTTTACTCAAATATTAATGCAATAATTTATGTTGTATTTTAATTTAACTTCCCATCAAAAGCTAAGTTTATATAGTGGACGTGACCTCGGTTTAAAGCCATATCCAAAAGATTGAGAAGGCCTGGATGTAACCATGTAACGCTTTGTTTACAGGACGAGCTTATACTTCTAAGTCACGGGTTCATCTTCATTATGTCTAGTTACTTGGTTTTTATTGTACAATATTATCGGTACGCTGTCCAAAAGTCTGAAGGATAAATCTCGAATATGACATAATATGCACACATGTATTTCACAATTAAAGGAAAACTCTTGCCTGCAACAATAAACAATATTGTCCTACTGAACACATGTGTATATAAAAGCATCATGTTGTACAAAATAAAAATAATGATTGACACTGCAACATATGTGGATTTCTCACGGAGGTTTGATAAAGTATATATGTACATATGTACATGTTAATGTTAGATAGAAAATGTTTTCTTTTTTTGTGTGTGTAACCAATACAGCGGTAAAACATCACGATAAAGGATGGCATCTCTAAATATATCGTAATATGTATGTGCCGCAGACCCCGCTCTCGCCATTTTCTTTAATTCTGTCACTAGTTGCTCTAAGGCGAGCAAAACATAAAAAGTGCTAAAATTTTGCATAGTTTGGTTGTAAGGTCAATAGGAAAATTAGAATTTATAGCCTTATGCTATTTGTACTGAACACCGATTGGTCGTTGATACACAGTTTAAGATCAAATTATGACAATACATTGCACAATACGTGCATTCAGCGAACCACCCGAACCCCCTCTAGATCCGCCACTGTGACACTGGATATGTCTTTTTGAAAATAGTGTAAATTGTTTTGTACAAATAACTGTGAATACAAATACAAACTGAGAAAGCAACACTATTAAAAAGACTATTAAATGGGCCATATCGCGGTTTCGGCTATTAAAGCCTCGTCAGAGTTGTTAACCAAATGACTTGGTAGAGGCTTGAACATGTACCCAGGACATGTGCGTGTCTCTGCATTTACAGGTTCAGAAGAAAAATATGATCAAATATGTAAAGGCCATTTTCATACCATACCTTTTCTAACATCCAGTATTTCAAAGTTTGCCTACTTTTAAACAAAGTTATAAGAACATGAGTTTTTACTAATGATGAACAAAAACGTTGCGTTTGATCAGAAAATTATTATCTGTTTAGATTCATTTTCTAACCAACGTTTGAGATATTTGGCGTTTAGATTCATTTTCTAACCAACATTTAAGATATTTGGCCAATTTGGATTATACTAGTCTTTGTATCGACTACCCTGTTGAAGAATGCAAAATTACAGTAATTCTTTTTGGCTCCATGTTGCCAAATTTATAGGGTCACTGAAGAGGCTTAAGTAGCCGAATCCGCGGTATGGCCCACCCTCTTTCTCATTAATATGTTCACTGCTCTTAACATTAAGGACCATCATTTTGCGGAGGCTCTACTCTACTAATATTAACCATAACGTATGCGTATTTTAATAAAATCACCAAGCCCTTTATATTCTGCAGAAACATTTATCCTCGATGAGGAAAGCATTAAAGTCTTTATCTCGCCTCCACCTTATGATAACTCCGAAAAACATAGCAGAGTGAACCTAACTCCTCTGCTCGTGAATTCCGGGTTTATGGGTCATTGACCAGCAAAACATAGAGAGAGGAAACCATTAAATAGAAAGGCTCCAACAAGGAAGGTCAATGCGAGGCCAAGGAAAGTCATGTGCTAAGCCAACCTTGACCAACACAAGACCAACAATGGCCAACAGGCTGCGACTGAAGAGACGGAGACACTCCATGAAACGGAACCTCCACTCCGACACTGCTATGTTGAAAAGGATGATAACTCGCAAAAACAACCATCAAGCTGCTGTTGGATGCGGCACAATCGTTTACACCTGAGCCGCATCTGTAATTTTATTTATGAAAATACAGAACATGATCAAATATGATAATACTGCATAATGTATTTGTGACACAAAAGTTTTCTAACACGCAAAGCCGATGGGGCAAGACTCGCGCCATACTACAATCTTGACTCAAAAATCTTATGAGGAGGAGGAGGGAGGAGGAGGGAGGATGAGGATTTCAATTTCCACGCTCCAGAGGAATAATTTTGGGCAACTATGTACGTTGGCCATGAGGTTCGAACTGCGAAGTGAGCTAAGCGATCAGTGAAAATACCGCTAGCCAATGGTAACGATGAGGCTGCAGTCGCATCCAATAGTCATTGAGGTTAACACAATGGCGCGTGCCATGCAGCGAACAGCGCGCTGAGGCGCGACACAGGAGAAACCATTAGGGGCAGTCAAGGGGTTGATGCTCAATAAAAACTGCTATCCCGTAGATAGCTTTCATTTATCTCGCCTCCACCTTATGATAACTCCGAAAAACATAGCAGAGGGAACCTAACTCCTCTGCTCGTGAATTCCGGGTTTATGAGTCATTGACCAGCAAAAACATAGAAGAGGGGAAACCATTAAATAGAAAGGCTCCAACAAGGAAGCTCAATGCGAGGCCAAGGAAAGTCATGTGATAAGCCAACCTTGACCAACACAAGACCAACAATGGCCAACAGGCTGCGACTGAAGAGACAGTGAAGTATGAGTTTGAGATGCGGGGAATCCCATGACTCTAATAAAACTAGGACACCGCGTTTCCGACCTTGTCTATATAGTAGCCCATAGACGAGGGTTGATTGAGGATTGAAAGAAAAGGTTTTAAAGGTAAAATAATTGCATGAACATATCGTTAGGGTCTCCAAATGGGTAAAAATGAAAAAAAAAAATATATATATATATATATTTGCACTGTTGATGATACAATCTCCATATATACTTACCGCATATCATTTTAGCATCCAAATTGGATCCAGTGCTACCGACAGGGTTTGATTGTTTGATGTATATTACCTAAATCTCATATTATATATATATATATATATATATATATATATATATATATATATATATATATATATATATATATATATATATATATATATATATATATATATATATATATCTCCAGTCGTCGAGCGCCTGTGGTTTTCATTTCATTGTCAGAAACAGAAAATGTTCATAGTGAAAACCCGCATAAACGATTACGTAATTCGGGGCCCTTCATTGTGAAGTGCAAATTCTGCACGAGTTCGCGAGAATCAAGTTTGGTAGATTGCGTTTAGATTAATCACGATTGTCACAATAGAAGTACTGTTGGCTATTGTTACCTTTGGTTTTAATGCTGTACAGCTTGCTTTATAGTTTCAGCTATTTACCTAAAGATGCATACGTTTGTTGTCTGTGGTTCACGATAAGATATGCAATTAGTGATATCGAGTTGCGTTCTTGAGCAAACCTGTATAACATCAATAGTCACAACCCAACTATCATCTAAACTAATCTTCGACTTTCTAGCTGCTATTGATAAATAAGTCATTACAAAGTCGCTATTAGACTGTCATGTGATTCTATCAGTATCCTGAAGATTTCACGTATTATTTCATACCAAAGAAGATTCGGCGCTACTTATCTCAACTTCATTTATTTTTTATGCTATAAATGACATAGTTTGTGAATCCTTTGATCTATGTGTGCTCAACAAATGGACTCGAGATTTCTAAACTGAGAAATACTTAAAACTGAAAAATAAGACTATTTACCTGATATCAACTAGTAAACCTTTACAACACACATTTTGACACATAATTTTGGATATAAATTTTCCGATCTTAACTGTTCTCTTTTGACGTTCACCATTTATTTAGTACCAATATGAGAAAGGCCTGGAACAACAGCACCGGTGAAATGTTCGATTTTGCAGCCTTTAAATGCTGAACGAAATGTTGAAATTACATTATAATATAGGCCTTTTCAAGATTATCACAGCTACTCTACCACGCAGGCGACTGTTATTGTCCCTCCACTATCTATCCCTTGTAATCCACCCTCCCTCTCTGATGCTGTTAATATTTATTTCATATTCTACTTACAGTTACTTAACAATGCCATTTTTAATAATACTTGAATTGTTAACTTTTGCTCGTTGTCAGAATACCCTGAAATAGAAGAATGTGGCTACAAACGAAGCCATTTTATTTTCTACGTTTCGCATTCCTCTTTTGTTGTCCTTTGTCTTGCCGTTTGTATTAGGTTAACCGGTTCGTATAAACTGTTTGAATGTAGGTTCGTGTTTTACATCAATAAAGTCAACCGGCACTTAGATGCACTCTGTAATAGAAAGTGAAATAACATTTCGCCATATAGAAAACTGTTTATGTGTCATTAAGGTAAGTGTGTTATTTCCTAACGCCAGACTTAATTTGTAGTGCTATTTAGCGCACTTATGATGTAGAACATTTCGTGAATACGAGGGGTGGCCTGGTAAATTGTGTATTTTGTTGATATTTTCATTATTTGACGCCCTGTTGCCATCAAACTTTTCAAATACCTTCCGCAATTCAAATTTAGTATTTTAAAGAGGTGCATAAAAGTATAAGTTTATGTACAACTTGTAAAATGTGCATGATTAATTAGGTCAGTGTATGCGGACCCGGCGCAACCTAAACAAACACAATAAAATAATCTTCTGTGTGTTCAATAAAGTAATATTTTTCAGCCATTTCAGTGTGAAGCACCAGAACGAGCTGTCTGCTTATAGCGACATTCTTCTAACATCCCCAGAGAAAATTTCGAATGTTACATATCATCTGTTTGAAAATGGCACACATTTAAATTTTGTCTCAGTTTAAACTTACAACCTAATGAAAATGGCGACGTTCGCGACGAACGGCAATCCAATTCTGTGTGCAGACCGTTATTCATTCAATCATCTGAAAAGCACAAAGATATACAATGGTATTTCGAGGAGCCTTGTTTTTAAATGGCATGGTCGATTTAGAGATGGGTGGACAGAAACCATTCATGAATGTCAGTGTAAACGTTTTCAGGGCAGAGAGAAGTTCATGTAAGCGATTCAACAGGTCGTTACATAGTCTATGGTTAGTGACATGTTTCAAAAGTTGGTACAAACATCGCTTGTGCATCGCACACAACGGAGCGTACCTCTCTAAAGAGTAAACGGAAAGTACATATAGTACATGAAGTTGACGCATAACAGTAGACGACGTCGTCAGCGTGCACCGGGTCTGCATGACTTGTAGTTTTGTATTGTGTACTGAGATTTTATTCTTGGGTGAATTAATCTGAAATTATGTATGCATACCCATAACATGTCTACGTAATATACTTGTAAATTGGAAGCCTGTACATTGAATAGTTTTTATACAGCAAACACAGTCCACGATTTACTGGGCCACCCTTCGTACAGAATCACTTTTGTTCATTTGTACGAGTCATGTCACTCCCTTTATTTCTCAGTAATTATCATTGCAGAAAATTTCAAAATACCTGCATCTGAAATAAAAATAAAAATGAGATCCTTGAAGAACAATAAGCATGGGATGCTCTTCTCAAATGAAATGAAATATGTCACTCTAAAAAGGCGACTCTCTGGTACTGACAAGGCTTAAAGAAAACGGTGCAATAATGTACAGAAAAATACTTAAAAAAAGTTATAAGTGCTATATATTTTTAAACATGATTGAACATATTCCGCAAAAATGAAACTTATTCAACTGAGTTTAATTGTTTATATTGCATATCGAAATATTGATATGGGCTGGTAGTGGCATACTTTGAAACTGCAGTTTAAGTTAAATGAAAATAATGGCATCTAGGCAAGAGTTTGTATGCTTTAAACGCATTTAACCAATTAACTGTATCGTTTTAGTGTGCTCAAAAGTAAAACCATAATGATGCTAGCAATATAATGGCGTCGTGAGTTTGAAAAATTACAGGGGTGCATATTCAAATGACGTCATTTATATAGCTTTATTATACATGAAGTTGCACACTGGTAACGCTTATTTCTAATGCATTGCTTTTCTAAAAATAAAATAATTTAATTATCACTTAAAGTTGAAGTAATTGTGACTGGTAGTGCATGAAAGGTAAACTGTAAGGTTCAAAGTAACATGAAAACATGTCAGTGGTTTTTACCCCACGTGTCTTTCAAGACATAATTATGTTTATTAATATATTATTATCATTATAAAGGCGAAATATTGCCCTTTCTAACGATGTATAATACACCGGCCTATCGTGTCTAAGAACTGAACTATTTCACCTATGACAGAACTTTCTGGCCCATCCTCGTATAACATTTTAAACTCGTTTTCCCAGGGATTGATTGCAATCATTTATTTTTCATTTCCCTATCCCTGACTACCTTACCTTTTCGACACTGCAGTGAAGATCAGGTGACTGGCATTCGTATCTCGTTGTAAAACTCATCTATTGCATTGTATGAAACACGGAGTTGAGATGTGGGCTTCTGTTATACCATTTGTTACATTAAAAAGACTTTGTATTACGATCCAATACCTGTTTTAACGTATAACCGGTAGGATCGCACTTAATTTGGTTTATCAACTCATTAAAATACATGTAGAAACATGTATGACTATCACAAAGAGTTAGGGAATTACATTAACTCGTCTTTGGCGCATTCTTTATTCTACTTGCAATTCAACGTAGTGGCCAAAATGAATTTCTGGTAGAAAATTTGCATTAGCAACGGAGATGGGCGATAATCATAAATTTTTAGCTTTTTATTTATTCAAATATGATATTAATAATAATTACCTCTTTCCCGTGAATATTTTTGAAAAGCATCGCTGTTCAAAATTGTTGTAGGCCATAACAATTGTCCTTTGAAATCATAAATGCCCAATTAAGACCAAAGATTCATATGAAAATACTAGATTTATATAAAATTGTTAATCAAATTACATTATACAGTTGTTGCCCTTGAGTGAGGGTGACATGACGATTTGTTCACCCGAGGCAGGCAATATAACCTGTTGATGGTGAACAAATCGTCATGACACCATCACCCATGGGCAACAATTGTTTTATTATACCGAACCACTTTTGAAACACATTAGCGACATGCCACATGACAAACGCATGTGACTACATGTGCAACTGTACAATTAGGCGAATATGACGTGAGATGGTAATATGATTATGCGACATTACAGAATAGCACCCTCCACATCCACTGTAAACAATCGTATGTAAATATAGGTGCAACTGTACAATTAGGCGAATATGACGTCAGAGGGTAATATGATCATGCGACATGACAGAATAGCACTCTCCGCGTGACCAATCAAAATCAACACTCAGCCAAAGCATATTAATGAGGTATAATTGACACAGAATAGCATATCAAACATGTACATGTGACAAACAAACAAGCATGAGTATCGTACACATTAATGCCTTTTACAATTACATCTCCTTGTTTTGATGAAAAATGTGATGTTTGTGTATTGGCTGTCTTGCGTCTGTTACAATACTGGTAGTCATGACATCTGGAGGTTAAATCTTACTTCTAACTGACTTTGGGAATTTTCTTTCACATGGGTAACCACCAAATGATGAACAGCATTCACTCTTATTCAAGAAATTAATTCAGAACTCAAACTCTTCATCATCGGTTTAAGTAATATGTAGTCTTTAACCTGCCGTGGCATAGCCACAAGATCCACAAACTTGTGTATCTGACTCCCAACATAATGCCGTCTCAGAGCCGTCCGACAGCCTTGTTTCAGTGATCGAGGAGATTGAAGAAAATGTTTTATGAACTTGAGTTCCTCGGATTGTAACTTGGGTTCCTCGAAATCCAACAGAAGTCCCTCATCGTGCAGTAACCCATCAGTCAGAGAATCCAAAACTGCGCGGTCATCCATTGACACGTGAAAGCCACACTCTATTAAGAAAGGCACCAGAAAGTTAAAACATACATTTTCATCATCATGACCAAACCGTCCGTGTAATTTTGCATCCATAACGTATCCCATGTTCTGCATATTATTATCGAGAGATCCACCATAAGCTTTATACAGTTCCTTATCATCACATGTGCTAAACCGATCATGGGTTGCCTCATATTTTTCCACAGTCAATGTTAATTCATACAGCGTCATGTCAGCTTTTAAAGCGTAGGATATGGCTGATTTATGTTTGGATAAATCTGGATTGTGTAAGACAACTAGTTCAAGCCCTTGTCTATAAACTGGATAAGGTGACTCACTCAGCGTTTCAAGAAAACAGGTGAAAAATGTCCGCCCTTCGATGACCACTGTATTTATGTCCAATCCGAAGTCAAGAATTGCTTTTAAAGAATCCGGATTATTGAAAAGGGCTGAGCGGCTTATTTCATCAGCATTTTTTCTACTGTTTCTTATCGCCGGTATGTTTACTTTCTCCGTACTCATCAGTTTCAAACATGAAATAATTTTACCTTTACCCATCATGCACCTTTCATATAACAGTTTGAACAAAACTTTAACTTGATCAGGTTTAGATGATGTCGGTATGTCACTTGAATTATCATATTGGGTTAATGTATGGTAATGCTTTAACACAATCTTCTTCATTTCCGGCAGCTGAAAAGCATCACATACAGTGCTTAGTCTTCTTAAAATGTCACACACGATTGGTTTATTACTGAAGTAATTTGACTTTATTTGGTTTAGTAGCTCCTGTAGGATTTGATCTATGAACTTTGGCTGATGGCTATTTACAATAGCGTTTGTACAACGTAGCTCTATCTCATCTAACCCTAAAAATAGAAAGCCGTATCACATTACGAAATTGCTGTGAACATTGAACCTTTCATTTGAAAAAAGAGGTTTTTTAATATTATGCTCAAACATTGTTTGTGCGTTTACGTTATAACAGCTTCGCCCAGCTGAATGTTTCCACTCTATGTTTTGGATCAAACATAAGAAAAAAATGCACACCCTTGTATACCCTAGTTTTGCTGTATAAAAAGTGCGGTTTAAGGGGGTATACATTTCATGAATATATTATCCTGATGTTCAAAATGTTCATTAGACCCATAGGCTATTGCAATTTTATCATGCTCAAACTGAGAATGATTCTGTTCATTATTATTCCAATGTCAATAACTGCTCGCATTTTGAATTTTATAAACAAGATGAAAGCGTGGTAGCCATCTAGCATCAACCAAAACTAAGCTGACATGAACAGAAGAATAAACAGAGAACACCAAGAAAAATCACACAGAACCACATTGGAACGATCGAGTTTATTAGCCAAGTCCACATTAAATCACTCTAATTGAGCAGAGAGGGTTGAGTCAAACCACACACTCAAGTTATGATATAGATCTTTGTCCTGCTTATAACTGCTTGATTATAATAAGCAGGATAAATAAATTGAAATTATAGCTTATAATCATATACTTATTAAAATCAATGGTGATGTGACTAAGACTATTTCATTTATTATTTGAGTCATATATCCACAATTAAATTTAAGCTGAGGCTTTTTTCTAAACATAAAACAATATTTAAAACTACCGTGCGATATTGCGATAATGAAACTTCTGAAGGCTGGTTTACTTACTATGACGTCTGGGCTCGTCTTCATCTACACCCAGTCCTCCGAACATCACCGTACTTTCTATCCAATCCCTGTGGTTCAACAAAGTGTCGATAACATCGTCGAATTTCAATTCCCATGCAACCTGTAATGCTTGCAGAAAATATCTATCGAACACTTGTTTGTCCATGTAGATTTTGAGAAGTGGTATGTTTCGTTGCTCAGCCAGGAATATAAGAATGGAAATTTCTCGAATTGTCATTGGTGTAGCATCATCTAAATCTATTTTATCTGCCTCTTTTCCGACAGTCATATAGAATGTT
Source organism: Rugalucina vietnamica (assembly GCA_964017185.1). Lineage (NCBI taxonomy): Eukaryota > Metazoa > Mollusca > Bivalvia > Lucinida > Lucinidae > Rugalucina > Rugalucina vietnamica. The sequence goes on along the minus strand of OZ024878.1, from coordinate 40,301,908 downwards.
AATTCAACGTTACTGAAATATTCCCAGCCTCCAATAAATTCCCATATTTTAGGATGATACGCTGCTTTTGAGTTCTTCAACACAGCAACTAAACAAGGATCTAACCAAAACAATCCTGTTATTCTATAACAGTCATCGTCTTCATGTAGTTGTGTTTTTTCTATCGCCTCTATAGTGCCCACGGCAGCAGCCACATGGAGCCCGTGAACGACAACCTCTAAAACAGTTGAAAAGATTAGGTGGACATTCGTAGAAATTTAAGGAAAATAGTTTGTAAAATTGTATATAAGATACTATTACACCTTGGCATATATTTTTGTTATTTTGTCGAAAGCGTGGCTTTGTATGTGAGGTTTTATGCTTGCATGATTTACTTGGGGAAAATATACAGATATAGACTTACTTGCGGGAGTGTTGTGGCCCAGTGGTTAGTTCATCAGCAGCGGATGATCCCATTGGTGCAGATTTTTTCTTTGGACAAGACACATTAACTCCCATAGTACTGGTTAATACCCATGGAAATGTAGCTCCATCCCGACATGACTGAAAATTGTTGACTGAGACATTTAACCTAACAAAGATAAACAAATAACATGTATTCCCTCACTTAGGCCTCTTTCCCACGGACAATTTTCCTTTGACAAAGTAGGTTTGTCGCAGAAAAATATAGTAGTGTAAATTCAATTTTGTGGCGAAGTTTCTTTGTCAAATATCTGTGACGAAGGTTAGCGAGCTAAATAATATAAATAACATTTGCTGTATATGAACGAAACCTCATTGCCAAAGTTTCTGTGACAAATAATCTTCGGCAAAGAAAAAATGTTCGTGGGAACGAGGCCTTATCCCCGAAACCCACCTTTTATATACTCCTTAGGTACCTGACTTGTGTGTGGACATTTTCCATCTACAATACATTTCAATACGCGCTCAAACTTTTCCTGGTTTATCTCCCCTGTGGTGGGTGTAATATAGTCAAATAACTCGTGCTCATATCCACATTTACACATGCAATATGAGTACAGGTCCTTGTGGGATACTGTATGGAATGTAAACGTTGTCTCGAGGTAGTCAAAGTCAGGCATATAAATGTTGTTAACGAGATTTCTGAAAACTTTCTCGGTGTCCTGATTCGACATTTTGGTTGGTTTTCTGAAATGTATAAATTAATATTGGTGTATAATTTCTTATTAGCATATAAAGTTAACAAAATTTGGGTATGCCTAGATCAGACTCAAATCCTGACTTCGAACTTGGTAAAACATAGTGGTCTACGTATCCAGGGGTCCCTTAGTTTGGACAGAATTGGCGCTTAGCCAGACACATTAACACCCCTCAGATCGGAAGCTGAAGCCGGGTCCTGAAATGAGTAAAACATCAAACATATTAGCCTGCATGATGACATACATTACTAGCACCAATATTTTTCACTCATGCTAAAGCAGCTCATTTCATGCTTGAGCTTTTATATGACTGTATTTCCTTCACTTGCTCAAACATTTTAATACATATTAAGGATGTTCGCTGCCAATGAAAAAGTATTCAAACTTTTTTTCATGACTTTAAAACTTAGCGTTGCAGTTACAACTGTAAGTCTCAACGTTATAACTCCCTTAATTTGTTTGCAACCCTTAATTTCAACACGTTATCACTAAGCGTTGCAGTTCCAAGCGTTAATGTCAACATGTTAACACTAGGTGTAGTAGTTGCAACCGTTAGTGTCAACATATTAGTACTAAGCGTTGCAGTCGCAACAGTTAGTGTCATTATGTGTCAACAAGTTGCAACCGTTAATGTCAACATCTTAACACTAAGCGTTGCAGTTGCAACCGTTAGTGTCAACATTTTAACACTAAGCGTTGCAGTTGCAACCGTTAATGTCAACATTATAACACTAAGTGTTGGAGTTGCAGTTGCAACCGTTAGTGTCAGCACGTTAGTTAACACTTAGTGTTTATGTCAACATTATAACACTAATGTATGTGTTACAACTGTTAGTGTCAACTGTTATGTATGACAGTTACTTGTTGAAAGATGTGCATTCAGTACTGGTAAACTTCCCAAGGGAGTATGCCCAGGAAAGTATGATGTTATACATATGATGTTTACTTGTTGTCCTTAGCAATTATTTACTTTTAGTGTCCCAGATATTGGACATAAACAGGTTGTTTACTTCAGAATTTTCTAGAAATTTCAAATTGTTCTTTGACGGAAAAGTCCGGAAAAATCTGGAAGAACCAAAGATGTAGAATCTTCTAGAAAAATCTTTTTTTATGTCAAAAGAATATTGTGGAATTTTCTGGAAGGATAATGGCCTCTCTAGAATATTCCAGAACATTAAATTTTGGTAAACAACTTGTAATTTTTAGTATATGATATCATAGAATTTGCTGGAAGAATCCTGAATGTTCCTCAGTGCTATATAAGGGCTACAAATTTTCATAAGGACAATCTTTGGGTACTGTTACTATTAAGAAGTCAAAATCTATCTTACTGGAATTTAAACTTATTCTTGGATTACTTTGTGATATTCGATTCTGGATTGGGACATAGTGCTATTTTGAATTAACATCTTGAAAGGTATTGTACATTCATTTTTGTTTGATTGTATATATGCTTTTGATTGTTTCACATGTAATTACTGGTTAAATCACTTCTAAATAGATTTGTTAAATTTTAAACAAAGCTTGTTGCTGGCTAACCAACTTGTTGGTTTCCTTAATCTTCTAGTTACGCCTGGCACGTAACAGAGTTGGGGGCTCGTCCGGGATTGAAATTTCTTGTGCACCAAATTTATTTAAAATTCTAAAGTATCTTCACTGTTTGCTGTTTAAATAGCTAAAGCCAGCAAAAAGCAACCATGTCATTCAAACTAAGTGACTTTATTGCTGCGCCTTCTCAGGAGCTATTAGATAAGGCCAAAAAGAGTGACCTCTTAGACATAGCTGATCATTATGGGTTGTCAAATATCAAGACTTCCATGTTAAAACATGAAATTAAGAACATTTTGATTCAGTTTTTTGTTGACGAGGAAATTTTTGATTCCTCGGCTACTTCTCAGATTCTAGTCACTCAGACTGACTTGCAGTTGAGGGAACTAGAAATCAAAAGACAAATTGAGATGGAAAAACTAAAATTTGAGTATGAAGAAAGAATAAGGTTGGAAACTTTAGAGCGGGATGAAAGAATAAGGGCAGAAAAGGCCGAAAGGGAAGAAAGAATAAGATTGGAAACTTTAGAACGGGAAGAAAAAATGCATAAACAAAAGTTAGAAACGGAAGAACGAGAGAAGGAAAAACAAAGAGAATTAGAACGAGAAAAAATTGAGTTAGAAAAAGAAAAATTAGAAAGAGAAGAAAGGCTTGAAATTGAAAAAGAAAAATTTAAATTTGAAATTGAAGAAAAAGAAAGAGAAAGTCAATTTCAGTTAAGAATGAAGGAAATTGAACTTAATGACAAATCAAAATCAAAATCTTTGCCTTTGGCTACTAGTACAGTATTTGATGTCACAAAACACATTCGTCTCGTTCCTCCATTTCAAGAAAAAGAGGTTGACAAATATTTCTTACATTTTGAGGTGGCAGAAAACTTGAAATGGCCAAGAGAGCACTGGACCTTGCTTTTGCAAAGTGTTGTAATTGGTAAAGCTCGAGAAATTTACACTCAGCTTTCTCTTGAGCAAAGCTCAGATTATGATACAGTAAAGGAATTTATTCTTAAGGCTTATGAGTTGGTCCCTGAAGCTTACAGGCAAAAATTTAGGGATTGTAGAAAAGATTATGACCAGACTCATGTTGAATTTGCTAGAACAAAAGAGCAACTATTTGATAGATGGTGTTCTTCAAAGAAAGTGGGTTCTGATCATGCAAAGCTAAGGCAGCTCATGCTTGTTGAGGAATTCAAACGGTGCATAAATTCTGATGTTAAGGCTTTCTTGAATCAAAGAGACTTAGTTAAAGGTCCCGTGGCTGTAGGTATTAGACCTTCCTTACCATTTAAAGGTATTCATTTGCTGTTAGGCAATGATTTGGCAGGAGATAAGGTTGTGGTAAACCCACTTTTGACCAGCACACCATGTGTTGATCAACCGCCTGATCCCATTGAGCAGGAAATTCCTGACCTTTACCCTTCTTGTGCTGTTACTAGGGCAATGGCTAAGAAAGCCAAATTATATGATGGGATGCAGGACATAAATTTAACTGACACTTTGATAGGTCAGTCCTTTAATAAAGAGATTTCAACATCTCTTTCCCCTAGTCAGTCTGATATTCAGACTGACCCTAGCAATCCAAGGTCAGGGTCAGAAAATGACCTTTCACCTTCCAACTCAAATGATCAAGGTCATGACCAGATGTCAAGGTCACAGCTTTGTAAAGAACAACACAGTGATCCTGAGATCTCGCCTTTATTTGAAAGGGCTTTAGATGAAAAAGAAATATCCCAGGTCCCTGTTTGCTATTATGTCAAAAATGGCATATTAATGCGAAAATGGCGTCCTCCAGATGTCTCAGCAGAAGATGAGTGGACTGTTAACCACCAAATTGTGATCCCTAGGGTTTATCGCCCTGAACTCTTAAACTTGGCCCATGAAACTCCAATGTCAGGCCATTTAGGTGTAAATAAGACCTATCACAAGATCCTTAATCATTTCTACTGGCCAGGAATAAAATCTGATGTATCTCAACACTGCAACTCCTGCCACACTTGTCAGATGGTAGGAAAACCCAATCAGACTATTCCTAAAGCTCAGTTACAGCCCATTCCTGCCTTTGATGAACCTTTCAGCAGAGTGATTATTGATTGTGTTGGTCCCTTACCCAAAACAAAGAAAGGTTGTGAATATCTTCTGACCATAATGTGTGCTTCAACTCGCTTTCCTGAAGCTATCCCACTCAGAAATATCAAGGCTAAAACAATAGTTAATGCACTTGTGAAGTTCTTCACATTTGTAGGCCTCCCAAAATCTATCCAGTCAGACCAGGGCTCAAATTTTATGTCAGGAATTTTTCAGCAAGTCATGTACGAACTTGGAATTAAGCAATACAAGTCATCGGCTTACCACCCTGAAAGCCAAGGTGCCTTAGAAAGATTCCATCAAACTTTGAAAAACATGATCAGATCTTACTGCTTTGACACCGAAAAGGATTGGGATGAAGGCATACATTTCCTTTTATTTGCTGTTAGGGAATCTGTGCAAGAGTCTCTTGGGTTCAGCCCATTTGAGCTTGTTTTTGGGCACACTGTACGTGGACCGTTAAAACTTCTAAAAGAGAAATTTCTCTCAGATGATGACAGTTCTTTGAACTTACTTCAGTATGTGTCTGATTTCAAAAACAGACTACCAAAGGCCTGTGATGCAGCTCGGTCCAATCTCAAATCTGCTCAAAGCAAAATGAAGATTCGTTATGATGAAAATGCTAAAGACAGAAATTTTGAACCTGGAGACAAGGTACTTGCTCTCTTGCCCATTCCTTGCAGACCTTTACACGCTAGATATTATGGCCCGTATACTGTTGATAAAAAGTTAAGTGACGTGAATTACATTGTTAACACTCCTGGGAGGCGCAAGCAAAAACAGCTATGTCACATTAATATGCTCAAGAAGTATATTGATAGGGATAGTTCTGTTATTTCATCAGTAAATATAGTTAATTCTGTCCCTCATGAACAAAATCAAATGGACTCTGATGACTTCAACTTGGAGAAATCTGATCCCTCGTCATCGAAACTCCAGAATTCTGACATACTACAGAATCTTGATCAGAAACTGTCTCACCTTGATTCAGACAAAAGACTTGAACTGAAACAGTTAGTTCTCGAATATGAGCACTTATTTCCGGACATTCCATCCAGAACTGACAAAATCTATCATGATGTTGACATTATTGAAGGTTCAAAACCTGTAAAGCAACATCCTTACAGAATGAACCCTGTAAAACAGCAATATCTCAGGGAAGAAGTTCAATATTTGCTGGACAATGATTTCATTGAACCCAGCCAAAGTGAATGGAGTTCTCCTTGTATTCTTGTACCAAAGCCAGACGGGACATTTAGAATGTGCACAGACTATCGAAAAGTCAATTCTGTCACTAAAACAGACACTTTTCCCATCCCACGAATCGATGACTGCATTGATAATATTGGACATGCCAAGTATGTTACAAAGTTCGATCTGCTGAAGGGATTTTGGCAGATACCCCTCACGGACAGAGCAAAGGAGTTCTCGGCATTTGTTACACCAGATGGACTGTACCAGTATAAAGTCATGTCATTTGGAATGAAGAACTCGCCTGCGACTTTTCAGCGGCTGGTCAACAGTTTGATTTCCAATCTGGATGGCTGTAAAGCCTATATCGACGACGCTATTATCTTCAGTGAGGAGTGGCAACAACACTTGCAGACAATCAGAACATTCTTTGACCGGCTAAGTGATGCTAAACTAACTGTGAACTTGGCAAAAAGTGAATTTTGCCATGCAAACTTGACATTTCTTGGACACATTGTAGGTCAAGGTCAGGTAAATCCTGTAGAAGCTAAAGTTGAGGCTATCTCAGATTTTCCTGTACCTACTAGCAAAAGACAACTAATGCGCTTTCTGGGTATGGCTGGATATTACAGGAAATTCTGCAACAACTTCTCGGCTATAGCTGAGCCTCTGACAAACTTGCTTGGTAAGAAGGCCAAGTATGTTTGGACAGATGACTGCCAGAAGTCATTTGATAAGCTCAAGGCCATACTTAGAAGTGCTCCGGTTCTCTTAGCACCAAGTTTTGACAAAGAGTTCAAGTTGGCTGTAGATGCCAGTGATGTTGGTGCAGGCAGTGTATTGTTGCAAGAAGATGACAATGGTGTTGACCACCCTGTTTGTTATTTTTCCAAAAAGTTTAACAAGCATCAGAGAAATTACTCTACCATAGAGAAAGAATGCCTATCTCTAATCCTTGCGCTTCAGCACTTTGAAGTTTACTTAGCTTCTTCACATGCACCAATTGTTGTCTTCAGTGACCACAATCCACTGACTTTCATACATAAAATGAAAAACAAGAACCAGCGTTTACTCAGGTGGAGTCTCATGTTGCAAGAGCACAATCTTGACATCAGACATATCCGAGGAAGAGATAATATCATTCCAGACACCCTAAGCAGAGCTTAAGTGCCTCTACAATGCTGATGTCCAGCTTTGTGCTGTTGTATTTGATTAGTTTTGCACAAATTTTGCTAAACATATTGTATACAATTATCCAGTATTGCAAAAGAAAGCTTTATTTTATAAAACGTTCTTTTCTTTGAAGAGGGGAAGTGTTATGTATGACAGTTACTTGTTGAAAGATGTGCATTCAGTACTGGTAAACTTCCCAAGGGAGTATGCCCAGGAAAGTATGATGTTATACATATGATGTTTACTTGTTGTCCTTAGCAATTATTTACTTTTAGTGTCCCAGATATTGGACATAAACAGGTTGTTTACTTCAGAATTTTCTAGAAATTTCAAATTGTTCTTTGACGGAAAAGTCCTGAAAAATCTGGAAGAACCAAAGATGTAGAATCTTCTAGAAAAATCTTTTTTTTATGTCAAAAGAATATTGTGGAATTTTCTGGAAGGATAATGGCCTCTCTAGAATATTCCAGAACATTAAAGTTTGGTAAACAACTTGTTATTTTTAGTATATGATATCATAGAATTTGCTGGAAGAATCCTGAATGTTCCTCAGTGCTATATAAGGGCTACAAATTTTCATAAGGACAATCTTTGGGTACTGTTACTATAAAGAAGTCAAAATCTATCTTACTGGAATTTAAACTTATTCTTGGATTACTTTGTGATATTCGATTCTGGATTGGGACATAGTGCTATTTTGAAACAAACTTTAATTCTTGGGATCAGAAACTGATACAGACTTGTGTTAAAAAATTCTGAGGGACATTCAGACATTCTTTAAGGGAATTAACATCTTGAAAGGTATTGTACATTCATTTTTGTTTGATTGTATATATGCTTTTGATTGTTTCACATGTAATTACTGGTTAAATCACTTATTAATAGATTTGTTAAATTTTAAACAAAGCTTGTTGCTGGCTAACCAACTTGTTGGTTTCCTTAATCTTTTAGTTACGCCTGGCACGTAACACAACATGTTAACACTAAGCGTTGCAGTTGCAACCTTTTATGTCAATTTGTTAACACTAAGCATGGCAGTTGCAACCGTTAATCATGATTGATTATCTTGAACAACGTCGCATGATAATTGGTGCGTATTATGCAGCAGAATTGAGGCGTTTGCGCCAGGAAATTGCAAGAAAGAGGAGAGGAAAATTGACTCGAGGCGTTCTGCTCTTGCAGGACAATGCGCCTGCTCACACGTCGCAAGTTGCCATGACTGCTGCGACTGAATGCGGATTCGAAGTCCTCCCTCATCCCCCATATTCTCCTGATATGGCCCCTTCTGACTTCTATCTGTTCCCAAAATTGAAATCCAACCTTCGTGGAACACAGTTTGGAAGCAATGAAGACGTAATAGCGGCAGTGAACGAGTATTTGGAGGACCAGGAAAATGGCTTCTATTTGGAAGGAGTAAGCAAGCTCGAACAGAAATGGACTAAGTGCATTGCCATAAAGGGGGATTATATTGAAAAGTAATCACCAGATTTTCATTCCCTGATAATCACAAGCACTTGAGGCTTAGAACTTTCTGATCACACCTCGTAGATATAGGGTAGTATGCATTTGTTCAAGGCTAGAAGAATCACTAAGTTGTATGCTGTTGAAATGCTTGGAAATTGCTGCCTGTGATTGCTGTAATATGATTTGTAGCTTAGACTGTTAGATAATATGAATTTTTAGGGAATATACAATTTCCATATCAGACTGCAAAAGGCATCAAATATATATCAAATAAGTTTCATTTTTAACTGTAAATTACAATAACATCTTTTGCCTGTGCAATTGCAAACAAGAAAAACCAGTTTCATGAATTATGTTGTTTTTGGGAGTAGGGGTGGATTTTGCCCATATTCATGTATACCATTAATGCACATTAACATTTAACATAAAACCAGCCAAAGTTTATCTAATTGTAATCAGATGTAATCAGAATGTAATCATGATTACAAGCCATTTTTCCAATGTAATTGATTAAATTAAATTACTTGTAATCAGAAAAATGGTTGATTACTGATTACAACTGATTACTTCAAAATCTGTAATCGATTACAACTGATTACGATTACAGATTACGATTACCCCAGCCCTGGTTCAAGCTACAGGTCTCTGAATTAGACTTCTAAACAACATGATATTGTTTGAAAATTAGAAAAATTAAATTAATTTTCAATTATTTCATTTAAGTATACCTTCCTGGACAAACAATACACCATAAATGCTTTCAAAAGACATTTTATTTAAGTAACGCAGACTATTTTGGATCTAGAACATACATAAATTTTCATCTTGAAATGGATGACAATTTTTGTCTACTAATTTAACAACCCTACCCGTAAACTTGGAAAGTCGGAAAAATACCTTATTTATATATGTGTCAAATCCATATTTGTAGATTCAAACTTTTTCTTGTATTATCACACAACAAAGAACTTGTTTATATTGTTCGATTAAAAAATGAACAATGTAGGGTAGTGTGCATATAAGAGAGATCCAACAACTTGAAAATCGCCAATTAAAGCTTTTTCAGTTCTGCTGTTTTATTTTTTACACCCCATTTCATAAAACCACCCAAAATTTAAAAAAAAACTAGCACACCAAAGAAAAAAATATTGATAAAGAAGACCTTGTATACATCTACTTCTGCTAAATTAAACATTAAATCAGTGCAAGTAGTTTGAAGTTGTGTAATATTGAAGTTTATTCTATTCTACCCCCTAAATTTGACTGACACTTAAAGTTTTCTAAAAAAAAAAAAAAAAAATAAGTTGCAGAAAACGGGGTGAAAAAATGAAGTTCCTTGTATTGACAATTTTCAATGCATATCATAAATATGTATTCAAATATAAAATATTAGACAAATATCTGCAACCTATTACCAGATATTTAACAAAATAATAACCGGACGTTCCGAAATGTCAAATGTTAGCAGCGAACATCCTTAAATGATTTAGAACGGTCTTAATCTGCTAATAGACTATAAAATGATAAAATTCTCGACAATCAAAAGGAAAACACATTGTTAACATAAAAGTGCAGTAAACATCATTTCAATATGTACCTCGTCTGAAGATGTGTGTATATTTACAGGATGTTCCAGAAAACATTATACATTTTAAAACTCTAATAAAAAGATCAGTTCTTTTACTTTGGTACTACGGAAGCCGATAGGGGACATTCATTTCTCTATTAACTTTTTGTTCTATGACTTTGATACACTTAAGCAAGTTTTATTACTTATATGACATTTTACTATCATAAAAATACACTTGAGGATATAATTTCAGACCTCGTGCAACAATATGGCGACAGCTGAGGATGACAGTGAGAGGTTGTATATAAATACTGGACCGCCCCCGATATGTTGTTAGAGGGGAGGGGCCAAGGTCGGTTTGTGCCGAATCAGATCGTTCTAAGACCTAACTTTGTTGCACTTTTAAACATTCAGACTTTTAGACTTTTCTACTTTTAAACTTTTAGACTTTTAGAATTTTGGAATTTTAAACTTTTAGACTTTTAAACAAACTGTGCTAGATGATTTTCATGCGGATTACTCGGTTGTTTCCATAGAGCCAATGATAAAAAGTGTGCCGCGCCAGATTATAATAATATGGGGGGGGGGGGGGGGGTCTGGCACTCTTTGGTGCCTTGTCAGACTTAGGTGTTAGAGCCATCGAGTGGAGTGGGGACCTTGTCAGTAAGTGTATGTTCATGATAGTAAAATACTGTCACAGTGAAATATCATAATTATAAGTAATAAAACTTGCTTAAGTGTATCAAAGTCATAGAACAAAAAGTTAATAGAGAAATGAATGTCCCCTATCGGCTTCCTAGGTACTGTTAAATGAGCTTAAAGGATTGGTAATGTCTGAAAATTTTATTCTATGGCACTGTCAGCATTGTTCTTTCTCAACAGTGTGTTTACAGAAGCTTGAAAGATAAAATGGGAAATTCAGCAATTTGACCAACTGAAATATACTGAAAAATGTTGTTTAAGACCCCTGTTTCAGTTGTTAAAGTTAAATATATAATGCATTAAACAAAACGATGCCATCTTTTAAAGAATGGTTTTGTTTTATTGCGTTCGCACCTAACTGTGTATGGCAGATCAAGCAGTACATGTAGTATCAGCGGTTTCAATAGCGAAAAGTGGATGGGGTACTCTCATGTTCAATTCGTTATGTACAGTAAATAGATGATCTTAATTGTATGTGTTGTCCAAAAGAAAAATGCTTTAAGTATTATATATGCTTTAAGTATTATATAACAGCAACATAACTGCAATAAGATGGTTACCATGGTAACAATAAATAGCTTTTCAAAACATGTATGATGAATAGACTGTCTAAATGAACAAGGTGGTGCGACAGATTTGATCTGGATAAAGATATCAGGGGTACACCATGAGGGACAAACTCAATGGCAAATGAGCCGCATCGTGAGAAAACCGGATTTTTGCCTAGGCGAAAACAAAGGCGCAGATCAGCTTCGCGGTAACCGCGAAGCTGATCAGCGCCTTTGTTTTCGCTACTCGGATAGTACAATTCCTCTTCTACTTAAATCCGAAATTTCAAGCTTCTAGCTCTTTTCTGAGCTTGTACAGGCCGGTTTGTGTCGGACCTGGTCGGAAAACCCGAAGACCGGTTTTCTCGCGTCGCGGCTCAAATAATAAATCACTCACAATAGGCAGTTATACTGGTAATCATGAAGGTATGAATATCAATCATGCCCTGCAAGGTGGGATGCTGTAACTAGTATACATTGTAAATAAAAAGCTAACTATATGCGCGAAATGACGAAATTTAGTAAAATCAAAACAACAATTTAAAAAGCTATACCTTGCTTTTCCCAAATTTGGAATCAAGTCAAAATATGCCATGACATTATCTCTGTGTATATTACATTGATCAGCAAAAGCAATTTGCAGCCTATTTCGATTGAAATACTGAACATTAAAGTTTCAAAATGTATCATGTTTTCAGGGACACCCGTAATATACTCATTGTTTATCTTTTATCTTATATATGTTGTGAAATATTCTCATTGATAAAAATGCTGTGTCAATAAATTTACCATGTGCTTGTCTATAAAAATTAGCCTCATCGTGAGAAACTCTGTTTTGCGCTAACTCTTATTATGCTCTCACATGGTCTAAATACCACTTTTGTGTGGACTTACGAGTTGACTAAATTCACATTGACCACTTGACTTTTGCGCGATCGATGTATGTTCCATGGTGTTTTTGCAATTATGCTCCTAAAATTCGCAAGCAAAGTATATTCTACACCTTGTTCGCAAATGGTTTATGAAACATAATTTTTATCGATAATTGTTATGATGGTATGACATTCTGATGGATTTGTTAGCATTGGGTTACTACGAGCATAAAGATATCATTGGTTTTAAAGTTGCAATATTGACACATCAAATTCTCAAATTGAACATTATTTTATAGCTTTCGCAAAATGAATCCATTGGTTATATGCATGTATATTGTAATAATTAAAAGTAAGCTAGACGGAATATTTCCATCGGTGTTCCGTTAGACCTCTCCACACCGGAATATTTCCATCGGTGTTCCGTTAGACCTCTCCACGCCGACTGTCATGGAAGTGGAGCGGTCACGAAGTGTATCGGAGTGCAGGTTAGGCAGCTGATCAAATGTATGACCAACAAATCAAAACCCCGTAAAATTCTGGTTGTACTTCAAAAGAATCTTGTGACTTCTAGTCTTACTCAATGAACTTTATTGTGATTTTGAAACTGGTTGCTGATAAACAACTAATTAGGTTAAAAAGCAACGAGTAGATTGACCACATATAGTAGAGAAATTCTGCTTGGGTTGTGTTGTTTCGAAGGAAACTTGAAATGTTCGCATTGATCGTACTTCTAAGTCCGATATGTAGACCTATGTTACAAGCAGTTTTGCCTGACATTTATCTCTCGTTTCAATTTCCTTTCTGTCAAACTGTCCATTTCATTTGTAATAAAACAGTGAGCGGTAAATGGATTTCAGACCAGATGCGAAAGAGAAGGTTTTTTTCTTTCCATTATGTTTTGATTTTAAATAGTCATCATCTAGATTCTTGCTCAGACTAATTGTTTAAATAATGCCATTAGTTCATGGAGTTGACAAATTGCATTTTAAAGTCTAACACCTGATTTGCACTTTATGCCTACATGAGGATTTTGTCGCGAGAAAAATATATTTCTGTATTTCATGAGTGGCGAAGCCTTAGTTATTCCTAGTCCTACTTTTTGAGAAAAGTGGATGAAGACTTAAATGACTTGTACATGACCTCGACACTAAATCATGGTAGCCATGTAAGTTTGTTCGTGTAGCCAGTAGTCATCTGCATCTGGAACCAAATCACTGATTTCATTTTCATGGGGAATTTCAAGAAACTGTGTGTAAAATTGGGCAAACAAACTCCCATTTGTACATTTGAACCCTTGAATCCAGCCCTGGTAGCAGAAGTTTCTTGTTTTTGTCTGACAGAACAGTGAGGCATTTCTTATATATATTCGTCAAAATCGTACAAAACTTTGAATTTAAGCAATATTAGCAGGACGCCATAACGAGCCAAGCCACAGAAAACCCCGTCGGTGGAAAAAAGCATGCTCACCCACCAAGGGTGGTTTACTGCGCTATATAGTTAACACTTACTCGCTTCACAAAGTTTCAAGTTTCTAATTTGGCAATTGCATATTACTAGCACTCAAGATGCCGCTAATACGTTTCACCAACGTATGTTACCAATGGAGGCTATCCCGTCACATGGGTAACACATGGGTAAGGCAGCTCCGGTCATGCAGTTGTCATCATCCCACCGCTGCCACCAAATGTAGCTAACGGCCGAGCCAAGCCGCAGCAAACCCCGTCGGTGGAAAAGCATGCTCACCTACCAAGGGTGGTTTATTGCGCTATATAATAAACACTTACTCGCTTCACAAAGTTTCGAGTTTCTAATTTGCATATTACTAGCACTCAAGATGCCGCTAACACGTATTATACCAAGGGAGGCTATCCCGTCACACATTTTATTTTGTGTAAATTATTCCAGTAGTCTATCTCTCTTACAGCACATCTGCCATAGTACCTTAATCTCATTTATAACAGAGGACATTCTATGAATGCGAATTTCATACTCGGTCGTTTATGAAGTGTGTTAAGGTTCCAAATATTTTGAAGGAAATCGCCATTGGTGGATGGATGCATGGTTTGGTGTTCCCGTTTCGCTCATCGGACATGGTTTCGTTTCGATAATGTGTCTGCCTTTACGGATGTGTAATTACGTGTAACTGCACTTGATACAGAGCTACAAAAATGTTGCAAAGGTAGTTGAAACAGTCCGAAAACAGTCTCTTCCTTAGTTGACCATGTGTTCATGATGAAGCATACATAGTATCCCTGTTTGGGTTAAATGGACGTGTGTGCGCGCGCGTCATTGTGTGACTGTCGGCTCCTAATCACTGCTTTTTCTTACCTTTTCCGCATGTAAATTTTACTGTAGTTCACGATTACACACTGTACTTAAACTTTCAGAACACATATCACATATATACACTAATGACAGCAAACAAGGACTTTTCCCCCCGACACTAAATCTTAGTACGGTGTAGTCCGGTAACATTGCGCACCTAAGGAATTTCATGCCAGATCTGACGTGAAATATAAACACTGATTAACATGACTTAACATGGGATGTTTAAGTGATTCAATAATTCAAATATCATAACATGAGATATTAGCAATTTCTATCAGCTTTAGAAATGTCGTGGCTGAAACATATGAACCCCCTTGAAAAAAATTAGAATCTGTTTGTCCCCTAACATTGTGCACTGCTAAATCAAATGTATACCAACCTGCAATTTATTCACAGCAGAAAAAGGTACAAGTAGGCAAAGATCAGGAAAAGGCGCAATCAGAAAAAGATTCCCACTCCAAAAACCGAGGTGGGAAAAAACCAAACTAACAATCAGGTACTTATACCATGAAAACATTTCGTAAGCCGAATGAGCAGCTATTTTCCCAATAGATGGCCACTCAGTTACTTTTCTGCATTTCTGTCAACATATAATTTGTCAATAGCCATGTGACAAATGATCACAAATTACAAACAAGAAGTTTAAGAAAAAAATCACGCTGTCCTTGGTGGCACAAAACTGTCACCACACAGTATTTCATAATCAAACAAAATCACATATTGGTGCTGAATGGAATGAACATCATTTTAGACACAGTTCGTACTCTCATGGTCTAAAGCGGGGGAAACTGGGCTGAAGCGACCCAACAATGTAGTCCGAAACGACCAAGAGCTTTTCGCATTTTAGGGTAACCTTTGTAGTCAATTAGCGGGTGTTACGAAAATATTGGAAACCGAAAGTAGAAAAATGCAGAGAGCGATGAGAATGAAAAAAGAAATTCAGATGCTTTCAGAATCACCGCCGTATGGCATTTCTTGCTGGTCAAAGGCTGATTCAATGGAGAAACTTGAAGCCCGTAATTCATCCGTTTTTGTCCATGAATTCCATTTCCTCAATTTTTTTTTGTCTTAAAGACAGGGCTGAGGTATAAATAGTTGCGAGATCTCACTCCGCTATATTACACATATATGTTCCATATCCCTTCGAAAGTACATTCGGAATGGCGAAGAGACGTTTCGCTCCATGGAGATTGTACTCATCAGCTGAGTGTACGAGTAAGGTATAAAAGGCCTCACAGGCATGCTGTCGTCCTTGTGGTGGAACCATGGATTAAGTCCGTTCAGCCCGGCATGACAAAAAAACTGCCACTTTTTTTTTTTCCTGTGCGAGACCTGTATTACAGGAGGGTTTTTTTTTTTTTTTTTTTTTTTTTTTTTTTTTTTTTTTTTTTTTGGCCTCACAGGCATGCTGTCGTCCTTGTGGTGGAACCATGGATTAAGTCCGTTCAGCCCGGCATGACAAAAAAACTGCCACTTTTTTTTTTCCTGTGCGAGACCTGTATTACAGGAGGGTTTTTTTTTTTTTTTTTTTTTTTTTTTTTTTTTTTCAGTGTTTGTTGTACCGTGAGCACCCGAAGGCTCAACCAGGAGGTTAATTTTTGTTGTTGTTTTTGGAGAAGCCCAGGATCAAACCTGCGACCCTTGGTTTACAAGGCGAGTAACTTAACCACTGCACCACGGAGGCTTCTACAACTACTACCTGTGTCATTCTTTGACTGTTGAAGGGTTAACATCAATTCTGTGAGTGTGATTGGTTGCCATTTGAGGGCTACTGTGACATCACAGAATGATTGACAGATCTTACCTGTCTGCAACTAGCCTTCTCTTATTATGTAACGACAATAAACTTATTGTCATTGTCACTATGTAACAGGATTCACACTTCATAATTGGTTACAATAGACGCACAAAACTGTTTACACATGAATAATTTCTTATTTCTTGGTGTTCTTGATTACTAACATTGTAATAAATAAATAAATACTCCATGTACACATAATGAGTGCATAAAGCATTATTTAAAACAGCCAGTGTCAAACATTACGAAAACTTGCCCATGCAATAAACAGAGATTTTTTTAGCTTTAAAATTTGAAAATTTTCATCTGCAAAAATTTTGATATTTTTCTTATTTTTGCTCAAAACATAGATTGTGCGTGCGCTAACGAGTACCCACAATCTATGTTTTGGAGCAAAAATAAGAAACATAGGTATACCCCTGCATACCCCAGTTTTGCTATATAAAAGTGGGGTTTAAGGGGGTATTCAATACACGGACATGTTTTCCTGATGAAAATGAATGAATTAGTGAACAAACAAATGAACTAATAAATGGGACACTTGTGGTTTTATTTACTAGTAATTACTAAGTTGCTTGAAAGACATTTTTCTACGTTACGTATTCCCGCAAAAGTGTTATTACACGTGTGGTCATATGATTTTTATGACATGACGTTATCCACTGGAAAACAGCGACGTCATATGATAATATTTACATTTTTCTTAAACCTCCTTAGATGAACCATTAGATGTTCATCTGTGTTCATACTTCCATGAACAACATTGTGTCACGCGACGTGACGTAATCCAAACTTGACATCAAAAAACATGAATCTCGCCAATCTGATTGGACGCTGTAAACGTCAACGCCGTTCGGCTGTTTGAACGCACACTGTGTGTATATTCTCTGTTTGCTGGTAAATGTGACCGCCTTGGTGATTTTTCAACAAGCGATAGAGAGTAATGAATGTTAATATAAGCAATGTGTTTAATTTTTCTGTTGTTCATGGAGCTATGAACCGCAGTGGGTCGCTAGCAAAGCTTACATGAACCCCTTCAGGGTTCATTCACTTTGCACGCGTCCCACTGCGGTTCATAGCTCCATGAACACCAGAAAAATGAAATTCATTTCTTAAATAAAGGTTATGAGAAAAAAAATGTTATAGGAACTTATATTCTTGAAATACATAGGTATTTAAAATGGTAACTATTTAACATTTCAATGATACTTTACATATTTTAATACAATTGTGTGATTCTGTTTAACATGCACAAAATTTAAACTGGATTTTACTGTGCTTATGTATAAAAATGAGTGAATCAAGAAAGAAAACTGTTTTGGATTATTATTTTCCTGTCTTATGCAAAATTATTGGCATAATTAGAAAATGGATTGTTGCTGTTTATTACAATCAATTATGACCTATGATCCTTATCAGTTTTATGACCCCTGTAGGTAGCCAGCTTACCTGGTGTAAGCCACGCCCACTTGACTGTCTGGCTACCTGTTCTCTTTGATGCTGGGAACCAGACCCCCCGGCATGAAAACACTGTCTTTAACGAATAACGTCCCGGGGCTGGGCAGTCTACAATATTTCAAAAACCTGGCTTGGCATAGGAGCACAGGCTCGGCATGGGCTTTCATATTTTGGCCCCTGAAAATATTCAGAGCTGAATTTAAGGTAGGCCCGCAAACCCTATTTTTACACGGCCAGCTGTGTTGCTTTCGTTACAGAAACATCTGTTTGCACAAAGTGTTCAATAATACAGCTGATTTTGATTGTATTTTTGCATTATTACACTTGTTGTCCAATGAAATTGTACAATTTGAGTGTCTGTTATGATCACTTTATAAATTTGATTATAATAGATACCCAAAAATTATGATTTTATATTTAAATATAAAAAATCGATAATTTCATACCAACACCTGACTTTCGCATTTTTATTGTATATGAAAGGTGCAAATCTGGGGTAGGTTTCATATATGGAGATGTTTCCGTGATGTTTGGAAGCTAAGAAAAGCATAAATTTGATACATGTAGTTTCCAGCCAAAGCAACCACTTCCAGTAATTGTGTAAATTAGTAAACAATTTCTGTGTGAAAGCGCAAACCCTTGATTTATTGTTGGTGTTATCTGTTCCAGAAATAGTTGGCGCTGAAGGTACCCCATATGCAGGTGGAGTTTTCAAACTGGAAATACAGATTCCTGACAGGTAAAATTTTAACATAAGGCCAGAACAATAGTAATTCTTAGATTTTCATCCCACCTACAGATTTAGCAAACAACAATGACTTCCTGACCTACCTTCACTGAGTGCTTGCTTGGTCTAGAAATAAGAAAAAAACATTTTTTTTTTTTTCTGACTTTCATTATAGGTCCTCATAGAGAAAATATATTTTCTGACTGCTTCTGGATTTTTCTGATTGAGCTTGGTCGATGATTTTTTTTTTTTCTGATTTGGTCAATTATTTGTTCTGACAATAATTTATTACGTCATTTGAGAAATTTGAATTAAAAAAATAATGGATTTTTGCAATTTTTAAAGCTATTTTTGCCTAACCAAAACTACAGTAAACTAAGTAAAGGTCACATGCACGTGTACAAAAGCCTTTGCAAAATACAAATTTATATAATTCCCATGATAACCTAGTGCATGTAGTTTGTCTTATTCTGTTATTTTGTCTTATTCTGTTACGAAAACCTTCGCAGAGTCAGTTCTAACGAGTATCCACAATCTATGTTTTGGACCAAAAATAAGAAAAATAGGTATACCCCTGCATACCCCAGTTTTGCTACATAAAAGAGGGGTTCAAGGGGGATACATTTCACGGATATGTTTTCCTGATGTGTTGCAGATACCCGTTTGAGCCTCCTAAAGTTCAGTTCGTCACACAGATATATCACCCAAACATTGATACTAGTGGACGGATATGTTTAGATACTCTCAAAATGCCACCAAAGGTAATCTTGTCTCTTTATAAAGTAGCAGCCCCCCGCCGCCAAGTGGTTAAGGACACTTAATCATTTGATCATCTCACCACAGTGTCCATTGTGAGAAGCCAAGTACTTCTTGTTGGTATGTCGGGATGTTTTTCTCCGGGTACTTTTCTCAGGGTACTCCCATCTCAGACGCACCTACTAATTGGCCAGACTCTTTATAAGCTAAAATAATTTTGAAAGAGAAGAATAACTGAATAACAAATAGAAAGAACATTTGTTTGTCAAGCTGTAGAGTGGGGAACGTGTTGGCCCTTGTGGCCTCTGGTACAAACAACCTTAAGCCATGCCAAATGTTTACACATGGAAAAGTATGTATGATCCCTATATATTTTAGTTATTTCCTGTTTTGTTGTGCTTATTGGTTATTTTTATTTTTTGGAAACTTATTGCTCTTGGGTTCATGACATGCTTTTCAAGCAACTCTGAATATGATTTAATTACCTAGCTTCCTTGAACTTTTAGATCACAGTACATCAAGCTCTAAATCCTTGTGGCATTTATACTGCTACGAAATTGAGCATATACTTTACCTCCGTATCTTAACCCATATTTGACGAATGGATTTTAGTTCAGTTCTTAGTGGCATCAGGTGTGATTTTTAAATTTTATTCAATTTTTCGATGAAAATCCTCTTAAGCAAACAGAATAGCCCCAGATGGGACACCGTGTTCTGCGGCGTCACATCTGGGGCTAATGCTGTTTGCCTATGTCCCATAAAAGGGACGCCAGGCTTAAAACAGTTAAACTTATTCAGTTGTTATTTTACATAATGCTGGTATAATATAAACTTTCAGTGACTTGTTTATTGTACGGTGCCTGGAAGCTACTGTTGTTTATCATAGGGATCCTGGAAGCCATGTCTTAATGTGAGCACAGTTCTGACATCTATACAGCTATTGTTGTTTATTGTAGGGAGCCTGGAAGCCATGTCTTAATGTGAGCACAGTTCTGACATCTATACAGCTACTGTTGTTTATTACAGGGAGCCTGGAAGCCATGTCTTAATCACGGCTAACAAACCTTTAAATGCGTAACCGCGGTTAAGAAAAGAAATCCGATTCATGTCCTTCCGGTTTCGCATCAGATAACCAAAAAAAGGTAAACAAACTTTTGCAGCTCGTGTTTCCGAGTAAAATATTTCGATTCGAAGACAAATATTATAATTCTCTCAATGCTATTTTATTAGTTAGACATTGCTATATTTGGACCCCAAAGGATTTCCAGAAATTTTTCTTTATAATCATGATTTTTATTCCCTACCCCAAAATGCATGTTGGGATTGTATTGTACACGACGAAAATGTGGGTCAGTCGCAGGGATATTTTTAGATTTCCGCTCATTACGTCCATATTAACGGAAATCAATACAGTGCGCAGATGATTTTAACATTGTGTGAGGTCTGGTGACAGTTTCGTTGCCTCTGGCCAATGCATTATATGCATATGTGGTTAAAAGCTGTGTCAACATTTCGGTTACGAATTTAATCATTAGAATGATAGCAATATAGTTATAGAACACATGTATTAAAGTTTTTGTTTGTTAATTGTTTTACGCTGAAGATTATTGTCACATTCTCTCCTCTTTTCTTAATAGTTGCTTACTCAAATTTGGTGTGTTTGTGATATTTGCAGTGAAAATGTTTGATATAAAATAATACAAACTGTCTATGAAATACATGTAATACAATAGTTCACATGCATGATATTCCTGGTCATGAAGACGATTTTACAGCATTCTGTATACTTTAATTTGTTTTTCTTGGTTTTATGTCTTCAAAACGCTTTACAGGGAAATAAATACCATAACTTGAACAGGTTGAGATTTTCAAACGTATCTTGAAATATATTCTTCATATTTTAATGATTAAATGCGTACCCATCTTTTCCTTCCCTTCAAATCGATAATGACGGACACTAACACAACGAAATACTGGCACAGACATCAGATGCAATTTAGTTAATACACATCTGTAAATTTGTTGTGGAACAATCACTAAAATTTTATATTTACCAGCAAATTGTCCAATTTTTAGTTGTATTTCGCCAACTTTGGCCTTGTTGGAACACCAGGTTCAAAGAAGGGAATAAATAACTCGAAGACCATCAAATTATTTTGCGAGCTACTTTGGTGCTGACTTACAATAGTAAATAAGTGACAAAATAGCATTCATAGATAATCGATATATTTCTGTACTAAAATATAATCATCAATCGATCCTAGTAGTGTATGTTTTGTTTACGTTTTCTTGGTCTTCATATGCGGAACCGGAAGGGCGTGAATCGGATTTTCTTTCTTAACCGGCGGTTACGCATTTAAAGGTTTGTTAGCCGTGTTAATGCGAGCACAGTTCTGACATCTATACAGCTACTGTTGTTTATTATAGGGAGCCTGGAAGCCATGTCTTAATGTGAGCACAGTCCTGATGTCTATACAGCTACTGTTGTTTATTATAGGGAGCCTGGAAGCCATGTCTTAATGTGAGCACAGTTCTTACATCTATACAGCTACTGTTGTTTATTATAGGGAGCCTGGAAGCCGTGTCTTAATGTGAGCACAGTTCTTACATCTATACAGCTACTGTTGTTTATTATAGGGTGCCTGGAAGCCATGTCTTAACGTGAGCACAGTTCTTACATCTACAGCTACTGTTGTTTATTATAGGGTGCCTGGAAGCCATGTCTTAATGTGAGCACAGTCCTGACATCTGTACAGCTACTGTTGTTTATTATAGGGTGCCTGGAAGCCATGTCTTAACGTGAGCACAGTCCTGACATCTATACAGCTACTGTTGTTTATTATAGGGTGCCTGGAAGCCATGTTTTAACGTGAGCACAGTCCTGACATCTATACAGCTACTGTTGTTTATTATAGGGTGCCTGGAAGCCATGTCTTAACGTGAGCACAGTCCTGACATCTATACAGCTACTGTTGTTTATTATAGGGTGCCTGGAAGCCATGTCTTAACGTGAGCACAGTCCTGACATCTATACAGCTACTGTTGTTTATTATAGGGTGCCTGGAAGCCATGTCTTAATGTGAGCACAGTCCTGACATCTATACAGCTACTGTTGTTTATTATAGGGTGCCTGGAAGCCATGTCTTAATGTGAGCACAGTCCTGACATCTATACAGCTACTGTTGTTTATTATAGGGAGCCTGGAAGCCATGTCTTAAGGTGAGCACAGTCCTGATGTCTATACAGCTACTGTTGTTTATTTTAGGGTGCCTGGAAGCCATGTCTTAACGTGAGCACAGTCCTGACATCTATACAGCTACTGTTGTTTATTATAGGGTGCCTGGAAGCCATGCCTTAATGTGAGCACAGTCCTGACATCTATACAGCTGTTAATGGCAGAACCTAACCCAGAAGATCCTCTTATGACAGACATTGTAAGTTCTGGACCTTTGTTCTGAGTGACCTTGTTGCTTAATTAAACATGGAGGTTAATCAAATGATACTACAGGTGCTGTCTCCTGAGTCATTTATATACCATTATTGCATACAAAAAACTGCTGTACATGATATCTATAGTTGTATCATGTCTTGGTGGACATCCAAATTACTATTAATATCATATATTTTATGGCTGTCTCTATAATTTGAGCCACACTAGGGATTGTACTGTCCGTGTAGCGGAAACAAAGGCTCTGATCAGCAGCTGATCTGAGTATTTGTTTTTGGTAAATACAAAAATCCGGTTTTCTCACGACACGGCTCATTTGTTACAATTATGACTGGCCACACATATGGTTAGTGACCTTTTGAAAATGCGGATTTACATTTTGAATACATGTCCACGCAATATATACAGAATTTTTTTGGTTGTAAAAAATCTAAAATTTCATTTAGAAATTTCTTGATATTTTTCTTATTTTTGCTCAAAACATAGATTGTGGGTACACATTAGAACGGCCGTGGCTAGGCGGTTCCAACGAGTACCCACAATCTATGTTTTGGAGCAAAAATTAGAAAAATAGGTATGCCCCTGCATACTCCAGTTTTTCTATATAAAAGTGGGGTTTAAAGGGGGATATATTGCACAGACATGTTTTCCTGATGTAGGAGTCAAAGGGATGATAGCAAAAACACAGGTTAAGTGTATGGTTACTGGGCAGCTCATCTATACCTCTGTACATGTATATGCAAAAAAACATCCTCTTTTTTTCTACATGATGCAGCTCCTATTTTTAGCTCACCTGAGCCGTTAGGCTCACAAGGTGAGCTTATAGGATGGCCATGATCCGGCGTCCGTCCGTCCGTCGTCGTCCGTCCGTCGTCCGTCCACAATTTCAAAGATCTTCTTCTCTGAAACCGCTTGGCCAACCAAAGCCAAATTTTATATGAAGCATCTATAGGAAGGGGGAACCAATGTGTATATAAGAAATCCAGGTCACATGACCAAGATGGCTGCCATGCCCATATATGGTAAAAACCATTCAAAAATCTTCTTCTCCAGAACCGGTGGATTGATTTCAACGAAACTTGGCATGAAGCATCGATGGCTCAAGCACTACAATGTGTATATAAATCATGACCCTGTGATGACCTTGACCTATTTTACGGCAAGGTCAACATAGGTCGCCAATGTATTTGAATGGGGATAACTTTTAAAATGTCATTTAAAGTGAAAGTCTTGCAGGAAATGGGCAGTAGGACTGAATATTAATGATTCTGAAAAAAAATGGACCCCAGGGGCTCATATGCCCCCACCCCGGGGCAATATACATGTATATTACCATAATATTCAAACATCATCTCCTCTGAAACCGCTTGGCCAATCAAAGCCAAATTTTATGTGAAGCATCAATAGGAAGGGGTAATCAATGTATATATAAATAATCCAGGTCACATGACCAAGATGGCCGCAGTGCCCACATATGGTAAAAACCCTTCAAAAATCTTCTTCTCCAGAACCGGTGGATCGATTTCAAAGAAACTTGGCATGAAGCATCGATGGCTCAAGTACTACAATGTGTATATAAATCATGACCCTGTAATGACCTTGACCTTTTTTAATGGCACGGTCAACATAGGTCGCCAATGCAATTGAATAGGGAAAACTTTTAAAATGTCATTTAAAGTGAAAGTCTTGCAGGAAATGGGCAGTAGGACTGAATATTAATGATTCTGAAAAAAAACTGGACTCCAGGGGCTCATCTACCCCCACCCCGGGGCAATATACATGTATATTAGCATAATGTTCAAACATCTTCTCCTCTGAAACCGCTGGGCGAATCAAAGCCAAATTTTATGTGAAGCATCTATGGAATGGGAGAATTGATGTATATGTAAATTATCTAGTTCACTTGACCAAGATGGCTGCCATGCCCATATATGGTAAAAACCCTTCAAAAATCTTCTTCTCCGAATCTGGTGGACCGATTTCAAAGAAACTTGGCATGAAGCACCAATGGCTGAAGTACTACAATGTATTTATAAATCATGACCCTGTGGTGACCTTGACCTATTTTACGACAAGGTCAACATAGGTCGCCAATGCATTGGAATGGGGAAAACTTTTAAAAAGTCATTTGAGGTGAAAATCTTGCAGGAAATGGGTAGTAGGACTAAATATTAATGATTCTGAAAAAGAAAATGGACCTAAGGGCTCATATGCCCACACCCCGGGGCAATATACATGTATATTACCATAATATTCAAACATCTTCTCCTCTGAAACCACTTGGCCAATTGAAGCCAAATTTTATGTGAAGTATCTATAGGATGGGGGAACCAATGTGTATATTAATAATCTAGGTCACATGACCAAGATGGCCGCCATGCCCATATATGGTAAAAAACCTTCAAATATCTTCTTCTCTGAAACCAATAGATTGATTTCAATGAAACTTGGCGTGAAGCATCCATATGGCTAAAGTATTACAATATTATATAAATCATGACCCTGTGATGACCTTGTTTATGGCAAGGTCAACATGGGTTGCCCATGCATTTGAATGGGAAAAACTGTTAAAATGTCATTTGAAGGGAAAAGCCAGCAAGAGCCAAGAAATTGGCAAATGGACAGAATATTGATTGTTCTGAAAAAAGAAAACGACCCTTCATCTGCCCATGCACTGGGGTTAAATACCATAATATTCAAACATGTTTATTGGTATATGCAGCAGACTCAGGTGAGCGGTTACAGGGCCATTGGTCCTCTGGTTTCTGTTTTCAGTCTAATGAGTTCAAACATAACAGAGCCTTGTTTGAGCAAACTGCTAGACTATGGACACAGAAACATGCCAAAACAAACACTGTAGGGGTAAGAAAAATCTGATGTTTTATTTCCAACATTATATCCATGCATAGATATCTGTATATGCATAGCTATTTTAATAAAGCTATAATCAAACTGGCCATAAGCCATGTAAGCTGTCTTCAAACAGCAAAAGCAATGTTCGAATAATAAAATTCATGATCCTAGTGGCCTCGGGTTCAAACTCTGCAATTGTTTAAAGATTGAAATTCAGATTTTTAGCTTTCAATGGAGGATTAAAAACTTTGGCAGTTTAAATGTCACTCACCCCATGTTTGTTTTCACCACCAGAAACAAACAACAGATGTAGAGAACAGTGCCAGCTCTGTCACCATAGAAACCAAGGGTGATACCGAAACAAACAGAAAGAGATCACAACCAATGATAGACACTACCAATAAACAACCCAGAAAAACATGAACACCAATAAACAACCCAGAAAAACATGGACACCAATAAAAAGCCCAGAAAAATATGAACACCACCAAAAAAATATGAACACCACCAATAAACAACCCAGAAAAACATGAACACCAATAAACAACCCAGAAAAAAACATGAACACTACCAATGAATAGACAACATAGAAAAACAGATGGACACTGCTAATAAACAATACAGAAGAACATGAACACTACCAATAAACAGGACACTCAATAAACAGATGGACACTGCCAATAAACAATACAGAAGAACATGAACACTACCAATAAACAGGACACTCAATAAACAGATTGACACTGCAAATAAACAGTCCAGAAGAATATGAACACTACCAATAAACAGGACACTCAATAAACAGATGGACACTGCAAATAAACAGTCCAAAGAACATGAACACTACCAATAAACAGGACACTCAATAAACAGATGGTTACTGCTAGTAAACAATCCAGAAGAACATGAACACTACCAATAAACAGGACACCCAATAAACAGACAGACACTGCTAATAAACAACCCAGAAGAACATGAACACTACCAATAAACAGGACACTCAATAAACAGATGGACACTGCTAATAAACAACCCAGAAGAACATGAACACTACCAATAAACAGGACACTCAATAAACAGATGGACACTGCGAATAAACAGTCCAGAAAAGTCTATGGACACCACCTTAAATAAACCAGTCATTACGAAAACTTGTCCATGCAATATACAGACTTTTTTTCACATGTAAAAAATGAAAATTTTCAGTAGAAAATTGATATTTTTCTTATTTTTGCTCAAAAAATAAGAAAAATATGTATACCCCTGCAAACCCCAGTTCTTCCATATAAAAGTGGGGTTCAAGGGGGTATACTTTTCATGGACATGTTTTCCTGATGAAAACAGATTAACACTATTGACGTATGATTTCTTTCGCCCTACTGGTTTACCTCTCACATTGATATGCAATTGTTGACCGGTCTGCTTCAGACTGATATGTTTTCAAATATGTGATTCTATTATGAGAATCATGCTTACAGGTTTTGCATGTAAATTGTCTAAAGCAAATGGGAACCTTTTTTCTATTGTTAAAAACTTCATGATGTGAGGTGAAACAGCATAGTGAAATATATAGAATTAATCAACCTTTAATAAGAGCTGTCGCAGGACAGCGTAGCTCGCCTGACTTGTGCTTTGCCACTAAATCTATTAAATCTATGACCAAAGACATTGACCTCAATGTCACTCAGGTGGGTCGTGATGGTACAGCATAAAACTTCAGACAAATATCTACCAACATGCTAAGTTCAACTTGATCCATCTACATATTTGATATAGACTTATAACCTAAAACCTAAGTCTGTGACCTTGACCACAGGTGAGTCAAGATGCTACAGCATAATAAAAGAATAATATCTAATAATATCTAAAAGTATCAACTAGATCCATCCATCTGTTCCAGCAATATACAGTTCAAAACACTTTAAGCAAAATTTCAAAGTCTGTGACCTTGAACTCAAGGTGGGTCATGATAGGTACAGCATAAAACTTCAGACCAATATCTACCAACATGCAAAGTATCAACTCGATCCATCTACATATCCAAGAGATATAGACTTATAAAAACTTTAACCAAAAACTCTCTAACACAAAATTTCTAAGTCCGTAACCTTGACCTCAAGTTCACCCAGGTGGGTCATGATGGTACAGAATAAAACGTCAGACCAATACCTACCAACATGCAAAGTATCAACCTGATCCATCAACAACTTCAAGAGATATAGACTTATAAAAACTTTAACCAAAAACTTTAACAAAAAATTTATAAGTCCGTGACCTTGACCTCAAGGTCACCCAGGTGGGTCATGATGGTACAGCATAAAACTTCAGACCAATATCTACCAACATGCAAAGTATCAACTTGATCCATCCACAACTTCAAGAGATATAGACTCATAAAAACTTTAACCAAAAACTTTAACATTTTGAGCAACGCCGACGCTAACGCCGACGCCGGGGTGACTGCGAGCTAAAAACAGATGGACTTCACCAACTCAGAACAACTGATGGACACTAAACAACAGAGAAATGAACACTATCATACTGAAAAGAACTATTAATGAGCCACTGTGTAAGAAAATCAACAATCTGTATATGCGAAAACAAAGGCGCAGACCAGCTTCGCGGTAACCGCAAGCTGATCAGTAACTTTTTTTTCGCTTTATGGATAGTACAATCCCTCTTCTTCCTTTACCTGAAATTTCAAGCTTCTAGCCATCTTCTTTGCTGTACAGGCTGGCTTGTGTTGACCTGGTCAGAAACCCAAATTGTTGGTTTTCTCAGGCGTAGGCTCGTTAAAAAATACAATCCATGCATGATTTCAACAAAACTTTATCTTTTATTCTATTGAACCAAATGGAAACATAACTGTGCATATAAAAAATTATTGGTAGAGTGCATTTTTGTCACATATACAAATGTTGGTTATGTCCACTGGTAAACATTGTAAAAAATTGTATTTCTCATGTTAAAACTGAAATGCATGTATGTTTACTTTGTTAAATAAATGTTATAATCATGATTTTGTTGAGCAGACGTAATAAATGATTCACCCCAAATAATACACTCCAGCTGTGCTGTTGACTTAAGTCCCATAAAATGGAGGCAACATCCCAACAATAAAGACGGGTATGTAAAGCAGCAATTCAAAGAAACAAACCAATTTCTAGACTTCTGAGACTGTACAAGCCTATTTGTTTCAATCCTGGCCACGAGGTTACAAAACTTTTTTCAAGCTCACCTCAGCTGAGCATGAAATTTAAACGGCTCATAAATACCGGAATAGCCCAAATATCTTGAAATTGAAGGTTTAGAACTCCAAAGCCTGTAATTTATCCTGCTCATAAATGTTAAAATGCCAACAATTTTAGTCTCAGCGGAGTTGAGCATGAAAAAAGATTTATAAATTCGGGGCCTGGTGGAAAGGCCTAAGGTTTTCTCATGGTGTGACTTACTGTTATGTACCACTAGATATGGATGCTCCACATAAATGACATTCTTCTGCTAAATAAAGCAATTCCAGTCGGCGTTTTACGAAAGCGCAGATCGATATATCAAATTCACAGATTTTTTTTACGAAAGCGGGAAAAAAAAAAGACTATAAAAAGCACATTTAAAAAGCGCAGAATTTACTTGCTTTTACAGGTTTTTTTCAGGTATACCTGTTCTATGATTCTTCCGTTAGCCAGCGTTGAATTCAACGTGCCGCCCACATACACCTCCAAGAATTATCACCGCTTTTGAGTACAGCATCAATTCTATAACTATAACCATTGCGTAACAAGCTTTTCTTTCCTTTATCAGTGTCGGAAGTTTTAAAATCTATGATGGTTAAAATAATATTCTTTGAATTCAAAAACACTATAAAAACGTCTTAAACCTATAAAAACATGTTAAAATATGACTAACATAACGGTCGTACCTACCCAAAGCGTGCTTATCAGCTAATTACCCTAAAGGCCATCCGCGCATTTGATACCTCGATTTCTCACGCTTTTCAAACAACGTTAGAGACCTTAGAAAACTGTGGATTGACCAGACAATGGATCGTGAATATACTATCATATGAGCGGCCTCGTAGGAAAACCAACAATCTGCATATGCGATAACAAAGACGCAGATCAGCTTCGCGGTAATCGCGAAGCCGATCAGCGCCTTTGTTTTCGCTACACGGATAGTACATTTCCTCTTCTTCTTAAATCTGATATTTCAAGCTTCTCGCTCTCTTCTGTGATGGTACAGGTCGGTTTGTGTCGGACCTGTTCGGAAACCACATTGTTGGTTTTCACATAAGGTGGCTCATAATATGCTGTTCTCTATGTGAGCCCGACGGCGAATGCATGCTAAAAATATTAAGCAACAGTTACTGCATTGGGACAATCAGCTAGGATAGTGATAAAATAAAGCTCAATAAAAGCACAACATAAGCAAATTTATTCATAAACTTTATACAAGAGGACATTTTTATTGCAAAAAACAAAACACATGGGCCGCCTCATGAGAGAACCAACATTTTGCCTATGCGAAACCAAAGGTGCAGATCAGCTTTGCAATTACTGCGAAGCTGACCAGCGCCTTTTTCGCTACACGGATAGTACAATTCCTCTACTTTCTAAATCCAGAATTTCCCGCCTCTAGCCTGCTTCTGTGACTGCATTGACCAGTTTGTGTCTGACCTGTTCAGAAACCACATTGTTGGTTTTCTCATGATACAGCTCATATTATTGAGATCAAGTCCTCATAATCTTAACAAACAATTTGCAATCCTTAAAAAAATCTGCCTCTACAACACGGACATTTTTAAGTGAAGTCATGAGTAAACATGGTTTATCCATATGTGAATTAAATGCATACGAGTTTGCACCTGATAAGCCCCATCCACATTGTAAATAATTCTATTAAAGCTATATAAAACAAAAGCTGCTAAAATAAGAGGCAAATTAATAAAAGAAAAAAAGCATTAAAAAGTAAAATATTCACATTAACTGGATTCTAAATTCTCTAAAAAAGAAGGGAAAAAAGGGAAATGGCTTTAACAAAGTGACGTTCTTGAATGATGTATTATTGATATGTTACTGTAAGTAAAGAAACGTTTGAAAGATCTTAAATTTTCTTGAGAATATTTTTGCCTTGCAAAATATAAAATTTAAAGAATACACAAGTACATGGTTATGAACTCGAGAACTTCCTAAAACATTTAACAATCAAAATCTACAACACTATCAAGAACAACAATCATGAACAATGGTCGACAATAAACTAAAGGAAACATGATAATTCAAAGAAAATAGCCTGTGCGTGAGAAAACCAACAATCTGGGTCCAACCAGGTCTGACACAAACTGACCTGTACAGTTACAGAAGCAGGCTAGAAGCTTGAAATTTCAGATTTAAGTAGTAGAGGGATTGTACCATCCGTGTAGTGAAAACAAAGGCGCTGATCAGCTTCGCAATTAGCTGATCTGTGCCTTTGTTTTCGCCTATGGAGATTGTTGGTTTTCCCATGCAGCAGCTCAAATAATATGATATATCTGAACACACTTGGCAATATACACTGTATTATTGATGAGCATTGAACATGGCCTTATGCTGCACATGGGATAATAATGTTGCAGTGTTTTGTATAAAATCCAACAGCCAAGGTCATATGGAGACAGGATCTCAGTTTAAGCCTCATCCAGCAGACTAGAGAAGCCCGAGATCAAACCTGCTACCACTGGTTTACAAGGTGAGATAACTGCGCCACAGAGACTCCTAAAAAAATATACACGATTTTATTTGTTTCATCTTCATTCTGCAGAACACATTATGAAGAGCGATAGCTCCAATGTTTTTCCTTGCATCCATGACACGTGTAAATAAAATCACATATTTTACTTGGACAATGTAGAAGAACCTTTTAATCGTATATCAGTGTTTCATAACTGTTAGCTATCTTTGAAAGAGCTGTTGGTCTTTTCTTTTGCTTTCTTCTTCCCAACAAACTGTACCAATCTTCATATCAAGCTTTAAGGCACTTAAAATACCTACCCTAAATTACCAGTGTACAGTATCTACACTGTTTGCCTGTCTATCTACGATTTCTAACAATTTCACAATAAAACACCTTTTACACACACTTGTGGCTCCTCACAGCATATACATATATGTTAGATAATTTAGAAATTTCAGTATATGCAATGTCAGTAGTAATCTGACATATATTGTCTACTGTCCATCAGGCCCTCCCAGGACGGAATACAGTAACATTTCACTCGGCGACTTCTCGGGCTGATATCTCCACCTCTGGCAAAATAATAGAAAACAGTGAAGATTTATCAATTTATCATATGACACTACTGAGAATCACATGGTATTGTATACATACAAACCGATAAATGATCGTGACACACACTGCAATTGAGACAGAATTATAGGTTAGATTTTCAAGATTTCTCCTACAGAGTTTCTTCTACTGAATGACAGATAGGTGCAGTCTATAAAGAAACTGAACATTTATTGAAAGAAAGTACATGTAACAAAAAATCTTGGTTATTTCGTTTTCACAAGCACTTCAATGTTATTGTGATTTTAGTACTACATGTTCATGGGGGAAAAAGTATTAAACAGTTAAGTTTGCGAAAACCAAATAACCTAGATTCCTTATGTTACTTTCATTCAATAAACATTCAATTTCTGCATTGACTGCACCTATCTATCAGTTAATAGACTATACGCTATAGGAGAAAACTCGAATTTCTCATCTCAACTTTGGACATAATTTCATTGTGCGTCACCCATTCCA
Organism: Rugalucina vietnamica; assembly: GCA_964017185.1. NCBI lineage: Eukaryota > Metazoa > Mollusca > Bivalvia > Lucinida > Lucinidae > Rugalucina > Rugalucina vietnamica. The sequence goes on along the minus strand of OZ024878.1, from coordinate 40,269,445 downwards.
TACCACTTATTTCTCAGCTGTGATATGAGCCACATCATGAGAGAAACAACTTTTAGCATAGACAAAAACAAAGACACAGTTAATGTGGTATATGCACAACTGCACAGCTGATCAGCTTTGTTTTGGTTTCATGAAACAAGTACATGTACCTGTAATCAAAGCTCATTATCAAACAAGCACTTTCAAGAAAATAACTTTATGAAATAGGTCTTGATTTTGTTAAGATGAAATGAGCAATTTTGTTATTTTATAGACAGATTCATGTTGTACTTACAGACATAAATGATCACAGTAGGAGAGACCCTGTTGTTGTTGCTCTGGCCCAGTATCCTCCTCCATACTGGTGACTGTCTCCTGTAGTCTCAGATCTCTAGTCTGTTGTTGCTGGGGGTTCATATCTTCTTCCATGCTTGTCATGCTTGTCACTGACTCATGAAGACTGTGGTCTCCACTTACATGGTCTGCTGTTACCATTTTGGCCTGATACAGAATAAAAATAACACTGTACAATACTGCATGTATAGAGAAATATTAAGCAAAAGGTCACTTATTCTCACATCAGTTCTGCCAAAAAACTTGTAATTCCCTAGATGCCAAAGTAAATTTTATACTCCGTTCCTACTGTATCGCGATAGCTACTGTATCGCGGCATTTGCATATCACGTGAATTTACGAACCTAGAGCCCCGTACGTTCGACATCTTTCACGGCAAACGTCTTGCTCTCAATTCTAGCGAAAAATTGTGTTTATTGTCATGAATAGTGGAAAGTAAATGTATTCTTTTCCAAAAAAATATGTAGAATACGGATTTTGCACATACTGATTACCCCCCTTCCCATAAAATGTCCACTCAGTACCTCAAACACCCGTTGGTTTTATTTTCTTCGAGTCCGAATCTGTCGTCTGGACGTCACAGATCACGCGCAATTAGTAGGTCACGTTATCTCCTTACATGGAAACTTTTGCATTCGCATTTTAGGTGAACCCCGCGATACAGAAGTCACTTTTGCCACATGGGTACATAACAACCGGCCGCACAAATGCGTTAATCGCAAAATATTAACAAATGTCTTTTAATTTTCATCATAATAGGCTTACAGGGGAATGATTTTAGAAAATGTTAATGTGCATTTGCTTTTTCCTGTTTACAAATAAGGGCCACGATACAGTAGGAAGCCAGTATACTCCTAAAATATTGTTGATGGATATTTCAAAGTCACATGATCATGGATATTTGAAGATTCCCAGATATGATATAACCTTTAAAGATCTTATTCTCAAAAACAAAAGGGTGCATGTTCTGTAAACTTTGTATGTAGAACTTGAAACTCACTCAAACTACAAATTTAAATCATGATCCTCGGGGTGACCATGACCTTTTTACACCAAGATCAACCGAGCATCAGATGAGTGTTACAGGACCTGTGGTTTCATTTACTCCTAAAAACTGGAAGTTTCAAACTCACTCTCTGACACTGTTTTTGTTACTGGTCTGACATACAGCAACATCATGGTGCAGTTATATGAGCCGCCTCGTGGGAAAACCAACAATGTGGTTTCCGAACAAGTCTGACACAAACCGGCCTGTACAGTCACAGAAGATGGTTAGAGGCTGGAAATTTTGGATTTAGAAAGTAGAGGAATTGTACTATCCGTGTAGCGAAAACAAAGGCGCTGATCAGCTTCGCCGTTACCGCGAAGCTGATCTGCGTCTTTGTTTTCGCCTATGCAGATTGTTGGTTTTCCCATGAGGAGGCTCATATCGAGTTTCAGTCTATAAAACTATACCTGATTAGTGATGTGAGACATATGATGAGACTGTGTATAGTGAGACTGTGTAAGTTGGGACTGTGAGACTGGCTGCAGAGACTCCATATTGTTGTTGTTGTTGTTCTCTGGATAATGTGAATACTGCATTACATCATTTGAACACAGCATCTGAAAGAAAGATTTAATGATCAGCCAACATACAGTCACTATTTTTTAGAAAGAAAAATGTTTTTGGAATGCAAAAGGATGACAATGCAATATGTTTTAATGGTGTTTTTGAACAGGGTGTCCCGTGAGATGCAATAGGGGAGTTCCAAAAAATTTTAATGATGCCCTTAGGAGGGTAGTTGCTATCTTAGTGCTCTGTGGCAGCACCTGAAAAGCCATCCAACCCTCAGTCAGTTAAAAAAGAATGGAGACTACCAACACAACATGACCAAAGCTGTTTACTGGATTGTTAAGCGACATCAGAATCTGTAGTTCCTATTATAACTAACCCCATAACACTGTTTTACATGTAACAGAATGTCTATTGTTTTGGGTCATTGGGTGCTGTTATAATGAGCTTGTAAATTCCTATAGTTTTCGCGTTGTGAATCTGAACGAGACAAAAACTGTAGGATGATAATACCTGGTGACTTTGATGGATGGGTAATTGTTGGGGAGAGTGGTCTGTCTGGTGACTTTGAGCAATGGTGGGGTGGTATGTGACTGGCTGTGTTTCCATGGTAACTGAGTCTATATCCTGTGAACCGATACATCTTCTTTTTGGACTTGTATCTACCTACAGATAGTAATACAGATTTGTTACAAAATATGTGAACTTATCCATTTACAACATGATTAAGATAGGATACATGTAAAAGCTTAGAAGAAAGCTGCAATGCTAACATGATTCATTTTGTATCCTGCCAATACTGTTCCATAAGAAGCAGCCTGCTCTTGGTCCAAGCTGTATCCTCCTCTGACTGGTCCAAAACTTTAAGAAAAAAAAAAAGTCAAATTTCAAATGTTTTTGTTTCATCCAATATTTAAAAATAAGCAAAATATGTACCAGTAACATGCAACTAAATACATGTATGTAAGATTCTATTGTTTATGTTTGAAACAAAAAAGAATAATTACCATGTGCAAGTTATCAGAGGATATAGCTGAACATTTTCTCTTTGTTCCAAACACTTGAAAGATTGGTGGCTTTTCATTTAGTGACCAGCCATAGTCTGTAGCAGGCATCGTTTTTCAGCACCTGGATAGATATAATAAACAAAAGTTATTATCTATGTAGTATAATTGTACATGTATACACTAGAAAATATTTTCAAGGATAAAAACCACATCCGATTAACACTGTTCCTGAGCATGCCTCACAGTGGCAGATTAAATATAAACATGTGACTCTGTAATGGCTGCCAAAATGTAAATTAATTCAAGTTACATGTTTTTTTCTTGAAAAAGGCCTTTGGCCGAAATATTGAGACTGTGTAAATTAGAAAACTTTTTTTCTCCAGTATGTGGAGATTTAGTAACATGGATTTTTGGTCCTGATACCTTTATAAGTTCATTTTACCCTCACAGTAATGAATAAGCACTAGGTATGATGATATGCCATGAAATATTCACATGGAAGTCATAAAGAAAAGGAAAATTTAGGTCCAATCTAGTAATTATGTCCGATCTGGTGATTACAACAAGTGGCTCTGACATTCTCTCCTTTAGCTCCCGTGCTGTTTCTCCTACATATATCGTTGCCTGGCCAAAATGTTTTCTCCAGAATAGCGAAGGCCACATCATTATGAGTATGGTTCTTAGCTCTAAAATGAAAGCTGAGAGGCTTGTCCTTTCTCAGTCGTATGTCTCTCAGATGCTCTGACATTCTCTCCCTTAGCTCCCGTTCTGTTTCTCCTATATATAGATACCGTTGCCTCATTTGCCTGGCATCTCATGCTGATAATGGCATATACCACGTTTCGGATCCTGCAGGTTACATCTTGCGCCGGTTGATTTGTTTAGTTTCTCTTTAGTATGGAAAAAGATCTAATGATGTGTAATTGATTGATGTTTATAAATTGTTTTGATGGATGTTGATGGTAGAAATATTTAAAATGGTAAATGAATACTTTCAGGTAGTTTTGAGTCTGCTTTGCATTGTGTGCATAGTTCACCAATAGCAGAGAATGATTACAGGACCAACAAATGAGAAATTCATATAAAATGATTAAAATATAGTAGAAAATAACAAAATTTCCACAGGACCGAAAGGAATTTCTACCAGACCAAAAGACTTTTTATCCGACTCGGTCAGACAGTCCTGTGAATTTGGGAAACACTGAGTGTGGCAAGGTTTTGTACATATTTGGTATTTTGGAATCTCCAAACACGGACATAGCAGCTTGTCCCCAAATTAAAAACTGTAAAGAACAACTATGATCACATACAAATTTGCTAAAATGGCTAGGCAGTTTAACTGGCTGAAAACACTCCAGGTTATTGCTAAAGTAAGTCTTAACATCAATAAAAATAAGGTCCAATTCAGTGCACCCGCCAGTGGAGTGGACCTGCGCAGGGGCAGAGTGTCGAATTCCGGTCCCAGAGGTCCAAGGTTTGATCCTCAGCCAGGGCGCCTTTCATTGTGGCATTGAGCAAGTCACAATTCCACAGCTCCTGAGGTAATGGTCAGAAATTGATTGACTCGGTACACATTAAAAAAACAAACAAAAAAACACCACTTGTTGTTTCACAGAGCTCTGCCATTGACTTATGACACTTATCGGCGCACCCAGTAAAAAGGGAGATTTCTTTTATAAAAGTTAGTTGTTTTTTTTCCCTTTACATAGTAACTGTCTAAAACGTTCTTCTGAATAAAATAAAAATGTGTTCCAGTGAATAAAATTCTGTGATGTCTAATAGCGTTCAACCCCTTAAAGTCGATACCATGTTTGTTTTGTTCCATGTCAAGTAGGAACATCACCTTTCGTCGCGTGACATTGGGAAATTTTTCACTGTCATATTATCTTCACTTACAAATCAAAATGAAAGAAAATTTGTTTCAATCAGGCGAGTTCTATATCAAAAACTTATTTGCATGCCTATTTTCAGTATTTCCACTATTACTTTTAGTACACCAGGCAAGGTATTGTTTTTTTTTTTCAGTAATAAATAACAGAAAGATTTTGCTCTTTGTATATCTGTTTTTGGTTACATTTCAGCCATAACAGTCTCACACAAAATGTCAAGAAATTAAGCAGTTGAAGAAAAACATGTGTTTATTAGTCTGGTGCTGCTTATTGGTATGGAGGAAATTTCCACACATTTCAATCCATCCCATAATAGAATGCTAAATTCAGCCAAGTAAATGGCATTGTTGTGATAATTTAAAGAAGCGACTTAGTGTTTACAGCTTGATAAAACACAGTTTGCAGCTATCCTTAATAACTATGCTCACCCATATGCGGAACAGACAGAATTTTAGACAAATTTAACAAAGTACTGCTATTTTGCCTGAATATGTGCCCATATTCATGCTTGAAACAGCTTTTATTTGTTTTCTTGTGATGTGGTGTGTCTTCAATATCACCTAAACACGATAAACTAAAAATAGTTTGCTTAGTTCCTATAGAACGAGTGACGTCCTGAGGTATCGACTTTAGGGGTGCAGCAAGTCGCCATTGTCGTTGTTGTTGTATCGTAGAGCTCCCCCGCTTGTTTCTTCGAGGCACAAGTCTACTGACTTTACAGTTTAGGGCTAGGTGTTCAATTTTACATTCAAAGCTGGTGAATGTTTATATTTATATGTGCTCTTTAACTTATGTACACAAGCTGTTGTTGTAAACCGACTTTATGAAATCCTCTTCAGTGCTACTATGCGTCTCACATGAATTTTATGAATATACTCCCTAGTGCACAGTTCAAGCAACCCCAACCCTTCTGAATCACATTCCTCTAAGCCTGATATCACTGTCGCATCTAGTGTTAGCTGTGTGAGAAATTCTGGGTTACGTAGACACTGGATATACTGATCCGAAAGAATCGGGCTCGTCTCCAGTTTCTCTATGTAGATCTTCCTCTCTTCTTTAAAGAAAGCACACTCCCCCACAAAATGCTGTCTCGTCTCTGGAGCTGTATTGCACAGTTTACAGGTTGGATTTACAGCGTATTGGTTGAAGGCTGCCCTATTTGCTTGGAGTATATATGTGCCTGTCAACAATTTACATTTAATTTGTGCTCTTCTACTGTCATGAATATTATTCCTTACAGTTGACCATATATGGTGACTGCTGCCCACATTCAATACATTTGGGTTTAAGTATTTTGTGGAAGACTTGCTTTCAATATCAGACCTCCAGAACTTTTGTACCATATCATTTATTTTGTGGTTAAGTGTACATTTCCAGGCCTCCTTGGTTGGTGGGCTATTTAAAAGGTCAAAAACTGAAGGCAAATCATACCTATCTAAAATGCTTTGAATATGAGTGAAAATACTCTCTCTGGGCGTATCTTTCATTACCAGTTGCCTCTAGGCTATTTCATATTCTACTGAGTTTTCATTTCTAATCATGTTTACAAACATGTTTAGCAGATTCTTGTGTAACAATGCCTCAATAGGCAAAACGCCAAGGAGAGCTAAACAAACTGTATTGTCGGGTAAACCTTGTATTTGTTTGAGACATTTTCTTTGAAATTTTTCCAAACTTTCTCTGTCTGAACTTTTTAAGATTTGGACTTCCAAGGCCGTAAAGAAAACGTGGAATGACAAAAGTAGACCAGATGACCCATTCAGGGTGGCCTTTAACCCGCTACCCTCATGGAGCCCCGCGCCCATTAAGGAATATGCAGTCTTTTGCCCTAAACTTATTTTCCCTTCAATATCTGCTTGTCCAGATGTATTTCTAACAATTCCAAGGTGTAGAGTTGAACTAGGGGTATCTACCTTCTCCCCTGCCATAACTATTCCAAGTTCGGTGTCATTCTTTTTCCATTTGGTATACCACAGGATGTGACTCTTGGTTGGGTGGATGCAGTATCTCTCTCTGCCTGCACTGTTGTCTGCGTCCCAAACCATCACTTGAGCATCAGATTTGCTTTCAGAAATCAATGCCAAATCGTCTGCTACCGTCACATGGGGAATACTAATGGATCCAATTCTAGTTCCTGAGTATCTGCCTTCCAGCTGCAGTAGTAAAGGGTTGTTGTAGCGCTTATAGTGGCTTGTTGATAAAACTCCACCTTGCCTCACTCCTTGCATGATGTTGATAGGGTGCGATAGTTCACCTGCCCATTTAATTCTGGAGGAGCAGTCAGAGTAGAGGTCCCTCAGCAGTAACCAGTCGTCTCCATGGATACCATCTAAATACAGCTTTCTGAGGAGGGAGTTTTGGTCGACAACGTCGAAAGCCTTCTGTGTATCTAACGTAACAAAAAGGTCTCGCTTGTTGTTTCCCGCCTCCTAACCCGAGTCTTCTCTGGCTGTCTGACCCATAAAGGGTCTGACAGACGTTATAATAGCCGCCAGTCAAAAATAATCGAAGGCTATTTAATGTCAGAGCAGTCTCGGATTACCCGCCTCCAATATGCACTCAGAAAGTATCAGGGCAGCGTTGAGTGATGAGCAGCCAGCCATAAAACCCTTTTGCAATCTTGACTGTGATTCATGAAATATTAGGTTATGGCGGGTGTTGATGATGTGTTCTAAGATCTTGAGGTATACGGGTGTAACTGTAATGCCTCTGTAGTTACTTGGGTTACTAGGATCACCCTTCTTGAAGATGGGAGTCAGGATACCCTCCTTCAGCACAACAGAGATGGATTTCGTCATAATAATGTAGTTCAATAGCGAAGTGAGGAACTCCAGTATTTCTCGTCCGGCTAGCTTGAAGTGTTCACTGGTTAGACCCATAATGTCCACAGCCTTGTTATTATTTAGTCGTTTCAGGGCCCTTGACACCTCTTCCTCCGATATGGGTTCCATCCGAGAGGATTCTTCTTTACATAGAATTTCAATTGCTTCTACATCAGCGTCCACCATCTGTTTGTATTCTTGATCGAACTTGGGGTTTTCCATGGGTGTAGCAAGGTGTTGAAAATGGGTAGCCCAACCCTCTCTGATATGATCCTGTGTTTCACATTCTTTACCATCCACCACCAGGGAGTGAAGCTGAGAGTTAGAGGACTTGTGTTGGTTTCCTATAAGCTTGTAGAAAGTCTTTGGTTCATTCTGTGATCTCATTATCTCTTCTATCTTGTCTTTTCTTCTCTTTGCAGCTTCCTGGCGTTGCTCTTTCCTAGCCAGTTTCCTTGCAATCTTCTTGCGTTAAACTGTAGCATGGGTGGGATCAGATGGGGATCCTGACTTCTTCCAGTCCCACCAGGCAAGGCGGCTTTCTTTAATCGCATCATGGATACTTTCTGACCACGAGCTGCGAGACTGATCAGCATTATCCTTCTCTGCTGGTAATGATAAATTCGCTGAGGGTAGGCGAGCAGGTCTTTCAGGTAGTCTGTTTGACGCTGGGTCAACCTTGTTACATGAGATCATTTCTATATCAGGATTTGGCTGCATCTGTTGGTTCATTGATACTAGTTTTGAAATTTTCGGAGGAGTAGGGCTGTCGATGTCTATGTAGTCAATATTTTTCTCCTGCATTCTATCAGTTTGAGGTGAGGAATGAACTCGCTGTTGATTCAACAAAACATTTGGATATTTCTTAGAAGATATTCTGTCTGTAGTCTGGGATATGCCTTGCTGCAGATGTGTAATTTGTTCAGATAATACTTGCATTCCAGAAGGCTGAGACTGCCTAATGTGGGGTTGCGAAAACACTGCATGGGACCCAGGACTGCCCATTCTATACCCTGTATGTTGTTGTGGTTGCAGGTGGGGACCCTGGGTATTTTGGGGTATATTTGTTTGATATCTGAGGGATCCCCATAAATGACTGGGTATCAGAGCAGGTGGAGGTTGTGAGAATATATGTGGTACCCTAGATCTGTCCCAGCGCACATTCCCTCCCATCATTTGCATCCTGTCTCCCCGCACCAGAAATTCTTCCAGGTGTGGCGATTTGCTTTGGGCATGTTATATCAACAGCTGAGTCGCTCGAGTCTACAACTGCTTGTTTTAAGTAAGTTTGGTCGGGCTGAACAGTGTCAGCAAGGGGGGGGGGGGGGGGGGGGGGGGGGGGGGGGGGGTCATTCTCTTGAATATTCCTTTCATTTGCAAGCTGTGAAAGGTCCTCAAAGTCGAGACATTGCATGTTTTGTGTACATGATAGACATTGATAAGGGTCTTCTGAGCAATCGAACCTACCAACATCCTCAGCATTAAGCGCCTCACAGTCAAAATGAAACCAGTTTTCACAACCATCGCAATAAATGCCGCTTAAATCAACCAGGATCTGACAGTTGGGGCAGGGAGAGGGGTCTCCACCACACTCACTCGAGACATCTTGCTCACTTGAGTGTGCCGATGCCTTGTTACTTCCTAGAACACATGGCATCAGCACACTCAAGTGAGCAAGATGGGGTCATCCAGACCAAAGCTTGCATTGAGGTGTCCTTGGGGTTATGTCAAGCCTTATTGATGGAAAATAATTGGCTAATAGTTGATCTTCTATGGTGAATGTGGTTAAGTTTTCTATCATTTGAACTTTATTTTTTACAAGCAATTGCTTCTTATGGTATCGACTTATGGGGGTTCAAGGATATAACAATGGCTCGCTGGCTCGAACAATGGGCCATAGGGCATGTCGGCAAGGTACTCTTCCGTGAAAAAAAATCAATATCGGTCACCTTTCCCGCTATTTTCTTCATTCGGTGGAGGTGGTAACCTCGGTCATTATCGCTATGCGTTTACTACTTTCACACGCTAATAAAACCATAATTTGACCAAAATATAACGCATTCCTTACATTGGAATAAATTATATCCGGAAATCTAATAGAATATGTAATGCTTTGATGGAAAAACTTCATTTTGATTCCATATTTTGCGCTCCAATTTGGTATGGCATAGCGATAAACACCGAGTCATGTACCTCCGCCGAATGAACAAACTTACCTGTATGACGTCATCCCAACATGCCCTATGGCAGTTTTTCTCAAAACAACAACGCAAACAAGAAGTATGAAGAGAAGAAGAGCTATAAGTAAATATGTAAACTATAAGACATATATAAGACTGACAGTACCGATAGACAAGTGGGAAAGCTTTTCGGTTTGCAGTTTTTTTTTATTTAAAAATTTCTTTCTTTTTTAATGGAATGCTCGTTTATAAACCAGACAAGTTAGCAGCATTTTAGTTTCGGGTCATGTCGATCCCACTTGGATGGTCCGTGGCCACGCCATGCACCTATCTACTGATACTGAGTCGATCAATTTCTGATCATCACCTCAGGTGTGGGGTGGGTGGCTAAATTTAGAATTTAGTCAAGGGAAAAAACATTTGGGGTGGGCCATTAAAACTATTTACAAGCTATAGATAGAGGCATACTAAAACGCATGCCTCTGGGCCAATGATTAAATAGAAGCTAAATTTGAATCTTTACGGAAAGAGATCAAAGCTGATATCAGGAAGCAGCATGATCTTTATATGAACAACTTGGTAGATGTTAAGGCTAATCCTAGAGATTTTTACAGGTACATAAACAGTCAGAAAAAAGATACACAAGGTATTCCCCCGTTGAAAAAGAGAAATGGAAGTGGAATAGCACAATCCGAATTTGAGAAGGCGGAAGAATTTAATGGTCAGTTCTCGGATGTTTTCACTAAAAGTGAATACAAACAGGTCCCTCTTATGGATAGATCTGCCCCATTCATGCATGACATTGTGGTCACAAAGGTCTAAACCCATCTAAAGCCTTTGGGCCTGTTGAGCTTCATCCCAGAGTCCTAAAAGAACTGGCTATGGAATTAGGGCCGGTATTCGCCCATCTCTTCCAGCAGTCAATTGATACAGGTGAAATTCCTAAAGAATGGTCTCTTGCTAATATTTGCCCCCTGTTTAAGAAGGGCGACAGGTCACTTGCCCGCAATTACCGCCCTGTTTCTTTGACATGCATGTCTTGTAAGCTTCATGAACATATTATATGCTCTAATATTATGGCCCATCTTGATGAACATGAACTCCTGTCGGAACACACATTTAGGAAATGGCATAGCTGTGAAACTCAGATGACTACAGTGATAAATGACTGGGCCAAAATCTTAGACAAAAAAAGCCAGGTCGACACTTTTATACTCGATTTTGAAAAGGCTTTCGATACTCCTCCCCATGAACTCCTTAAAAGCAAATTGTTCAGCTATGGAATAGGTGGAACAACACTGAATTGGATAAATGCTTTCCTTTGTTTCAGACAACAAAGGGTAGTGGATAATGGTATTAAATCGGATTGGGCTCCAGTTGTGTCGGGTGTCCCTCAGGGCACCGTTCTCGACCCCTTACTGTTTTCCTTGTATATAAATGACATCTCAGCAGACATTGAGTCTGAAAAAAGACTCTGTGCTGATGATTGTGTTTGCTATCGTGAAATCAAGAATGAAGAGGATACATTGAAACTTCAAAGAGATATTGATCGTTTAGGCAGTTGGGCTAGAAAATGGGGAATGAGATTTCAACCCGTCAAATGCAACATGATGCAGCTGACAAATAAACGGTCTAGTAAGATACAGGCTAACTACACCCTTGAGGGCACTTTACTGGAAAACGTTGAAAGCATAAAATACCTGGGTGTAACTATCACAAATGATTTGAAATGGAATACTCATATTTCCAATGTTTGTACAAAGGCTAACAGAACTCTCGGATTCTTGAGGAGAAATTTGTATTCTTGACCCCCAGATGTGAAAGAAGCAGCTTATAAAGGACTGGTGCGGCCGGTCTTGGAATATGGAAGCTCAGTTTGGGACCCTCACACTCATGGCCTCCAGGAAGAACTGGAAAAGGTCCAAAATCGTGCGGCAAGGTTTGTGGCAGGAAATTATGTTTTTGAAACTGGGAGCATGACTGGCATTTTAGGTCAACTGAAATGGGAATCTCTTAAAAAAAGGAGGAAGGATAGTAGACTTATATTGCTATACAAATGTCTAAAGGGTAAAGCCAGAATACCCACAGATGACCTTATCCCAAAGAATGGGCGTTGTAGAAATCAACACTCTTTGGCTTTTCAGATACCTTCAGCTAGCAAAGAAGCGTACAAAAGTAGTTTATTTCCACAGACTATCAGGGACTGGAATGACCTCCCTGATTCACTTGTCTCCTCTGCTGAAATGTCTGGTGACTGTGTGTCCAAGTTCGCATCACTCGTGCGTTCAAGGGACTAATTTCTCCCCCATCCGAACCCCCTGGTGAAATAATGTCATTTGGCGTGTCACCAGTAAACTATTCAGATCCGGATTCAGAAGCCTTAAATTCTTCAATGGTCTTGGATAGGACAGAATCAGAATTAGAATAGTTTACTGGTGAAACGTCAAACTGACAATACCACACCAGGGGGGATTGGGCTTGACCGGAGGGGATTAGTCCCGAGCTCTCACAAATGAACTAAATTTAGACACACAATCATCTGACAATTCAGCAGAGGAGATCAGAGAATCAGGGAGTTTATTCCAATCTCTAATAGTCTGGGGGAAAAACTCTGTAAATAGGCATTTGTACTTGCTGAGGGTATCTGAAATGCCAAGGAGTGTTGATTCCTACAACGCCTATTTTGGGGGATAAGGTCATCCGTGGATATTTTTGCTCTCCCTTTTAGACCTTTGTAAAGCAATATAATTCTATTATCCTTCCTTCTTTTCTGCAGGGATTCCCATTTTAGTTTTTAAGGATGTCAGTCATACTACCCTTTTCATATGTATAGTTCCTAGTTACAAACCTAGCCGCACGCTTTTGCACTTTCTCCAAATTATCTATCAGACCTTCATAATGAGGGTCTCAAACTGAGCTACCATATTCAAGAATAGGTCTCACCAGACCTTTACAGGCAGCTTTTCTCACATCTTGGGGGCAAGAAAACAGATTTCGTCTCAAAAAACCAAGGGTCCTATTGGCTTTGGGGCACACATGGCTGATGTGAGTGTTCCATTTTAAATCCTTAGTTATTGCTACACCAAGATATTTGATACTTTCAACATTTTCCAACACAGTACCATCAAGCTTGTAAGATGCATGAATTTTACTAGTACGTTTATTCGCCAGCTGCATCATGTTGCATTTGACGGGTTGGAATCTCATACCCCATTTCCGGGCCCAACTACCTAATCGATCAATATCCTTCTGAAGTTTCACTGTATCCTCCACATTCTTAATTTCACGATAACAGACACAATCATCAGTAAAGAGTCTGATTTCCGATTCAATATCCGAGATGATATCATTTATATGCACCAAAACAACAAGGGGCCAAGAACGGTGCCCTGTGGGACACCAGATTCAACGCCATTAACCACAACTCTTTGTTGTCTATAGCAAAGGAAGGCATCAATCCATTTAATTGTCTTTCCACCAATTCCATAACTGAACAATTTGCTTTTAAGGAGTTCATGCGGAGGAGTGTCAAAAGCTTTTTTCAAAATCCAAGATAAATGTATCAACCTGACCTTGATTGTCTAAGATTTTTGCCCAGTCATCAATCACTGTAGCTAACTGGGTTTCACAACTATGGGATTTCCTGAATGCATGTTGCCTGTTAGTCCGACAATCGGGCTTTCGTTTCGCTCATTTTTCTGTAATTGTCCTTTTTCTGTTACAGATGAGCTACACTGACGCCAAGTCGGACAAAGCTGGAGAGAATGGTACCCGGCTCGGAGGCGGCGGACGACTTGTAGATCTGCAGTTAGTTGCCTGTCTGACAAAAGATTATGATGATCCAAATGAGACATGATATTAGAACACACTATATGTTCCAAATGTTTGCAGTGTATGCAGGTCAAGGAAACTGGACGATAGTTGCAAGCAAGAGACCTGACAGCCTTTTTGAACAGGGGACAAATGTTTGCTAAAGACCACTCTTTGGGGATTTCAACCGAGTCTATTGACTGTTGAAAAAGATGTGCAAAAACAGGACCTAGCTCAGATGCCAATTCCTTAAGGACTCTGGGATGAAGCTCATCAGGGCCCAAAGCTTTCGACGGGTTCAAACCTTTGAGAAGTTTTGTTACACCTTCTTTAGATACCACTATGTCTTCCATGAACGGGGCTTTTCTATTCAAAAGAGGGACCTGGCTATGTTCAGTTTTGGTGAACACATCCGTAAACTGACCATTGAATTCACCAGCCTTTTCAAAATCTGATTCAGCAAGACCACTTCCATTTCGCTTTTTCAAAGGGGGATACCTTGAACATCTTTTTTCTGACTATTTATGTACCGATAAAAATCTCTTGGATTAGCCTTAACATCATCGACCAAGTTATTTACATACAACCCATGCTGTTTTCTGATATCTGCTTTGATTTCTCTTCTCAAAGTTTCAAATTTTGTTCTAAATTTTGCACTCCCAGTTTTCTTCGCTTTAGCGTGAGTTGCATTTTTTCTGCGAATCTTTCTTCTTATTTCAGGAGTTAACCATGGGACTGAGGAAACTGAGCGACTAGTCTTTGATGGGATATGTTTATCCACTGAATCCTGGATAAAAGATGTGATCAAATTAAAGTGTTTTTTTTAACTGACCGTGTGCCAGAGTAACCGTTGAAATATTTCTCCTTTGCAAATTTAAGGGCATCAGCTTTCATAGATTCATAATCACCTTTCTGATATTTATACACCTTTCTCTTAGGTTTCTTGATGGGGGGAATAACTATTTTCAAAGTTCCAGAGACAATGTCATGATCACTAAGCCTGTCGGGGAATGGATATCAACAAATTGTCCGGGAAGTGAAGTGATAATCAAATCCAATGTGTTTTGTCCTCTTGTGGGGATCCACACCTGATCCAGTTCTACCAATTTTGCACCTTCGGACATGCTCAATGAAAAACCTTGTTTGTTGAGTCTATCTGGCCAAACAATATCTCTGAAGTTAAAGTCATCCAAAACATAGACCGAGGGGGGTTTGTTTCCTTTATGTAACGTTTTAATCTTTTCAAGTTGGTTTTTGAATAACTCAAGTTCCTCTATCTTACCATCTGGGGGTCGATACCAACTTGCCACAAAACGGGAAGTTTTGTTGGCGAATACCTTTACCCAAACTGATTCAGAGCCGTTTTCCAATTCAGTGATCGGCATATGAGGAATATCTTTGTGTATGAGTAACATCACACCACCGCCGTCAAGAGTTCTATCTTTTCTATACACATTGTAAGGACAAGTTTCTAGGACCAATTCTGAAGTTGATATAGTGCTGTCAATTTTAGTTTCTTGAATTGCAACAATCTGAGGTTGATGGAGATCAAGAAATGCCAACAACTCAAGTTTTTTACCGGTCCCGATAACGTAATGGTTAGAGCGTTCGCTTCGGAAGCGGGAGGCGCGGGTTCTAATCCGGGCCGCGTCATACCAAAGACGTTAAAAATGGTACCAGTGCCTACCTTGCTTGGCACTCAGCATTAATAAGGCAAGCACTGGCTTCTCTTCTCTCAAAAAAGATAACTTCAATGATGAGAGCTCCATGTAATACTCTGTTTATGAGGTGTTTGTAGTACTTGGCAGATTCAGATTTTACCTCTAATACTATTGATATTTATGCTTGAGAATTTTGACCCACTGATAAATTTATTTTTGTTTGTACCTGATTCACAAGTTTTAGTACCACGGCTACTATCGTTTGACAATGGAGCAAATCTATTTTGTTCTTCCAAGTTTAATTGATCAGAAAGGAACGAATCCGAAAAGTTGAAGAAGTCACATTTTGGGCAAAACTGAAGGACCACTGAAGGACCACTGAAGAAGGGAGACTATTCCAAACCGGAATAGTTCTGGGGGAAAAGGAATTTTTCAGGGCATCACTGGGGACCAGTAGATAATATAAATGCAAAAATGTTGAATACGTGTTTCATGTGCAGGTGGCCCATGATTGGAAATAAATTCTATTCTATTCTATTCTTGATTCCGGTAAATCGTTTAGTTTTTACTAAGGGCTAAACGAACACCAAAGCCGAAGCTGTCCGAACAAGTTTTGTTTAGACATGGCGGACAAAATGTTGCAAACTAAGAAAAACATAGGAAAAATGCTAAATTTTGTCATTTTACAATCTGTGTTTTATTTGTTACTTGTCACAGACATTGCTTATACAGCAACTACAACACCGGCAGCCACTACACCTCCTGCGACTACTGTTGCGCCCACAATTCCCCCAACTACACAAGCCCCAACTTTGCCGCCAACAACAACTCTTGCTCCTAACCAGGATCGGACAACGATTGGAGAAACTGGTGATTTTCCTTAACTCATTGCATATCTTGATAAATGATAAGGCACCCTGTTGTGAAGGCACTTGTGCTAGGTTGATACTGTCCTTGCACCAACTTTCCAAAGACACTAGTACTAGAAAAAGAACCTATCGATTTCTATCTATATATACTGCCATACGCCCTCGCGGACATTTTTGGCAGGTGTGCGCTGTCGAGCTGGTTAGCTGAAAAGAAAAGGATAAAAGCAAATAGTGCAGGGGATAAAAGATGATAGGTTAAAATAGTAAAGTGGAGTTTAAAATCAGGTTAAAACAACAGTCTGGATCTAGGGCCGTGAGTGTTGCAGTTTGCTTACTGCGACCTTGAATGAGTCAAGGTCCTGCAAACTGACAACAGCTTCTGGGAGAGCATTCCACTGTACTATTGCCAGTGGAAAAAATTCACTACATGCTAAAATTACGAAGACACTGGCTGTACACACAAGTCATGCTGATACTGCCACTTATCTGCATGACTGTCATCTACTTTTATTTCAGTACTGCCCAGGGCATGTAGCATCATGGACAACTGGCGTCAGCAATTGTACCTGAAAGTTACCATCAGTCAGATGTTTGCATTTACTGGAAGACCATGTAGAAGATTGGCATTCATGTTATCCTAAACAATAGAAATCATTATTATTATTACAATGAACTTTTGAACGAACAGAAGACGAGACGGGAATATAGAATGTGTTTGTTGTTATTTTCAGTGATTGGTCAGTGCCTGTGTGACCTGACAGGTAATGCATGTGATGTGAAATGCTGCTGTGACACAGACTGCACTGCAGAGGATGTTGCTGCATTTAAAGATAGCTGTGATACAGTTTCTGTTGTGTAAGTTAACCTTTTTATTATGTTTTAATTAAATATGACCACTTTTTTATCTTAAAGGAACAGGACCATAAACTTTTTCATTGCAACAAATTGCATGAAAATTAAAGTAAGTTATAGTTGGGCCACAATGTGAGAAAATGTACCTTTGGACAGTTGTTTGAGTATAAGAAAAACACAAAGTTACTTTGAATGTATGATGTTTCTAGAGTGTGTTAGTCTTTATTTGACCAGATTATATCAGTTATTTTGTGAGTTATGACCAATTTACTATATGAACCCTACAAACGTCATTGTCCTGAAAAATGACGTCAGAACTGTGTAATGCATTTTTGCATATTAGTAGAACTTACAAAACTCAATGCATTGCTTAAAACTGTTTAAAAACTGGTCAGAACCTATTGTTAGGAGATGGAAGCATACCATTCTTACTGGCAATCTGTCGTAATTATTTTGTGTGTTTTACGATGATGTGGTTGCTGTGGAAATTGGTTACCGTTTAACGATAGATATAAGAAAAGTATGTGTATTATGGGCTAAAACAAGGGCAGATAACTCCAAATATTGAAAAATAATCTGTTTTAAAACTCATTCATTTGGTAGCCCAGTGTTCAAAGATTGCAAGTACAGTGTTATTTCTAAAACGTATATTACATCATTTTTCCGCTTTTTGCTGCTTTCAGAATGTAATGTCAGAATGTCCGAAGGTACATTTTGTCACGTTGGGGTTCAGTTATAAACTTATAAGAAAGTTATAAAGGTTTGAAAATCTTACTAGTTTAAATCCAATGTGTTTAAAAAATTTCTGAGGTTATGATAGCCCTTCTTGCTTTTGACTGCATCAGAAACATGAAAGATGGCTTCCAACATCAGGCTTTTGTACAGCCCAGTGGCAGATTTAGAGGGGGTTCAGGTGGTTTGCTTGAACCCCACTCTGGGACCAAATTATTTCAGTTTCATGGAGAAATTTATGAAAAATCAGGTAAAATGTTGAAAACAAACCCCCTCTTGATGGATTTGAACCTCCCCTTCCAGAAATCCTGGATCCGTCCCTGCAGCCCTATTTGTGTTGTACCTTGTTGCAAACAACAAAGCTAGTATGAGCCGCATAATGAGAAAACCAACATTTTGCATATGCTAAAACAAAGGCATATGCTAAAACAGATCAGCTTCTCAGTAACTGCGAAGCTGATTGATCAGCTTCTCAGTAACTGCGAAGCTGATCAGTGCCTTTGTTTTTGCTACAAGGATGGTAGAATTTCTCTTCTTTCCAGCCTCTAGCCATATTCTGTGCTTGTACAGCTCAGTTTCTGTTTGTGTTTGGTCTATTGGGAAACCACATTGTTGGTTTTCTCATGATGCGGCTAATATGTTTTCTCCAATTTTTAGTGTAGACAACAAGGTTTGTTACCAAGAGCAAGTGTTCCTGTTCACCAGTTCCCCGGCCAGGACATCAATAGAGGATGGCGGGCTCTTCTGTATCTACTAT
Source organism: Rugalucina vietnamica (assembly GCA_964017185.1). Taxonomy (NCBI): domain Eukaryota; kingdom Metazoa; phylum Mollusca; class Bivalvia; order Lucinida; family Lucinidae; genus Rugalucina; species Rugalucina vietnamica. The sequence continues at coordinate 40,250,978 of OZ024878.1, read as the reverse complement.
GATAATTGTGAGTACTCACTACTGGACTTATAACATGTCTATACATTAGTGTTGTTCATTATGGAATTTTTATAATCGATCATTGAAATAATCAGACATGACTTGTTGATCAATCACCGATTATAATCAAAATTGGGAAGGTGTTTTGAAAGTATCAAGGATTGATACCAATGAAGACTTTAATAAAGAATTTGTAAGATTATTTGGTTTAGTAATCAGGATGGATCATCACATCATTCGACAGCAAACCAACGATTACCAATATAAATTGATTGTCGTTACAACACTTCTACATGTATATATATATGTAATATAGAAACCTCGAAAATGAAATAAATCAGCTTGCCAAGCGCCCATGGGAAGAGAAAACTTATATGAACAGAACTTAATTTATAACGAACTCATGAATGTCCATTGGCTGATAAACCTGACCAAAGATCATTTTGAATAACAATAGCAAAGGTTGTAGACGATAGTGGCTGACTGAACTATTAAAATTAAGCACTTTATAGTGTGCACATGACTTAATTATCAATTCTGTTTGTTTTAGATGCAGAGAGGAACTTTTATCTGGACCCCAACTTTGTCCAGGATCCTATTACCTTCAATAATTATGTTGCTGATTACGGAAATCCCTCGGTCTATAGTAAACCCAGCTACACAGAACCTCAGTTTACCTTCAACAGCTACTACAAGTATGGTGATCCTATCTATGTAGTGTACCCTAATGAGGCTAGGGGAGAGATGGTACTACCAACTCCGCTTGTATCAAATGAATGTGTGGATCAAAATTCCATGGGTAAGCTAAAGTTAGATCTAAAGATATCTTACTCATGTTGCTTGTAGTCCTTACAACTAGATTTTGAAAACATCTTTTTCCACTTTATTTCATTCAAAAACACCTCTTGTCAAATAGGATATTCTCATTCTTTGTATTCCAATAGTACTAAAAAGTGAAATAAAATTCTGAAAATCAATTCTCAACAAGAATTTTATGACAAGAAATCATCATTGAAGTGATCCTATGATCAATATTAAGTCTCACACTTTTCTTTCATGAAGATTTGGTCATCAAAGTATTTTTATGGCCATTCCTTCTCTTCCACACATCAAACATAAAATATGCAGAAAGTTAGAGAATTGCTTCTCCTAGTTACAGCAGTATGTTTTAACATCTGCAATCTTTTCAGCTTTCCTGAAGGAAGAGAGCACAGAATGTGTGAGAAAAGTGACTTCTCTAGCAACACAATGTGACAGTCTGCCCACCCTTAGCTACGCTGCATATGCTCTGGGGTTCAAAGTTGTCATGGTAACATTTTATCACGTTCTGTATCAACCTTTTACACGGGGTGATCGAAGAGTAATGGAACTGACTGTATACATACACCTAGAAACACCCTATATTGTGTTAATATAATCAGCAATTTTTATGCCAAGTTTGCATGGAAAATATCCACTGACAGCAAAACTACATGTATAATAGATTGTATCATTTTGAACTATTACCTTATTATCTGTCACTGGTTCCCTTATGCTACTTAAAATATGTTTTGAAGTTATTATTAACATATTATGATAACCTGACTAGAAATGTTTCACTATCATTGATTCAGTAGTTGCTTAACAAACAAGATATTGGCTAGATATAAAGCCAGAATCAGAATAGTTTACTGATGAAATGTCAAATTGACAATACCGCACCAAGTAAGGATAGAACAAACAGTAACTTAATATTTGGTTAGGACCACTATTGGACTGTGTGTGTTTCAGACTCCCGGTCTGTTTGGGTATGTAGAGAATGGTACCCTGATAGAGATAACAACCCCTGCCCCTCCCGCCACCACCCCGGGGGCGACCACCCCAGGTGCGACAGACGTCACTACAGCAGCGGCAACTACTACCACCCCTCTACCAACGACAACACTACCACCCAGTAAGTTGGTACTCAAATTCAATGTACCTCCTCCTGTTGTGTGCTGTTTGGCAACATGGGGTTAGCCTTCTTGTCTGGCACTTGAGCATACGAAGTAAGGGTTGCAAAACACTGATAGCTATGCCATCATTCTTGAGCATTTCTTCCCGCTTTCCAATCCATGCACAGGCGCTTGAAGTCCTATATATAATTATAATCTTAGTATAAGTCAATATAAGTCAATATATATATTGACCTTAGACACTACCGTAAATCTGATGCTTTTTGGGTCACTAATGTAACTTCAAGCGCCTGTGATCCATGTGAGTAAATATGTGAAAAGGAGAATGGGATTGCAAAATCACTTCATTGTTAAGACCCTTCATCAATATTGTTGCAAATTTATCTGGGGAACTAGGATGAGCCAGATTTATGATCATAAATCATGATGATTGATGACAGTTTGTTTTTCTATGTATATGAAAATACAATACAATGTCTTTTCTTCCAGCCGGTGTGGTCCCTGGCAATGTACAGACCCTGTATACCAGTCCTTACACCCTAGAGATAGACTATACCACCTTGACCCACCAGTGTATCCAGGCTGACGGCTCTGTCACCGACTGTACAGGGAATATAGCTAACACTAGTTATACGGCTGGAACGGGGACATGTAATAATGTTGTTAGAGAGGTAATAGTATGAGTAGCTATCATGCTAAGTAAAACCATACAGGCTGCATTGCACTCCTTCTGTGTATTGATACTTTAATAATTTATAGTGCGGGGAGCGTGGTAGCATAGAGGTAGAGCATCAGACTCTGAATCGAGAGGTCCTGGATTTGATTCCAACAGGCAGCATGATGTTTTGTCCTTGAGCAAGGCACATTAACTCCCCAAAGTACTGGTTAAAACCCAGGAAGCAGTAGATCCATCCTGACATGACTGAAAAATTGTTGACTGGGACGTTAAACTTCAAAACCAAACAAACAAAATTTATGGAGCAACACAAGAAAAATGAATTTACTTATGAACATTCTGCTCTCAGATTAGCTATGTAGATATTGACATTATTTTTTTAGAATGAAGAAAAGAGATTCCCGCTTGAACAGTATTTCTAAAGATTGGGATTTTCTATTTTTTATTAAAAATCAATGGTCAATTGTTTTTTCTCACATATTGTTTTTATTCCATTTTTTACCATTTTACCGCCGATTTCAGCTGATGTCTGTGGGCATGAAACATCAACTCAAAAATTAAACAATCAATTACACAAACAAGAATGTGTTGTACATAAAATAAACATTCATGTTTTAGATTGTGCAATGATAAGATGTCAGGTTAAGTCCTTTGAAATTGGGATCTTATTCGGCACTGAAGAAATATCAAAATAAACAAGATTGTATTGCAGGTTCATTACAGAGTAACAACCAATGGTATAGCAGGTATAACTCAAGTCCTGGTACAGTTTGTGTTTGATGATATCACAACAGCTGATCTACCACTCACTCAGAAGTTTACTGTCAACTATAACTCGGTATGTATTGCTATATGAGCAAAATTGCGACAAAAACCTGTCTTCGGGGTTGCCGACCAGGTCAGACATAAACTGGCCTGTACAGTCACAGAAGCAGGCTAGAAGCTTGAAATTTTGTATAGAAGTAGAGGAAGAATTGTACTATCAGAGTAGCGAAAACTAAGGTGCTGATCTGTGCCTTTGTTTTGGCGCAGGCAAAAATCCGGTTTTCTCGTGACAAGGCTCGTATGAAAAGTGGTAGAATGTGACTAATGATACAATATGAAAGTTGGACACTTAAAGTTTACATTAAAGAATTAGTTTGATCCAGAGTGAAATCCTCCATGTGTTCTTGTGTCTACACTTTTAAACAAAAATGTTCCTGAGACAAGGGCTTGGGGTAAAAATCGAAAGTTTGAAAGCAAAAAAAAAATAAAAAAAAATAGTGATTTATTTTCCTGTTACATCATGAAAGCTTCAAGCCCAGTTTTGCCCTTAATTTTGTTATACTATGAGAAGGATTGTAGAAAAACATCAATACTCAAATTGGAAAATGACTTATAGTTAATGTGAATATAAGATTGCATTTAAATTAATGTGAATATAAGATTGCATTTAACTTAAAAAGTACTGACGTAATTGTATTCTTTCTGCAAACAAATTTCTGTTATTAAGTTGGGCTTGACATTGCGATAGAATCTATCGCAAATTTTATCATGTACCAATGACTTTGCTTGTATTTATGTTCAGGTAACAGACACTACCCCGACTGTATCCCGGAGTGGTAATCCCGGCTACCAGGTGGGGAAGATTCTACAGTATGGCACCCTCAACCAGACCACTGACTCACAGGGGGTCACTACATATCCTTTCTACACATATAGCTGTATTTTATGTGCCCCATTTCTTTGGGATGTAAAGCATCAAATCATACACAGTAACATATATGAATTTTTTGACATGCCGTTATTTGCCTATATGATCTGACAAAGGCAATTATTATAGTTTGTCTGTAGAGCTAGATCGCCTTGCATCTCAAAGACTGATGATCTGCACTCTTTGGCAGTAGAATGGTAGAGTATCTACTTCACAAACGGGATGTGGCAACTTTGGGCCTAGGTCATATCATTGCAAAGCCATTTAAATGGTACCAGTGTCTTTATGGCTTGATGCTCAGCATTATAAGACATACCTTGTTTCCCTTCTCTCTATACATGTACTTAGAAATGAGGCTGCTCCAGAATTGGTAAACAAAGATATGTAAAGATAAATGAGCCACGTCATGAGAAAACCAGGTTTTTGCCTATGCGAAAACAAAGACACAGATCAGCTGTGCAGCAGCGCCTTTGTTTTCGCTATATGGATAGTACAAATCTTCTTCTTCCTAAATCTGAAATGTCAAGCTTCTATCCCTCTTCTGTAACTGCACAGACTGGTTTGTGTTGGACCTAGTCGGAATCCCCAAAGACCGGTTTTCTCAGCATCATGGCTCAAATAACAGATTCTCCAACAACACACTTTAATAATAGTATCTCTCTGAAAACACCATTATTTCTTTAACGAGTCCACTCAGCAGATAGTTCTACTCTCAGATCCTGACCCTACCCTAGGACTGACAGTTATCAGTTCATCAGTACAGCCCTCCCTGCAGACAGGAGCTCCCACCATGGCCTGCTCACTCAACACAGCAACAAGAATACCACTACGGTTTGGTGAAGATGTCAGGACTGGCTGTACTATACAGTAAGTACTGTGGTTTACTCCCTCAACACAGCAACTAGGATACCACTACGGTTTGGTGAAGATGTCAGGACTGGCTGTACTATACAGTAAGTACTGTGGTTTAGTCCCTCAACACAGCGACTAGGATACCACTACGGTTTGATGAAGATGTCAGGACTGGCTGTACTATACAGTAAGTACTGTGGTTTAGTCCCTCAATACAGCAACTAGAATACCACTACGGTTTGGTGAAGATGTCAGGACTGGCTGTACTATACAGTAAGTACTGTGGTTTAGTCCCTCAATACAGCAACTAGAATACCACTACGGTTTGGTGAAGATGTAAGGACTGGCAGTACTATACAGTAAGTACCATGGTTTACTCCCTCAATACAGCAACTAGGATACCACTACGGTTTGGTGAAGATGTCAGGACTGGCTGTACTATACAGTAAGTACTGTGGTTTACTCCCTCAATACAGCAACTAGGATACCACTACAGTTTGATGAAGATGTCAGGACTGGCTGTACTATACAGTAAGTACCATGGTTTACTCCCTCAACACACCAACTAGGATACCACTACGGTTTGATGAAGATGTCAGGACTGGCTGTACTATACAGTAAGTACTGTGGTTTAGTCCCTCAATACAGCAACTAGAATACCACTACGGTTTGGTGAAGATGTCAGGACTGGCTGTACTATACAGTAAGTACCATGGTTTACTCCCTCAACACACCAACTAGGATACCACTACGGTTTGATGAAGATGTCAGGACTGGCTGTACTATACAGTAAGTACTGTGGTTTAGTCCCTCAATACAGCAACTAGAATACCACTACGGTTTGGTGAAGATGTCAGGACTGGCTCTACTATACAGTAAGTACTGTGGTTTAGTCCCTCAATACAGCAACTAGAATACCACTACGGTTTGATGAAGATGTCGGGACTGGCTCTACTATACAGTAAGTACTGTGGTTTACTCCCTCAATACAGCAACTAAAATACCACTACGGTTTGGTGAAGATGTCAGGACTGGCTGTACTATACAGTAAGTACTGTGGTTTACTCCCTCAACACAGCAACTAGGATACCACTACGGTTTGGTGAAGATGTCAGGACTGGCTGTACTATACAGTAAGTACTGTGGTTTAGTCCCTCAACACAGCGATAAGGATACCACTACGGTTTGATGAAGATGTCAGGACTGGCTGTACTATACAGTAAGTACTGTGGTTTAGTCCCTCAACACAGCAACTAGGATACCACTACAGTTTGGTGAAGATGTAAGGACTGGCAGTACTATACAGTAAGTACCATGGTTTACTCCCTCAATACAGCAACTAGGATACCACTACAGTTTGATGAAGATGTAAGGACTGGCAGTACTATACAGTAAGTACCATGGTTTACTCCCTCAACACAGCAACTAGGATACCATTATGGTTTGGTGAAGATGTCAAGACTGGCTGTACTATACAGTAAGTACCATGGTTTACTCCCTCAATACAGCAACTAGGATACCACTACGGTTTGGTGAAGATGTAAGGACTGGCAGTACTATACAGTAAGTACCATGGTTTACTCCCTCAATACAGCAACTAGGATACCACTACAGTTTGGTGAAGATGTAAGGACTGGCAGTACTATACAGTAAGTACTGTGGTTTAGTCCCTCAACACAGCAACTAGGATACCACTACGGTTTGGTGAAGATGTCAAGACTGGCTGTACTATACAGTAAGTACTGTGGTTTAGTCCCTCAACACAGCGACTAGGATACCACTACGGTTTGGTGTAGATGTCAGGTCTGTCCGTGCAGTGCAGTCAGTCTGTGATGCCTGAGTAACGCTTAGCACTCGTTCAGGAACCGTTAGAGCTAGGATCTTGAAATTTGGTATGTAGTTTGTATATAAAAATTAAGAGGACCCGTATTTTTTTCTTTCAGGTAAATTCAAGGGGCTAGGGGCCCATTCTGTGGGAGTTATTTCCCTTTTTAATTCTTGATAAAGTGAATAGATAGTGGGTACCTTGTGTGTGCAACTCCTCCTACAGTTTTATTCCCATTCTCTTGAAACTTTACAGATGTTGTGACCATGCTTTGAAGATGTGCATGTGGTTTGGATATAATCCTCAGATTAATTTTTGTCACCTTTCGCAATTTGAACTTAGCCATTTTTCGGGCATTTTGACAATGAAAGTGAATGGGCAGTGGGTATCTTGTGTGCGCAACTCCTCCTACAGTTTCATGCCAATTCATTTAAAACTTTACGTGTGTTATTTGCATGGTCTGAAGATATGCATGTGGTTTGGATATAATCCTTGGATTATTTTTTGTCATTTTTTTCACAATTTGAACTTAGTCATTTTTTCGGGCATTTTAGTGAATGGATAGCGGGTACCTTGTGTATGCAACTCCTCCTACAATTTAATACCGACACTTTTGAAACTTTGCAGACATTGTGACCATGCTTTGAAGATATGCATGTGGTTGGGATATACTCCTCAGATTAATTTTTGTCACTTTTTTTACAATTTGAACTTAGTCATTTTTTGGACATTTTTACATCTTGAAAGTGACTTACCAGTTGGGGGCATAGTGTTTCATAAACATATTTTCTAGTTCCGATTCGTTTGAACTTTACAGATGTCTTGACCATGCTTTGAAGATGTGCATGTTTGGTTTGGATATAATCCTCAGATTAATTTTTTACACTTTTTCCTCAATTTGAACATTTTTCAGGCATTTTGATAATGAAAATGACTGGACAGTGGGCACCTTGTGTGCTTAACTCCTCCTACAGGCTTATTCCGATTCTTTTGAAACTTAAGAGATGTCTTGATGATGCTTTGAAGGTATGCATGTGGTTTGGATATAATCCTCAGATTAATTTTTTTTTTTTTTTTTTGCAATTTTAACTTTGTCGTTTTTCAGGCATTTACACTACTTATAAAGTGCATGTGGTTTTGATATAAATTACTCTCAGATTACATTTATGAAACTAAACAATTAAGGTGGGGGACATACACTCTCTGAATTTGCTTGTTAAACAGGAATCAAAGACAGCAGTCAGAACTTTTTCAGAAGGATAATTGTGTGTGTGTGGGTGGGGGGGGGGGGGGGGGGGCGGGGGCAATGCTTACATGTTTTGAAGTATACCGTGTTGGATGAGAACTCTGCTAACTGATAACTCCCATTTGATTATAATGTGGAAAACGTCAACACACTAGCCTCATTTTAATTGGATGGTCTTGATTTTTGCAAGTAACAAGGACAACTATAAAATCTTGGATGGTTTTGAAATTTGGCCATATATTATCATGCCTTCAAAGTAGGCAGATGAATACTTAATACTGCGTTAACATTATGTTCCCGGCGGCCCCGGCAGCCCCGTTTGCTAGAAACGTAGCGTGCCGTGGAGTTTTGGTAATATATTTCTCTGATTTTCAAGATCCATCACGTTTTGTTACGTTTTCTTACGTTGTATTACGATATCCGCAACAAGCCGTGGTAGTGATAAGCCGGTGTGTCACGGAGGCGCTACGGTACGTTACGTTTATCCACGATCTATCACGGTTATTAGCACGTTCTATTACGGCCTGTTACGTTCTGTTGCGGTCAGTCGCGTTTTGACCAAGGCGTTACACGTTTTTTCGGTCTGTCAAGGTCAGCTACGGTCGAAACGTAGACACCATACAGTATAAAGAACATTTTTTTCCTTTTGTATAAGAATAAGTCATTTAAAATAATAACAATCGCGCTCATCAACAACCGACTGCAGAGTTGATTAAGAAAGTTCAGGATTGTAATTATTCTTCAATTGCATTGTGCAGCGTATGGTCTGTATTGCTCACTATAGCGACTGCTCCAATATGAAGGAACTTGTCCCCATGATATGCCTTTTTATATCTATAAACTTCACACGCCGTGATAACCGTAACAGAACGTGGCATACGTAGTAGAACGGGGTGAACACCGTCAAAGACCGTAACGCACCGTAACTTAACGCAACAAAACGTGTTGACTATTCCGTAGGAAACGGGACGAGACGTGAGACGACCGTGATCGAATGCAACAGAACGTGGAAGAACCGTAGCATGTCGGACTATTCACTAGCTTCCCGTTGCACTACGGACCGCCTCCACGTTTCGCTACGTCCTGTTATGTTCTGTCACGGTGTGTTACGTTCAACCCGTTTTATCACGGCCCATTACGTTTCTCATTTCCGCCATGACTGCCGTGGCAGATTTTTAAACTGTCAAAAAATCTGTCACGGTGTCCACGGTTATCCCGGCGTGCTACGTTTGCCTATCCCGTTCCCCTGCGTTGCCTCACGGTTATCCCATTTTGCTCACGGTTGTCTGAAACGTGGCCGCCGTGACCGCCGGGAACATAGTGTAAACGCAGTATAAGAAGAAACAAATATAAGCTTGTCATCAGAGTATATTATCAATGGCCGTAAAGTGAATGATACTATTGATTTTTCTATTGACTGAGACATCATCTATGAACTAATTCTGGTGCATTTTTACTTTATTTTCAGGTTAAACTTAACCAGTCTTTCTGGTCAGACTAACTCCGAGCTATGTGCTGATATACAGACCAGTATTCTCCAGGCATTGGAGGGACCTAACCTACCGACGTTTGACACACAGAGGAATGCCTGGCCAGATGCTAACAGATATGTAGCAACCTTTGGTAACACAGGGACAGATCAGGTTGGAGACTGGGTCAAAGTTATTGTCAACAATAGGCCTATACCTAATAGACTAGAGGTATTTGATGGTTTTCTGGGTTTTTTTTTTTTAGTGAGAAAAAAAACTTTTCTGTTGAAGACTGTCAGTGGATTTTATTTTTTGAAAAGCTTGCATATGCTGTGTTTTGAAAAAATACAAACAAAATCTGCTGATTTTGGATATGGAATCACCAAAGTTACACCCATTGCTGAGGTAATTGATCAGACTGTTAAGAGTGATAGGCTTCTCAAACAAGACTTATGAGCCACTGCATGAGAGAACCAAAAAAATACTTAGGCGAAATCAAAGGCGCAGATCAGCTGATCAGAGTCTTTGTTTTTGCTACATGGACAGTACAATTCCTCTTCTTCCTAAATCTGAAATTTCAGGCTTCTAGCCATCTTCTGTAGCTGCACAGGCTGGTATGTGTCAGACCTGGTCATAACCCAAATTGTTGGTTTTCTCTCGCACAGGCTCTTATGTAGTTCAAACAAAATTTTTCACTGGACTCTACACTTTGTCATTGTAGCTTACTTTTGCTGCTATTATTAGAGTTGTGACGCGAGAAAACCGGTCTTGGGGGTTTCCGACCAGGTCCGACATAAACCGGTCTGTGCAGTCTCAGAAAATGGTTAGAAGCATGAAATTTCGGAATTAGGAAGAAGAGAAATTGTACTATACGAGTGGCGAAAACAAAGGCGCTGATCAGCTTCGCAGTTACTGCGAACCTGATCTGCGCCTTTGTTTTCGCATAGGCGAAATTCCGGTTTTCTCACGATGCGGCTCATTAATACCCCAGAGTAGCTTTTCAATATCATTATTGATGAGGTTTATGGTATTGCTATGTATTTATCTACCTTTCAGGCATTGCCTAAGGACACCTGTCGGCTGAGTTTAGGTCTCCACATCCAGGTGTTGTACGCCAGTGTTGGAGCTCTAGCTAACCCCCAGTCTAAGATCCTTGGTGTAGCTCTGCTGTACGACAACGTCAGAGACGTCAAGTTTAGGGTAAGACCAACCAACCTTATCTACACTGATTAGTTTGTGCTTCAAATAGACAGGATGCTGTAAACAGTCCAGAACAACTAGGGTATGGGAACAGTTGTATCAGGGTCTACATTGTTTTCATCTATTAAAGTTACATCTCAATGGTAAGCCCCTATTCCCCTATCCATTATGCAGTGAAATACACCAGTGTGAGGGAATGAGTGACACATGTAGACCATGTAGGTACCAATCAAGTTTTAGGGGGTTTACCATTGTTTTAGATCCTATTCTGTGTAGATAATTGTCTAAGTGGCAGGTCACCATAAAAACAAAAATACATTGGCCCTTGTCAAAGTACACTGAATCCCTTAATTCTGTTCTCATAACTGCTACCCAGGGGGTTTTGTTAAATTTAGCCAGTTTCCTTTCCTAGCTTTAAATTGTGTGCAAAACTATGTCTGTTTCAGTGTGTAGGTGGTTTCTGTCAAGACGTTAACAAAGATCTCATCCAAAGTTTTGAAGTGAGCCAGTCTGTGTCGTATGTAGACGCCTCACAGCCGGCCATCAAATACAAGGGAGAAGCTCCTATATTTATTGCCAGAGTTCCAAATGACTTCTTCTATCCATTCCTATTCTACACAAGTACAGCCTCACAAATTACTCAATATAGTGTTATAGTGATATTATCAATGTTAGTGACAATTTGTTTCAATTTGAAATCCTCATTGGTATGATAGTGCTTGTGTAGTGATTTATTTGTATGAAATTAGAGTGCAGCTATACTGTGATATATCCGTCCATAGTTTTCATGCATATCAGGTAGAGTAATCTCATGTTATACTCTGGGTGAGATATTCTTCACTCATTTTTAAAGCATCAAGAATGATCAGTTTCTTAATGACAGATGCTATTGAAGTGTTTTCCGAGAGAGAGCGATAATCATCATGGTACCTAAAGGTGAGCAAAAAAAAGAATGTCGTGAATGTAAAGTGCAGAAAACAAGTCTGTCCCTCGGGGCACAGCAACTGTTAAGCATCAGTAAGCAGCATCCTCAGGATAGATGTTCATACTTGAGGCTCATGTAACATTCTTATAATGTGTAATCTGCAAATTGTATTATTATTTAGGGAAACAAAAAAGAGTGAAGACAAATTGATTTACACTTGAAAGAGATTATGCAAACATACATCATGGGAACATATAACTGTGAAATCTATGGTTTTTTGATTACTTAAGATTGTCAGTTTTCACATGCATGTATTAATTACAATGTAGATACTGACCAGGCCCCTTAGGTTATAATTCACCCTGCCCATAAATCTAAATGGCATATTAAAAGCTGGATAAATTACTTGCTTCGGTTATCAAAATCTAAAATTGCTACCAGTTTTGATTATAGCAGTTTTATGAGCAGTTTAATTATCATGCTCAGGTGAGTTGAGACATTGTTGATTGGGATGTTAAACCACAAAACAAAATCTTATGTATGTATGTATGATCTCATTTACCATGTTTATCCTTTCATATTTTGAGATCAGTGAGTGCTTTATTTTAAGATTTGCAACTAACAGATTTGCCACAGATATAAGGAAAAATCATGATTGTAGTATTTGATTCGGTCAATTTTGCTTATATTGTATGCTGATGTTTCGTGGAAGGTTTATTCCAAACTTTCTTCAGGATTATTTTTCTTTATTCAGTTTTCCATCCCTTTTAAGATTATTTTGGATAGTCTGAAAACTGTTGCACCCGTAGAAAAAAAACAGAACTTGGCTTGTCCAAGAATGTCTCGTTATACACTAGGTGAGAATTGTCATTATGCATGCCCTCCCCACCCCCCTCGGCATTGAAACCCACACTGAACACAGTGGCAAGATGATCATATGATTAAGAGCGGTTATCATAACCACTTGGCCATGGGAAGCTCATCAGAATTATGAGCCGCCTCATGAGAAAACCAACAATCTGCATATGCGAAAACAAAGGCGCAGATCAGCTTCGCGATAACCGCGAAGATGATCAGCGCCTTTGTTTTCGCTACACGGATAGTGCAATTCCTCTACTTTCTAAATCCAAAATTTCAAGCTTCTAGCCATCTTCTGTGCTTGTACAGCCCTGTTTGTGTCGGACCTGTTAGGAAACCACATTGTTGGTTTTCCCACGAGGTGGCTCAATTATAATCAGTCACCTGTATGGAGTAGAAAATAGCAGAACTGTGTATAGTATGTGATGTAAATAGCTATTTATTTTTGTAAATAATGTGACACTGTAGGATAGATGTTCAGGTTATTATGTGTAAGCCGTCCATAGTTTTTGAAAGTATGAATGCGAATGAAGGAATGACTGGTTAGATTCTGAAGAATGTACTCTGTAATATGAATGTTACTGAATGCAGTGAATACTAAGAAATTTTTATAAATACATTTACTTGTTTCATTTGCTGCCCAGTGGTCATATATAAGAAACATATACTTAAGGAATTAAAATATGCAACACATTAAAATTTCATCTTTTGTGTATGTATTTGACGTTTTGATAAAATCTTTTTATGAAATGACCTACTGACTGCTTTTTGCACGTGATGAAATGAGAAAACGTCATTTTATTGACAAAATTTACGACAAAATGTCAAAAACCATGAAAAACGAAAATTGTGACGTCAACGTCGGGGTGAAGGAAGAGATGCCAAATTCATGGCATGCTGGGTTAGGTGACGTCGACTTGATAATGTGCAATAAAGACTACCGTCATTGCATTCTTAAGTGCCGTCCCATGTTGCTTTAAAACTGGTTAACGGAATGATGAAGTTTACAATAACGAAGAATGAGCGATAAATGTCATTTAAATTATTCAGTGTGGGCCATTTGTACCTAAACGGTGTATATCGAACCAACACACAACACGGCATGCTTTTTAATCAACAGTGACGTCACAGGTACCGTAGAAACAGGTCATCGGAGCGTTTGTTTTGACGCTCGAAAAACAGAATATGACGTTATGTAAATGAACGAAACGGATAATATGCGTTGAGTAATCACTCGATTTACACACTTTAATCAAAAGTGTGGCCATTGATCATTTTTAAATCAGAAAATTTGAAAAACATAATAAGAGTCTTTAAAGTGTATGATGTTGGATTTTGACGTTATTCTAAACGTTTTATTGACGTCTGAAGTTCAATGTCATAGTGTTTACAGAAATAATCATTTTATTGAATATAACGCAAGTCGAATGAAATTTTGCTGGTTTTTAACACATTTTTTCGATTGATGTTGGTGACGTTAAACGTCCCATAACATCAAATGTTACAAACTGATCAATGGTTACACCTGTAATCACTTTTAGGGGGTTCGGAAACATTGGTTTTGTTTTCAAATTTGACATTTATTGATCATGGTTACAGGGTGTGCCACTGTAGGTCAGTGTGGTTACGCGCACGCCATTAAGCTTACGTAACCGACATACTGGATCAACCTGCTGCAATTTGTGTTTATATAATACGTTCAGTAACACCACAGACTTGCATTACAAAGCATGCTTTAAGTGACACGAAGTATTTGTTGCGTTTCTTTATTCCTTAAGTATATCTATTCTTATCACAGTGTTTACTTACCACATTGTTTATATAATAACCAATGTTAAAATGGAACACTGCACACAGGGTCAGACAATCAGGGGTAGATAAGAATTTCTGACCCTGTCCAAGACCTGGATACACTGATATTTTCTCGTTAGGTGTGCAAGAATAATATAGCCTATGCCTGAGTCACATAATGTAGAGTTGTCAGCAAAAGAAAGCAAATACTTAATAGTGCAAGAGGGTAATTAATTTGCAATGAATACGCTTCTAAAATAAAAAGAACAGAGTTTTGTCTGTATAAATACACAAGCATAGGCAATTTTGTGATTTTGGACTGTTGAGACTGATGCAAGTCTAAATATCTTTAAAACCAAAACATTTCATGGTATATTCATGCTATAAACTATATTTCTTGTTCTCTCTACAAACTGCTTTCCTTCAAAATCAATTCAGATAAAAACATTCAGATGTAATTCACCACCAGATTTGTTGTGGAAAAAGAATGGTATATGTATTGCCAACACAGCTGGCAAGTTTAGTCTGACCAACATCTGAGTGTGATAGCGTTTGCATAGAATGCTGAATTAAAAGGTAATTGAATAGAAACTAGTTAAATGCCCTTCTTTGTTGCTGAAGTCCTTGTAACGATCAATGATATTGTTTTCTGAGATTATTTTCATAACTTTCCAGAAGATTTTAAGATTATGTCAGAGCACCAAAACATTTTTCATAGACTATGGGGATAGTTGTAGAGCACAAGGGCAGCTATGTTGACATTGTCATATCCTGCCAGATTTAGAGATAAAACAGCCCGGTGAAGACTATACCATGAATTCTGATTTGTGCAGCCTTTTATATACGAGCCACATCATGAGAAAACTGGATTTTTGCCTGTGCAAATACAAATATGCAGATCATCTTAGCAGTAACTGCAAAGCTGTGTCTTTGTTTTCACTACTGGGATAGTATTCCTCCTCTAAAATTTCAATCTTTTAGCCTACTTCTGTGACTGTACAGACCAGGTTGTGCCGGACCTGGTCGTAAACCCTGAAGACCGGTTTTCTCGCTTCGCGGCTCATATCAAGTGGGATTTTTCCATACCATGGTTTTGGCTATTTAAGGCTTATTAGTGGCCCTATTTAGAGCTGGAGAAATATTATTGTAATTACGACATTTTCAACCCACCTGTGAAACTGCTAGTGCGCTGTGCTATGGTAACCTTCCTGTGAACCCACAGTATTTTGACCAGAACACTGACCAAGGGCACAATGCCCCAAGGGCACAATGCCCCAGTTTTTCAACATTCATCAGCCCACAGGGTCTACTGGCGATGCTTGCAATAATACTGGGGACACCTCAGCATTCTACTTTGTCCTTGAACTCCTTAGGCTTACTCTGAAATTGCTATTCTAGTGTGACAGGAGATTAAGACTGAACTTGTTTTACCCAATTCATTAACTTTTGAAAGAAAAGTCTAACACCTGGTTTTTCTCAATTTAATGAAATGACAAAATGAAATGATGAAACTGTGAGTCTTACAGAATGTGATCATTATGTGACTGTTCAAATCTCAAGCCTTAATGGACAGCCATGAGAAAACTCTTGTTTCTAACCAGGTCATGACTTAACGTCCCAGACAACAACTTTTCTGTCAAGTTGGGATGGAATCTACTGCTTCCTGAGTATTAACTAATACTATGTGCAGCTTTAAGCATCCAGCTAAAAGACACAATCCAAAAACCCCATGCTCCCCATATGCAAAAGGTTTTCTCATGACAAATCTCAAATTACTCCAGATTCAAACTTCTGTTACCATTAAGAGCCTTCATAAAACATCAATACACATGTAAGGTCTAAAACAAGTACAACATTCAGTTCTTATCAAACAAATTAGTTCCACATTAGGCATTGTTCCCTGTACATCCAACTGTTCCCTGAACAGCTAATCATAGCAGTTTTGGTTTCCAACTTTCATTGAATACAAAATTTTATCTTACTTTACAGGTCATCTTGTACAAATACATCCAAGCAACAGCATTTAAATTGCATGCAAGACGGTCAATATTTGGGTCACCAGATGTGAAAACCAACAATCTGCATATACAATCAGCTTCTGTTTTGTTTTCGCTACACGGAATAGTACAGTCTCTCTTCTTCTTAAATCCGAAATTTCAAGTTTCTAGCCTTTTTCTGTGACTACACTGACCAGTTTATGTCGGACCTGTTCGGAAACCACATTGTTGGTTTTCTCACGCGAAGGCTCATTTTTGGTTTTGGTTATGGCTTAATACCCCAGTCAACAATTTTTCAGTCATGTCAGAACCAAGCTACCAGTTCTTGGATCTTAAGCAGCAGTATGGGTAACTTTACACAGCCTTGTTCAAGTATAGATAGATATCAAACCAAGTGTCTCTTGCTCTTCAAGGCAGGCCAGGACCTCTTGCTACAAAGTCCTGTACACTATCACTAGGCAACTGCTCTCCAAGGAGAATTTACATTAATTTGGTGGTTTATCAGTATACCATTCAGTACAATGCTAGGACTATCAAGGAAGTTTTTTGTAGTTCGAAGCTACAATAGAATCCCAACTTCTGTCAAATTTAAAGCCATGATCTTTCATTCAAAAATTGATGTGTAAAAACTTTTGATGCTGTTATTACATTGTGAGTAAAAAGTAAAAAAAAAATTTAAATCAAAGATTGCATATAACACAAGTACTGAATTCAGTTTAAAAATGTTTCTCATTCACACGCGGTCTCACAAGATAGCCGAGTAAGTGTTCAATGTTGACATATAAACCAGTGAACCCATATCAAGATATAAACTGTAGAGGCCCACTGTCCACACAGTACAAAGACGTGATGATTACCAACACTGTGATAAATGCCCGATTATCTGCAGTCATTTTAATATGACTGCTTTCAACCATCTAAACAATGCATGATCTTTCTTCATTCTTCAGTTAAAACACCATACATAATACAGGTTATAAAACTAGACAGTCAACTTTAAAATGCAAAATTGAAATTCCAGAAAGGATCTCTAAGATCGAATCAAAAACATTTCTGTGGCTTGCAGCAACATCTCAATACAATTATGGTAAAACACTTCTTACTTATTTCTTTCACCAACAAACAGTTTGCACGACAACAAAGTTTGTGTCCTAGTCAACAATTTTAGTCTCTGCAGATGGTATGTAAACTGACTATGACGAAATTTCAGACTCATGAGAGTAAGGCCTGTTACAACAAAAGTGTCACTTTTTACATTCTGCATACTGGTAAATGTTCTTGTATACAATAGGTAAGATGTTTTACCATAGGTGTCCTGAGATGAAACTGTGTTCTGCTGAGACACTGAACTAGTATCGACAAGGAAAATCACACATTCAATTTTCCCTTTGTAGATATTTTATGTCCAGTCATATTGACACAATCCTACCATCTCCTACTTCTGTTCCCCCTACCCCCTCTCCCCCGGCCCCTACCCCTGCCCCGACTGTCTGTAAACTGGCCGGCTTTCTCACTGAACTTCCCACTGGGAGGAGAATACAATTCTCTAGCAGCTTTCTTAGGCTGTGTGGCACCGTTTGATTCATATGTGACTGGAGTAAAACGTTTCTGTCTGTAATAAGAAATGATGCATGATATTATAAACAAGTAGCCCAAGGGCAACGATTGCTCACCTGAGAGTCAACAAGTACAGTCACTGGACAAAGTAATTGGGGTTTTTACCATATATGGGTATGGTGGCCATCTTGGTCATGTGACCTTGAAACCCTACTTACATCAGCAGAAAAACTCTTGTCTGGATTGTGTATTCTCTTTTCTGCCATTTTGGTTCACTTGAAAAAATCATCTTACAAGGTCAGGGTCCTATAATGACACCCAAAGTGGGGCCATATTTGACCCCAGGGACAAGATTGGCAGGATTTATGTAGAGCTCCACATGACAATGTTGTATATCAAATATACAAGCTTTGTGTCATGCTGTTGCAGAGAAGATTTTTTCATATATTTCCATTTTAAGTCTATGGTAGATAATGACATGCCTGGGGCGTGGCCTGTATGGACCCCAGGGGCACCGTTGTCAGCATTTATAAAGGAGAGTATTATACATTGGTCCACACAACATATGAAAGCTCTGGGCCGTATGGTTTCGGAGAAGAAGATTTTTTATGTTTTTCCCATGACGCCCCCTGGGTGGGGCCTTTATGGACCCCAGGGGCATGGTTGGCAGGATTTATAAAGAGGACCATTATACACTGCTACACACAAAATATGAAAGCTCTGGGCCTTGTGGATTCAGAGAAGATTTTTTTATGTTTTACCCATGACCCCCCGGGGCGGGGCCCGTATGGACCCCAGGGACACGGTTGGCAGGATTTATAATGAGGACAACAATACATTGATACACACAAAATATGAAAGCTTTGGGTCTTGTGGTTTCGGAGAAGAAGATTTTTCACGTTTTTCCCATGACGCCCCCGGGGCGGGGCCCGTATGGACCCCAGGGGCATGGTTGGCAGGATTTATAAAGAGGACCACTATACATTGCTACTGACAAAATATGTAAGCTCTGGGCCAGATGGTTTCAGAGAAGAATATTTTTTTATGTTTTTACCATGACTCCCCCAGGGCGGGGCCCGTATGGACCCCAGGGGCCCAGTTGGCAGGAACTTTGGGAGCAAATAACCCCCGGGGTGGGGCCATTTTTGACCCCAGGGGCATGGTTGGCAGGATTTATAAAGAGGACCACTATATGTTGCTACATACAAAATATGAAAGTTCTGGGCCTTGTGGTTTGGGAGAAGAAGACCTGTATGGACCCCAGGGGCATGGTTGGCAGGATTTATGAAGAGGACCACTATACATTGCTACACACAAATATGAAAGCTCTGGGCCTTGTGGTTTTGGAGAAGAAGATTTTTTTAAGTTTTTCCCATGACGTCCCCGGGGCGGGGCCCGTATGGACCCCAGGGGCATGGTTGGCAGGATTTATAAAGAGGACCACTAAACATTGCTACTGACAAAATATGAAAGCTCTGGGCCTTGTGGTTTCGGAGAAGAAGATTTTTTTATGTTTTCCCCATTGTAAGTCTATGGGAGCAAATGTCCCCGAGGGTGGGGCCATTTTTGACCCCAGGGGCATGGTTGGCAGGATTTATAAAGAGGACCACTATATGTTGCTACATACAAAATATGAAAGCTCTGGGCCTTGTGGTTTCGGAGAAGAAGATTTTTTTATGTTTTTCCCCTGACGCCCCCGGGGTGGGGCCCCAGGGGCATGGTTGGCAGGATTTATGAAGAGGACCACTAGACATTGCTACACACATAAAATGAAAGCTCTTGGCCTTGTGGTTTCGGAGAAGAAGATTTTTTTATGTTTTTCCCATTGTAAGTCTATGGGAGATATCCGTTGCCATGGAAACCAGAGTTCTGAGCCGACCTGGCCCAAAACCTAATACAACCTTTCCCCCTCCTCAATGATGTTTCAGATAAAATTTGGTCATAATTGGCCTTGTTGTCATAGAGATATTCAAGTTTGAAAATGTGGACAGACGGACGGACGCAAGGACGGACGGACGCTGGCTCGACTTCTATGCTATAAGCTCACCTTGTGAGCCTTCGGCTCAGGTGAGCTAATAAACTGTAAACTAATTTACTTTTACGAGTGATTTTCACCATTTCCTTGAGAGAAAAATGAATTTGCTTGACTGAATCACTGCAAAAATGTCCATGAACATTTCATACCCTTTTTACAAATTTTCAGCCCTGTCCATTCTTCAAGGAAGAAACTTTTAGATTTTCTTGACAAAATCACATCCATATTGAAAAATAATTATGGACTTTCAATTAATATTAAAACAGAAAACTGATTGAATCTACTACTTACGTAAGTTGTGTTGAAGATGCAGATTTGACTTGTGTTGATGGACTTTTCACCTAAAATAACATAAAAATACGAGAATAACTGCCTGTAACGAGACACTCCTAAATCCTCATATGAATGAAAAAGGTACAGATTAGCTTTTACATTACATTCTGGTTTATTTTATATGTATACTCAACAAAAAAGTTAAAGGAATGTGTGTTTTAGAGCCTAAAATCATCTAGTCTAGTCATATTTCAGATCATGTGCATTTTGATCTTTTAAATGATGCTTCTTTTGAAGCTATCTATACCACTTACAGTTGTTTGGAAAATCAGTGTTGGTGAACCTTCTATGTATTCATCAATTCTTGTTGCTCATTTCAGTTTTGGATTGAATTGATTCGATCTGAACCTATATCACATGTCTAGCATACTAAAATGCTACATAAAACATCTTTTCCATAAAGAAATGGTGTAAGCATCTTACCATTGGTTTCCATGAGAGAGTTATGACACATTTATAAGCTGGTGGGTTGTGAAACAAGTCTTACCATTGGTTTCCAGGAGAGAGTTATGACACATTTATAAGCTGGTGGGTTGTGAAACAGGTCTTACCATTGGTTTCCATGAGAGAGTTATGACACATTTATAAGCTGGTGGGTTGTGAAACAGGTCTTACCATTGGTTTCCATGAGAGAGTAATGACACATTTATAAGCTGGTGGGTTGTGAAACAGGTCTTACCATTGGTTTCCATGAGAGAGTTATGACACATTTATAAGCTGGTGGGTTGTGAAACAAGTCTTACCATTGGTTTCCAGGAGAGAGTTATGACACATTTATAAGCTGGTGGGTTGTGAAACAGGTCTTACCATTGGTTTCCATGAGAGAGTTATGACACATTTATAAGCTGGTGGGTTGTGAAACAGGTCTTACCATTGGTTTCCATGAGAGAGTTATGACACATTTATAAGCTGGTGGGTTGTGAAACAAGTCTTTGATGAGACCATTGATGTTGGAAGTCACCTTCAATGCCACAACTTTGAACTTGTTCTAAAACATAGAATGCATAATGGTGAAACTAGGGGCCAGTTGTTCAAAACTTTGTTAGCTAAACATCATCGTTAAGATCTCAGCTTGTTATGTAAATGCCTACTACATAAGCAAATACACTTATTTTTTGGTGATAAAATGTGAGAACACATTTCATCATTAAAAAAACTGTGTATTTGCAATATTCATATGGTTAATCGTTAATTTTGAACAAAAGGGCCCTGCTTGGTTAAAGTTTAAAATCACAGTCAACAATATTTCAGACATGTTGAGATGGAGCCACCACTTCCTCAAGGACACAACAAGGCGGAGGTAGGAATCGAATGCTGTGGAGTCCTGTACTTTACCACTAGGTCACCATGCTCACCCTCCTGCTGTTGTCGCATAAACATTAAAGTTTTGCAGTCTGATATAATAATTTTGAATTTCTGCTTACAAAAGTCTGTGTCAATGAACTGATTGGCATAAAGTTTGACTTGACATAAATTAGTGATACAAATTTTCACGTAACTAAAGAATTAGCTTAAACAAAGAATCATCAATGTTTGTTTGTATTTTTAGGCTTAATGCCCCAGTCCACATTTTTTTAGTTATGCCCAGATGGAGTCAGTGTTTCCTCAGTAACCAGTACTGAGTGGAATATCTTTCTCAAAGACACAACCCTGCACTGGTGGTGTTGAAACCCTGGACCTTTCAATATAGATGCTCTTCCACTATGCCACCAGGCCCCCCCCCCCCCATCAATATTTGTTTTAAATTCTGATTGTTTTAAATTCTGAGCATGCCCTTACTACTAATACTAAACCAAGATGTCTAGATAGTTGTCCATTCTAATTCTACATTGGTACCCTTTTGGTATGAAAGCCATAGATACTATAAATAACAGCCACTTACCTCATCTGTTTTGAGAGCATCTCCTGATTTCCCCTGTAGATCTTGTCGTAACTGTTTGATATAGATCTGTACACCTCGGGCAAAGTACTGTAACCTATTAATTCACAGCAAATAAGCACTGCAATCTATTAACATTAACATGTATGTGTCATTCTTTATGTTATTCCAATGAACCTAGGCCATGCCTATGGGAGGAGCTTAGTCAATGGCAGCCAGTGACATTGTTTATTAACTCATGTTAGAGTGACATACATCCTTTGCATATCGCCATAATGTTAAGTGTGAAAATTTTCATTTCACTGTTCCAAAACTTTGTTAAGTCAAATTTGATGATAACTGGCAAAGTTAGGTGAAAGTAAATGTGCAATTCTGATTTTTGACAAAAATGCCAATATAACAACTAAAAATACAATTTGAGCCGCGTCATGAGAAAACCAGATTTTTGCCTATGCGAAAACAAAGGCGCAGATCAGCTTCGCAGTAACTGCGAAGCTGATCAGCGCCTTTGTTTTCGCTACACGGATAGTACAATTTCTCTTCTTCTTAGATCCGAAATCTCAAGCTTCTAGCCTGCTTCTGTGACTGTACAGGTCGGTTTGTGTCAGACCTGGTCGGAAACTCCGAAGACCAGTTTTCTCGCGTTGAGGCTCATTGCATAACCTCAGAGCCTGTTCTTGGAGTGAAGCTCTAGCTATAGCATTATCTAGGTAAGTCCCAAGTCTCAGTACGTACCTGACTCTGAAGTCTTTCAACCTCTCAGCATTAGCTTCATCTGTGAGGAATTCTGGGTATTTCCTTCCCAACTGGTGGAATAAGTACATTAAACACTCGACATATGAGAACTGAAACTTAGGATCCTGACTCTCATTCTCTTCTGTCTCTTCCACAGCAGGGGGCAGGGGCATATAGTCCTGAAATCATACCAACAACATCCCTTTTAACAACACTGCTAGGTTAACTTATCAGAATTATTAAAGCCTATATTTGACTATTAAATAAAAACAAAGGAGTCAAAGGGACTTTATTGCAATATTATTCAAAACTGAGATAGTGAGAATATTTAGATCGTAAGAAACATCAAAGATAACAAGTTTGTGGTGCTAAAACAGCAAACTTTATGAAGCCCTGAAGTTGTAAAGATATCCACTTACAATTAATCTTGTATACACATTCCCAAGTGGCTCCTTCACTTCATCTGCACTAAGTCCATTATTTTCACAGATTTCAGCTAACAGTTTCAACATGTCTAGTTTAGAGTCTCCTCCCTCCTCAACATTGGCCAAGTTACTTAACAATGGTAATACATTGTTACACAGGTACCGAACAAACACTTTAGAATGAACATTTTTCTGAAAGAGACCAAACAAACTCTATAAACACTTTAGCATAGACAATTTTCCAAAAGAGAATTTGTTAAAAGCAAAATATAATAATCCCTAAAAAGAGGAAGAGTATCACACATGTACACCACACTTAACACACTGCACCAAAGCTAGTTACTGAAAGGTTATCTCTGGCATGTCATCTTTAAAACATTTTGAGTAAGCAAATGAATGAGTTTAAGATCAAAACATGTATATATATATCTTCATACAAAATAAGAGCTGTCGCAGGACAGCGTAGCTCGCCTGACTTGTGCTTTGCCACTAAACTTATCAAAATCTATGACCCATGACCTTGACCTCAAGGTCGCTCAGGTGGGTTGTGATGGTACAGCATAAAATTTCAGACCAATATCCACAAACATGCAAAGTTTCAACTTGTTCCATCAACATAGAGATATATAGACTTCAAAAATTTTTAACCCAAAACTTTAAACAAAAATTTCTAAGGCCATGACCTTGACCTCAAGTTCACTCAGGGTGGGTCATAACGGTACAGCATAAAACTTCAGACCAATATCTACCAACATGCAAAGTATCAACTTGATCCATCTACATGTTCAAGAGATAAAGACTTCTAAAAACTTTAACCGAAAACTTTAACAAAAAAATTCCAAGTCTGTGACCTTGACCTCAAGGTCACCAAGGGTGGGTCATGATGGTACTGCATAAAACTTCAGACCAATATCTACCAACATGCAAAGTATCAACTTGATCCATCCACATGTTCAAGAGATATAGACCTAAAAACTTTAATGAAAAAGTCACTATAGCACGAAATATAGGTCAAGGTCACTAGATCAAAGTGGGTGCAAAGTCGAAACATCAAGGAGAAGCCATATGCAAGGTTTGATGGTTGTAGGCTTTATAGTTGATGAGATATTAAGGGTTGGCTTCAAAAATGACAAAGTCATTGGAGCATGAAATATAGGTCAAGGTCAGTAGGTCAATGTGGGTGCCGAGTCGGGACATCCAGGAGAAGCCATATGCAAGGTTTGATGGTTGTAGGCTTTATAGTTGATGAGATATTAATGGTTGGCTTAAATGGCTTAAAAAATGACAAAGTCACTAGAGCACGAAATATAGGTCAAGGTCACTAGGCAAATGTGGGTGCTGAGTCGGGACATTGAGGAGAAGTCATATGCAAGGTTTGATGGTTGTAGGCTTTATAGTTGATGAGATATTAAGAGTTGGCTTCAAAAATGACAAAGTCACTAGAGCACGAAATATAGGTCAAGGTCACTAGGTGAATGTGGGTGCAAAGTCGGGACATCGAGGATAAGCCATATGCAAGGTTTGATGGTTGTAGGCTTTATAGTTGATGAGATATTAAGAGTTGGCTTCAAAAATGACAAAGTCACTGGAGCATGAAATATAGGTCAAGGTTAGTAGGTCAATGTGGGAGCCGAGTCGGGATATCGAGGAGAAGCCATATGCAAGGTTTGATGGTTGTAGGCTTTATAGTTGATGAGATATTAAGAGTTGGCTTCAAAAATGACAAAGTCACTGGAGCATGAAATATAGGTCAAGGTTAGTAGGTCAATGTGGGAGCCGAGTCGGGATATCGAGGAGAAGCCATATGCAAGGTTTGATGGTTGTAGGCTTTATAGTTGATGAGATATTAAGGGTTGGCTTCAAAAATGACAAAGTCACTGGAGCATGAAATATAGGTCAAGGTCAGTAGGTCAATGTGGGTGCCGAGTCGGGACATCGAGGAGAAGCCTTATGTAAGGTTTGACAGTTCTAGGCTTTACAGTTGATGAAAAACTAACACAGCATCTGAGCATTGTACAAAGGTGTTCTAGATATTGACCGCTAGCACCGCCCCCAGGCATGACCCCACGGGTCCCTTCACACTAAATCACAGAGGACCCTCATATGCAGCAATGTTCCAAATATGAATGATTTCTGGTCAGTGACTATCAAGATATAACAATTTTAAAAACTTTGACCGAAAGTGTGACGCGGACGTGGACGCGGACGCGGACGTAAACGCGGACGACCGAGGTGACAACAATAGCTCTGTGCACTTCGTGCAGGCGAGCTAAAAAGACTCTTAAGTGAAGGCAATGAAAACTAGATAAAGCATTAACTGTCTACTTACAGAGAACAAGGGGGCTGCCTGTTTTATACATGACATAAGTCTGTCCACTACATCAGCTTCTGTGGTCTGTAATCAATGGCAGGAAAATATAGTAAAATTAATATTTGAGCCACGTCATGAGAAAAGCAACAATGTGGTTTCTGAACAGGTCCGACACAAACTGAGCTGTACAAGCAAAGAAGACGGCTAGAGGCTGGAAATTTTTTATCTAAAAAGTAGAGGAACTGTACTATCCCTGTAGCGGTAACAAAGGCGCTGATCATCTTCCAAGTTATTGCGAAGCTGATCTGCGTCTATGTTATTAATAATGCAAAATGTTGGGTTTCTCATGATGTAGCTCATTTCACCAGAGAGTTGTGTTCTGAGTATCTGACAATGTACCACATGTCCACATATACGTTGTTATTAGTGCAATGAAGGCTTAACATTTTCAAATTTAAACAAATCACTTCAAAAGTTTAGATAACAAAATATGTTTTCATCAGCATACATATGAGAGCAAATGCAAACTGAATTTCCAATTCTTATCTTCTTCTAAAAACATATAGGATCGAAATGTAAATAAGAGAATGCAATACATATGCCTTTAGAAACTGAAAGATTTTATCTGGCTTATAGCAAGTAACAAATGCTGAAAATAAAGATTATGAAGCTGTTAAGGGACATGAAATAATAATATTCAGGCAGATGTCTTGTTGGATTTAAGGCTTTTTACATCCCAGTCAACTGTGGTCAGCTATGGTCGTGTTGAGATGTTGCCTCCATTTTATGGGAGCTACCCAGTATAGGGTACATACTTATAGACATACGAAATGTGCTACAATAAATAACCACCCAAGTAAATAACTAATGCTTTAATGTATGGATGGTTTGACTAATTAGTAAACCACTTTTCCTGACCACCAAGCTCAGCCATTCTAGGTGGAACAAGACTAATCAGATGGGCGGTAAGTCTGTTTGCTTGGAGACACAAGCAGCTATTTATTCCTCCATCAGCGGGCCCCTACCAGTTACCTCTAGTGCCTGATCTAACTCTGCCTGTTCTGTGACAATATCTAGGAGTTGTTGCCTCCCCTGCACTGTGTTCATAGACGACAATGTCTTCAATATCTCCATAACTAGGATAAACTCCTCCTTGGTTACGTCTTGTAGCACCTAGTGAAAAACATACAACATGAACAACATCTGTAATACTAACAAAACATCTGTGTTTGTGAGTTAACAACACCTTGAAGGGGAGCATGGTCGCCTAGTGGTCACTGGACAGTACATTGGACAACAGATTGAGAGGTCAGGGAGACAAACCTTTTCAGTACCCCATTATTGTGCAAAACACGTGACATGTAACTCCTTATTACTGATTAATACCCAGGAAGGCAGCGTTGGCCGTCTCAACATGACTGAAAATTTCTTGACTGGGATGTTAAACCACAAACAAATATCACTTAAGACTGAAGTTGATGCCCAATATTTCATTCTGAGGTCAAGCACTTAACAGTCTCTTTATCAAATAGGATGACAATATCTAGGATGACAATAGCTTCTTCTCTGTAAGCATTTTAATTCCACATTCTCATTATGTACATGTACATGTAATTTTCAAGGGGGAAATTTCTCTCCAAAAATCAAGTAATCACATTCTTATTTGGTACTTGAAACAATTTATAAGAATTGACTCCTCCGCCAGCAAGGTATAGCCACGCCCACCCTTATTTCCTTAGACAAACATTGTGTTTTTGCACCTGTATTTACCTGTAAAAAGCACGTGGGTTTGTTTGTCTAACCCTACGTGTTGTCTAACCGTCGTTGACCGTTAGCTAATGTGCAGATTTGAATGGTCAATATAAAAATGAATATTAATGATGGGTGGTTTTACGGAGGACTCAATTTAAAAGAAGCTCACCTTTTTACACTCTGTGACTACAAAGTCTTGAGAGTCTTTATCCAGTGCATCCTCAGGCAGTGCCTTCAACTTGAGTGTGAGGAACTTGATGGCCTTCTCTCGAACTACATCATCATCACCGTGAATCTGGGAGAATATACCTTGTAGCACAGCTGAAACACACACAATCATACTATTATATCATATCATATTAGCCAAAGTGACTGTAAATTTCATCTTATAATAAGATATGGACATGTTTATACATGTTTATGGCACAGTACATGTTTAAGTTTTGTAAGATCCATATAAAGATTCAAAAGTAAGAAAACTGCAAACCTCAAAGTGAAATTTTCTCAAAATTTAATTTTGGGCACCACAAGTTTCTTTTTAAGCAAATGTTAAAATACATGCATATACAATGTTCATTGTATATTGTGTAGAAATTTTCTGGTTGATGTAACAGATCTTATCATAGCTTATGATCGTATGCCCTAATTTTGAGTCTAGCTGTTCTCAATGCCTGAAGCTCTGTCAACAAATTTGTGACTGATTGAAGGAAGAAGGGCACATGTATCTGCATGAGTGTCAGGGATGGATAGACAAATCTGTCCTGAGGATCACTCTGAGGGACAGATTTGTCTATCCATATCTTACACCCATGATAGATTCTTTCTCTTGCAAACCTTTATGCAGAGATTAACTTGCCGCGAGGCTTTTCACAACATTTACCTTGAAAAATATTGCATTCGCGTTCGCCATTTTGAACGTTTCTGACACCGTTGTGACGTGTGCACTTAATGA
Organism: Rugalucina vietnamica; assembly: GCA_964017185.1. NCBI lineage: Eukaryota > Metazoa > Mollusca > Bivalvia > Lucinida > Lucinidae > Rugalucina > Rugalucina vietnamica. The sequence continues at coordinate 40,222,533 of OZ024878.1, read as the reverse complement.
CGAAATTATGTGACGTCCTATCCTGTACAACCAATGTTAAAAAGGAATGTGAGACTGCAGGGTCAGACAACCAGGGGTAGATAAGAATTACTACCCCCACTCACAACTGATATTTTCTGGCCAGGTGTGCAAGAATGTTATTTCTAAGGTGGTAACACCAGGACAAAGTACCTTTAGCATTCACTGAGAAGAGCTGTACGAGTGATGTCTGTACTAGACTGTGTTCATTAGGATCTTCGCACTGTAGCAGCTGTGTCAGAGCTTCAGAGATCTTAGGTACATTGTCACTGTTAGCCTTACAGATGCTTGGAAGATCTTTGATGGCCTGCTTACGGATCTATGGAAAACAATCAAAAATAATGTTCTTTAATCTAATAATTAGCCGCATCATGAGAAAACCAACAATGTGCTTTTTGAACAGGTCTGACATAGACCAAGCTGTACAAGCACAGAAGATGGCTAGAGGCTGGAAATTTTATATTTAGGAAGAAGATGAATTGTACTATCAGAGTAGCGAAAACAAAAGCGCTGATCAGCTTTGAACTGCTGACCTGCGCCTTTCTTTTCGGATATATGCAAAATGTTGGTTTTCTCATGTTTGGTTAAGAGAGTTCTAAATCTGTGCCTTTCACATTTAAAACATAGGCTAAGGCATCTGGTTGCACAGACTTTCATTCTACTTTGATTATTCACTATCAGCTTTCAAAATTCTGATCTTAACACGGGTGTTTTCACAATGGGGAGGTTCCTGATCCTCAGCTTTCAATTAAACAGAAGTAGGTAAGGCTTCTCAAGGCGAGTCAATCAGTAGGTGGGGAAAAAACAGCTCAAGAAAAAACAACTGACATACCCATTAGCTGAACTTCGCTTGTCTCACATGAATTGTGTGGGACATAGTGGTGACTGATGAGATGAACAAATGGTTCGTCTCACATAAATCATGAGGGGCTCAAGCCCACAATGGACACAGCGGTATGATAAATGAATAATAAAAAGTACTAATGAAATCAGCGACCTTAACCACTTACTATGCCCTTGGCCTGCGAGGCTGATCAGCGCCTTTCTTTTCGCTACAAAGATAGTACAATTCTTCTTCTTTCTAAATCCAAAATGGGCAACCTGTAGCCACATTCTGTGGCTGCACAGACTGATTTGTGAAAGACCTGTCTGAAACCATATTGTTGGTTTTCTCATGATGCGTCTCATTTAACTAAGATTGTCTTACCATGACGTCATCATCTTCACACAGATCAAACATAGCATTGATGGCCTGTGCTGCCAGACCAGGGAAGTACTTGAAGAATCTGGCTATGAACTGTGAGGCAAGTCTCTTCTCCCCTGCTCCTCCCTTCACAGCGCTGATGATGTATGTAAACTCTGCCTCATGCTGAAACATATACAACAGATATATTTATCATCTGATTTTTTCTTCACTAGCTTGGACCCACATGTCTAAATTATCCATTTAGTTAATGTCGGCTATAAGGCTCATTCTGGCTAGTGCCTTTTATGTCAAGATTGCTTTACTAAAATCCAGTATTTACATCTACTCTTCCATACCTTTAGTTTTATCTTATATGATTGGCATTAAAAACATAGCAATGATTTTTTCTATTCTGCACCTTTAGTTATATCTGAAGAAATAGAGAATTCATCACTAATAGAGCTTGCGGAAAAACAGAAAGTGCAGAAGACAGCAGCTTCCTCAGTAGGAAGGCAGGCTGAAGTCTTCCTTAACTTTATTTTGCAAGATTCACTCCGATACTGTGGGCAGTGCAATCTCTTGACAAAGATAAATGTCTGACCCTGGCACGGTGAGTGGCACCCATATTAAGATATATACCAGGGCATCTCATGATACATGTATGGCCTATAGAGATGTTCTGAAGAATTCTTGCTTCCCAAAGGACTATTACACTGTCTCCCTTCCTCAGCAGTTGCATCTAAGACCAATGAAGAATTTTAGGCTCTTATTTAATTCACTGGTCCAGATTTTCCAAGAAGATCCAGACCTGATTTCACATAATTTAACCTAAAACAGACGCTAATCTCGGGCAAAGTACAATTTTTATGTGCATAAGAAAGGTTAAATATTAGACAATATCATACCCATGTCGTACTGATAGCCAATACCTATTGCACACGCTATCTGTATGACTGTCTTGCCGATAATGCCGCTTATCGACACGAGTGTCATGCGGATAAGCGGCATTATCAGCACAACCGTCATGCAGATAGCCTCAGCCATAAAACATATTGCCGCTTTTATATATTTCTATACCGTATCTTTTTCTGTCTCAGTCTGTTACAGTGATAATATCAGATGTTGCACAAACCTGCCTAAAGTGTCCCCAAGGGTGTGTGGCAGTATTTAGAGATACAGGTCTGGCTCATCTCCGAAAACTGCGATCGAAATTATCACGCAGATGCGCGACGGCGTCATGTATTTACCGCCAGTACAGGAGGTTCTATATTTCAATAGAAATTAGACAATTTTATCGCGGTTCTGCGCGATAGAAAGCTTATACGATTGCTATCATTTAGCCTGGTTTTCAACTATTCGGCTTGGCTTTTTTCAAATGTAATCGGACCACATGGAGGGAAACTACAGAGGTATGCAGACGAAAATTTTGCAAAACGAACAAGGATTTCAACCATCTGCCGACAGAACCACAGAATTTTTCTGCGATCCATTTTTACATGATTTTGATCTCTGATCTTTGAAAGAGTTCCAGATAGTAAAATATTTGTTTGTAATCTCTTATTTCTGGGTTGTAATCTTTTTTGAAGAGGGGGATCTTACTGCTAGAACCCACACCTCAAGTATCGAAGATCGCGCATATGCGCGATCAGCCATTTCCAATTCGTTACATTCTTTAGTCTCAATTCGTTTCATTATATTTAGTCAGAATTATTGGTTTGGAGTGATTCCCCTTGATATGGAGAATTAAATGTTGCGTAAATGCGCAATAATTTTGATCACATTTTTCCGAGATGAGCCAGACCTGGAGATAGGTAATATCAGAAAAATGAGCGACACAGTTATCCGTATCTGAAGAAAGCTTGCAGCAAAACGGCTGAGGCTATCCGCACGACGGTCGTGCCGATAAGCGGCGTTATCCGCACGACGGTCGTGCCGATAAGCGGCGTTATCGGCCCAACCGTCGTGCGGATAGCCAATAATACAGGTATTGGCTATCGGCACGACGGGAGTATAAGATTTTCTAACAAGCTTACACATGTATTCAATTATTAATTTGGCATTAAATAAATTAATTAGGTGTTTCGCTATTCAAATACACTCAAAATTAACATTTTGGTTATCGGCACGACCGTCGTGCGGATAGCCAGTGTCCAGCAAAACAGCATCCGGCAACACAGGCAGGACGGCCAAAGAATATTGGCAGGCTGCCTGCATAACTATGCTCTTTGATCTAACTACAAAGCAACAGTAGCTCTCTTACAGTTTCTGTTGATGAAGAAAACACGTGAAATTACCCCACCCACCACATTTTACATACAACAACAAAATGATGAGACATTTCTGAACGCATATGACAATTTACCTCGCCCGCCTTATCTTTCGCATCTGCTAAAATTGCAAAGTTTTTATACAGTTGTTCTACAGTGACCATTTTCAACAGTTAAAAGAATAGCATTTGTCTTAAAAATATTTTTCAACAAATCCCGGTATACGATTCCGGGTCGTTTAGGCCAAGCGGTCTTACTAAGTAGCGTAAATAGGATACCGGGTCGTTTCGTCCAAATCCTGTTGGTAATCCTGGACGCCCATTACTAAAACCCGGAACGGAATACGAAATGGAACACGGAACAACGGAACAATGGAATGGAATGCACGGAACGTAAAACGGAATTGTTTTGGAACAAAACAAATTAAATACTCATGGAACGGAAGCAATTTATAATGTTGGAATAGCTTTATTGGAACGGAAATAGATCCTATTTCGGAACAAACTAAAAATAGCAAAACACCTTCTAAAACGCGGAACGGAAGTTACACACCATCTCGGAATGCCCTAGAATGCATGGAACAAATACTGATAGAATCTAAAAATAGCAGAAATTCTTCTAATTACGGAACGGAAATTAATTATGTCGGAACAGTGAACATGGAACGGAAGTAGCTCATTTCTCGGAACAATTCTATTTACGGAACAAATGTACGTTATCATCAAAGCTAAAAATAGAAGAAAACCTTCTAAATCACGGAATGGAAATTACTGACGATCTCGGAACGCTCAGGATGCATGGAACAAATTGAAATACATTCTAAAAATAGCAGGAAAACTTCTAAGGTTCCATTCACAGTTTCGTACTTTTGAGGTGGTCCAAAAATTTCAATATTAGGGGGTAGGGCATGAAATTGGGCTGTAAATTATCCTCTTCCAATAATTTGCCGACTTCTATCCCTCAATCGGATCAATAATGCCCCAAACATGTGAAAAATACTTACTTTCTATTTTTAGACTTGTAAAAACCGGGATTATCTGAGGATCCCGGATCGTTCGCCATTCAAAGCCCGTGATGCTCTCCACTGTGTACTTTGCAAGGGTTATCTTTGTTCACAAATAGCGAAAAAAGTAGATGGATGGCACATATTTCTGCACTGCTCATTTTAATCCTGGGTGGATTCTCTAAGTATTTGCATGGGGTTTGTGGGGCTTGCATTTGCATAGAAACCGCATGGGGGCCCAGTCTTTGGGCATATTTTACGAAAATTCACTGGTCTGAAAGAGGGGGTAGGGGAAAATTTCCCCAATACAGGTTGGGTGATAGTCAGTGCAAGGTGATTTAAATGATGTAATTTTGTTGTCAAGCATTTGATTTAATGATTTAATGGGAGAAATCGGACTGTTCACCAGATTGGATAGATTTATTCTCAGTTTTGGCGGATCTAGCAAAATTAACTGAAAAATGCTCTAAAAACTGTGGACTGCAACCTAAAATGCGGAACGGAAGTAATTTAAATCTCGGAACGCTCGGAACGTTGTTGCTACGAGACGACGTCAAAACTTGATATTCAACGTCACATGATTAAACACACTATGTTATCTGTCGAAAATAACAAAAAATATTAACGAACGACGAGCTTGGCATACAAGAACTCCTTACATTGTTTCAATATGAACACACTACGCCTAATGTACCTTTCCGACCCAAGGGAGGCGACTTATTTATATTCAAAAGCCAGAAAAAGGACGACTGGACAGCAGATGGTCATACGTAAGTAACATAATATATTGTAATTCTATATTTGTCTGCTGAAATTTGCCTGGACAACTCGTCCCATAACAAACTCGGCCCATGACAAACTCGGCCCATAACAAACTCGGCCCATAGAGACTCGGCCCATGACAAACTCGGCCCATAACAAACTCGGCCTCTATTCATAATACTGATACAATATGGATTTTATAGTATGATGATGCCTGTGGGTCTTCACGATGAGAATGGAATCGATCCTCAGACGGCGGTGCATGTGTTCCAGATATATGTACTCCCGCGCTGCTGTATGGCCTTCTAGTATAGGTATGGCACCATCCAAATCCAACCTAGACACACTGGAAAAGTTTCTCAGAACTTCCCTGAAACATATTTTATCTCTACCAATCAGTACAGCCTCGCCGCTGGTACACATACAAGTATTCTACCAGTTGTGGCTACGGTTCATATGGGATAATTGCGCTTTATGGTAGTATTTGTCGTCTGAATGATGACTGAGTGGAGAAACGACTGTGTCGACGTCAGATGTCAGTTAAGTCCTACAATAGTCACAGCTGATTTATAATTGTCAAACAACTCTTAACAACCAGGCTGGTTCATCACTGTTGCCACCTTTGTCTCTACTTGTATGATTGTATGTTGTAATTTCTTCTCTTTTATTATTAACTTTTGCATAATTTAAGTTTTACTTCCACTGCATTTTAAAAAGTAAGTGCAGTAGTTAAAAGAAAGTAGCAATTCATGCATTTTACTGATGCTGTCGTCTTTCCTAGGTTAGTGTGGACTGCCCGTACAGCAGGGAAAGATATCAAAATCGGTACTAATGTCATGTCCTGAGCTTCTTTTCCATTATTTTATATAGACATATTTTATGTACAAAATTTTCATGCTGTGATATTCCTCATTTTCTGTATTTTTTCTCTAGATATTTGTTCACTGTACGTATTGTATTTTTATTGCATGCTGTGATATTTTTTGCATGTTGTTTGGGTGGTTCTTTTTGTTTTATGTCTTGGTGTTTAAATTTTTTGTGCTGTTGGCGCCTTATGTATGTTTTCATATTTTTAGTTAAGTTAAGGTAACTGAGTGGCCACCTATTTGGAAAATAGCTGCTCATTCGGCTTACGATATGTTTCATGGTATAAGTACCTGATTGTTAGTTTGGTTTTTTGCCACCTCGGTTTTTGGAGTTCCTGATCTTTGCCTACTTGTACCTTTTTACTCTTGTTTGTCGACATAAAATCCCTACTGGGTTTATGTTAAATGTTTGTGAATATTCGACAAAAAATAAAATTTCTTTCTTAATCAAATACGGTCTTGACTCGCCGTGTTCCTGTTTGGAAACAAAACTAAGTAAGCCAAAGTGAAGAAGCAGAGTAGCAAGAGCTGTAAAATCATACTGGGTTGAAAGATTAACCTATGAAGCCAGTCTACAATCAATCTTGATTCCTGGAAGATGTCTTTCGTTAATTCCAAGATGTCTGGTAACGCCCACGAAGCAAGCAGGATACCTGTGCGGTTAAGGGTTGTTACGGGAACGTGTATTCTGCAGCGTAACAGAGACAGCTATAACCAATTAGAGAGTATTGCTACTTGTAACGTATGTGGCAAATCAGACGAAACGTTAACCCATTTCCTACTGGAATGCGAGACTTTACAAACATGTAGGCAACCCATTATTACAGAAATAGAACTCGTTTGTACTTCACTGTGTATGACACTCGGAGCCCGATTTGGGCAAATTATTGATACCAGTTCTTGGCTTACCGTATCCCCAGACATTAAAATTTCATCTCTACAAGAAATACACAGTGCACGTCTGTGTTACGCTCTAACGATTCGAGCCACTGGGACTTGTACAAAAAAAGATAAACGAATAATTCTGAATAGTTTACTGGTTTACTGGTGACATGACAAAATAACAAGTTATGACATTGATGTCAAGATTTTGCATGTAAAAAGCATTTGTGGCAGAAAACGTTCTACTCATGTTCAATAAATCGATTACAAATCCAGTGGGTTTTCTCGAATCTATCTATCTGCCTGTCTGCCTAATTTTTTCTTGGCGGTCTCGTGATCGAGTGGTTAAGAGCGCTGATATTTCATTACTGCACCGCCGTGTCTGGTGTGGGTTTGAGCCCCAATAACAAGTCAAGTTCTGCTTGTGGGTGTGTTAGGTATTTTTCATCGAAAGTCTCCCGTTTTCGCCTCACTTACTGATTGGTCCGTGCCATATGAGCTGAAATTACCTTAAGGAAACATTCAGGGTGGGACATTAAAATAACATTATTATTAAACTGGAGCCGAACATAGATTATGCTAAAACGTATGCATGCCTCTGTACGAGTGAATCCTATTTTCACCTATGGTCTTGGGATAAAACCATCGACCGCGAATGAGGGACATTATACCCAAATGGGATAGTCCTCGTGAATAAGGAGTTCTTCAGGGTATCGCTGTTAGTAGCATGCGTATTGTATACAGAGAGTCATGAGATGCGCCGGTATTTCCCATTTGAGGCGCCAGATATTCTATCTTTCTAAAGCGACACTGTACCGAAGTGAACCTTGTAAAAGAAAGCGAAACATGACTTCAGCATGCTCTTTTGTTGGCGATACTAAGTAAGCTGACTTTGGTTTGTGTGTTTTCTTTAATGTTTGCTCTCTGTCAACCGTTGGGTTCATATAAGCGCACAGTTCCGAAGAGCATACAGGTACCACAGGAAAACTTGCAACAAAGTTAGAATTTCTAGATCTACGGGGAAATACGGCTGTAAATTATGTTTTTTGTCTGTTTGTTTGTTTGAACTGATGCCAGTCAGCATCTATGGTCATGTTGGGACATTTTCTCCATTTTATGGGACTTTTATCCAAAAAAGGACGTCATGGCATTCAAAAGGTGCTTATATGTATGGATGGTGTGACTTGAATCATTTTTCCTGGGCAGGCACAGATGGTTAGTCATAGATCAGTAGCATAGAAACTTTGCCTGGAGGCACAAGCGGCCCATCTATTTCTTTTGGCCCCAATGGGTGAGGGCTCGGCCAATGAATTATAAGTAAGATACTTAATTTCAAACAAAAATGAATTTATTTATAAATGGCACACGGTAAATTGTCAAATAAAGTTTAGGAATAAATTATTTCAGTGTATAAGCTTGCACGATTTAGAAAAATGACAAATATCGAGGAGAATTACTAATTGTTCCCAGTTGGGCCTGGAATTGACAACAATATATATTAGTCATAATGCACAAATGTTGTAACTTAGCAAGAAAACACCGCAATCAGAAATTTTACATGAAGTGTCAAGTGACAGAAATGTTAAGATCAATCCATAGGAATTAAGACAGAAGAGTTTACTTTAGCTCGGACGTTAGATCCAATATTTCACTATTCCATCTCTTGAGGAATCATGTTTTTACAATTGCAGATGAGATAAAGCCTCATATGACATTACGTCTTTTTATTATCTCATCGACTGTATTCAATTCAAATTTTAAAGAAATGACAATTTTACACGATGCTCAATAATGTATACGCGTGCATTTAAATAAAGCGTGATTACAATTGTGCAACTTCAAACAACACTCGCAAGCGAACGGCGTCATGTATTTGAAAAACATTAAACTTTTATTAAATCATGTCTCTACTATGAGAACATATAATGTCTATCTCGTTCACTGTCTATTCATCTCGTTCGCTGTCTATTCAGTCAACGCTTTGCAGTAATTGTACAATCCCGTACATGGCCATCAGCTACAAATGCACTGATTTTACATAGTGAGTGTGTATATGTGCATTCTACGGCGCAAGAGCTTCTAGTGCTTCCTCCGGGACTGAGTCAATGACTCGCCCAGTCTTTAAAGTGAGAGCAACCGAAACCACATCTGGCGTACCCACGGAGAATACGGGCCATAGTGGCTCAGACATTTCAGAAACGACAAGGTTCTTGAACCGGAATACAACTTTTTTATTCTTGACGTCAACTATGATCCAGTGGCGTCGTTCAGCGTCAAGGAGAAAGCCATAGTAAAGACGGACGAATGTCCCTGGTGGAGATTTGGTACGGGCAGACAGAGCAGTGTGTGATAACAGCTGACCATTGTGCCATGTTTGCAGGCAAACTTTGCCACACACATGGCATCCCCGAGCACTGACGGACCAGGCGTAAGGGTGGCAATCCACCGTTGAATGTTTGTCGATATATTCTAATTTCGACAACGCAACTTCAAACACGTGTTCCTGGCGAATCAGCTTCTGAACCTTGTACACAATGCCCACTTCGTAATAATAAAAACCAGCCTTCTGTATAGGGCGGCTCGCCATTGCACCACGGAAGTGAACGAAGCGACCAGTCTCACGGCTAGTGCGGACGGTACGATTGCCTTTTGTTGCCTTTGCACGAAGCGTCTTGCCTTCTTCCAATATGTCGATCGAAGGATGAGCAGTGGTTGCATCGAAAACAAACCCCGGACCTGCAAAAGATGACGGACTTTCTATCACGACCGCCTTAACACAAGACTGAGCACAGGACTTGATCAGCATTACCAACACGCGTGTCATAGAAGAAATCAAGTCGGGTTAAGGCAAATATAATGGAATTGGTGCGGATAAATACGGAACATATGAAATCACACTGAGAACATAAATCGAAAATACGGAACCGTTTTCGTGTAGTTTCCAGATTTAACACATTGTTACTGTCTCTCATCAGAACGGATAATTGCAGAAAAAGTTATCTTTCTTCATAGTAGGCAGATATGAAATGCATTATGTAGATTAACGGAATGAGTGCCTGTATTTACGTGTCTAATGAAGACAGCTTCTCGGAGAAGATTGTGAGAACCATAGTCTTGGTTTACTTACATACTATGTCCCCTAGCATGTAGTCTGTGATAGGTGATATGTCACTTGCCTCTAAAATGATAAATCACATATTACAACAGCCATGGCATGAAGCAAAATACTAAGTAATTTAAATTGAGCAAGTTCCCGCCTAAATACCCGTCACCTTTATACTCTTTGTCTCTTAGACGCAACGCCAGACTGATATATGACATTCCTGCTGACGATGGGAAGCCAAATTACGCACTTATATCATAATCAAGTGCGATTGTTAAACCTAAACATTTGTGTTGCTTCAAAATGTAACTTGTTGTTTTGCTATTCCGTAATCTAGTCACGTTATGTTTCTGATAGTTACATGTAGTTTCGTAGATTTCAAACACATTGTCCAAATTTTAAGGCATATTTACCGTACGGCAGTTCAACATAACTGATAACAATGGGTCATGAAAGAACATCCTCAGAAATGGAACGTGAAATGCATGTGTAGTATCTATTAACTAACTATGTTGACTTTTTAGGTTTGATAGACATTATACCAACCGCTTGGAGTGGCAGTTCTGATTGGTCTGCTAATCGCTCCGTCGTCTTGGTCCCCTGCAAACTTTGCCCCTAAAATGGAATAAAGTATGTTCAAAACACGTATTTAATATCTAAGGAAAGAATGCAAATGATGACACTATATTTTATGTATATATCACAGTTGTTACTTATGCCGTATACCTTTAAAACAAAATAATATTAAAGCAAAGATAGTAAACGCCCTTGTTTAGACACTGGAGAATGTATAGCTATGATTCTCACTTAGATTGAGTCTCTCAATGGGTGACGGCGACAACACCCTAAACGCATAGTCATTTGTCATAGGTGTTCCATACAAGTACACAGTAGCTCTATGTTTCCCTTTGGTTGATCCGACATAAGACGCCTTGTAACGTCCATCAGAACGCGTCGTATCATCGACGTTGGCAGTGCGGCGTCTACCGGACGGGTCAACTACGTCTACACGGACGTCAGCACCCCCTGCATTATAAAAGAAACATTATTTGAAATCGGCTAGTTTCGTTATAATAATAGAGTTATAATAAGACTTCTCACGTTATGAAAACGATTTTAGTACTATAGTCATAACATATAGGTAACAATTATGGTCGTCTTCCATTTGAAACTGGAATTTGTAGTTTTTCACTTAAGGTTCAATTATCATTGTCGGCAGCCACAGCTGTTCCTGCTGTATATTTAATTTTACATGTAGGCCCTATTAAAACTGCTTAGTGACAAAGTACGACTTATTATTTCAACTTGTTTTATCGATGGGTATTGAAATAATGTATAAACACTGGCATATCATTCGCAACCTTCACATAAACGTTTTGGCAACTGAGCGGTGAATTTATGGGTGATTCAGCAAACTTCACCCACTTACCCTGCGATTGTTGCACTCCTTCACTGTCATACAGTGTTATATTCATGACTGTCTGTTCTCGGTCAAGCTCGACATCCGCCACGTCAACATGCGTGTTCGGTAGATATGCTGACGTAGTCCAGATTTCGCCCATTTCCCGTGTATACTTGACAAACTCTTCCCCCGTATGATTATTTTTGAACTTCAACTCATCATTATCATGTGGAATTGTGTCAAATTCTTCATCTCGGAGATTGTTGAGTCGGCTGATGATCGTGTCTTTGAAAAAGAGAAATTCGGAATCTGTCCCATAGGTCGTTATACTCGTTGCAAATTCATTTGCGTCTTCCATACTATTGATATGGAAGTTGAGACTATCTAATTGCGTTTCTAGTCTTTTTGTTTTGTCTTTTACCATGGAATGTGCTTTATCTTTGAGTTCATTTCGACGTCGCTCTAAGGCCTTGATAGTGTTGTCGAAAGCATTATCAATATTTGTGGTTACTGTATTCAAATTCATTTTCAGACTTTCCAGCGTGCTCTCTATTGAGTTAGCTGTATCCTGAGCAGACAGCGTTCTGTGTTTTACATCAGACATGAGTCCTTCTACAGATCGCTTCACCTCAGAATGAACGTCATGAATCTCGCGTATGTCGTGACCTTTCGACTCCGGGTGTTCGGCGACAGCGCAAAGTGCACAGATGGGGCGGTCGCAGGATTCAGACTTGCAAAAGAACGCATAGGGCTGCTCCTCGTGGCCAGATATGGTACAAGTGTGTGGTTCTTGGTAGTCATCCAGCGGTGCGTCCCGGAGCTCCTCCACTGCGACAATGGTGTGTTTCTTCGTGACTTTAGTTCTCTTGTGAGCGTCATAGCATTCGGTACACAGGAACTGTGCACACTGCCGACATCGGTATTTGGCCTGTTTCGTCTTGCTATTACACTCCTGACACGTAATATCAGGATTTCGCCGTTGAACTTTAAGGTGATCGATAAGGTATTGCCTCGTCTCATCTATACGGAACAGACCTATGTCACCATTGGGAACGCTGTGTCGCGTGTCACATGTAGGACACTTGATGAAGCCACGCATCACAGTAGATTCAAGACAGGAGATGCATATGGCGTGCAGACAAGGAAGGATCCTCGGAATGTGAAGGAGGTCGTCATACTCTTTCATACAAGAGGAACACTCGATGTATTGTTGACGAACATCCTCCGGTTGCACAGGCGGCTTGTTGTAAGTTGCCATGGTGCTGCTGAATACAATAAATCGTCATGTTAACAACAGGTATAACATAGGTATAACAACACACATGTCTTAAGAGCAATATGAACAACCCTTTACCAATAAGGCGGTCATAAAATAAGCTTTAGTCAAAGAAACAAGGCTGTCGTGCACAAATATGGGAGCAGACAAGCCATAGTAAATATATGTACAAATCAAATCAGAGCTGCACAGTAAAGAATTACGTGGAGGCGTCAATCGATTTTACGGGACCCAAACCGCAGACCTTTACGGGTTCTATCAAAGTGATAAATTAGAGAATAGTTCTGTGAAAAACGTCTATAGGAAAAAATATTTCAAATTGGTAAAATAATAAGTGAGATCTTTGTTAGAGAGAGAGAGAGAGAGAGAGAGAGAGAGAGAGAGAGAGAGAGAGAGAGAGAGAGAATTACCTCTGCATTATGATAATCGCTTATTCTTTGATTGTGGACGAACACAGATCTCTTTGTCTTATTATAGGTTGTGATTGTATGTGCTGCTTCGTGACAAAATTACGAATACAAACCAAGGTTCAGGTCTGGCAAGAGCAAAATTAATTTCTGGCCTTTTGTAAATATATCTAACAAATCAAGATTTTCTTGAGGGGGGAGGGGGGGGGCATGCGATGTCATGGAAGGCTGATTAATCTAGATATGTATGCTAAGTCCCTATGTTTTTGTCCTGATGCGGCTTCCCCTTCTGACACACTATCGTTTTTTTTTCCATTGAATGATTTTGTATGAATATCTTAGCTTTAACTGTGGTGTTGTTTTGTTCTTCTTTAACAATTTTAATTTACATTCACTCAACCAGTTTAATGCCACATGGGCATGTATTTACTGATAAACGTTCTATTGTTTTGCTAAAATTCTATGCTAATTCTCTTTTTGTCCAGGGCATTTCATTCGCGAGGATTTGACCTTACAAATATTCGCGGCTACGCTCACTCTTATTTTTTATTTAGGAATTGCCAGTTAATGATGTAAGAAATGTGACCAATGTCACATTGGTAATTTGTCTCACAGCGTGGCTAGGCTCCCACATCAACAGCTAGATGCAGTAACCGATCTTGATTGTATACACGTCAGGAAAACATGTCCGTGCAATGAATATCCCACAAAACCCCACTTTTATATAGTAAAACCTATTTTCCTTATTATTGACCCAAAACATAGATTGTGGGTACTCGATAGAACCGCCTCGGCGAGGCGGTTCTAGCGTGTACATGTACTTACAATTAATGTTTTGAGCAAAATATTAAAAACATCAAACTTTTTCCAATAAAATTTTCCATTTTTACAGCCGAAAAAATCTCTGTATATTGCATGGGCGTGTTTTCGTAATGATGCCATATTTGCCCATTCTATTTCGAAATTTCTCCAGCCAAGTGCACGGAGAATGTTCTGTCCAGTTTTGTGGATCTGGAGAAGGGTCATTTAATTCCAGGGATCTGTGGAGAAGGGTCATTATTTTCAGGCAAACATGTTGGGTTTTAGTAAGCAGGGAGCAGGGATCTGATGAAAACATTTAAGGGAGCCGGAGAGAAAAGTCATTTTTCTTTCAGGGAATAGGGGGCTAAGACCCTCCCGATAGGACTTCAAACATGTTAAATGATTGTCAACATCCAAGAGTTTGAGTTTGATGGTGTCGCGTAACACATATGATACATGCCTCACTACTATTAGTCGGAGATGCAATAATGAAAAGCTAAATATATCAGTTTGGTAGGTAAACATTTCTAGTGCTCTAAGAAAATGAATACCCACACTTTACGTGTTCGTTCACAACTACGAGAGTTATTGACGTTCGAAATTCTTAAGTGGTGTATAGTAAGTAAATGGAAATGGCAGGAACACTCCAAAAAACTTAAATTTTCGCATATGAAATGTCAGTTTCTTCATTGTTTTACATGTGAAAATATATTTTTATTTTTCAAATACATAGTGTAAGTCCTAATATTATATTTGATTTTTCTATATTTTATGACATAGCATGTAATAAAAACATTATTATCGGGCTCAGATTTCTCATATTTTTACATTAGGCATATTACGTTAGTGATAATATATTTTTGGAAGAAGAGAATAATGCTACTTGCCTAATAATGCTAAGCGCCAAGCCAGACAGCCACTGGTACCATTTAATGCATTTTGTATGGCGCGGCCGGGACGGGAACCCATGACCTATCGCTTCCGAAGCCGCGCACTCTTTTTTTTTTTTTTTTTTTTTTTTTTTTTCTTTTTCGGTTGTTGTTGTTGTTGTTGTTGTATTTTTTAGTCATGTCGGTACGGAGCCAACTCTTCCTGGGTTTTACCATTACTGTAGGGTGTTAATGTGCCTTGCACGGTGACGCTTGTGGGGATCGAACCCAGGACCTCTAGATTCGGAGTCCGACGCTCTACCACTAACAATTGTGAATGTCAGTCACGGTGATGTTTGAAGCAATTTTGCGTCCGTTTCCTTGGGTAGGTTGGGTTGGCCAGAAATGTTGTCGGGTTCCTGATGCCGGAAAGATTGTATAGTGGACAGAACCATATAGAAATGGATCGATAGAATTCATAGATGGTTTGGATGGACCTCTAAAATGGTAAGTACAGTCAGAACGGTGAAAATCTAGTTTTTATGGTAGATCGAACTCAGTCTGGTCTGACCTGAGTGACCTCGTCTTGAAATTCCCGAAAGAGACGACTGCTGTTTATGGGCATCTCTCCCTATTTACCGGACAAAACATCTACTGTTCGCGCAACAGCACTATCTGGATTTAAACTCTTGTTAATGGTCGAACTCACTCTGACCAGAGTGCTCATCGTGTATGACCCCACCCCTAGTTAAGGACTCGGAGGTTAAGTAGCACAATCATGTGCTTATAATGTATGCGTTCGGGGTTCTTAACATTTGTAACATTTTCACCAATGGTAGACAATTTACCGATGTTACCATTGGTAATGCCATTTGGTATCAATGGTACAAACTCACTCACATAACTGTCATCTCCTCGATACTGAAGTCGGGCTAGACAGCCTCTGTAGGTACATTCTTGTAGTAGTCTCTCTATTTTTGGAAGAAGAGAATAATGCTACTTGCCTAATAATGCTAAGCGCCAAGCCAGACAGCCACTGGTACCATTTAATGCATTTTGTATGGCGCGGCCGGTACGGCAACCCATGACCTATCGCTTCCGAAGCCACGCACTCTTACCTACTAATTAAGCTATCGGAACCGGTAAATTCTACAAATCGTTTTTTTTTTTTTTTTTTTTTTTGGTTGTTGTTGTTGTTGTTGTTGTTGTTGTTGTTGTATTTTTTAGTCATGTCGGTACGGAGCCAACTCTTCCTGGGTTTTACCATTACTGTAGGGTGTTAATGTGCCTTGCACGGTGACGCTTGTGGGGATCGAACCCAGGACCTCTAGATTCGGAGTCCGAGTAGTAGTCTCTCTGTCAACTACCAACATATTACAGCAAATAATGCAGACAAAATACGGCATGGGTCACAGGAAAAGTCGAGTTATTCAATATGGCGAGCCTGAAAAGTTTAATGAATTTCTCAAAGAAGCACTATTTTTATCATATTTGCAAATGCAAATTTAATAAATAACCCAATATAATTAGAGTAAATAAAAATGACAAAAACGAGTTAGACATATAAAATTGATCAGTATGATATCGTTTCCCAATGGTAGCATTGTTACCTATGGGCTACGTTCGGGGTTCTCCCGATGGTAAAATCTGCAAATCTACCAATGGTACTGTTGGTACCATTTGTAGATCAAAGGGTGGAATTTTTATCATATTGATCAATACACCTCACTTGTTTTTTTGTCTTTCTTATTTACTTCATGTATATTGTGTTATTTATAACATTTACATTTGCTTGTATGACAAAAGTATTGCTTATTGGAAAAGGTCCCTCAGGACCTTTTCCACAGTGTTTACTTTGAATATGAAGAAAATTGTACCCATGATCGACCGCTCTCCCTCAATTACGCCTTTTGTCACATAAAGCGCTTACTAAAAACTAGTGAACCCGTCTATAGTGATTAGACAGTTCACCGCAATCAATTTAATTTATCAAATGTTGACACTCCCCGTCAAATAGCAGTAAATATCTAGCAAGCAGTCTCGATCGTGGTGACTGCTTATCATAGTGCATCTAGGTTTACATCGTATATACCCTGATGAGGGGTACAGAAACTATAGAAACTCTATACGGCTGACTTTAAGTCCATCACATCGCACTATAGGTCTATTTCTGGTAGTGTGGCTGCAGGTCAAAATTCAGAACTCTGTCACAAATTGACTTCACTGCAAATTGGTTTTCTACAAATCGACATATTGATTGTAATCGTGTTCCCCTTACTATTGGCTTTCATTCCATAACATCAAAAATTTTGGTCATTGCCTTGAGCAACAGATACACGCACTGGTCAATGTCGATTACAAGAAACGACATTCATGTATAGGAAACGAAACTGAAATGTATGAGAATCGAAATTAATGACGAACCAGAGACTCAACAACACTGAAATCTAGAGCAAAGGGAATCTCTTATAACAAACGGCTGCTGACCTTTTCATTGGTTTCTTTTTAAAGAAGCCAACTTGTTTACGAAATTCATGATATATTTTTAGGCTCACATTGCGTGCGTTCGTAGTTTTTTCCAATGGTAAAAATGGTACCATTGGTAGACAAATTCCGTTCAAGGTTTTACCAATGGTACCATTGGTAATGCCATTGGTACAAATGGTACCAATGTTACCAACATACGGCAGCAAATGGTGCAGACAGAATACAGCGTGGGTAATTCTACCAACGCGGGAAAAGTCACGTGATTCAATATGGCGAGCCTAAAAATATATTATGAATTTCGTAAATAAGCAATACTTCTGTCATACATGCAAATGTAAATGTTATTAATACCACAATATACATGAAGAAAATAAGAAAGACAAAAACAAGTGAGGTGTATTGATCAATATGATAAAAATTCCACCATGTGATCTACCAATGGTACCATTGGCAGCAGGAAAACGTTCAGGGTTTTCTGGTTACCATTGGTAAAAATGGTACCAACAGTACCATTGGTAGATTTGCATATTTTACCATAGACATAATTGTTCGTCACCTTCGGAAAACTCCATAGACTTCAATGTATTTTCATATTTGCAAGAAAAAGTATCCTGCTTCTCCTGGTCAACACAATTTCTTATTTTTGGTGTCATTTGAAAGGTAAAAGAATAACGCAATAAACAAAGGTCGTTTCATTAAATTCCATGCATGCGTTTTCAAGCTACAAATTTTTAAAAAGTCGCGAGAATTTTTTCGGCAATTTTTAGGCAACGTCACCACTGACGTCAATGGGAAAGTGTCTTTTTCAAAATTTCGCTAAACTTTAAACTTTTGTATTTCAAAAGTGAAAAGTCGAAACTTCACCAAATGACCTTTATTTATTGCTTTATTTATTTAACTTTCCGATGACACCAAAATCATAAAAATATGTCGACCAGAAGAGGCAGGATAATTTTTATTGTAAATGTGAAAATACATTAAAGTCTATGGAGTTTTCGAAAGTGACGAACAATTATGTCTATTGACTTTATCTTGTGAAACATCACGAGCCGCAAGTCATAACGGCGATATTCGGGGTAGCGTCAACCCAGGTTGCTAAGCATCGCAGCAACACTGTCATACGAGGAATATTGATTTGAGACCCATCGTACAGCCCTCCTTTAAACCATTTCAATTGCTTCTATGTTTTTGTCAGTGAGAGGGGTCCATATGGTGGAGGCATATTCAAGTTTAGGCCCGACAAAAGTGTTATAGGCTCATTCTTTGACTGTTTTTTTTTCTTACATTTCTTTTTACGTAACCCAAAGTGCGATTTGCCTTAGTGAGAATTTCCTTTCTATGCGTGTTCCAGATCAGGTTTTTTTAGATACTTACCCCAGGGTAACGTGCACTCGAAAGTCTCACCATGTATGGTATACTGGGAGTGGATAGGCCCATTTGCTTTGATGATGTGCAGAACCTGACATTTACTAGGATTGAAACCCATGTCCCAGGTTCGTTCCCAAGTTTGTAAGGTGTCTAGATCCTTTTGGAGAGTACTGTCATTTTGATTGTCAACAGTGAGGTATACTTCAGTATCATCTGCAAAAAAGGCTGACATATGATTGAATGTTTTCAGGGAGATCGTTAATGTAGAGCAAGAAGAGTAGTGGACCAAGAACGGAGCCTTGTGGCACACCTGATGTATCTGATACCTCTGGTGAACACTCCTTCTCAAGCACTGCAGCCTGGGTTCGACCCCAAAGAAAAAGACTGATCCATTTTAGGGTATTGCCTTTAATGCCATGAGTGGAAAGTTTAAATAAAATTTTTAGATGGTTCTCCTCATCGAAGGCCTTGCTAAAATCTAGCAAGACCAAGTCAATCTGGTGACAGTTTGATACTGTTCTCCACAAACCCTCGACAAGTTCAAGAAACTGTGTTTCGCAAGAGCGTTTCTCACGAAAGCCATGCTGTAAGCCATACAGTATATTGTGTTTGTTCATATGCTGGGCAACATTTTAGGCAACAATGTGCTCCATGACATTACACAAAATACAGATCAACGAAATTGGCCTATCTAGGTGTCACCCCTCTACTAAATTACTTCCGGGGTCGTAGGATGCCTGAATAGTTCCTAAGAAACATTCTGCTGGCTTCTTCAAAGGTGAGGTATTCACTCATTTGTGTTAATTTTTGGATACAACTGATTTTAATTTTTAATTTGATACGCATTCTACCAATTTAAGGTATAATACATGATATCATGGAGGACTATATCTTCTGCGTTGGAGTGACAAAAGGTCATGGTGGGACACTGCGGTCTTCCGTTCTACTTACTGTCAGAGGTCAGTGTGTATGTTCAAGTTAATTTTGTGAAAAACTGAACTGGTCATGATGTGCGAGTGTATCTATTTTTGAAGAGCTCTGGTACTGAATTTTATCAATCTAGGGTAAATTATTTATCAGTGAATGTTGTGGAACTATGCACAGTGCTGTGAATGGGCATATAATGCATTGTTTTCAATGGGAGCCATCGAGGGTGGTCTGTAACCGTAGTTTGCGGTTCAATATTACCTAATCAATCCATGTTCTATAAGCTCCTCAAATATTTTATAATGAGTTACCTCCCTTCTAAGGCTCAGAACATAGTCAAACTCAGCAATCAGAAGATTTCGAGCAATATTAGATGTGCATGTTTTACTTTTAAAACAAAAGCAAGTGTATATAAGAATTAGAGTCACTGTAGTCGTGATAACATTACCAATGGTAACTACTCGGATCCAAAATAGGTTATTATTGGATGACTGTGTGTCCAAATTCGCATCTCTTGTGAGAGCCAGGGACTAATAATAATTTCCCTCCTGGCGCACGCCCCCTGGTGAGGTATTGTCAATGTGCGTGTCACCAGTAAACCATTCAGATTCAGATTGGATCCGAGGTAACTAGAAACCCCGGAAAATGTTAGCTATGTTAAGATTAGGAAATTTGCAAATTTTACCATTGGAAGAACCCCGAACGCACAAAATAAAAGCTTGAGACCTACTGAAACCCCATCACTATTGTCTGTGACGAAAAACGATCAAAGTTTTTACACATTCTAATGGGGAGATTTTTATAAAAATAAAAATATTTAATTATGAACACGAAGATCTAGTATATTCATGAATAATTATTAAAACAATGGTTCCTCATTCAACTAAAATATTAAAGCCTCCTTTTTCTTTCTTTTGAGTTCTGATTTTTGATTGGTTAATTGCCGCGGATATATAAAGCATTGTCACGTTCTAGCGGCACAGTTTGAAAATTTCTCAAGCAACATCGTTGTCGTCCATGTTGAAATAATTCGCCTACCCACCCGAGGCCCCTTTTTAGCTCACCTGAGCCGAAGGCTCACAAGGTGAGCTAATAGGATAGCCATGATCCGGCGTCCGTCGTCCGTCGTCCGTCGTCGTCCACAATTTCAAAGATCTTCTTCTCTGAAACCGCTTGGCCGATCTTGTTGAAATTTTATATGGAGCCTCCTTGGGTAGTGGCATTTCAAGTTTGATCGCGAAATCCAGGTCACATGACCAAGATGGCCGCCACGCTCATATATGGTAAAAACCGTTCAAAAATCTTCTTCTCCAGAACCGGTGGGCCGATTTCCACGAAACTTGGCATGTAGCATCGGGGACTTCAGCCCATCATAGTTTGATAAAATGATGACCCTTGGATGACCTTGACCTATTTTACGGCAAGGTCAAATTTGGAAACATAGGCTTTTACATAGGAAGAAGTGAAAACTATGGATTTTTTTGTAAACTATTGCAGCCTGAGGTCTGAAAAGTGGTAGATGCAAACAACTAATGGAGTAGATGAAGGTATGTGATTAATATAGGTCAAGGTCATCTCTTGACCTTGGCCAGTCTGTTGTCCATACACACTTTTCAAAGATCTTCTCTGAAACTGCTTGGCAAATGAAAGTGAAATTTTATGTGGAGCATCCATGAGTAGGGGAGACGAAAGTTTGATCGCGAAATCCAGGTCACATGACCAAGATGGCCGCCACGCCCATATATGGTAAAAACCTTTCAAAAATCTTCTTCTCCAGAACCGGCAGGCCGATTTTCATGAAACTTAGTATGTAGCATTTGGGACTCCAGCCCATCATAGTTTGTTGAAATGATGACCCTATGATGACCTTGACCTATTATACGGCAAGGTCAATTTTGGAAACATAGGCTTTCACATGGGAAAAGGCGAAAACAAACTATTGCAGCCTGAGACCTGAAAGTTGCTAGATGCAGACAACTTATGGAGTCAATGAAGGTAAGTAATTATTTAAGGCCAAGGTCATGTCTTGACCTTGGCCCAAGGTCATTTAAATATTAAAATTAAAATTATGGTTTTCTCAGAAATCACTGGGTTTGGAAACTATTGCAGCCTGAGACCTGAAACTTTGCAGATGCAGACAACTTGTGAAGTCAATAAAGGTGTGTGAGTATTCAAGGTCAAGGTCATTTCATTATGACTTAATACTCCAAGATCAGGCTTCAGGTGAGCGTTCTCAGGACCAATGGTCCTCTGGTTGCTTGATAGTATAGCTTAATTTGTTTGTTTGTATTCTTGTATACATGCTGAGACGGATTAGGTTAAAATATTAACTTCAAGTTAATGATTTACTTTAGCTTTCTTGAGTTGCAAGCACTTCAAATGCTTGTGATGCTGATTACGTATGAAAACAAATTGATGAGGCCCTCCCAGGGGGGGTCTTTGCTCCCTGCTCCCTGAAAGAAAAATGACCTTTCTCCCCAGCTCCCCAAAATGTTTTTCCTCAGCCCCCTGCTCCCTGCTCCCTAAAACCCCAAAATCTCCCCAAATCCCGGAAAATAAATGACCCTTCTCCCCAAATCCCTGAAAATAAATAGCCCTTCTCCCTGAATCCCCAAAACCCCTGGGAGGGCCTCATTGATTGTTTCATTGATTAACATGGACAAATTAACAAGTTAGGACAAATTATATATTTATATTGAAATTTCGGATTTCATAGTCATTTATTTCCTAATGCATCAGGTGCAGGTGGGTGCGCATGCGCACGTTCGTGACGCTTCCTGTTTTCAGGAACCTATTTTGGACTAAATTCTAAATTTAGCCACCCACCCCACACCTGAGGTGATGATCAGAAATTGATCGACTCAGTATCAGAAGATAGCATCACAGTTTGTTGTCTGCCCATTGGATTTGTTAGTTAACTGACTATAAGTAGATCTAACGTGCTCTCTGTCCGTTTTATTAGATCTTTGTTTAGGATAACTGATAATATTTAGATATAATATTCAAACTGTTTAAATGAATTATACAAACTTAGGATACCTAACTATATATTGTAATTTACATGGTTCAAGCTCACTTGAGTTATAAGCTCTTGGATGAGTTTTAGATTTGTTGTGCTCTGGCGTTATAATGCTAGTTTTGCTTGGTAACAAATTAAACGTAAATTTGAGCTATTAGGATTTGGTTAAAAAATGTTGCTTAGGAGAGAAATGAATAATTTGTTTGTTTTTGTCCACTTTTTCTTTTTATTTCCTTACAAACGTGGCACGAAAAACAATTTGCTTCCCATTTGGAAGAGTAGCGAAAATAAAAATCTTTGCGTCACTCAACGTGGGACATCATCTACATCTACATCTACATCTATACGTTGAACCGTCATGCTTGACTATTACTCAACGGGTTTGACTTCAGGTGGTAACGCAAGAAAAAGATGAAAAACAAGAGAATATAGGCAGTTAGAAATGAGTACAAGAATAAGGAGATGTTGAATATATATAATAAGTAAATTATAAACATATTAGTATGATCATAAATAATAAGAATACAATAAAAGGGAGAAAGAAGGAGGAAAGTGTTCCCAGAAGCTTTTGGCCCACTAGGCAAAGACCAAACTGCCTTCCTTGCAGGTACCAGGGCCCTTACGTCCCCGACAGCATAGCTCCCCGCCTTGGTGAGTTACTAAGCAACTGGGCCCCTACCTAAATTTACTTGAGAGAGAGGGTGGGTAGCCCCTTCCTGAAAGATGCCAGTGAAGGGGCCTCAGCCATAGAAGCTGGGAGAGAATTCCATAGAGGTATAGTCCGGGGGAAAAAGCTATATTTAAAAGAATCCGTTGATGTAGATATCTGTCTAAACTTCCTGGAGTGGGCTGCTCTGGTTCTTGCTGTAGAAGGGGTAAGATACTTGGCGGCTGGTATGTCAATTAGGTCCTCGACTACTTTATATAGGAGGCTGAGCTGTATCTTTGCCCGTCTGGTTTCTAAGGTTTCCCATTTCAGGTGGTCAAGCATGGAGGTTACGCTGCTGGTGTTTCCATATCTGTTTGTAGCGAAACGTGCAGCGCGGTGTTGAACCATCTCCACTTTCTTGATTTGGTCTCTGTTATGGGGGCTCCATACGCTACAGCAGTATTCCAGATTAGAGCGCACCATGCAAAAGTAGGCATTGGCTTTTGTTTCTTCTGTACCGGCCTTTAGGTTACGTCGCAGAAATCCAAGGGTGCTATTTGCCTTCTTTGTGATCCGATCAATATGCGGTTTCCATGACAAGGACCAGTGTAAGTCCACTCCCAAGTATTTGGTACATTCTTGGACTTCGAGAGTGTGTCCCTTGAGTTTGTACGGATGCTTGATTGTTGATCTGGATCTGGGTCTAGTGACGCTCAGTACACTACACTTTTGAGGGTGGAATTCCATTCCCCATCTGTGTTCCCATTCTGCCAGTTTGTATAGGTCCTGCTGGAGAAGCATACAGTCCTCTTGGTTTCTGACTGTCCTATAGACGATACAGTCGTCGGCAAAAAGTCTTGTTTGGGAAGTAAGGTTGTCCGGTAGATCATTGATGAAGAGTAGGAACAGCAGTGGCCCTAAAACAGATCCTTGGGGAACTCCACTAACAACAGGTGCGCTATCAGATGTTACGCCTTCGATGATAACATTCTGTGTCCTGTCAGTGAGGAAGTCAGCAACCCATCTATGTATGTGTCCTCTGATCCCATAGTGATGGAGTTTCTGTAGGAGGCGTTTATGCGGAACACGGTCAAACGCCTTGGAAAAGTCGAGGATGACCATGTCCGTCTGTGTTCCTTCGTCCTGTGCTTGGGATAGCTCGTGTACCAGTGTGACCAGTTGCGTTTCACAGCTCCGTCTTGCTCGGAAACCGTGTTGGCAGTCGGTGAGTATTTTGTGTTGGTCCACATGCTTCATCACATTGCTGACAACCACATGTTCAAGAAGCTTGCAGCATAAACAAGTCAATGACACTGGGCGATAGTTCGCCGGGTCGTAGCGTTGTCCCTTCTTGAATATTGCTGAGACGTTAGCCTTCTTCCAGTCAGTTGGTACTGTGCCAGTCTGTAGTGACTTATTGAAGATGGTCGCCAAGAGTGGAGCGAGGTCTTTGGAACATTCCTTCAAAAGTCTGGCCGGGATCATGTCAGGTCCTGATGCCTTGTGTGGGTTGCTCTTGTGCAGCAGCTTTTCCACCCCTTCTTCAGTAACTGTAAAGTCCTTCATACAGGGGTATGGTACACCTTCTGGCTCTGGGACGGGACTATCCTGGTCTTCTTGTGTATATACAGACTGGTACTGGCGGCTTAGGATCTCTGCTTTGTCCTTGGGAGCATTAAACAAACGGCCACTATCCTTGAGAGGTGCTACTCCAGTTGTGTCTTTCCTAAGTGACTTGATATAGCTCCAGAAGCGCTTCTGCTTGGGCTGTTGGTCAGAATCTGGGTCTCCTACTTCAATGATGCTACGGAATATTGTCGCAAATAATTGTGACGGGTTATGAAGAGTTACCCAACTGGTAAATCCATTCTGTATTTGGGGCAAGGATGTTATCTTCTCTCTCATTGGTTGTTCTATTTTAAGGCAGATCAACACCGGTATCCATGACGTCACGCGACGGGTCTGATATATCGAAAGGAAAATGTCAGTTTCAGCCGAAAACATTCCTGATTTCTTTCTATTGAACTCTAATTTTTGCCCCATATTTTATTTCTAAATACATAATTAAAAATTAAATAACTACAAAAATATTCTATATCCTTCATATTGCCAACATATTGGAATATTCTTTACTTCGGATTTAGTCCTTCCTTCTGGCGCACCAACCTGAACTTTTGACGATCTCTTGAGAAAAAGAATTAATGAACGATATGGCTCAGAATGAATTAAGATTTCGAGTGAAAGATTTGATCTAGAATGACTGAATAACGTGGTATTACAAGCTTAAGACATTGGAAATTACTCTCATGCTGAAATTTTAAGAGATCTTACAAGAATTCGCTTTTAATAATCCGATTTAGGAACGGATATTTTTGTGACAACAGATGAAACCACGAGAATAACAAACCCTATTTTGGCCCTGCTAAAACATTATTTTAGCAAATTCTTACTCCTGTGACAGGTAAGGAAACATCAGTTCATTATTCCAAACTTAAGGCTTCTAAATGACCCTAATTAGAGTTTGATTCAATCCACAAATTTTCCGTTTTAGATGATCGACCCAATTAAGAAGGTGAAGGTCATTGTCTGAGAATTCTGAATTTGTCAACATGCAACAGCTAGTATGTTACCTAAGTATCAGTTTAGCTCTGTTGTGTACCAGTTTGTGACAGTCTGTTAATGCAGTCTGTAAACGGCTCCGGAAACCATATGTTTAAGAGCAATTTGAAAATGTGCTAAAGGGCTGCCACATCCGGAGCTGAGCCTGAGGTGCCGCTACTAAATGTGATATGCCAGCCCGCATGAGCTGAGGTGATGATCTAGGGTAAATACATTGAATTCCGGATAATCGTGCAAAAATGGATGTTTCTACACACTCCTTTCGTAATAGTTTTTGTCAGTTTTGGTCACTCAAGTGGAATACCCTTATCACCAATATCTGTAGACCAAAACATAGAGCTGTCTCAACGCCAATACGTTCCTTGTCGTTAGATGATGTTTACACTCGCCATATCCTTATATGTCTACAATATCTATACTAATTGCAAGTAATTGGATTCTTGAGGAGAAACTTATTTTCTTGCCTCCAAGATGTTAAAGAAGCAGCTTATGAAGGACTGGTGCACCCAGTCCTGGAATATGGAAGTTCTGTTTGGGATCCTCATACTACAGGCCTCCAGGAGGAATTGGAGTACAGAATCGTGCCGCTAGATGTGTAACTAGGAATTACACTTTTGAGGAAGGAAGCATGACTGGCATTCTTGGGAATCCCTCAAGAACAGGAGGACGGATAATCGACTTATATTGCTATACAAAGATCTGAAGGGTATAAAGCCAGAATACCTACAGATGACCTTATCCCCAAGAATAGGCATTGTAGAGAAAGTCACTCCAAGGCATTTCAGCTTCCATCTGTTAACATAGAGGCCTATAAATGTAGTTTCTTTCCCCAGACTATCAGGTACTGTCCAGAGTGACCTCCCTGACTCTGTTTTCTACTGCTGAAATGTCAGATGATTGTGTGTCCAAGTTTGCTTCACTCGTGCATTCTAGGGACTAATTTCTCTCCAATCCGAACCCTTTGTGAAATAATGTCATTTGGCATGTCACCAGTAAACTATTCAGATTAGACCAAGTCGCTTTGTCAAGTTTATGTTATCCTTTTTCAGGGCTGAGGCTATCCATACGACTGTCTTGCAGATAACGCCGCTTATCGGCAAGACAGTCATGGGGATAGCCAGTGCTATCTGCATGATCACAGTGTATATCCGAGCGTATGCAGAACAGACGGTTACGGAACGGACAGACGTTTACAGGAGCACGCGCTTTTTTGCGCCAAAAATGTTTTGTACAGTTTTTCATCCAAAACTGTACGCTTCGAATGTATTGTTATATCGGCCTTGCATGTCCATCTACTATCTTCCAAAACACCATAATTTCCGGCATGGAAGCCTTGTAGTTTAAGCAGAATTTTGTTGCTTAGCAACAAAAACATTACGGAGCGGAACAGTCTACAGATTCGTTTATGTTACGGGGCGGAACAGACGTAGCCTACGAAACAAACAGACGAATCAGCATACGGAGCGGTCACAGACGGCCATGAATACTACATGAACAACACTGTGATGTCAAATATAACACTTTGCGGCAACCTTCTGTATTGTCGCACTCGAACGTGACCAGATGGAATACACCTGGTGACCTGGATCAGCATCGTACATGTATCAGAATAGCATCGACTATGTTGTGAAAACAAAATGTTGTTTGGGGGCAAACAGCAGATCAGAGAGAGAGGGGGGAGAGGTCCCGATAGCTCAGTGGTAAAAGCGCCCGCTTCGGGGGCGAGATGTCGTGGGTTCGCCCAGGCCGCGCCATATCAAATGTGTTAAAATGGTACCAATGGCTTCCTTGGTGCTCAGCATCACGTGGCAATCACGGCTTTTCTTCTTCACCTATAAATATAGTATCACTAATAGTGCATATCTAACAATAAATTCTAAACTAAAAGACTGAAAAAAGTCAGAAAAGGTCCGATAATAAGATTCATGTCTGTTTTAACCGGAGGTCTATATGGAAGGCTGGCATTCGTGCTGAATACGTTAGTAATATAGAGACCCTAAAATTTCGGTCAAAGGAAAAGGTTCCCTGTTTGCATACTCAGTCCTTAAGCAAAGTCATCAAGCGAACACCCACCTCCGTACACACCGGCGGGAGTACTCTCCAAAGCATCGGTCATATATTCCAAAGTCTTTCCATATATGAATGATGCGTGAGAATCAGCCAAGACGCCGCAAAAGGGAGCTTGCGGCGGGAGATAAAATCTTTGGCGTGATTTGAAAGCATATATGATTCTGTCATGCATCTTACTTATTTGATTTACTCGCAGTTTATTACTATTTAGCCATGCTTGTGCATATTAACACGATGAAGCATCGGAATATGAACATGATGAAGCTACGTCTGTTCCGTTTCGTATGGAAATGCGTCATTTCGTCTGTTCCGCTCCGTAACAAACGACTGTACCGCCCCGTAACCATGAAATTACCATACGCTTCAGAAAAAAAAACAAATCTTGGCTATTTTTACTGGAAAACATATAAAATATTTAATGTCTGGTGGTTCAGGACATATTTAACTACATACGGACTAAATCCAAAAGGTTGACAATGGCTTATTTTGCAAGCAATCTCGACACACAGCCAAAAAAATTACAAAATATGTCATTTTTCACACGTCTTGGGCAGTTATGGCAAACCCCCTGAAAAATCATTGTGCTCTTGAGCACAGACAACTAGACGGGTATGTATGCAACACATCTGCTCTAGTTTGGTCTCAATATTTGCATTAGTCACTTTAAAAGGAAAAACGGAAAAACATTTTTGGCGCGAAAAGGCGCGTGCTCCTGTAAACGTCTGTCCGTTCCGTAACCGTCTGTTCTGCATACGCTCGGATATACACTGTGATGATGGGACAATGAGGTTTTCTAACAAGTTCAATGGCCTCAAGGTAATCAGAGATCTCGAGGATGCCAGATTCGGCGTCCCGGGACGAGAAAACCTGGGCTCGGATGCATAATTCTGCCAAAAGATGATTCCCGGGACGCAAGATTTTTTCGCCGTGAGACTTCCCAAAATTCCCATCTTTACCTTGGCTTTGTTGTTTATTAGCTCCAAGAATCAATTATCTCCAATCAAGATAGGGATTACTCTAATTAACGGTGTTGTCTCAATGCAAATTAGACATGCTATAAAGTTTCACGCCTCCGGCGCCTGGTCAATGTGACGGTCGTGTTCAAAACATGTGTCTTTGTGTAAACATGTTATGGTTGATTGGTCAGCTACCGTAAAACAATTTACTTCTTTAACAGTCATAAAATCTTGTGAAAACCTAGTGATTTTCATTTAATGATCAATTGAATTACATAAACAATTAAAAAAAAGCAAAAAATTTATACTTTTGGACCGATTTTTATCGCACCTGCTTATAGCAGGGTGCGATATAGGAGTCCAAATTTCCTTTCGTTCGTTCGTTCGTCCGTCCGTCAACATTTACGTCGAAGTTTGGTTTTCTCTACATAAGTGATAGCTAGGATTGTGAAACCTTGCATAGTAATTGTCCTTGACATACCCTTCAAGCACGCACCTTGACCCGGTGCCCTTGACCTATATTTCACGGTCCATTGACTTTGTTAATTTTTACGTCGAAGTTCCGTTTTCTCTGTATCATTGATAGCTGTGAGTGTGAAACCTTGCATAGTAATTGTCCTTGACATACCCTTCAAGCACGCACCTTGACCCGCTGACCTTGACCTATATTTTACGGTCCATTGACTTTGTTAATTTTTACGTCGAAGTTTGGTTTTCTCTGCATCAGTGATAGCTAGGATTGTGAAACCTTGCATAGTAGTTGTCCTTGACATACCCTTCAAGCATGCACCTTGACCCGGTGCCCTTGACCTATATTTCATGGTCCATTAACTTTGTTAATTTTTACGTCGAAGTTCCATTTTCTCTGCATCAGTGATAGCTAGGATTGTGAAACCTTGCATAGTAATTGTCCTTGACATACCCTTCAAGCACGCACCTTGACCCGCTGACCTTGACCTATATTTCAAGGTCCATTGACTTTGTTAATTTTTACGTCGAAGTTCCGTTTTCTCTGTATCAGTGATAGCTGTGAGTGTGAAACCTTGCATAGTAATTGTCCTAGACATACCCTTCAAGCACGCACCTTGACCCACTGACCTTGACCTATATTTCACGGTCCATTGACTTTGTTAATTTTTAAGTCAAAGTTTGGTTTTCTCTGCATCAGTGATAGCTGTGAGTGTGAAACCTTGCAAGTAATGTGTATTTTGCCCGATGCAGGTGCGATATCGACCTCCGCGGAGTTCTTGTTGAAATGTCATTAGTTTTCGCGACTTTAGAATTAATGGAAAAATCGTGATTATTTGCTTGTTCTTGTTGCCTCTAAATCATAATTTGTTGGTAAAACTTTGTTTTAAGTGTTCAAAAGAGGTTTAGTGTCCATATTTTTATCGCACCTGCTTAAAGCAGGGTGCGATATAGGAGTTCAAATTTCCATTCGTCCGTTCGTTCGTCCGTCAACATTTACGACGAAGTTTAGTTTTCTCGACATCAGAGATAGCTGCGAGTCTGAAACCTTGCATAGTAATTGTCCCTGACATACCCTTCAAGCACGCACCTTAACCCAGTGCCCTTGACCTATATTTCACGGTCCACTGACTTTGAAAATTTTTACGTCGAAGTTTGGTTTTCTTGACATCAGAGATAGCTGCGAGCCTGCGAGTCTGAAACCTTGCATAGTAATTGTCCTTGACATACCCTTCAAGCACGCACCTTAACCTGGTGCCCTTGACCTATATTTCACGGTCCACTGACTTCGATAATTTTTACGTCGAAGTTTGGTTTTCTCGACATCAGAGATAACTGCAAGTCTGAAACCTTGCATAGTAATTGTCCTTGACATACCCTTCAAGCACACACCTTAACCCGGTGCCCTTGACCTATATTTCATGGTCCACTGACTTTGAAAATTTTTACGTCAAAGTTTGGTTTTCTCGACATCAGAGATAGCTGCGAGTCTGAAACCTTGCATAGTAATTGTCCTTGACATGCCCTTCAAGCACGCACCTTAACCTGGTGCCCTTGAACTATATTTCACGGTCTATTGACTTTGCCCGATGCAGGTGCGATATCGACCTCCGCGGAGTTCTTGTTGTAATGAAGAATGCAAGCCAATCTTATCATTCTGGACAGTAGGAAATCCAGCCTTTGAGGGGTTACCCCTCATTGACCCCAAACTCATAACTGAACAGGTGAAAGTAAATGATATACACCTACATGTAACATAATATAATAGACATTGTCTACAATACAAAAGGAGGTAATTTTGAAGTGCATTACACATATTTCTTGGTCTTACCTAATAGAGTAGACCCCCCCCCCCCCCCCCCCCCCATGTACCTAACCAGTGTAACCACACTACTAAGAATGTTTAATTTAACCAATTCTACAATTGATAGCATGTCATTGTATACCATCAGGTGAGACTAAGGTTTTGACAAGTGCCATGGTCAATATTATTGTCTTTAGAAATAGAAGCCCCAAACCCTGTTTATAAAGAGGTAAAATAATTGTTTTTTTCATGTTTTTGGTCGAAAAAATTTGGGATTGTAATTGAGTTTCTATAGTCGGACTCCTAAATTTTATCTGGGACACCTACTTTTTCTTTTGGAGGAGTCCCGGACTCCTGTTTTCAAAATCCTAGTGAGATCCCTGGTAATATGGGCTATGGCCTGGATAGCTCAGGGGCGCCCGGATAGCTGGCATCCCGATAACTCAGTCAGTAGCGTGTATGGCTTCTGACTAGCTATGTACATGTACATGTACCTCTGCTGTGCAGGTTCGAATCCCACTGGCGACACCAGTAAAAATATTGATAATTGATTAGTGGTTCCTGCATTGGTATGTACCAATGGTTTGACACTGTCACCTTCAGGGCGTGGTGGTTTCACAGGGTATTTTTCCCAACCGAATGTCGAGATCTGCCCTGGCAATTCCAACTTACTTTGTCTTGCTTGTGATGAAAAAATAGCTAAAATTCCACAATATGCACTAAACTGTCCTTTTCAAAGTTGATATATCCAATGAAAAACAATTTCAGAAACTCTCTGCACAACATGCTTTCCTTTTAACTGCCCGCGTTCTGGCGTCCATGACCTTGTGTTGTGTAAAGTACTTTCAGCATAGACATGATAACCTGATTGAAGTTGTTATATGCACCAGTCATTTGTAATCACGGCCCTGCCGCCTACGGGGAAGGGTGGGGGATAGCCAGGCTAAAGTGTGGTGCAATTAGTTTTTTAGTGTCCCTGTAGTGCAGGGGAAATGATGGGGTTTTGACATTAGGATCATTACCCCAGGGAGATTTTCTATTGCAAAGGGCAGGGCAAAGAGCAGAGTTTAGAACTCCAGTTTGTCCCCTGGGGATGGGGCTTATAGCAGGGCACAAGTTAAAGCTGTAATGTCATAATCCCTGCCCTTCCCCATTGGTGGGGGAGCAGTGGTTACAAATGACTGGTGCATTATTAGGACTTTTTAATGGTGCGCAGCAATTAGCGGAAATTTAAAGCTGCTAAAAAGCTGTGGTAAGGTGCGTATTTTTAAAGCCAAAACACTCTCCCTGTGTAGTTTGACTATTACCTGTAGATACTCTGTTTATACTGTTTTAGTTCGGTTTGATGTTTCCTTTTGCTTGCTATTCTGTTTCTTGTTTACATAAAAATAAACAAAATACTTCTAAGGACTGCTGTGCTGAATTAGCCGACAGCAGTGCACCACATTCCCTACAGTGAAAACACAAAACGTGACACGGGAAAACCAATCAGGCATTTTTAGCTCACCTGAGCCGAAGGCTCACAAGGTGAGCTTATAGGCTGGCCATGATCCGGCGTCCATCCGTCGGCGTCCACAATTTCAAAGATCTTCTTCTCTGAAACGGCTTAGCCGATCAAGTTGAAATTTTATGTGGAGCCTTCATGGGTAGGGGGAATGAAAGTTTGTTCACGGGATCTTGGTCACAAGATGGCTGCCACACCCATATATGGTAAAAACCCTCTAAAATTCTCCAGAACCTGTGGGCCGATTTCCACAAAACTTGGTATGTAGCATCAGGGACCATCAGGGCCCATCATAGTTTGCTAAAATGATGACCCTGGGATGACCTTGACCTATTTTACCGCAAGGTCAATTTTGGAAACATATGCTTTTACACAGGAAAAGGCCAAAACTATGGATTTTTTGAAAACTATTGCAGCCTGAGACTGGAAAAGTGGTAGATGCAAACAAGTAATGGAATAGGTGAAGGTACATGTATGTGATTAATTTAGGTCAAGGTCATCTCTTGACCTTGGCCGGTCTGTCGTCCATGCACACTTTTCAAAGATCTTCTCTGAAACCGCTTGGCCAATCAAAGTGAAATGTTATGTGGAGCATCCATGAGTAGGGGGAACGAAAGTTTGATAAGAGCTTGAAAAAAGTTTTATAACCTCGAGGCCAGGCATAGGTCCTCCAGTTTCACCATTCAATCTTGCTAAAGTTGCTGAAGCATCAACAATCTTGATTATACATGTAACATTACTGAGTAACCTGATTTGGTTTCTTAGACACTGATGTGCTTTTCTATTTCCTTTCAAATTCTTTGTAGAATCCCTTTATTGTTGAGGTCCATTTCTCTTGGCCTGTCACACTCGATCATGTTGATGAAAAAAAAAATGGGCAGGTGCAAAATTTCATGACATTACCAAAGCAAGTGTTCTTGTTGGTATCCCTTAGATGGTAACTTGAACCTGCTACAAGTTTGCATGAGAGGGTGTACTCGAAAAAAATCCTCAGTAATTGACAAAATCAGGAATCTTAAAATCATGGTTCTCTAAGACTTTAAAGGGCAATTTTATCAATTTTCCCTTGTACAAAATTCAAAGATAATTACGGTATATTTTACCTGTTGCTCTATTAAAACGAAGGTCAATACAGGTATTCTGTCTCCCAGCACGTTATTCAAACTGTTGACATTGAACTCAAATAAGCCCGGTACCATGAAAAATAAACAGATGAGTTGTTGTGTTATGGCGGGAAAATTTCTTTGTTCAACATTGTTTACAGGTGTATTCTGTGAAGGATATGATAGTTCAGCCTATTAAATAAGTTTGAAAATATAGAAACCGTTTGACAAGGATTGTCACGTTTATAATGTGGTGGGTTAGTGTTTTGCTTTTACCATTATTTTAAAGCATCGATCATTTTTAATGGGTCTTAGTTTCTGAGACAGGTGTTTGTTTATTTGATTGTGTCATTGCCTGGTTATTGCTTGCTACTATTAATTATCTTGAAACAGAGGACCGGTTTTTAAGGGGAATGGTCAGACTTCTTTGATATGCAATGAATGCTTGAGAAAATGTATATACATGTATATTTATAGAATGGTATATAGTTTTTACACGATTATGGTGCTTAAGGCATGCGTTTGATCGTTTAATAATTATTTTTGTATGTCATCTGTATAACCACTGTGCCACACAGTCAAAGTCTATAATGTCAGACTTCTTAAGACCTCCACTGGGAGTGGGACTTCTTAAAGTTAGTGAGTCTTATTAAAGTTTGTAAAAATAGGGAAGTGAGTCTGATGAAAGTTCAAGTTTTCTAGAAATTATCAAATAGGGAAGTGGTCTTATTAAAGTTTGTAGAAATAGGGAAGTGAGTCTTATTAAAGTTTGTTGAAATAGGGAAGTGAGTCTTATTAAAGTTTGTAAAAATAGGGAAGTGAGTTTATGAAAGTTAAAGTTTTTAGAAATGGGGAAGTGAGTCTTATTAAAGTTTGTACAAATAGAGAAGTGAGTCTTATGAAAGTTGAAGTTTGTAGAAATAGGGAAGTGAGCCTTATTAAAGTTTGTAGAAATAGGGCACCAGTGTTGTTATGTTCCTGTTCTATCCATATACAGTATTATACTATAGCATTGTTCGGTCTGTTCAAAGTATAAATTGTTTACTACCTCTCATGAACTGATACTTAAGACACATATCATATAAATATTCTAAATAAGGCGACATAATATTGGTAAAAAGCTCTTTGTTTAAGGCTCTTAAGACTTATGATGCATAAAATGTCAATTCAGTATTGTATTAATTTCTTGCATGCTTGAACAGATAAAGTTATTCTTCACATGCTGCTTTTTTTCTTCTACATATGTGATTGGGATGGTTATAAAGATGCACATTAAATATATACAAGAGGCGCTTACATAGATAAGTCTGTATAAAGTCATTATGGTGTCCAGTCGCCTTGCCTCTCTCATATTCTCAAACTACATCACATTGGAACAACCTCATTGGAACAACCTCTACAACAATACCGTTACACTCTAAGTACTGTATGTAAGTAGAGAAAGTCAGACCCGGGGAATAGATACCTGTTTTCCTAACATTTATTTACGGTATGCAAGGCTCACAGGTGCAGTTCACAAAGTGAAGTTTTTAAATTATCAAAACAGGAAAATTTTCCCTAAAGCAAAATATATGTTCAGCAATACTATTTTAACTCATTTAAGCCTGGCATCCTATTTATGGAATATAAGCAAATAGAATAGTCCCAGATGGGACGCCGCAAACATGCGTCCCATCTGAGGCTATTCTGTTCGTTGGAGTAATTTCATCAAAGAAAGAAATAAAGAAAATCTTTTGTGATGCCGTATAAATTGAAAGTGGACTCGCCGATAATGATAGCAAAGTCCCTTCATCTTTAAAGGGTTAAGGAAATTATTTTATTTGTCTTTTTGCAGGTTTGGCCAGTCCAATGCAAGAGGACCTCTACCTCAATTCTGCATTAAGCGCATTCAGTAACTTCAAAAAAGTGAAAATTGAGCCGCATGGCGACGGGCACTATGTAGGTTGCCAACGCTTCTCGAGCCCGACACTCTATGCAGAGGTGCCACCCAAGACTGGATATTTACTGTCACATAATAGGAATGATTCGGTTGGATACAGCAGGAAACACACAAACTATCTATCAGCTTCAAATCTCGTGGATAATATTAGCGCTCTCAATGGAACTACATATCAAAGGGGTGGTATAAAACGTAAAAGAAGTGATTTAGACACACAGATGCAGCTGACTCTAGCAGAAACGACGGCGATATCGAGTGATGATGATAATACGAATGCAGCAGCGACCAACACATCCAAGAACACGAACTCTTCGAACAGCGAGGGAGACTACACACTGGTCCAACATGAGGTCGTCTATTCTATGAACAATGCCTACGAAGTGTTGGAATTTCTCGGACGCGGGACGTTCGGGCAAGTCGTTAAATGTTGGAAGAAAGGGACGAATGAAATTGTTGCTATTAAGATATTGAAAAACCATCCCTCATATGCCCGTCAGGGTCAAATTGAAGTGAGCATCTTATCAAGGTTAAGTCAGGAAAATGCCGATGAATTCAACTTTGTGCGGGCATATGAATGCTTTCAGCATAAGAACCACACATGTCTGGTCTTTGAGATGCTGGAGCAGAATCTGTATGATTTCCTCAAACAGAACAAATTTCAGCCGTTGCCTCTCAAGTACATCCGTCCGATTACACAACAAGTGCTAACAGCTTTGTTAAAGTTGAAAAATCTCGGACTTATCCATGCAGATCTTAAACCAGAAAATATCATGTTGGTGGATCCTGTTCGGTTCCCGTATCGCGTGAAAGTGATAGACTTTGGGTCGGCGAGTCATGTGTCGAAGGCTGTCTGCTCAACATACTTACAGTCAAGATACTATAGGTGAGTACTAGATAATTCCACACAACTTAAAAGTCTTCTTTCTTTATAAATTTTTGAGTGAAAAAATTGTTTTTGTTTAACTTTAGAATTACAGGCTGTCTTTAACTCATATATATAAGCCTTGCGTCCTTTTTGTGGGACATAGGCAAACAGCATAGCCCCAGATGTGACGCCGTAGAACGCGGCGTCCCATCTGGGGCTATTCTGTTTGCTTAGAGGAATTTCATCAAAAAATTGAATAAAATTTAAAAATCACTCCTAACACCCCTAAAAATGGAAGTTGACTCATCCAACTGATAATGATCACGGGGGTGATTCAATTGATACCACCTGTGCTGTCGTCCGAGACGTTACTGCATATATTGCTGTCGTCCGAGTATTCCGGTTTCCGTCCGAGTACTACGGCTGTCGTTACACAAACAGTACACACGTAAAAGCGGCTCGTGATTGTATTTGAAGGTATTATTTATCATTTTTTCTGCTAGAATGTGTTGTTAGATATTTTTCTATCGTGCAATATGTTTGTACGGGTTTTTGGGTCGCTAGTTTGCATACAACCATGTGTTTAATCGTAAAAAAGCAAAATTCACATAAATATGCAAATATTTTAATAATCAGCATCTCTCAGTTCAAACCATTTGTTGAACAACATGGAAATCATAACTGCAAAGATAAAACCTTTTACAGTTATAAAAAAATCCAAAGCAGAAAGGGTGTGAAGGGGCGTTTAACTTTTGGTGTTACTGCTGTCGATCAGTTGTAAATATGTGTGATAGGGCTGTCGGTTAAACTCGTTACGGATGTCGACAATTTAGAACAGGTAATAATAAGCCTATTCGCAGTTCCAGCAGTACACACAGGTAATTGATTCACACACAGCAGGTCAGAGTTCAGCCGTACCAAAAAATGTAAACAAACCATCAGCTGTTCTTGTTTTATCAATGAAACAGTAAGCCATATCATTATTGATTCCTTATCAATGTTCTCTATTTTTCTATTTAATAGTTTAGTTATACTACTATGCTAAAGTAGATATCTTATTTGACAAATAAGATATCTTATATACAAAAATAGATATCTAATATCCTATATTAGATATCTTATTTAGGTTTAACAAATCAGATATCTTATTTAGTATATAAGATATCTTATTTGTTTTACCCAATCACAATTGGTTTCTGATACTTATATAAGATATCAACTACACCAATACAGATATATTATTTATAACCTTAATCAAGATATCTTATTTGATAATTTAGATATCTAATATACTAAATAAGATATCATATATATTAAATAAGATATCTATTATACCTAAATAAGATATCTTATTTACCACTATAAATAAGATATCTTAATTACCAGTTTAGATATCTTATTTGCTTTATAAGATATCTTATTTGCTAATTAAGATATCTAGTTTAGCAATGAAGATATCTTATTTACCAAAGTAGATATCTTAATTAATCTTGTAAAAAAGATATCTTATTTAGGTATAGTAGATATCTTATTTAGTATATAAGATATCTTATTTAGTATATTAGATATCTTAATTATCAAATAAGATATCTTAAATGCTATATAAGATATCTTAATTGTGGGATCAAATAAGATATCTTATTTAGCATATTAGATATCTTCTTTACTATATAAAGAAGATATCTTTATTGCTAAATAAGATATTTTAAGATATAAGATATTTATCCTAATTAAGATATCTTATTTACTATTCAAGATATCTAATAAGCATAATAAATAGTAAAACGGCTTGCCATATGGGTGCTTCCTTGGTCCCGATATAAAAAAAGTTTTGTTTGACTTTTTCGTACCGGATTTTTTCTACTTTATTATTAACACAGCACATCTCCACAAAAGAGAGTCGGCAATAACAGTGACAATAATTGCATAATTTATATCACTTCTCAACGAATCAAATACAAACTTATTTTAAAATTGCGTTCAAAGCACTATTTTGTGACTTGAAATTCTTTCTATAACGTCACAAGTGAGAATTGAATAAAATCATTGACCAAATTCTAGGAATTATTGTAGAAACAAATCTGATACCAGAATCAAACAAAACCAAATCTTATTGGGACCTATACGAGTAGTAAAAGTAAAACAAAACTTGTTTTATATCGGGACGAAGGAAGCGCCCAGTGAATATGCTTAATTTTTTTTATATAAAATTACATGCAACATGTTTTAGTGTGTAAAATATATTTTTGTCAATATTGTCTTAAATATAACTGTTCCTTATAATTAGACTGAAAAAGCCAATTTCCCAATCAGATTCATGTACGACTCAAACGATGAAAAAGAAACAGTTATTTGATATATTTGTGACTTTGTTTTGTTCGTTTGATCAAATTGATACTTAACGTCCTAGTCAACAGCTATGGTCATGTCCGGACGTTGCCTCGATTTTATGGGATTTTACCCAAAATTAGGACGTCATGAGATCCAAAAGTGCTTCAATTATAAACCGGCCAACTAAATAATATATGTATGGATGGTTTGACTTGAGCTCGTTTCCTGGGCAGGCTCTGACATGAGAGGTTAACCAGTAATCAGATGGTCAATCAGTAGCGTATAAGCTTTGTCTGGGGGCACAAGCAGTCCATCTATTTCTTTAGGCCCCTATGGGTGGGGTCCGTGACTTGTTTTAAAATCTGGTTCATGGTATTGTATGGTTTGAGCCGTTAATAATAAACAATAATATTGAATTAACTGTAACAGTTGCATTAGCTTGACTTTTATCCTTAATAGTTCATACTTCATTAGTGTGTGTGTGGGGGGTGGTTGTATGGATGCATTTGTGTGTGTGTGTGTGTGTGTGCGTGTGTGTGCGTGTGTGTGTGTGTGTGTGTGTGTGTGTGAGAGAGAGAGAGAGAGAGAGAGAGAGAGAGAGAGAGAGAGAGAGAGAGAGATGCAGAAATAATAACTTCATAAAATCACTAAATCACAGGAAACATGTTAAATAACAGAGATTTTATGTATCAGATAAGACCCAGATAAGATACTTTACAGTTTGGAATAAGTACTCTCATTGCAGCAGTGTTTATTTACTAATTAAATAAATCTAATTGCTGTTTTCCTATCAAAGTATATAGCTGAAAAGCTGATTTTGGTACGAGTGAACTCTGACCTTATGCTGTGTAACACAAAAATCAATAGGTCTAGTGGAACTGTGAATTCACTTATTGAAAATATATGGGTAAAACTAAGTTTAAGGCATCCTAGATTTCAGAAATATGAATGAAATAATATCTATTTCACTTTGTTCATATTTCTAACGATAAACCACGGTGGGTTGGTTACACGAAGTAAGATATTTACATGACACACCGCCGCACTTTCAAATATAAATAATTATTAAACGTCGTCTATACAGTGACCGGTTGCCTTGCTTTCTCATT
Source organism: Rugalucina vietnamica (assembly GCA_964017185.1). Taxonomy (NCBI): domain Eukaryota; kingdom Metazoa; phylum Mollusca; class Bivalvia; order Lucinida; family Lucinidae; genus Rugalucina; species Rugalucina vietnamica. The sequence continues at coordinate 40,182,473 of OZ024878.1, read as the reverse complement.
TTCGCATGCATTATCCAAATCAGAAAGTGTAATGTATACAATTTAAACTTTGATGAGCGTCACGATTGTCTTACAGCGGAAAAAGACACACTGTGGCGAAATTAACTGATTGATCATTTGTGTAATGCACTTTAGCCATTTGTAACCACGCCCGTCCACCCCCATCCCCGGGGAGGGTGGAGGCAGCCGTTGAAATGAGCAGGGCCTTGACCAAAGTTTTGCTACGGCAGTGCGTGGGAAACGGGCCGTGAAATTAAAAGCAGCCTGTGGAGAAAACAGCAGTGGTTTAACCAACAAGCAGTCCTCACAGGGTGTTTTTTTTAGCGAGGATTGCTTTTAGCGATGATTTGCTGGACCAAAAGTCAAAATTCCCGCTATTCCCCGGGGGTGGGGACCCGTTGATACAAATGACTAGTACATAATACCTTATAATATTGCATTCATGTGTATATTTTCTTGTAGTCGCTCTCGAATGTCATTAAATGGCGCGAAGTGTAATATTCTGCTCTGCGATACAAAGGTTCACGTGTGTTGGTTGTGCTCTGTGAGATACAGTGTGTTGTTCTTTCTGTCCCGCTTGGGATGTCTTTGGGTTGGGATGTTGATTTAGCCAGTCGAATACAATGATTTCATATTTTTATTTGACTCCCCCCCCCCCCCCCCCCCCCACCCCCCACCTTTTCTTGGTTTCGCGAATTTACTTTTTGGTGAACTAGTAAAGTTGGTCTCCTATCCGCCTAGTATCTTCTGGTTTTGGCTTTACTGCGTCGGCATTTTGTATATTTATATCTTTTAGCCAGCTTAGCACGTTGTTTAATTTCATCATACCGGATGACTACCTCGTTGGGAAATAGCTAGTTATTCTGCTATTCGAGTGCGTTGTCCGACCTAAGTTCGGATTTGTGATGCCGTTTGCATGAGTCATTTGTGAAATATTTTAAATATACTATCATATGACTGTATATGAAACTGTAAAAAAATCACATACTTTCATCTGGTCGCAGAGAACACTTCGAAACATTTAAGTTCCGAAGTGTTCTAGATGTTGACAAATGTTTCAGAGAAAGAAAAGTTTGCTAAAGAGTTCTTATACTATGCCGCATATGATAGGATATGTGTGAAATATTTTCTTTCATATGAATATAGCAATGCGTGATTTCCGACAGTATGTGCAGTACGAACGCGCTCTCTAACGTATGCACAAAATATAACATACACGGGGTTTGTTTCCCGACACTGTGTCAGCTTATAAATCGTTTTCATTTCCAGAAAACATGTTATGCAAAGTTTGTACTTAGAGACTCATTGTTCATTCATGTGACTTCACTATTTATCTCATATGACATTACAGAAGAGATTATTTGTAGCATTTGCGTTTTTCGAGGTTACTGTTATGCTTTCTAGCGATCTGTATAGTCGTCCTTTTATGAGTAGCTTACGAAAATTATTCAGAAACTACAAAATAAATGCATAAAATATGTTGAATTTGATTTCAATGGGCAATATGCCATCTCGAAATACTATCGACAGCCGTATCGTACTGATCAATAAACAAACGCCAGCCGTATCAGGGGTCAGCGACAGCCGTATCACGCTTTTTAAAAACGGGAAATAAAATTTGAAGGACGCAATGAATTGGGGTAAATGATTACAGCTTACAAAGGCTAAATAGAAAGCGTAATATCCCTGATACTTTCGCTTACATGGAATGGTTGCATATGTTGAAAGTATGAAAAACACGCGAGAAAACGATGTTTTGTACTAAAAATATATTCTTGTGATTGTCTTTATGTCAAGAAAACTGGAAAGACGTTTGTAATAACGATAAATACCTTCTTGACAATTTTCGGTGATAAATGCGCTGATTAGCGACGATCTGTTGGCCCTGTGGGCACTGAAATAGGGGCACCGATGATAACGACAGCCGTAGTACTCGGACGAAAACCGGAATACTCGGACGACAGCAATATATGCAGTAACGTCTCGGACGACAGCACAGGTGGTATCAATTGAATCACCCCCGTGATGATGGGAAAATCCATTTGTCAAAATTTAATATGGGTTAATATTTTACTCTGTATATTGATTTCTTGGATAGTTACTTCTAAATGATCTTCAATGAAATAAGTTGGCCTGTTAGTATTGTTGGTAGCATTCCCGATTCTGATATTCTAGTTCTTTCAGAATCAATTCCCAGAAATGACAGATTCTTTCACTAGTTGTCAGCTACTGGTGAAAGGATGAACACATGTACTTAAGTGAAGCACACAAGAGAAAAGTTTACTGACTGTGCAAATATGAATGCACTTGTGACAAAAGGGATGACCGTTAAGATGGTGAATTTTGTGTGTGAAAATCTAAAATGCCACTTTGCTTTTGGAAAAACTTAAAACTTGTTTAATACTACTTAGTTGAGTAATAAAAGAGTAGTAAACATAAAAGCACATAGACCATGAACTTTATAATAACCTAGCCTTGAACCTACATTTGTATCTGATACCTCCATCACACTGTTTGACAAGTGTAACTCAGCAAGCATTAATATTCTGAAGTTGTCCCTCTTGTTGAGTATCATGTGTTTGGACACAGAGGCCAAGGCAAACAGTGTAAACCTGGATCAGACCTCTAGTAGTCTCTTGAACATCATAATTTGCCATTTTGCTTGTTGTTGTTTTCTCTCTATCTTTTTCCTCAATTATGATTAAGATAGCAATCATTCATTGAATGGTTGTTTTCCTCCCTGCCAGCACTGGATATAGGCTGTAATCATTATAAAGGAAAACATCTGTTCACTTTCCTCTTGTATGATCATTGAAGTTTTTTTTTCCACAAGGAAATTAGTGGTTTATGTTTCAGTTATCTCATTTATTTCAGAAATACTTGAAGTTTAATAATTTTTTATTAAGGAAAAATTGACAAAAAATATCTTTAATAGCTTTCCTTATAAGGAGGCCAGTGTCAGAAATAGAACAGTTTTATACATTTTGCTACATGTATTTAATGTCTATTTACTTCCTGCCTCTATAAATATGTTTACTTCCTGCCTTCCAGAATGTATATTATTATGGGGTAAATTTGTTGTACATTTTTTACCTCTTATATTACTGAGACATTATCCCATTCAGCTCGAATATGAAGGAAAAAAATTATGCACAACCTGTCCCAGATCAGTCAATGATTGTCTCTAGGACCAGGATTTCTGCCTCATTTTCATTATGCAATAGTCATTTGTAATCACGCCCCCCCCCCTCCACCCCCACCCCGGGGAATAGTGGGACTTTGACTTTTTGTTCAGCAAATCCCCACTAAAAGCCCCACCCTGCAGGGACTGCTCGTTGGTAAAACCACTGATGCTTTCCCCCATAGACTGCTATCTTTTCATTTCACGGCCCTTTTTGCCTCTATACAGCAAACCCCAGGTATTTCCCCAGGGATATTTTTGGCTCAAAAATGGAAGGGGTCATTTAGAGAAAAACTCCCAGGAGAAAAACTTGCGGGTGCGTCAGGTGTTTGTTTTTTTTTCGGGGTTCTACTGTTTTTGCCCCACCTACATTATCCCCTATCTCCTTACATTATAAAAATGGCCCATGCTTTCCAACAGAAGGGGCTATTTTGAAAATTAATTTGCACATGACCATATCCAAAATTATCCCTGTTTCCCCAGCACTGCTGTGATAAAACTTTGGTCAAAGCCCCACTCATTTCCATAGTTATCCCCTGCCCTCCCCTGGGGGTGGGGGCCCGTGGTTACAAATGACTAGTGCATTAGTTAGTTGCAACAATACCTGTAGGACTTACGGCTTATCAGTAACTAGAATCTAGTAAAGCCACAACATGATGTTTAGGGAAAATGACGTCCACTTTTTAAAACTCTTGGCGAGAGCCTCTGTGGTAACAAGAAAAGTTTCATGTATTCTGTACCATTTCAGGGCCCCTGAGATATTGCTTGGCTTGCCATTTTGTGAGGCTATAGATATGTGGTCTCTAGGCTGTGTGATAGCAGAACTGTTCCTTGGCTGGCCGCTATACCCAGGATCCTCTGAGTATGATCAGGTACGTATGAGCCGCATCATGAGAAAACCAGATATATTGCCTATGCAAAAACAAAATGTGCAGATCAGCTGTGCAGTAACTGCACAGTTGTCAGATCGGCGCCTTCGTTTTTGCTATTGGGATAGTACACTTCCACTTAAATCCAAAACTTCAAGCATCTAGCTTTCTTTGATTGTACAGGCCGGTTTGTGTCCGACCTGGTCAGAAACCATGAAGACCGGTTTTCTCTATAGTTTTGCTGGCATTGCCAGTGGGGTTTGAACCTTAGTGACTGGGGCATCTGGCCAGTCAAAGCCAAACACATTACAGACTGAGCTTTTGAGTGTTGATAGCTGCTTTAGAAAACTGTTAGAAAAACTTATGTTCCCATGGGAGGCAGTTCTGTTTTATATATTCTAGATACCCATAAAAACATTATTTTCTAATCTATTGAATACATGTACCACTTTTTATGAGTTCAATAGCAAGAACTGTTGGATGCTCAAGATATAATACATGTAATGCCAGCAGAGAAATCTTAACCACAAACTTACTGGCCTTGGTAGTGAACATTTGAGCCGTCTCGTGAGAAAACCGACAAAGTGGTTTCTGAACAGGCCTGACACAAATCAGGCTGTACAGTCACAGTCGCAGGCTAGAACCTTGAAATTTCTGATTTAAGACAAAGAGGAAGTGTACTATCCGTGTAGCGAAAAAATGGCGCCAATCAGCTTCTCGGTTAACACGAAGCTGATCTTCGTCTTTGTTTTCGCATATGCAGATTGTTGGTTTTCTCATGAGGCGGCTCATTTATATTGCTCAAGTGGGGTGGCTCATTAAATATATTGTACATTCCATTGAAATTCAGTTCAATTCTCATATGACACTTAAACATGGCACATAAACCCTAGCTGACTATTAGCTAAATTGCTAATGGAAAAAATAAACTCTTTGAATGGAGCAATAAAGCTTGTAGCAAATTTAAGCAATTTTAAAAGAACTCTGCCTTCATGTAGTTCTCAAACTTTACTAAAATGCAATGCAGTGGAAAAAAGTTCTATTCCATATTATGCTTATTACTCGAAGGCATATCATATGGACCAGTAGGGTGGCCTTGATCAACTTACTATCTCCTTAATTTAGATATTCTTTTATATCTAGAATAAGATTAAGTCCAATTATTGCATAAATACCGGTGTCACACGATATTAACAGCCGTTTATTAATGAAGGGAAAGCCATGCATTAATATTGCAATTCACGCGCGCACATGCTGTTAATACATGGCTTTTACTTATGCTCGTTACCGGGCGCCACGCAAAGCACGTGCTAGTAATGAGAAACTGAAGTCCGCCCGGAACGAGCATAAAAACGAAAGCTTTTACGGGTATGAAAATGTGATGAGGCTGTAAAATATAGTGCACCCATATTTCTCTCGTTTCTGCACCTTATTTCTTTCGTTTCTGCAGAATTTATGCAATAATAGCGATCAAAAATGATTTTGTCATTCATTAACATTCGCTAGGTCCCTCGGGGAGTGTTGAAAACCTCGGGCTATGCCCTCGGGTTTTCAACACTCCCCTCCGGACGTAGCGAATGTTAATGAATGGAAAATCATGTTTGATCCCTATATTACTAATCAAATGTGTGTTCTTGTTCTAGATTCGATACATATCCCAGACTCAAGGTCTACCAGCAGAGCACATGTTGAGTAATGCGACGAAAACAACACGATTTTTCATACGGGAGAACACGGACAGCAACTACCCTTTTTGGAGATTGAAGGTTTGTAAAAATGAGTCACGTCGTGAGAAAACCGGATTTTTGCCTATGCGAAAACAAAAGCGCAGATCAGCTTCGCAGTAACTGCGAAGCTGATCAGCGCCTTTGTTTTCGCTACGGGGATAGTACAATTTCTCGTCTTCTTATATCCGAAATTTCTAGCTTCTTGCCTGCTTCTGAGACTGTACAGGCCGGTTTGTGTTAGACCTGGTCAGAAACCCTGAAGACAGGTTTTCTTGTGTTGCAGCTCATATTAAAGTGTCAGTGAAATTAAAAATAGGAAGGGTTCAAGTATCAACATTGTGTAGTAGGACACTAAGCAACTGGAACAAAAATCAAGTTGGTGTTCTGTAGGAAATATAATACTTATTCAATAATTGTTTCCATTCATAGAATAATGTTAGTTCATGGTAGTTTAATTGCTGTAGGACTCTATAGAAGGTTGTTAAGCCTATTAGATTGATGGTATATTTGATAAAGCATTGTATTACTTTTCCATTCTATAAAGTACATGTAATGAATACTCTGTGAACCACATCATGAGAAAATGGGCTTTTTTCATTTATAAACAAACATTGGGATCAGCTATGGAAAGCAAAAGTGACAGTACAGTCCCTCCTCTTCTATAATCTGAAGTTTCAAGATTTAAGCCTTCTGTGACAGTACAGACCAGTTTGTGTTAGACAGGGTTGGAAACTGTGCCTTGCAAGATAGGTGTCATATGGCATGGCTCATATAGATTGACCTGACACAACTGGCATTCAAACTGCTAACCAATGCTTGATTAGAGATCAGAAGTTCTGTTTTACCCTAATGTGATTACTTTGATAGGGTTTGTAGTGGTCTAGATATAAGTATTGGACTCGAGTGTCAAGTCTTTCAAGTTGACTCCTAAGCCTAAGGTATAGATCAGATTTAGCCTGTACATTCTCATAGTCCTTTGGCAGGAGGAGATTGGGTGAATTGGCTGAGATTTATTTTTTGACAAAAATCAGCAGTGCAGCACCAAACATAACGTACACACACGAAAACTACCAGTGAACAGTGACCTCATATGGTGCAATATTTAGCAAGGCTTTGGGCTTCTGCAATTTGAATGATTCTTCTGGGATGGGTCAGGGTGGGATGTATTGGGTCCTGCTGATCTGTAGGTACAATAATAATGTATACAAGTTAAATCTATACACACTGCCACTCGGTGCAAAGATCTAGGATTTGATTACATCTATAGACATTATTGTCAATTGAAAAACAGTAATTGCTGTATATTGCCACCAACAACAAAGGTTTAGATCTGGTTTTACATCTTTGTGGTCCTGATTAGTACAGTTCACCACATAGCAAGTAAAACACCATTATTTTGGTACACATTATTCCATATATTCAGAACTAGTCTACACTTAGGTAGACTGAATTCAAAGTGTGATTTTTAGCTGACCCAACCCGAAATTCACGGTCCAGAACTCTATTTTTGTCAGCCCATGTATCTAGTGTGTTCTTTATATTTTACCAGACTCCAGAAGAGCATGAAGCTGAAACAAAGATCAAGTCTAAAGAGGCCAGAAAATACATCTTCAACTGTATAGATGATATGGCACAGGTAGGAAACCCCACACACATCCACATCTCTCAAGTACAGATCAAATGCTTTATGTCAGCTATCTTCTTATAACCTTAAAATATTCTGTATTTTTTAAGTCGCAATCTGGATTTAATCAGAGATATAGAGATTATCATATGTCAATTTTCATATCGTACCTCGTATCAACCCGAGAATCCCGTATCAGCCCGAGACTCTCGCATCAGCCCGAGGGCCGAAGGCCCGAGGGCTGATGCGAGAGTCGAGGGCTGATACGGGATTCGAGGGTTGATACGTGGGTATGATATGAAAATTGTCATATCGTAATCATTTTATCATATATTTTAATTCATGACCATTTGTTTGTTTTATTTATTTATTTATTTTTTTGTTTATTTTATTTTATTTTTATTTCATTTCATTTTATTTTATTTTTAATATTTTATTTTATTTTATTTTGACATACCGCCAAAGCGTGCAGTAGAGCGCATATTATTTCCACATTAGCACAAATCGAAAATTCGTCTCGACATGACAAAATACTGTCGCCTGTGACATAAAACCACAATCCAAACAGAGGTACACTACCTAATGAACTCAATACAATAGGAACCGAGTGCTCCGAATATAATTTTATTAGCCAATCATTTGGTGATACGGCTTTTTCTCCCTAGGGATGATATGGGTCACGTGGGTATTTGAGCCAATCATTTGGTGATATGGCTTTTTCTCCCAAGGGAGTGATATGGGTTTTATCAATTTTTGAACGGATACGGCTTTCGAGATACTGTGCCGCGATACGTGAACGTAACTCTTGTCTGTATCGCATATGCAAAAAGAACATATTTTGTAGTAAATATATGATAAATATTGCTTATCACTTAATATTTTCGATAAGTTTTATAGATATACTAAGATACTTTGAAGATACACTAAGTCTTGCCGGCTCAAATCTTGTCTTGTCACTAGTCTGTTGAGCTTAGAATAAAGCATAATTTTGTGATGATACCCAGCATGACCTAATGCATGTTATTTTCAGATCAATGTCCCCACGGACTGTGAAGGCAGCGAGCTGTTGGCAGAGAAAGTGGACCGGAGGGAATTTATTGACATACTAAAACGCATGTTGACGTTAGATCAAGAGAGGAGGATCAAGCCTGGGGAGGCCCTGAACCATCACTTCATCAGGATGGCACATCTCGTAGACTACGCTCATTGTGGCATGTGAGTAGTAACTGTGAACCATTTAACTGTCACTAGTTAGCTCGCAGTATTTTGCAAGTAGGAATGGTATTGCTTAATGTGTAATGAGATAGCCACAGAGATTTTGTTTACAAGTATGCCTTGCTTGTGGACTTGAGATTATCAGATACAAGTCCTACAAAAACAAAGGACATCCAAACATGGACATAGCTTTTTTACCGGGATGTTGAACAACAAATCATACAAGCAAAAGCTAAAAATTCCGGAGGGCATTGATGTCTCCAAACGAAGAAAATTTTGACTGTTGCTGGATCAAGTCCATAGTCATTTTATGCTCATGGTAATTATAATGGAGTTGATGGAGTATGATTATAAAACTACAGTATATGTTATATTTTCAGAGTAAAACAGAATGTGCAGGCAATGGAAGTATGTCGGCGGCCAATCAAGTCTGTGTACGATATGAACCAGAACAACAGTGGACTGGTTCCCAACTTTGTACCAGCATCAACAGGCAGTCTCACCGTCACATTCAACAACCAGATTAATGCTCTGCATTCACAGGTAAGAGCTTCAAAGTGCTACACATCTATATTTATTGAGGCTTGAGACTTATTGTACAATAATAATTGAGCTACGAATCTGGGTTGTGTTTCATGTGAGCATAGTGGCAAATCAGATTATCTTGGGCTATCAACCAGTTTTGCTAAATGTCCTACAGGTTGTTCAGGGGATATCTTGGGTGTATCAAGCGAGTGTACAGCATAGTGATTAGTGCATGATCTTTATTGTTGATATTGTGTAATGGTGAGAGTTTGTATAATGAAGCAGTTTTGTAGTTCCTTATATCACTAGCCAATGTTGTGTGTGTATTTCAGATGTCTCAGAACTTGTCCAGTTCGAGCCACCCTGGTAGTACAGAGATCCAGTATGTGCCCTACCCCCTCCAGTCTCGGGCCTACCTGCCGTACCCCTCACAACATATCAACCAACCTCTACCCCCACAGAGGAACTCCGCCGCGGCTCAGTTCAGTAGGACTGACCCGTTTGGACAGTCACTATGTGTGTCTTCTATAGTGGTGCCAGGACTACAAGGTAGGCTGGATATTTCTAGATGAATGACAAGCATAACTGTTTTATAGTAAAAATTCTGGTGTATGAATAAACAATAAGGTGATGGAAGTAGGTTTTGTTTACTGGTGGAAAATTGATAGTAGCATCTTTGATAGACTGACATCAGAGATGGAGTAATGGTAATGTGTAATGGTAATGCATTGTAATGCATTACAAATTTCAAAGTAATGGAAAGTAGTGTGTAATGAAGGATTTTGTCATTACAAGTAATGGTAATTTAATTAATTACAATGGAAAAAATGCCTGAAATGCCACCATTACTTCTCATTACATTATCATTACTTTGTACATTAAAAATGACAAATAGCTTCTACAACTTCACATTCTGTGCACCAGGTCATGATGATGTGGTAAAATAGTAAATGAATAACCAAATACAATTTCTTTGCCAAGTTGTAAATCTATAATGTTTGAAATAAAGAGAACATCAGCTGTGATGATGATGATGATGATGATGATGATGATGATGATGATGATGATGATGATGATGATGAATAACGTTGTTGTTTTATGATTTAAAGAGTCCTATATAATATTCCAAGGAGATAATACTTTTTATTATTATTACCATTATTATTACTATGGTACAATTCTAAAGCAATATCAAAATTTACCTTATTACAAAAGGTGACAAAGTAGAACAAAAGAGTTTGCAAAGTGTGAAAACAGTTGCTCAGTTTAGACAGATTAACTCAATTAAAGACTTACCCTGGCCGTATATCATTTGCGCGAAAATCATACCGTGACGTTGTTTGAATTGCGCGTGAAATCGAGGTATCAATTGCGCGAATGGCCTTTAGGGTAAATAGCCGATAATCACTCTCACACTGGCTTTGGACAGATACGACCGTTATGTCACATATTTTAACATGCTTTAATAGGTTTTAGACGTTTTTAAAGTGTTTTTAATTTGTATTTTATCCAAAAATATTGTTTTAACCATCATGGATTTTAGAATTTCCGATACTAATAGTGGAAAGAAAAGCTTGTTACACAATGGTTAAGTTATAGAAATGATGTTGTACTCTGACTTCCACCTCCCCGTTGGTGAGCAGGGGGCAACAGACATTGAATTCAACGCTGGCTAACGGAAGAACTGTGGTTGAATCTCGCTATCATAACTTCGGTCTTGATAGCGAGATACATTCGGTATACCTTAAAATACCTGTAAAAGCAATCAATTTCCGCGCAATTTAAACGCGCATTTGATAGTCTTTTTTCCGCGCATTCGTAAAAAAAAATCTGCGCATTTGATATATCGATTCGCGCATTCGTAAAACGCCGCTTACCCTGATACATTTGTTTGACAGACACGAGGCTTAAGTGGCTTCAAATTCAAATGTTCAAAAACACACAGTTACTTAGCTGCACACATCCAAAAGCATGAAAAATTAAAAAGAGAAAATTTAGTTTAACTTAGAAATCAAAACAAAACATCATATTAAACAATTTTATCCAGTAAAATTTGTTTTTGTAAAACAGCCCTTTCAAATCTGATAGTCAACTTACATGAATAAAGAATTGAGATGTTTCTCTATAAACAGATTTTACAAATCTTACTTTTTTGTTATTTGTTGCACAATTAATCAGTTATAGGCAGTCACATTGTAATATGTCCAACCCTCTCATTTAGTTTGGGGCAGGTGTCCTCAAACATCATTTTTCAAAGGTGGCAAATGTCTGAGGTAGAGCATGTCATACACTCACTTTTGGTGAAGTACCAGCATAGTAATCTAACACAACATGTTTTAATGCTGTCAGGCAATTTATAATATGTTTAGTCCAAAGTGAACTTTGTTCATATAGATCATATCGGGAAAAAAGTAATGTGTAATGGTAATGATTACATTTCCAAAGTAATGGTAATGATTACAGTTCAAAAAAAGTGTGTAATGGTAATGGTAATGGTAATGAAGAAATTGCAATGTAATGGTAATGTAATTCATTACTTTCAGAAGTAATTGACCCCATCTCTGACTGACATGGAGATTATCATGCATGTCAGCATCAATTGGAATGAAAAGTGAACAGTTTGTTATATCTAATATTAAATCTGCAGGTGACCAACACCAAGCGTTGACTCTTGCTATGACCTAACTGAAAATTGCTCACTTGGATGTGAAGCCATAACCAAACCAAAACTATATCACTAAGTTCGACACTGATTATTACAGGTTTGAACTCTCCGTCAAGGTTTAACCATGTTCCTATGGTAACCCAGGCTCCAGCTCCTACACTCCAGCTCCAGCCGCAGCTTATCACACAGGTAGGTTACACTGGAGAAAAATAAAAACATGAGCAATGAATGTGTTAGAGAAAATAGACAATGTTTTAATAGTGATAGTGATAGCTTGGTTGTGTCACATTTTTCAGGCTTTCAAATCACTTCTTGTTTGCAAAAAAAAAAAAAATCATATTTGGCCTAGCAGCTTTGGTCTTGCACAGGTTCTGGAGTTTAACTAATGTTAGTGATTGTGGATAATAGTAGAAAAATGTGTACATTTACTCATTTATTTTCTAAATTTTTGGAATGCATATAATTCTGAAAATTTGATAAGTGATATTACCAAGCAATAACAGCCAGCTTATGTCCTGTGAGTTTTCTCCGCAGAAAGTAGTTTGTGTTATCAAAATTTATCTAGCTTCTTTTATCAGAACTGTACATTGCAGGGTTCATTTGTTCAAAGAAATGTTTTCATATACAGAACAGTGAATTGAGAAAGAGAGCAAAAATATGCTGTATTTAGATGAACTCTGCGATGTATATAAGTAAATAACTACCCCATGACCAAAAATAAGCAGGTTTATCACGCTAAGAGTAGGAAACTGATGAAATGGTGAGGTTCTGCCAAGCCCTTTCATCAGTTTACCATTTGAGCGTAATACACTTGTTTACTTTTGGTCATTGTTTAGTTATTTACTTTATAATGCAATGAAACTCGACAAATTTTGTGAAAAAGCTTTCCCAATGTTAGAAGATATGCTTTCCGCCATCTTGTCTATTTAGTCAACAGCTCAGTAATCGCTACATGAAAAGACTCCTAAAAATTTGCCACCATGACAGTACATTTTGTTTCTTGTGCATTGTTTCATCTATGTAACACCACACAACAATGACGTCACAAAATGTCACTAAAATTGATGTTACTGGCGTGCTTCTTTTTGGTGCTTTAAACAAAATCACAACACCGTCGTTGATTTGGCCTTTATTAGGTCAGTAGCCAAATAAAGGTGCTATTTCTGAAACCCCTTTATCAGGCAGATATGTATAGTCATTGCATTATTGCATTATAAAATAGTATTTTATGCTGTGTGATTTTTGTGAATGAAACTCCTGTTAGCAGCTTGAATGATCTTTCTGTTAGATGTGTGCTGTCTTTCAATACTCAATTTGATGCAGTTTGCATAATTTGTGAGAAATTGTATATACATTTTTATTGACTGCATCAAAGCTTTCCTCTTGGCCAGTTAAAGAGTATCTAATCTTAATAAGTAGCACCACTGTTTATTGCACAGAAGTCTGGGCCGGTAAGTTGGATCTTTCTGTTTCCTTTACAATGTTGCCCTAACTGCTCACTTAGAGTCACTGTAGAGAAGATAATGAGGGAATTGCAAATTTTATTTTTATTGGTTTATTTCCAATTTCTGACTTACTGTAAAATTCTTGATTAAGCAATTATTCATGAAATACCAAATGTTACCCATTAAAATGATCAAACCTCATTATCAACTCTCCTAGCCTGATTTCCATATTTCACTGCATGATATTTCACTTCATTGCCGGGGGAAATTATTGTGGGTAAAAGTTTGATGCCACAATGTGGCCTTAAATAGCTCAGTGATATGGTTGTGGACCAAACAAGATTATTAGTGATATTTCAATGAGAGTCATGATGCCAAATAGACATAAGCAAATCAAGCTGTAGCAGCTATAGGCGATATAATTTATGCAAGTGCTGAATCATTTTATTACTGTTTTCATATGAGATGCGTCATGAGAAAACCGGATTGTTGCATCTGCAAAAACAAAGCCACAGATCAGCTATGCAGTAACTGTGTAGCTGATTAGCACCTTTGTTTTTATTACACATATAGCACAATCCCTCTTCTACTTATATCCTAAACTTCAAGCTTCTATCCTGATTCTGTGACTGTACAGGCCGGTTTGTGTCAGAAATGGTCGGAAACCCCGAAGACCGGTTTTCTTGTGGCGTGGCTCATATAACATTTGGCGTAAACCTTTTTCAAGACAATGTTTTTCTGCAATAAAATCATCAAATTATTCTAACTTAAAATAAAAATACTTAAAAAAATACTCATGATTAAGTTGCGTATATTAAGACATTATCAAGCCATCAGGTCTGAAGAATTTTCTCTCCATTTATGCATTGTTTGAAAATGAAAGAGATGAAATGGTATGGGACTTACTATTTCGTTGGTTTTCTGGTTTGGAATGGAAATTACTAGAATTATTTGGTTCCTGGAAGAAGGGTTTTTAGTTCACAAGTCAAATATTAATTATTTTAGATAGAAATGTTTCAGTCCATCATATGAATCCTGCCCATTTCTTACCACAGGAACGTTCCGAGATTGTCATCATAAGGCCATAACAACCTTCAACTAAAATCACATTGTAGCCTTCGTATGTGCTTGTAAAATATACTTTTATAATGAACAAAATTAACAGTACATTTAGCTTGGTCAGTTTCAGTGCTGCAAAAATAGTCTTGATTTGGGGGTTTAAGAAATCCTATTGAAGAACAACGAAAAGATCAGGATCAAAATGAGTGAATTTGCAGGCTGATTGCCAGTTTACACATTGTACATATTGAAGTGCATATGAGGTCTCATAATACAGCTATTATATTCACAAAATTGCACCCGTTTCCCACTAAAGCACATAAAATGTAAAAAATAGTTCAATCAAAGTTCTGACTAGTTCCTTAAATTCCGCTCTGGCCACATGTGAGACAAGCCAAGTTCTGCTTGCAGGTGTGTCAGGTGTTTTTTCTCGGGGTCCTCCCGTTTTCGCCCCACCTACTGATGGCCCATCTCATATGAGCTGAAATAATCTTGAAAGGGACGTAAAACTGAAAAAAAAAAAAGTTCCTTAAATTAAAAGGTGAATAAATTGTCACAAGCATGGTACCAGCATGTGAGCTATAATCACCCAGTAATCTACATACAGATGGTTAGAGGAAATTCAATGTTGTGTCAATTATCCTGAAATACTTGTGTGTACAATTGCCTCACACGTACACGAAGTTTACACTTTGTATAATTGTGCAGTTGTGTACTATGGTCTCATTGTATCATTGCACCTCCCTAATTAATCTGTTTTCACCAGTCATGTAACCGTGAAAGCCATATCAGGCTTGATTCCCACTCAAAACTGAAAAAAAAAAAAGTTTATATTACTCACACTAAACACATCAGACTAGCAAAAGTGTCAGTTTGACTGTACTGAATACTGGTTTTGATACTTGTTTGAAAAATTGTTTATGTCTTTCATAGTTTTTCAATACAAAAAGTTTTGCGGAAGCAGGTGGTATATTGTTTCTTCAGTATTTATTGGAGCGTGGTGGCTGAGTGGTTAGAGGATGGGAGATAAAATCCCACTGACACTATGTTGTGTCCTTAAGCAAGACATATTAACTCCTCATAGTATGTTTTGTCTTTGAGCAAGACATATTAACTCCTCATAGTATGTTTTGTTCTTGAGCAAGACATATTAACTCCCAATAGTACCGCTTAATAACCTACCTGTTTAAAAAATTACTGGTTAATAACTGAAAGTGGTGCCTCAGTCCCGACATTACTGAATAATTGTTGACTGGGATGTTAAACCACAATATATAAACAAAATATGAGGTGTAGAGGTTGTAATGCTTACTGTTGTATATCTCCAGACTGCAGGTCCTATGAGTTCGTGGACAGCAGGTCAGCAGGTGTTGGTGGGTTCGTGGCAGCAGATCCCCGGGTTAGCGGCCACGGCCCAGAGACAGGTACCACAGCCTATACTACAGGAGTCCCTACCCCCTCAGCCTGCCGCGGTGTTTCCTGACAACTGGAGACAGAGTATAGTACTGGACGGCTTTGATCAGACACCACTTGCTCAACTGGTAGGCTCTTACACAATTTATGGATGTTTTTGAGACTAACGTCTACCTGCTTACTGCAGGGTGTAATGTTCAAAATTATTACAGTGTCTTATTTTATCTGTTTGTCCATCTATTCAGATTTCTCCGCAGCAGTAATAGCTGTGAATATGAAATAAAATATAAAAGTTTGATCCTTTGGAAGCAGTAAAAGCATTCAAAGGGAGAAAGTATGGACTATATTGCGCAATTTCGGGTAATGAACCCTCATCAGTAGCCCTTTTAAATCCGGCAACAATGGCCAGACTTCTGCACCGTAATTTCGAAAAATTTACACGAGAAGTCTAAATCAAAGACACATTCCAAAACGGGGTCAAATATTTTAAACATTGCTTAGAAGTATGTTTCTAAATGTGAGTGTTTTGAACACTCTGAATATATTTACTGATCTCAAAGGTCCTAAATGAAAATATAATCTGCACTGCTGTGAATATGAAACCTTTCGTAGTATCTCCCTTGGCATACTCTCCAAGTGCACACCATGACAGATATATGTTAATGCAAATGATATGAGGCTTTGGTTGTGAAGTACTGTGCCTGGGTTTATGGACAGATTTATTAGTAAAAAATATTTGAGCCGCATCGTGAGAAAACCGGATTTTTGCCTAGGCGAAAACAAAGGCGCAGATCAGCTTCGCGGTAACCGCGAAGCTGATCAGCGCCTTTGTTTTCGCTACTCGGATAGTACAATTCCTCTTCTACTTAAATCCGAAATTTCAAGCTTCTAGCTCTTTTCTGAGTCTGTACAGGCCGGTTTGTGTCGGACCTGGTCGGAAACCCTGAAGACCGGTTTTCTCGCGTCGCGGCTCATTTATTGTATTACATGAATTTGTTTCAGGCAAGTCAGCCCCAGGCGTGGAACCTTGGTGTGGTACCAGCGTTTAGTCTGGCCAGCCGACACACTGCAGCTCAGTCCAGCAAACGACAGACAAAACAGAGGTAGGAGGATCTGGCTTCCTTTGTCTCAATAAGTTTGGCTATCATACAAACTCTGACCCACCTATTATGATAATAAGGTTTTGGACAGAGTCTGTCATCACAGTGTAAGAGGTGTAAACATGCTTATCTTTTTGCCCTGGCCAAAGAGCAAACCTGGACCTCTTACGAGCTAGATCTGTGCTCTACTTAAAGCCAGCTTTTACTGCAAGGCAGTGTGAGTATTATATTCCTAGCACCGTTACAACAGTACAACATATGATTAGATCTCAATTTTATGTACAGTATTTCTTGTTTAGTTGCATGGATGATATAAAAATATTAGAAATACAGAATAGTTGCACTCAGCTATGAGAGGAATATTTTGGCCTTATTTCTAGGGTAATCAAAGAGCCGACCTCTACACAGCTGTCACCTGTGAAGAAACGAGTGAAGGAGAGTTCCCCACCACACACTCACACACACAAGGAACAGATAGTGAGAGAGGAGGCTGTCATACCCTCCACCTGGGCTGAGACACTGCCAACAGTGAAGTGGTCGGGATCACGCCGGGACCACCGACAGACCATCGTGATAGCGGACACGCCCAGTCCGTCAGTGAGCGTGATCACGATCAGTTCTGATGATGAGGAGGATGAAGCTGGTAAACATCACAGGAGGTACGTAACACTCATGTATGCTTGTTCACCATGGTACTATACTATTTCAGTCAAGTAGAGACTAACCCACTTTTAAAAATGGAAAACATTTTCTGAGAGAATCACACACTGTTATTTTCTTACTCAACATGAAATGACAAAATCAAGGCATTACAATACTCATTCATATTTTGCAGAAATTAGTGCTTTTCAAGATTTTCTCTCGTAATAAATTAATATTATGAAACTGTTTCTATTACATGGAGTGTTTATCTTTTTGAAATTTCTTCAAAACAGTATGGGCATTATTTTATACTTTGCAATTTTGAAATAGTCAATGTCCCTGTATTTCAGACATAGTTCGAAGATTGTACCACAGGCCTTTGCCCCAGTAGGAACAAATGGAAGCATATTAGACACGGCTAATATTGATAGTTTCGGTAAGTCATGCAATGGGACAAACCATTTTGCTTGTGGTGTATCATTTTCAGTCTGCTGTTCTGGTATTTCAGCTTATGTCCCACCTCCTGATGACATGAGTAAAATGATTTTGAAATGCATGTGAAACTGCATTTAGATCAAAATCAACAGCTGTACTAAGCATTTTTAATCCCATAAGTTTGTTTTGAGCAATAGAAGAGGAAATTTCCAGTAGATAAAGCTTGTTCTTACCAGTGTATATCACAAGCTTGATACTTGATAATTGGGTCTTGTTTTGATTCTGTAGAAAATAAACTTTGTGATAATTATTGATTATCAGGACATACCCATGTCTCATGTTGTTCCGTTGGTGATAATTTCTCATTATCATGCCATTCCCTTGTCACGTTTCAGATGTTGCTCAGTCGAGGAAAAACGTGATCAATCACGTTGCGGGGCTGCCAGGCCAGTCCCATAGTAAGAAACAACAACAAGTTCTGTTGACTCCGATCAAACATGAAGACATTGATAGCAGCCTCATCAGTGAGGCGGACACGAGACAGTATCCCTACATGGAACAACGGCACACTGACAACACCGCCCTCATTCCACCGACGATAAAGATCAGTCATACAGACAGGAAGGGCAGAGATCACGCTGCCAAGATTTCCCCACTGATTGCTGAGGCTTCACAACATGAAACCAGCCTGAACATGTCGCACGGCGTAGACAAACATCCTGTACACAGTCCACGACAGGAAGTCAGGCTTCCCATGGATCTGGAGATGAATGCCATGGCGGCACAGGGAAAACTGGCGTATGTCTCTCCGACGGTCAGGCAGAACAACACGCACAGACACACAATACATGGAACAACAAGCCTTAGCCAGAAACACCACACAGCGGGAAACCTGAACTTTGTGACACGTCATACCGGGGGCAGTACGACTCAGTTGTCCCCTGCACAGCCGGGGCTACATATTGGACAGCCTGTATTCCTAAACACGACAGGGTCACAGGTTGATCTACCAAGGTAAGTCCGTTGTTACAACCTTTCACATTCTGCTTCAAAACTTCTGTATGCCAGCTTGTGTGGATACTGGGTGTGGATACTGTAGGAATAGTAGTTACATGGATGGTACAGCTAGCCACAGTAATATAATACAGCTTGTTGCAAACACCGAGAGGAACATGAAACTCGTATGAACACAACTGAATAACAAATAAACATTAGTGCCAAAATCTGCTCTCTCTCGTGCTCTCTCTCTGCAAAGTTATTACACACTAAATAATGCAAGTTACATTATTTCTCTGACATGAACTTGTACTCGTTCCTGTTTTCACTTCTATTTGTGGTATTTGTTTCAGGGAGTATAGACGTGGTGCGGCTATCCAGGGTAGCCCTATACACCACTATCTGATCCCCGCCCATCAGCAGCCCCAGGTTGGTATCCCGACAGGTATGGGACAGTACGGGCCTTTCTCCCCCACATTGGCACCTCCCCCGGCTCACCAGAGCCCACGTCACGTGCAATACACGACTCACCCGTTGCCGGCCCACGTCCACCCGGTGTTCCAGGCGGCCTCCACGGTGCCGGCGACCATACACTCATCACAGATATCGTCACAGTACCCTGGTCTCAACACGACGGCAGGACTCTACACGACGTACCCCATCAGCCCAAACAAGGCCAGGCCATATCAGTACTTTGCTGGATAGTTATTTCAGCGGCTCACCTCACATAGGGTAGCAGGAATATTGCTGTGAAGTAGAATAAAAAGATGAGTATTTCGATATCGCTGACAGAACAGCTCACGTGGAAGAGTGTGTGCACATGATCCGTAAATAACACAGTGTTCCGCTTCTGTCCTTCTTGTTGTTTGAAGTGAATATTTTCGTGGCAAGCCGTGTGATATACATAGAAACTGTGATGAATAAAGCTAGCTGTCTCCGGTAGAATGATGACCAGCACAATAATTGATTGTAAACAATATAAATAACTGAACTGTTCCTTGCCTGAGAGGTTTTTATCACTGCACTGCAAGTGTATATTTTAGTTTGACTGTTAAGATAACTAAAGATTTTTTAGTGTACAAGAATCAAACATTAACCATTAAACTTATTTCTTTTTCACTTTTTAACATTTAATAATGAAAAGATTTTTTTTTTTTTTTTTTTTTTTTTTTTGTGATTTTATGAATTAAGTTGAACCTGATTTTTTTCATGTTTCCCTATAATCTTACATTTTTAATTAGAATTTATGGCTTAATTATTTTGAAGTAGACCATCTCAGTTGTGACTGCATCATGTTAAAGGACTTAATTTCTTTATTTTCGTCTTGCACTGCAGTATAAAAACAGCTTTTCTTGTTACTGGTTTTCATCTTTTTAATATTGAGCCAATGTACTGAAAATGTGATATTCAATTTTAGCCTCAATATGAATTGAATGATATTGGTATTGCATGAAATGTAACATATTGTTCCAACAGACAAAGATCAGAAGTGTCACAGGCTTAAGGTGATTATTTTGTGTTATGCTGTGGTACATTGCTTTTTTCTGAAATAGTAAGCTGTAGGTACTAATTATTAGAATATGT
The DNA here is from genome assembly GCA_964017185.1 of Rugalucina vietnamica. NCBI lineage: Eukaryota > Metazoa > Mollusca > Bivalvia > Lucinida > Lucinidae > Rugalucina > Rugalucina vietnamica. Next base: position 40,161,993 of record OZ024878.1, on the reverse strand, counting down.
CAAACTTTTGATTAGTACCCACTTCATTCCATGGAGAAATAAGCGAATTTGTCAATATATTAGTGCAAAATAAGCAACTAAACTATGTGACTGAGAAGCCTAATTCACTCTATGTGTGCAGGCTAAATGATTATTTAGTTTTCAGTTCTATGGCTTGGTTTCAATATATCATTGTTTGTGTACTGTTTTACTGCTTTTTAAGTGGCAGAGAATTTTGCATTTAAAATTTTACCTATGGTTTTATTTATTGTAATTCAACGGAGGAAAATGAGTTTATTAATGGTGTTGGGGTAATAATCACTAGGAATGATGAGGTAGAGATTGGAGCTTTTTTCACTTTCGAGCTTTACATATTTAGCATGAATCGAGTTTTTATTGACTTTTTTCACTGTTTTAAGTCACAAAATCATGGATTAATTACATCTTAAACATTTTATGTTACTACTACGTGTATATTATATGTGTATCCCGTTATTTTAGTACAGTTTTGTGTTAGTTAACAGACATTGTGCAGCTTCTTCTTATTGTTCATGGTTTAATGTAATCAGATGTTATCATAGTTTCATTCAGTGTTCATCACATTTGTCGTATTCATATTTATATATGAGAATTCATTTCTTGTTACAATTAATTCTTTCTCTTATTAATGGTTAAAGATTTTGCTATTTTAAAGCATTCACATTATCAGTAATGCTAGAGCGAATAAAGATGTATGCATGCTCATAATGAAAAATAGATTTTTAATGTCTTGTAAGAGAAGAGAATGTACTACTTCAAATGACATATTGTCTCAAAGTATAGTCATGTAAATAACATTTTGCATATATATGATAAAGCACACAGTCATAATTCTATTATTAGGCCATTTCACGATCATTCAGTATTTTATATATAAATGCATATTTTGTATGTACTCACTATAGTTGCCTCATGTAAACACATAACATTGGTCATGGTAGATATAAAGTTGAGCCGCTGCATGGGAAAACCAACAATCTGCATAGGCGAAAACAAAGGCGCAGATCAGCTTCGCAGTAACTGCGAAGCTGATCAGCGCCTATGTTTTCGCTACTCGGATAGTAGGACTCCTCTACTTTCTAAATCCAAAATTTTCAGCTTCTAACCATCTTCTGTGACTGTACAGACCGGTTTGTGTTGGACTTGGTCGGAACCCAAATTGTTTGTTTTCTCACGCATAGGCTCATTTCATTATTGGTAGATAATTTACCTTTTTTTGCATCTGAATACATCATGTAACTAGAATGACACTGTGTAAGTTGAGTACATTTGGGCATTAAGAAAAATCTTTGCATTTTAATTGAATTTTCAATGTGCACTTAGTTTTTAATGTGCATTAAAATTAATGTATAAAAGCTCTCATCTTTGCAATTTATTTAGGCTCTCAAGGAGAGGTAGTGAAATTATTTACTGCATAGTACAACAAATACAAAGGGTATTTTTGAATCACAGCTTTGGTAATAGGTTCTCTATTAAAGTTATTTTAGAACCCATGTTAATGCAACATTACTCATTTTGTCTAGAGTAGCCTTAAGTAGCTGTTAAAAAGTACTAAAAATGTTTTCATTTAGTTGGGTTTTTGGTCTGACAGTGACCTACTGGAAAAGTGTGCTTTTGTTTCTTATTTTGTGAGATTTTCATCCTTGAAAGTATGCTGTGTTTCAAATATTAGAGCTTTAAAACATGAAAATATCATGTAGGATGTACAAACAAGCAAGAACTAGATCACCCTGTAAAGCCAGTGGCTAAGTATAGTACTACTAGTTTGTATATTTGAAAAAAAAAAATGTTAGAGAGGCAGGCTAATCTAGATATTTCCCCTACATGTATGTTGAGGCTTTTTCATTATAAACAGTAGTACATGTATATATTATGCCATAGTTGAAGGACTATATGATGTCATCAATTCACAGATCATTGTATATAAGTTGTAAATATGAAGAAAGTCAAAGTGAAACACACATCTATATTTGTATTTATTAGAGTTGAAATTGTACATAAGATTTTGTAGATATGTTATTTTTATGGGGCCTTCCCAAATGCACATAACAGACCCACCCGTCACTTTGTAAATTTAATAATGAAATTTACATGATGTCAATATTTGGTGCAAGGCATTTTGAATGTCTAGCAGTGATTATGAATTGGATATAATTCTAACGAAGCCATTTACGTGGTGCATATTTATTTTATTTATGAGAAGGTGTATGGGGATCTATTACTGTAAATTCAGAAATGTACGCGAGAACTTAATTTTTGCGAATATTATCGAAGTTGATGCCTTGTGAATTCAAGGTTATTGCTGATAAAAAATCTCTATCAGACATAAAGACTACACAAGTGCTTGTTTGCCAATTCAAAACATTGCAAAAATCCAGAAATAGAAAATTTATGAAATGAAATTCACGCGAAAATTTCCGAATTTACAGTATGATTAAGTGAGTCAAAGTAGAACTGGATAGAACTATGTGTAAAGAATTGAAGGAAAGTAGTGACCTCTTTGGAAAAATGTTATCATGTAACAGGGATTGATGTATGATTGAATAGAATCAAGTCAATCTGTCCAATGGCATTTTCGTTTTCGACATTAAGAAATTCTTTATTATGTATAAGAAATTCTTTTCATGTGTGTATAATATCTCTTCTGGGGGGTAGGAAAAGATTACCCCATGTTGAGTGCCAAAGGATCATTTTTGGGCAACCTGTTCTGCTCCAAGTACATGTATTTAGATGAGGTCCTAAATATTATTGAAAGATTTAGAGTTTTCTGCATGAATCAAGTTTACTTCATGTAAAAAAACACAAGCAATAATGATATCATTTGAGAATGTTTGTAGTCAATAGTGTTTGAACATAAAATGAGGCAGAAACGAAGGGCCATTATTTAATGTTTGCTATTAAACGAAGCTTCAAAACAAAGTTAAGAAAAAAGCAACAAAGCAGAGTCTGTTGTTTTTCCTATTATATTTTCTTTACACTAATACATTCTTTCATATGTGATTTGTGTTACATTGCTGTTAATGTTTAACATAGCCAAGTTGTATTTAAATCATAGATGATTAATGGGGTATTGTATATAATAGCTTTTCTCTTCTAAAGAATATTATGGCGGCCAAAATAAACACATTCATATTCTGGCCAATTCTGGGTATAGAGAAAATGAACTTGTCAAAGTTTTCTGAAAAATTTGTGTGTGGCAACATGAAAAAGGGCAGAATTGTCCTGTTTTCCTAAGTTGAAGGACACAACTTGTGCCTAGTTGATGTGTGTTGGTAACAAAATATTCTGTAAAAGAGGCTAATAATGATAATAAAGTATAGTATTTTTATTATAGTATGTAACCTTGCCAGTATTGTTGTACCAGTCTACTTCATATACCTGTAAATAGCTTTTGATTTTATCTGATTTATCTTCTCTTCTTTATGCCAGGGAAATGGGAACTCGGATCTATTTTTATCTTTTGCATAACATTTGAAAAATGAAAACCTGATTTCAAATTCCATAATAGTCTCTGGGTCTTGAATGAGCCGTATCATGAGAAAAACGGATTTTGGCCTATGTGAAAACAAAGCTGCAGATCAGCTGTGCAGTATCAGCGCCTTTGATTTTGCTACACAGATAGTAAAATCCCTCTTCTACTTATATCCAAAATTTCAAGCTTCTAGCCTGCTTCTGTGACTACAGGCCGGTTTATGTCGGACCTGGGTGGAAACCCTGAAGACCAGTTTTCTCACGTGGGAGCTCGAATATTAAGATTAATTGTGTACTTGTTTTCTACATTGAACAGGTATGCCAATTAAAAAAAAAAGAAATTTCGCTGGCATAAAGATGAGTTATTTAATGAGTATAGTTGGTATTTAATACTGTGTATTGGATAGTTTGTGATACGAGTTGATTATTGTAAATTAGTTGATGTAATTTTATTACCCTTCACGTTTAAATTCAGGTGTAATTATAGTTGACCGTTAGTCTCAGATCAGAGCCTAATTAACCCTGACCTCGAGTTTATAAAACTTTTTTCAAGCTCAGCTCAGCTGAGCATGAAATTTCTACTACTCAAAAATGTTGAAATAGTTGAAATTAGTGGAAAATTTAGGTTCAGTACTAGTAATTTATCCTGCTCATAGTTGGCATTTTAACATTTATGAGCAGGATAAAATTCAGATTCAGCTGAGCTGAGCATGAAAAAAGTTTTATAACCTTGGGGCCTGGTATTTAGTGATAATGAACAACTTCTTCATAATACATATTAAGTTCAACCTCGCTATAACATGGTTTTCAATATAACACGGCCAATTATTGGCTTCCAAATTGATTATGTTGCTAAGTGTATTGTAAGTAATCACTATATAGCACTGAAAATTACACTCACAATACGGTTTGTTTGTATGGACCCAAAACATGACAGCTGGAAAATGATCCTTCAATATCACCAAAATAATTGGTTAATTAGGCTACTGCACAAAATGTAAAATCACCCAAAAATATGGTGGAATTTAACAGCCTTACCGGGCTGTCCTGGAAAGGGTAAAATACTGATTTTCTAGATGTGTAGAGCTGGTGTTAGTGTTTTTAATCTGGTCTGCTTCTTACCTTCCTGTGTTACTAACATATTTGCAATGCATTCCATGTTTACATAATAGCTCATTTTTAAATGAGTCAGTACATGATGCCTGTGATATTCAGTCAAGGCAAGCTCTGGTTTCTCAGTTTTCTTGTATAAATTCTGTGAGAATGGTTTATGGTCACCTGTGTACATTTGATCCTGGTCCAGGGCCATCTTTGTACATTTGATCCTGGTCTTTGGCCATCTGTGTACATTTGATTCTGGTCTGTGGCCATCTGTGTACTTTGATCCTGGTTTATGGCCATCAGTGTACATTTGATCCTTTCTGAAAAAGTAATTGAGTTACACTTAAGAAAACATTGTTTAGCTGGTGAGAACCCATAGCGAGATCAAACTCTGATCAGACCCTCCCATTCTATCTATTACGATAGTGTGATGTCTTGGTTCTAGGTGTCTTCTGTGGTGGTTAGGGCTGATATTGTCTGACCTAAAAGGATTTTTTTTCTGCAAGGTGACATGTGATTGTAAATTTGCATGTCCATAGCTTTCTTGTGGCAGAATATCACAGATAACTATATCAAAGAATGGAGTGTTATTAGTGTGTACATGTTGTGATTTGCTTGCTTAGTTGGCTGTTTATACTAACAAAAAGTTATTTAATGGACACTTGGTGTGCTTAGTTAGAATTTCAGTCTAATAAGAAGAATAATTCAGTGTCATACCCAATATTTTGTCAACTGTGGGTAACAACAAAATGGTACCATTGCTAGCTGTAGTTTAATAAAGGGCTTAGCTGTCATAGCACTTTTTCAAACAGTGGAAACAGTTTTTGCATTTGATGTTTTTTTTTTTTTTGTTTTTTTTGTTTTTTTTTTTTTTGTTTTTTTTTCTTGCATTCTGAAGTATAATTTGGACAGAAATGGTGAAACGGTCTGAATTATTTTGCATTAGACTGATTTTGTTATAGATGTGTAGTTAGTTTTGTTTTCACATATGTGTGTTCTATTTGGTGAAATCTTTATCATGTATTCACATTTCTAGTTTTAAACTTAAGGGTGTTGATATATAATATTTTCATCTGTGTATATAGTGTACAAGAACATTTTGTCTAGCCTTACTGGTGCTATTGTTAATCACAATATAGTTTGTAGTTATTTCCCTTTGCATGTTGGGAGTTCAGTCCCTTGTTGTTAGCCTCATTTTCAAATCACAATTTGTATCATGCTCATGAACCGAAGAATAATCAAAGAGAATGTGTGAGATTACAATTACAAGTTTTATATGTGATAGGGAGGATGTTTAAGGATTTCAGGACAAGTTTCATTTCTTCTACAAATGAGCCACATCAGGAGGAAACCAGCATTTTGCATATGCGAAAACAAAGGTGCAGATCAGCTTCGCAGTAACTGCGAAGCTGATCAGCACCTTTGTTTTCGCTATAGGGATAGTACAATTTTTCTACTAAATCCAAATTTCTAGCCGCGAGCCATCTTCTGTACTTGTACAGCTCAGCTTGTGTTGCCCGTTGGAAAACCACATTATTGGTTTGCTCAGAATGCGGCTCAAATCACACATTGTGGATGGTCTGACATTGTTAAAGAGTTTCAACAACCTTTACAATGTATTGAAATAGCCTTTATATACCCACAATGTATGGTTTTATTGAGAAGTGATGAAATTTCTCCTCGAGTTAGTACCAGATATCGTCCTTATCAAGTGTACAGTCTATTTTTCATGTGCATAATGCCTGGCTTTAACTGAAGTGTGGGCGTGAGTTGCCTTAATGTTATAGTATTAGTTTGGTGTGACTAGTCTTTCATTACACATGTATATATGCTCATTACACAATACAGAAATTCACATGAAATGAGCTGCAACACGAGAAAAACGGTCTTCGGGGTTTCCAGCCAGGTTTGACACAAAACGGCTTTGACACAAACCGGCCTGTACAGTCTCAGAAGATGGCGAGAAGCTTGAAATTTTGGATATAATTAGAAAAGGGATTGTACTATCCAAATAGCAAAAAACAAAGGCGCTGATCAGCTTGGCAGTTACTGCGAAGCTGATCTGCGTCTTTGTTTTCGCATAGGCAAAAATCTGGTTTTCTCATGATGCGGCTCAAATTACAGGCATACATTTGCCAGAGTTGTATGATTTTAATAATTTAATTTTTCATAAATTTGAATATTGAAAATAATCAAGAACTTTTTGCCACTTCATGCAGTTTTTGGACATACAATTATATAAGCTTGTAAAATGAGCCTCATTAGTTGTGACAAGCGTGTTCTAAGGTCTGTATGACTGTATCGTGCTTCTTTAGGCATTTCAATGCTTGTTAACATATAACCCACCATCACCACACACATAAATCTACAATTTATCTGGTTCAACTGGTGTTGAGAGGTTTCTTTGTGCTTGACATGGTAGAACATGAACAATATATTTCATAGGGCATGCCATATCTTACATTAGTCACTGCTTAACAAATGCAATGATTTCGGCTATGTGTCAGGCAAGGCTCAACAGGAATGCAACTGCCCAGTCTGTGCTTTGTGCTAAACTGTCTTAGTGGTGAGACATTGAATGCAGATCACCCTGTGCTGTGCAAGTCTTCTTTTGGACACATAGCCCAAATTGTTTTGTAAGGTAGTGGTAATATACATGTACTATACATATCACTAGTTTCTAGTATCTTGAGCCACATCACAAGTTAATGTGTCAGCTGTTTCATTGTGGCTGGTCTGATCACGTGCTGTAGAGAAATTGAAATATTAGCTTTGGGAAGGTATTATTGTTTATACATAGATGTTGATATGAATGAGAGCTTTCATATTTTATTTCATCTAAAATAATTATATAATTGTACAACTGAAAATGCACAATAGAGTTCCATCTGTATTTCATTAGTTTTCATTGGGAATGTTTATTATATCAGCATGTGTTATACTTCATCCCAGCATGTTTATTAAGGCGATAGACCAGTGCAACACTAGTCCAGATGTAGAGAATAGTTTTGTCATCAAAAGCTTCAAAAAGAGCTTCCATCATATGGATGTCTAGTTGGACTGGTCAGCCATTAAAACGAAAGTATCATACCCAATGGTTTGTTTTGCCATCTGACACCAGCACATTGACAAAAGGCAAAGCTGTTATTTTCAGACCAAGTTTTCATACAAAACACTGTATAACAAAAAAAAGTACAAACATTCATTTGTAAATCCATATGATGTATCCAAATTATTTATTTATTCTTTTTTTTTTTTTTTTTTTTTTTTTTTTTTTTTTTTTTTTTTTTTTTTTTTTTTTTTTGAAAACAAACCAATTCTACTTGCTGACATGTTAGTTTTTTTTTTTTTTTGTTTTTTTGTTTTTTTTTTTTTTTTTTTTTTTTTTTTTGTTGTTGTTGTTTTCAAAATATTTCTTCTACAAAGAGAAGAAAACCACAAACTCTGATTGGGCCCCATATAGTTCCTACAAAATCGGTATCTAAAAACAGCTTGCAATGACATCATCAGTACTTGGTATTTTCTCAATGGCTGGAAGTCATATGTCAAATGATAATCAGTCACGTATCAAAAATTCATTTTGACGACTGATGTCTCAGACTAATGGATGCCTTTCAGAGCCCAGTTGCTCAAAATTAAAACATTGTTAGTTAAGGATACATGAATATTTTAAATACACTGTTATTTGTTGTTGATAAAATGTGAAAATCCTTTGCATTTGATTCTCACATTTTATCAACAACAAATAGCAGTAATGCAAAGGATTCTCATTTTATCAACAAAAAATAGCAGTGTATTTGCTTATGTAGTCGGCACTTTACTTAACAAGTTGAGGTCTTAACGATGACATTTAGCTAATGAAGATTTGAACAACTGGCCCCTGATCGCTATACATTTGGCTTGTTGAAGAGGAAGTCTGATTCTGTGCTGATGACTTTATTGCCTCTATATCTAGTCTAGTGTAAACTCTTGGCATTTCCAAGGCATTGTCATCATTATCATTGGGCACAGTTTCTCATACAGTATTGTTGGTATACACAAGTTTTTGTATAACTGGTTCACTTTGTTCAAGTGTAACATAGGTAACATTGGTATTTCCATGAAATTCTTCATGATATCACAACTTTTCCATGCTTGCTGTGTTATTGCTCTTTAATGTTGATATTGTTATAAAGTTTTGTATGTAGTTAACATTAGTTTGCCATGCTGTTACTATAACTACCCTATACGTCATAACCCTGTAGCCTTAGAATATTTCTTTACATAGACCTTAAATACGTTTCCCAGCCTGTCTTAAGTATTTGGCATTATTTTTGTTTAAAAATATAACAGAATTTCTTGCTTGATTTTATGTTCCTAGTATATTACTCTATATTCAAGAGTTTCTTTCCGTCATTTTTCATTTTTAGCCGTAATGAAATATTTATTTTTTACATTTTCCATTCAATAGCCTGTATAATAATTGACCCAGGTTTTTTGTGCTTTTTAATTAACACATTTTATGAATGCAAATTATACTTATAGTCAGTTCTCTTGTGGGTGACTTAAATTGTCGAGAACTTTGTCAGAGAAATGCTTGTCTTCACAGTTCTTCGCTAAGTGCAGAACTGCATAACAGGAAATTTGGTCTTTATATGAGAATGCTGTCCACACAGCCAAAACCAAAATGGAAGAAAAAAAAAAAGTGTTTATTACAGTGATGCAGCATCCTCAGATAGAGAATGCTATATATCTGGGCCCAGTTGTTCAAAATTAACAATATCGTTAGTCAATGATTCGTTAAAATTTCAAACATGAATATTATAAATAACCTTTGTTATTTTTTTGTTGATAAAAGGTGAGAATCCTTTGCAATGCAAAGGATTTTCTTATTTTATCAACAAAAATAACAATGTATATGATTATGTTGTTGGCATTAACTTTTTTAGTTGTGTTATCGATGACATTAAGCTAACCAAGTTTTGAACAACTGGCCCCAGTTTAATCCATTCAATGTTCTAGACCATAGATGATGGCTAGAGGCAAGAAATTTTTAGAAAAACTTTCAGTACTGACAATATGTATAATTTGTTTTCAAGTTTTCACAGTTTGACAAGTCCAATATTTTGACTTGTGTATGGATCTCGTATATAGATAGCTTAGAAAACTGCATCAAATACAGAAATGTAGGCAGAGATCATTGGAAGCATTTGAGCCGCCCCATGGGAAAACCAACAACCTGCATAGGCGAAAACAAAGGCGCAGATCAGCTTCGCAGTTACGCAGATCAGCTTCGCAGTAACTGCGAAGCTGATCAGCGCCTTTATTTTCGCTACTCTGATAATAAAGTTCCTCCTCTACTTAACTCCAAAATTTCTAGCTTCTAGCTCTTTCTGTGACTGTACAGGTCGGTTTGTGTCGGACCTGCTCGTAAACCACATTGTTTTTCCACGAGGTGGCTCATTTCTCTGATAAAAACGTTGTTGGACTCGGCAGCATCACTCACTGGGCCTTGTCATGGTGAATACTTTCCATTACTTTGATAGTAGATAGAAGATTTTCATTCCTCAGTTCAGTGAGTTATTAGTCAGTAAAGTGATGAAACCACAAAAGGAAAGTTTGCTCCAGAATGAGTGGATCACTAAGTTTACAGTAAAGAGGCCTCCCCAGGGGGGGTCTTTGCTCCCTGCTCCCTGAAAGAAAAATGACCTTTCTCCCTAGCTCCCTAAAATGTTTTTCCTCAGCCCCCTGCTCCCTGATCCCTAAAACCCCAATTTCTCCCCATATCCCTGAAAATAAATGACCCTTCTCCCCAAATCCCTGAAAATAAATAGCCCTTCTCCCTGAATCCCCAAAACCCCTGGGAGGGCCTCAGTAAAAACAACTTCCATGGACCTCTGTCTATATCTCCAGCCATCATCATGTATCACCCTAACCCACCACAGATATAATTTGAGCCGCAACGCAAGAAATCAGGTCTTCGGGGTTTCCGACCAGGTCCGACACAAACCGACCTGTACAGTCACAGAGGCAGGCTAGAAGCTTGAAATTTCGAATTTAAGAAGAAGAGAAGTTGTACTATCCGTGTAGCGAAAACAAAGGCGCTGAGCTGATCTGCGCATTTGTTTTCGCATAGCCAAAAATTCGGTTTTCTCACGATGTGGTTTATTTGTGTTATATAGCTAGCTCACAGTGTTCAGTTTGTGTCGTTTTATAGTTTTCATTTTCATTGAAGGGGCGTCGCTCTACTGCCAGTTTAACATTCCAACATATACGGTACCAATATGAATCCTGATGGGATTTCAGTTTGAACTTTGATAGAAGGACCCAAATTTTTCAATGCTTGAACGTGAATGCAGTTGAAATGACATTGGTTTACGGTTGAAGCTTGAATTTTAGAACAAGTGTTTATCAGTTGAAAATCAGCTGATATTCATTAAAGGGCCCTAGATGTGGTGCAGTAGGGTGATGTCCCGTGGAGCTTTGCCTGCACAGTTTTCAGGTTTGGATTGCATTTCTCATTAACTGACCTCTAGTCATAGTAGTCTCTCGTTATACTGGGAGAACTCTGGGAGGGGAATATAGGCACAGTTTCTTGACTCTAGCTTACTAGCCTGTAGCTGGTGTGGCTTATTCCATAAGAACACAAAGTCATGGAGTACGGACAAAACACTGGTTACTTCTCAGGTTCACCTTGGCTCCACAGTATGAACTTATAAAGTCTTGGCTACCATTTATGCAGTAAGCCAGAGTCAGAAACTGTGCTACCAGACATAAGCAGCTACATATCATTTTAGAAACAAAAAAAGTCATAACTCGCATGAGAACTAAATGCTTATAGTAGAAAAGATTTTTCGGGGCAAACATTTTGAAGTAACTTGTGCCCAGGTTTATTGGGATACATATCCCTGTGATGTATATGCTGAGATACCAAAAACACAGTCATATTACTTGTAGACAACTGGAACTTTAGTAATGTCACAATCAAACACCTCGAGTTAATGCACCTCGTTATTAGGCTCATGGCTGGAGTCATATGAAGACTCGAGTCATAAGAAGACCTGATATTTACCCACGCACAGGTTTGGCTATGACACAATTCTTTTAAAATTGGCCCGAGACAGAAAGGGAAGGGAGTTGTGACAGCTTATTTTGGCATTAGGGATTTAGTTCTCATCCCAGCTGTAAAACAGTAGAACTGGTAGACTGGTTGCTTTGTGATACAAGGCCGTTTAGTCTCTCATCCTCAAAATATCATTTAAAGGCTCTGCTCTGCTGCTCAGTCTATGTACCAATGGCGTTTTGTAGTAGATGAGAGACCAAATTTATACAGTTTATCATGAAAGGTCCAGTAATATCTGTTCTACTGTAGGGAAGCAATTGTTAATTTATAATCTTGCTTAATGTACTCAACAGCATTACATTTTAGTTGACAAGATTTTAAATATTGCCTTCATCTTATTTAGATTAGGTAATCCATTTGATTTCATTGTAACTTTAAATTGTGGAACAAATAGGAGGATACTGCATGATAAAGCCTTAGGCATGTTTATTTTACAATGACTCTTAGTGATGGTGTTTATTTTACATGATAACAATGTTAGACAGATTATGGATTATCATCCAGTATTGCTCCTATTTGTTGCAATGTTCCCCAGCTCTGGTTTTTGTTTTATCTTAGATGTGCTTTAATCCAATTTTATCTTGCTGTTTCATAGCATAGTCAACTGACTTTACCATTGCATATGGTTGAGTAGTAGCTTTTAATCAGTTTTAATAATATTACACATACTTTTTAAGATTTATTCAGAATTTTAAAAGCTAAGTTACTCTAGCACCTACTAAGAATAACAAGTTAGTATTTATGATCATTTTAAGATTTTTTCACATTTGAGCCGCCTCATGGGAAAACCAACAATCTGTATATGCAAAAACAAAGGTGCAGATCAGCTTCGCGGTAACCGCGAAGCTGATCAGCGCCTTTGTTTTCGCTACACGGATAGTACAATTTCTCTACTTTCTAAATCCAAAATTTCCAGTCTCTAGCCATCTTCTGTGCTTGTACAGCCCGTTTTGTGTCGGACCTGTTCGGAAACCACATTGTTGGTTTTCCCACGAGGTGGCTCATATTTTATTTTAACATCAATCAATATTACTTTTTGATAAAAACGAACCAATCGAATTCTGGTGATAAGCTTCTTCTTTTCCCTTAAACATGATGTTTTTTTGGTACTATTGTGTGCAATACTGTATTTCCCCACCTATGTAAACATGTTGTAAGTTATGAAGTGTAGCCAGTTGAGCCAAGTTGGAAAACCAGTAATGTGCTCTACAAAGACAGATCAGCTTAGTATCTGACCGAGCAAACATCTGAGCAAACTGATGAGCCTTTGCTGTACAATGTACCTTTACAATGGAAAGCTTTGTGTTTTCATGTTTCTGATCTGAGTATTCCCTGTGGTGAACATTCTGGTTTTCTCAACATCTGACTCAGTTGGCCAACTTCAGCCTGGGCCCCTTTTGTAATGTATGTGTTAAAAGGTTACCAGTTTACTACAAAAATAATTTTAGAAACAGGGCCATGAGTTAGTTACCTGTATCTTGTTATACTACATATGTACATCAATATGGGGGAAAACTGTTACATGTACATGGACTGGGAAGATACCCGAATGTTTGGCGTGCATTGAAATATTTGCTGATGACGTGAGAAAGTTTTTGTATAGACTCATACATGAGCAGTTCTCCAGCCTCTGAAATATGAAGGATATTCAGTTTTGGATTAGAAACATACAGTCAAGTGTCCTAAGGAAATCCACAAAATTTATTTTCCATAGACTCTAATGTATTTTCATGTTTACAAGAAGCTCCACATTTCATGATTTCATTGCATCTCTTTCACTCTTCTTTGGCATTGCTATAGAAAATAATATAGCAGATGGAAACGGACAGGGCCAAAAATGAAAATTTTGTACTTAATGCTGCTTTAAAAGATACTACATAGGCTGTCTTTATTCATTTGATTTTCAAATGAAATCTAAAGCATAAGAATATATTAAAACATAAAAATGCATTACAGTCTGTGGTATTTTCAATGTTGTGGAATTACTTGACCCTTGATGACAGATAAATAATTATTGCATTATTACATTTGAGCCGCCTCATGGGAAAACCAACAATCTGCATAGGCGAAAACAAAGACACAGATCAGCTTCGTGGTAACCGCAAAGCTGATCAGCGCCTTTGTTTTCGCTACTTGGATAGTACAGTTCCTCTTCTACTTAAATCCGAAATTTCAAGCTTCTAGCTCTTTTCTGTGCTTGTATGGCCCGGCTTGTGTCAGACCTGTTCGGAAACCACATTGTTGGTTTTCCCACGAGGTGGCTCATTTATAAATATAAAGTTTGTCCTTCCTTGTAAATCAGTAATTTGCTGATATGGAATTGTGGAAACGGTTTTATGCAATAAAGTTTTGAAAATATCCTTTACCTTCAAGATCTTAAAAAAAAAAAAATCATTAATTTGATGGTACTACATATACAGTCTAATAATTAATAATAGTAGGTATGTTACCTAATTTTCAGCTGATTTACAACGCAAGTTTTCTCATGGTGTACAGGATTACAAAATACTTGCATAATGTGCAGTTATCAAAAATCATCAAATGCTATTTGAAAGTTTTTCAAATTATTGAAAAAAAGATAGAAATGTAAGTTTTATCAGTAACAGATATTTGGGCGTTGCAGAAGGGGCAAAAAATATACTTTGACATGGAAGAGCAATCTCTGCTTTGCCTTTTATGTCTTAACTTTGTATGACAGAAAAGTAATGGCTGAAAAATATTTTGAAATCAAGGCTGAGTAGATGTATGTATTTTGTAATCCTATACCATTTTATCTGGTTTGGAAGTTTCTCTAGCTTACAGCACCCCCTGTTGAGCTTTGTTGTTACTAATGGGCGTGTAACTCTAGAAATATGTACTTCACCTGGGATCAATAGGCCATTAAAATGGATTATATTCAAATAAGTTTGTCTTCTCTGTTCTTCCCTAAATACTCCTCACAAGGTCTGAGACACATTTATCATAGGTCTTAAAGTAGACACATGGAAATAAGTTAGTCCTTGGGGAAAGTTTGAAAAAATCCATTTTCCTTTTTTCTGGCGATACTGAAATTTTTATCAAATATCTTTCATACCTTGGCCTAGCGACAGAGCAATGTATGGAAATTCACAACATTTTGTCTTTGTGCTACGGAGGATACATTATCCCATATGTGAAAAACTCCACTTTTACTGAATACAAGTTTGCCTTCTTGCTTCTGCCCTCCGCAAAATTCAATTTTTGAAAGAAAAACAGGAATAAAAAGTTGAATCTAATCGTTCTAAATGAATAAACGACTTCAGACCTAAAACTTCGTTTCATCTCCAAACCAACTAATCATACAAAATCTACAGTTTGCATTGATTTCTATGGAAAGCAAAATTCTTGGATATTTTGCAAATAAAGCCGTAAAAGAATGATTCCGCTAGGACACTATAACCAGAACGTACATGTTTAGATTCCTATAGGGTCATATCGACTATCTGGCCCAACATATACAATCTGCAAAATGTATACCCAAAGAACAAAACGTGGTCATGAAACCTGTTCCCGGAAAAGTATGGGCCTGCCGCCGACAGTCGGTCAGAAAATAAGGAATTTATGATCAAAGTTCCACAAGCAATGTCTCAGCTTTCTGCTTACGAAAAGTTACGACAACATGAGTTCAAATAATGGAGTTATCGCAAAGACTAGCAGTGCATTTCTTAAATTTGGCAAACATTTTCTGAATCAAAGCTGGCCGCTCTCCGCCGCAGTTTATGTTTGATGCTAACCATTTTCATATAGAAGCAACTTTGGAGACTACAGATTCTGACAAATTGTCAAAACATTCTTCATGATTTTTACAAAGAAAGATATGTGCAGTCCAAAGTTGGTAGTCACATTATTACAGGTGTTCCCTAACTTATTTCCATGTGTATATGTCATGTCATAAATCTACTTTAGGAGAGCATGGTGTGTACAATTAACAAACCAAGACCTCCAAGGTTCAAGCCTAAATCCACGTGGTTGTACCCTTGAGCAAGCCATAGTACTGCTGGTACTACCCAGGAAAGCATTGGACACAGCCGTACCAATGACAGAAAATTATTGACCAGTATGTTAAGCTTTAACCCAAACAAATTCAGTGCCAATTAACATACTGTTAATAGTGTGTTAATAGTTAATAAGTGCTGTTAATAGCTGGGTCATGTCAGGACAATGTGCTATTAAGAAATGCTTTCCAGCACCCTCAGAGAAATTTCACTTATTGTAAACCAACTTTTTTTCGCCAGCGATTCATTTTCGTGGGACCGAAATAATCACAAAATTAAAGCCAGATGTACGTAATTGAAGGCGCTCAAAGGAATGTGCGTATCTAAGGGTCGAAACGTCATTTTTACGCCGCATTCGTAACGTCAGTTTTCGCTCGAAACGTCATTTCTAGCGTCAGTTTACGTTCAGAATACGAAACCTTATCCATACAATTATGCAGATGACTTCAGAAATGTAAAAAAAGTTTGATATTATTTATTATTTTGCTCAAAATATAGATTGTGGGCATGTTATCCCGAAGAAAACAACATTTCCGCGACAGTTAGCAATATTGAATACTAGACAGTATCGGAATTTTTGGCGCAAAATTGACGTCGCGCGTAAAATATACTGAATTCAGCAACGACTCACCTCTCTTCAAATGCCTATAGCAGGAAAACGAATCCGGTAACTAAGGACTTTCTCGTTATCTATATGTAGTTCAGGAATTTCTCTAATACATATCAGTTTTTTAAAAAATCCTACCGTGGATTTTTTGAAATATAGCAAGAAAATTAACAAAAAGGGGGTCTAAAAATCGCATTTTACGTTGACGTCAATGTATTTTCGCTCTCAAATTTGACGATTTTGAAGGCCGATATCTCGAAAACAAGCTCGGAACACAGTAATTCCACAGTATTTGTAATGACTGATGTTATTTAGATTTGTAAATTAGCGAGAGCGCTATAACGGAATTGAGCAATGTTTGAATTGTTCAACTGTTTTTGTGACCATATACCACTATAAAGGCAATCAACAGTTTACAAAAAATTATATAATTTTGTTTTGATTATTCAAAACTTATCTAAATTTGTAGCCAGCATTTGAAGATGTTGAGTTTGAAATGTCAGTCATTGTCAGCCGTGGATATATGATCATTGTACAATACAACAACATCGCAGAAACATTGATCTTGCAAGATCACAATATTCAGGGAGTTCCCTAACTGGATTGGTGTTGTTGACTCAAACTTCTTAAAGGAAAACCATAATAATTACAACTTTGGCATATGAAAATAGGACGTTTATAGCAAAACATTTATATACATATTGAGTTAAATTAACTAATAAAGCAAACATAAAATATTGCTCACCTGAAAAAAATGTGGCCAGTTAAAATTAAAAATAGTATTTATTACTATTTAACAACAATCTGCTTTTTGGTGAAATTATGAAATTTTGCTTCAACCTTACCAGTCATTTCCTTTAAGATCCATGTCATTAAAAATATAAAGAAGAACATGGACCGGCCAACCTGGTGAGGAGCTGAAATTTTGCTCATGGCATCAATGGCATTCCACATTTTAGGTACTGTAGATCCGGAAATATTCGCGAGAACTTGATTTTCGCTAATATTCGCGAATTGGTTGCCTCGCGAATTCAAAGTTCTCGCTAATAAAGAGTCACTATACTTTATAGAATACATGGACACATACTCGCGAATTCAAGAACTCGCTAATAATTTGGAAATAGAAAATTCGCGAAATAAAAGTCTCGCGAAAATTTCCGAATTTACTTATTCATGAATGCCCACATTGAATACATTTAGGAACACAGCAAAACTGCATTCTTCCATTCATTGGATTTTGGTTTTGCCTGCTTCAGTGTGAACGAGTAGATGGACAGACATGCCAGAGGATGTATATACTAATGTTACTTTGAGTTTTGTCAGGTGAGCTAACAATGGCAATCAATATAGACAATCAACATGGCTGAGAACAATCAATGGAGAAGAAATCAATACTTGATCATAGATACAGTTCAACCTCATTATAATGTGCCTCATTATAGTGCAGTTTTCAATATAACATGACCATGTCTTGGCTCCCAAAATGATGATTTTGCTATATGGCTATTGTAAATAACCTCATTATAACACGGTTCACTTATAACACGCATAGGCGTAACCAGAAAATTTCAATTTATACGCACCATGGGCAAAAAAAGCTAAATTTGTACTGAAAAATGACAAAAAACACCATAAACTTAGCTACTTTTAACTTTTTACATTACGCACATGCGTACTGTGCATAATGGGCGGTATGCCTATGACACGGTCTGTTTTCATGGACCCTAAAGATAGCATTATAATGAGGTTGACCTGTAGTAAATACCAGTCTTGAGGATCAGTTAGGACTGATATTTGCATCCTATAGCCTTTTATTGATTTCATCTGAGTCGGTTGTTCCCCAGGTGTTGGTTATCTCTGGATAAAACATACACAATGCCTATGGTTATATAGGAGCAATTTTTTCACATTTGTTCAGACCCATATCAGTGAGACCAGCTTCATTAGGGTCCACACCGTTTGCAATTTCCTTTGCAATTTTTGGAGGCAATCACCTTGTTTTACTATCAGATGATAGAGAAAACTGATAAAGGTTACTCTTAACATGTAGCTTAAACATGAGCAAACATCTATAAAGTAGGATATTTTAAATGAAATAACTAACCATTAGGTTTAGTTTATAGGTTTAACTTTGAGCATAGGAAGGCATTATGATAAAATCATATTGCTATTTTGTGCTCCCTGAAGTTTACAACTACTCTCCACACAGAAAAGCCATACAGCTTTCAATATCTGACAGTAGATTAACATTAATCATAAATATTGTAAACTGAAAGCCACTATTCCTTGCAACTGTTATAATTTGGACTTGATTAAGATCAACACATGACATTATTCTATACTGAAGCATTGTGTTAGTTAATAATCCTGCACTATTATTCCCTACAGTAATATATTAGAAGTTGAAGCCATCATCCTCCTCACTACTATGATCAGTCTGTTTCCCGTTATCTACAATATCTTCCTCAATATCATTAACATCCTCACTGGTTTCCTGCCTCATAACATCAGTCCTCTCCACAGAAACTGCCTCACCCCGGGTACCAGAACTACTGCTGCCCTGCGTAACACCGGTGAAATCATATGATGTTGAAGCTTTAGGACTGAAAGGCTGTGTCATGCCCTGTTCTAAAGACTCCTTAGTTTGTGACGTCCCTGCCGTTAGACCAAATATGTCCTTTTGTCCCTCATCATCATTGTCCAATTTGTTACTGCTGGTAAATGGAGCAACATCAACTAGTTTCTCCTGTTCCTGCCTGAGGATTTGCTCCTCATAACGTCTCTGAGCCTCGATAACCTGCTGACGGCGTTGAGCAGCGGCAATGTCTTCCTCCTGTTGGTGGCGCTGCTGTTCCTCTTGTTCCAGTTCCTGTTCCTGTTCAAGGTCGTGGAGCTGCGATGAGTAGTGCTGGTTACGGTTCAACATCTCTATCAGATGCTGCAAATACATAAATAGTGTTTCTTCATCAGATTTGGTGCCATAAGGGTAAAGTAGTCCTACTAAGTGGCCAGGGCTGTGGCAATATGAAAAGCCAACAAGGTAAAAACTAAGCAAGGTTTCATCAAAAACAAATGAACTGAATGAAAAATTTATCTGATGCTGTTTAACATGCACTGACTTATGCTAGCCATTGGACACACAACCAGAGGACCAATGGTCCTGTAAACGCTCACCTGACATCTGCTGTATATACGAATGTTATAGAAAATAGTCCCAGTATAGGGGCAGATGAAGCCCTTGGGCCATTTTTTTTTTCAGAATAATCAATATACTGTCCACACAAGTTTTTCCCTTCAAATGACATTTTAACAGTTTACCCATTCAAAGTCATAGGCAACCTATGTTGACCTTGCCTTAAAATAGGTCCAGGTCATCACAGGGTCATGATTTATACATACATTGTAGTACTTGAGTCATCGATGCTTCATGCCAAGTTTCTTCAAAATCGGTCCACCGCTTCCGGAGAAGATTTTTGAAGGGTTTATACCATATATGGGCATGGCAGCCATCTTGGTCATGTGACCTTGATTATTTATATACACATTGATTCCCCTATTCTATAGATGCTTCACATGAAATTTGGCTTTGATTGGCCAAGTGGTTTCAGAGGAGAAGATGTTTGAATATTCTGGTAATATACATGTATAATGCCCCGGGGCTGGGGCAAATGAGCCCCTGGGGTCCAATTTTTTTCAGAATCATTAATATTCAGTCCTGCTGCCCATTTCCTGCAAGACTTTCACTTTAAATGACATTTTAAAAGTTTTCCCCATTCAAATGCATTGGCGACCTATGTTGACCATGCTGTAAAATAGGTCAAGGTCATCCAAAGGTCATAATTTATAAACACATTGTAGTACTTCAGTCCCTGATGCTTCATGCCAAGTTTTGTTGAAATCGGTCCATTGGTTCAGGAGAAGAATTTTATAGGGTTTTCACCATATATGGGCATGGCGGCCATCTTGGTCATGTGACCTGGATTATTTATGAACAACTTGATTCTCCCTTCCCATAGATGCTTCCTATAAAATTGGGCTTTGATTGGCCAAGTGGTTTCAGAGAAGAAGATCTTTGAATATTTTTGTAATTTACATGTATATTGCCCTGGGGTGGGGCAGATCAACCCCTGGGGTCCAAATTTTTTTCAGACCTTCAGTCCATTTGCCCATTTCCTGCAAGATTTGCCTTTCAAATGACTTTTTAACAATTTTCCCCATTCAAATGCATGGGCGACCTATGTTGACCTTGCCGTAAAATAGGTCAAGGTCATCCAAAGGTCATAATTTATAAACCTATTGTAGTACTCTAGTCCCCGATGCTTCATGCCAAGTTTCGTTGAAATCGGTCCAGTGGTTCCGGAGAAGAAGAATTTTGAAAGGTTTTTACTATATATGGGCATGGCGGCCATCTTGGTCATGTGACCTAGATTATTTATATATACATTGGTTCCCCCTTCCTATAGATGCTTCATATAAAATTTGGCTTTGATTGGCCAAGCGGTTTCAGAGAAGAAGATCTTTGAAAATGGTGGATGACGACGGACCGACGGACGGACGCCGGATCATGGCCATCCTATAAGCTCACTTTGTGAGCCTAATGGCTCAGGTGAGCTAAAAATATTGAAGAACCTAAATGGTTTAACATTATCACCATTGGATCAAGCATTTTAAGAAAACGTGAGAAACTTTGGATGTACTACATAGTTTTAGCATAACAGTTATTGTTCTGGTAATTAAGAACCAGAGGACCATTGGTCCTGAGAACGCTCACCTGAAGCCTGATCCTGGAGTATTAAATCATCATGAAATGACCTTGACCTTGAATACTCACACACCTTTATTGAATTCATAAGTTGTCTGCATCTACAAAGTTTCAGATCTCAGGCTGCAATAGTTTCCAAACCCAGTGATTTCTGAGAAAACCATAATTTTAATTTTGATATTTAAATGACCTTGGGTGAAGGTCAAGAAATGACCTTGGCCTTCATTAATTACTTACCTTCATCTACTCCATTGGTTGTCTGCATCTAGCAACTTTCAGGTCTCAGACTGCAAGTTTCCAAAATATCCTCTGTTTTCGCCTTTTCCCATGTAAAAGCCTATGTTTCCAAAATTGACCTTGCCGTAAAATAGGTCAAGGTCATCATAGGGTCATCATTTTATCAAACTATGATGGGCTGGAGTCCCAAATGCTACATACCAAGTTTCACGAAAATTGGCGTGCCGGTTCTGGAGAAGAAGATTTTTGAGTGGTTTTTACCATATATGGGCGTGGCGGCCATCTTGGTCATGAGACCTGGATTTCGCGATCACACTTTTGTCTCCCCTACCCATGGATGCTCCACATAAAATTTCACTTTGATTGGCCCAGCAGTTTCAGAGAAGAAGATCTTTGAAAAGTGTGTATGGACGACAGACTGGCCAAGGTCAAGAGATGACCTTGACCTAAATTAATCACATAACTTCATCTACTCTATTAGTTGTTTGCATCTACCACTTTTCAGGCATCAGGCTGCAATAGTTTTCAAAACATCCATAGTTTTCACTTTTTCCCATGTAAAAGCCTATGTTTCCAAAATTGACCTTGCTGTAAAATAGGTCAAGGTCATCCTAGGGTCATCATTATGATGGGCTGGAGTCCCAAATGCTACATACCAAGTTTCATGAAAATCAGCCTGCCAGTTCTGGAGAAGAAGATTTTTGAATGTTTTTTTTTTTTTTCCATATATGGGCGTGGCAACTATCTTGGTCATGTGACCTGCATTTCACGATCAAACTTTCGTCTCCCCTACCCATGGATGCTCCACATAAAATTTCACTTTGATTGGCCCATCAGTTTCAGAGAAGAAGATCTTTGAAAAGTGTGTATGGACAACAGACTGGCCAAGGTCAAGAGATGACCTTGACCTAAATTAATCACATACCTTCATCTACTCCATTAGTTGTTTGCATCTACCAGTTTTCAGGCATCAGGCTGCAATAGTTTTCAAAACATCCATAGTTTTCACTTTTTCAGATGTAAAAGCCAATGTTTCCAAAATTGACCTTGCCGTAAAATAGTTCAAGGTCATCCTAGGGTCATAAGTTTATCAAACTATGATGGGCTGGAGTCCCAAATGCTACATAACAAGTTTCATGAAAATCGGCCTGCCGGTTCTGGAGAAGAAGATTTTTGAGTGGTTTTTACCATATATGGGCGTGGCAGCCATCTTGGTCATGTGACCTGAATTTCGCGATCAAACTTTCGCCTCCCCTACCCATGGATGCTCCAGATAAAATTTCACTTTAATTGGCCCAGCAGTTTCAGAGAAGAAGATCTTTGAAAAGTGTGAATGGACGACGGACTGGCCAAGGTCAAGAGATGACCTTGACCTAAATTAATCACATACCTTCATCTACTCCATTAGTTGTTTGCATCTACCACTTTTCAGGCCTCAGGCAGCAATAGTTTTCAAAAAATCCATAGTTTTCACTTTTTCCCATGTCAAAGCCTATGTTTCCAAAATTGACCTCGCCGTGAAATAGGTCAAGGTCATCCTATGGTCATCATTTTATCAAAATATGATGGGCTGGAGTCCCCGATGCTACATACCAAGTTTCGTGGAAATCGGCCCACCAATTCTGGAGAAGAAGATTTTCTGAGTGGTTTTTACCATATATGGGTGTGGCGGCCATCTTGGTCATGTGACCAAGATATGGCAAACAAAATTACAATGCCACTACCCAAGGAGGCTGCACATAAAATTTCAACTTGATCGGCCAAGCGGTTTCAGAGAAGAAGATCTTTGAAATTGTGGACGACGACGACGGACGGACGGACGACGGACAGACGCCGGAGCAAGCTCACCTTGTGAGCCTTCGGCTCAGGTGAGCTAACAATATTAAACAAGTAGCCCAAGGGCAACGATCGCTCACCTGAGAGTCAACAAGTACAGTCACTGGACAAAGTGTTTTTGTTTTTTTTCCATATATGGGTATGACGGTCATCTTGGTCAAGTTTCAGGCCTATGGCTGCAATGGTTTCCATAGGATCATTGGTCCTGTAAATGCTTACCCGAGACCTAGTTGTCACTTTTTCCCATGTTTCCATGTTTGCCTATGTTTCCAAAATCGACCTTTACCTACATTAATCACATACCTTCATCTACTCTATCAGTTGTTTGCATCTATCACTTTTCAGTTCTCAGGCTGCAATAGTTTTCAAAAAATAACATTTTAAAAGCAGATGGGCTCCTGGGGTCCATTTTTATCAGAATCATTAAATTTCAGTCCTACTGCCCATTTCCTGCAAGACTTTCACTTAAAATGACATTTTAAAAGTTTTTCCCATTCAAATGCATTGACGACCTATGTTGACCTTGCCATAAAATAGGTCAAGGTCACCACAGGATCATGTTTTATATATATATTGTAGTACTTGAGTCATCCATACTTCATGCAAAGTTTCGTTGAAATCGGTTGACCAGTTCTGGAGAAGAAGATACATTGTATTTTAATGGTTTTTACCATATATGGGCATGGCGGCCATCTTGGTCATGTGACCTGGATTATTTATATATACATTTGTTCCCACTTCCTATAGATGCTCCATATAAAATTTGGCTTTGATTGGCCAAGTGGTTTCAGAGAAAAAAATCTTTGAAAAGTGTGTATGGACGACAGACCGGCCAAGGTCAAGAGATGACCTTGACCTAAATTCATCTAATCCATTAGTTGTTTGCATCTACCACTTTTCAGATCTCAGGCTGCAATAGTTTTCAAAAAATAGCTAATTTCCACTTTTCCCATTATAAGTCTATGGAAACTTAAAGTTACCATAGCAACCAGAGTTCTTATCCGACTGGAATAAAAAACATAAATTATGTAGAGGCTACTGTCAGAAACATGTATACAAAGTACAGGATTCATCCACTTAACAGTTTCTGAGGAGAAGATTTTTGAATTTTTTTTTTTTTTTTTTTTTTTTTTTTTTTTCAAAATTTTGCCCTTTATGGGGCCCCAGCAACCAATCAAAATAAAGGATTAGGACAAAACTCGCAAGAAACGTCAAACACTACTAAATAAACATTTCTGCAAAAACAAAATTCAAGTGTCTGCAATTTTAGCGGAAAAATAGCCGATTTCCACTTTTCCCATTATAAGTCTATGGAAACTTTAAGTTGCCATAGCAACCAGAGTTCTTATCCGCCTGGAATAAAAAACACAAATTATGTAGAGGCCACTGTCAGGAACATGTATACAAAGTATAGGCTTCATCCCCTTGACAATTTCTGAGAAGAAGATTTTTGAATGTTTTTCGAAATTTTGCCCTGTATGGGGCCCCTGCAACCAATCAAAATGAAGGATTAGGACAAAAGTCACATGAAACGTAGAGGACTACTCCATAAACATTTCTGCAAAAACAAAATTCAAATATCTCAAACAAGACAGCAAAAATAGGCAATTTTCACTTTTCTCCATTATAAGTCTATGGGAAGCATAAGTTGCCATAGCAACCAGAGTTCTTATCCGATCAAAATAAAAAACAAAAATATTCGTCATCCCCCCCCCCCCCCCCCCCCCCCCCCCCATCTGTAGATGCTATGTGTGAAATATGAAAAGATTCGGCCTGGCAGCTTCAGAGGAGAAGTCGTTTGAAAATGTTGACGACGGACGACGAAGACGACAGACGACGCACGGGCGCCGGCTCGACCACTATACTATAAGCTCACCTGTGAGCCTTCGGCTCAGGTGAGCTAAAAATAAATAATTCATTTATCTACTTGTCCTGTCCTGTATTCTCTCGTACCAGGTCGGACAAGTCTCGCATGCTATTTCTGCAGGCATGAACGTGACAATTAAAAACTTGAAAAATGAACTTAAACTCATCTTGTGAGCCTTCATGTGAGCTAGAAATTTCCATAAAATGATAGCTACATATTATGTTAGCATAGATTTTTTTAACACAAGAGACGAGTACCTGTGATGGATGTTGAGGAGTTGTGATAGCTCTGGTAGAGAACACAGACGTTGTAGTGGCAGACTGACGGACACTGACAGGAGGGTGGGTGCTAGCTAGGTAATCTACAACTAGGTTAGTAGTGCTGGGGTTAGTACTGGACACGGTAAGCAAAGGTTCGGACACATCAGAGTCCGGCTACAAGCAGAAGATGGGTTATATAGGTTACAGGTTAGAGAATACACTGGAAGGTAATCAGATTCTCATCCTCATGCTCCACCACCCCACTAAGAGATTTCAAAAATGAGTTGGAATTTTGGTCAGAAACAGCAAAGCTATTCCATGATTCATAAAACATATACATTTTTTTTCTATTTCCGGATGTTTTAGTCAACTGCCATTTCTTTATATTCAGCTGTGTACAACATAATCCCCATCTAACTTTTTTTGAACATTTGGATGAGAATCTGTCTATTATTTCTTTGCCAAATCACCACTTTAGCTGACACAACACTGCAGAGTAGCTTGCATACAGACATATCGCAATTTGTTTATTTCCTATTCAGAAACTTTAAAATGAATGTCTTCCACTTCTTACATGGCTGTTAATAATTGGCAAAGATACATATAATTAAAACTATATGGAGGTGAAGATGTTTTCTTATTTTTAACAGTCTTTCCAAGAAGTTAAATTCACTGACAAATATAATGTAAGTAAAAATACAGGATTAAAACAGACGAGAAAAATATAAGGGATCTTTGGCAATACATGTATTAATTGGACAAAACTCCGCTTCAGTTGGTGGGAGATTTTCTGTTGTTTACAAATTGATAGAAGTTTACAACACTCACATGACTACAACACATAAGCCAGCAATCGTAAATGGATTTTTTTCAGTGTAGACCCACATCACATACTAGCCGATACAAATATGAATAACATGTACTTGACAAAATATGAACTGGCCTGTCACTCGTATTTATAATTGTAAATGTCTGCCATGTGTAGCTTATGAAATAAATCCATTTATATTCATTATAAGAGAGAAACCCATTAGAATTTAAAGCATTAGAGCCAGGCCATGAATAATGTAATCAGCCAACACTGCTACTTGTAATATCAAGCCAAGTTGTTAGAGTCAGAAGCCAGAAAAGAGGCTTACTGATGACACATTTTCATGGAATGGCTTTTACATGTATGAAAAAGAAAGAAACTACACAAAGCTATACAAAGACGAATTTAGCAAAACTGAAAGAGCAGCTAGAACTATTGACTACTACTAGGGGTGAGAGAAACTAGGCATGCCCAGCTATCTGAAAAGAAACAACGACAGCAACTTCTTAGTAATGAAAGCAAAACTAAAATAAACTATAATGCAAGCATTTATAATCAGTCAAAATGTGATACTGAAAAATGCAAATGAATGTATGTGTATGTGATATTAACAAAGACAGAAGGTTTGTGACAGTTAAACAAATCACAAATGAAAGATACCAAGAAAACTAGACAGCCAAGATCAGATGAGGTAAAGTCCCACTGATCAAAGTTCAGGCAGAAGTTTAAAATGCAATGATTTAAGTTCAGACAATGGCATGAGTTATGAAATATTTTCATTTCCTCAAATTTTGCATAAAGATTCTTCGTTTTTATTTTTGTGGTCTCAAACATCCTTACAAACTATAAATGTAATACGCTTTAAAATGAATTGCTGTGTTTCTTTTTAACATCCCAATCAATAATTTTTCAGTCATTTCAAGATGGATCCCAACGTCTTTGATAATTAGCCAGAGTTGTTGGGAGCATAATTGATTAAAGTGAAATCAGCAGCAGATGTTTTTAAACTCTGATCGCTGAACACTCCAGAGCCATATGCAGAGCAACTACACTTCCCCAATTAACATCTATCTATGGCTGATATATGGTGGCTCACCCGTTAACCGGTGTATACCGTTAACCGGTGTAAAACGTTAATGGGTTATATGTTATACGTCTCTTTGTTCACGGTTGTAATTTTTTCAGGCAATAGACATGGGGCATTGTTGCGTGTCAACATAATATTACTTACCATCTTTGTCGTGAAGTCTTCTCACAATCACTTGCTCTCTCGAAATGTGTGCATTTTTAAGGTTTTGGCACGTTTAGAAACCCCAAACTATCATTGCATTGCCATTGTAAGAATGATAACAAACATAGTGTATTTCAATTTGAAATATATAGTTTTCGGATGTTCGCGTTTAATTATTTATATTTGTTTTGCTCGTCAAGTGATTTGTCTGCATTTATTAATCACTAACATTTGCTACATTATTATCATCATAATTTTTGAAATGCGAGAAAAAGATAAATTGTGTAGGAGCTTCTTATTCAAAATAAAATAATGAAAACGAATGCAGAGAGTGTCGTGAAAGTGTTTGATAAAACCAAGGATGAGTAGTGAGTATTTTAGGATTTTATTATAGCTTTGGGAGAAAAAGAGCAACGTGTGTCTGACCCGTATTCTCCTCTACCCCCTCTTTCTTCTGGTGAAGACAGAAAAACGCGGGAAAACGCAACATACCACTTACTTGAAGCAGAACTCCATTTTATTTATAGGAGAGGGAACATTCACTGTTTTCATAATTTCTGGCTATCTTTTCTTTTCCTTTTGTGGGTTTTATTTATACAAAGTGTAGATCGCTAAGGAAATTACCCAAGCATATATAAATACACCGGTTAACGTTAGGTTTTCATTTCTATGAAACAAAATGGACGAGACATACTATGCTTGACCAAAATCACTAGCAATCCGACGTCAGTTACTTTTCTATTGTTTAACATGCCTTATGTTGACTTCACGATTTTGAAGACACATAAAGATCATATGATTAAACTCTGTGTCTTAGCAGTGCCAAAAACGTTTAGTACCCCGGTTATAGGGTGAACCAGCATACAGTATGCATACAAGCCTTAACTGTTTACTTGAGCAATGCTCAATAGATACCACATAACGGGAGATGCCAGTGCTATCATGCAACAACATAACAAGCCAACAAAATTCAATCAACATTTCTGCTGTACTGATATACTTACCGCTGTGTTTGGGTCTGCCATCTGTGCTGAGAACCCCCGGGGAGCTGCTCTCATGTTACGCCCCAGTCGCATCTCCTCCTGGAAGTATGAGAAATACATGTATATTGCAAAGACTGAATGTAGTAAAACATTACATCAATATGAACCCATCCTCCGCAATCTGCAAGACAAAAAAAATGCACTATCCTCAAACAAAAGAAAAAATTACATGAACTTTTTATTGTTATTTTTATATAAGCAAGTGCAAGATTTCCTTGAAAAAAAAAAAGTTGGTTTGAAGCTCCAGAGACCCCTCAAAACAAATGTTCTGGATTCATCCTGTAATGGAAGATGGTAGTACCATGACATTTTAATACACTCAAATCATTTACAGAAACAGCACAGAAACACTGCATTTTTTCTTATCAGGAAAACATGTCCATGTAATGAATACCCCCTTATACCCCACTTTCATATAGTAAAACTGGGTTATGCAGTGGTATACCTATTTTTCTTATTTTTGCTCTAAAACATAAATTG
The DNA here is from genome assembly GCA_964017185.1 of Rugalucina vietnamica. Classification (NCBI taxonomy): domain Eukaryota; kingdom Metazoa; phylum Mollusca; class Bivalvia; order Lucinida; family Lucinidae; genus Rugalucina; species Rugalucina vietnamica. The sequence goes on along the minus strand of OZ024878.1, from coordinate 40,133,154 downwards.
TGGTTACTCGTTAGAACCGCCTCAAGTGAGGTGGTTCCAACAAGTACCCACAATCTATGTTTTGAGCAAAAATAAGAAAAAAAAAATTCTACTGAAATGTTTTAATTTTTACAACTTAAAAATCTTTGTATATTGCATGGGCGTGTTTTCGTTATGTATGCCACAATTAGCCCACACTTTGTGGCAACCCACAAAGAATCAGAATTTCTTACATACCTCTATCATAAAGATAGAAAAATTCCGGTATTTTAGTGGTGGTAGATAAATCGATCTTACACTGCTGGTTTGGTTGCTCATGCAAGATAAGAAAAGCACGCGATATAATTCGATCGTTTCTACTGCTTGCAGCAATGGCGTTCACCAAAACTAGACAAAAGTGATGTTTTTCACAGCGAGTATTCTTGAATCACGCTCGTTTTAAAATAAAAACAAATAAAAACTACATCTCTATCGACTTTGACAACGATCTATTTACATTTGACGTCACATCCGTAATATGCACAACGTCACAAGGGTTAAAGCACGGTACCAGGTTACGTTCCCGGTAAAAGGATAAAATCGGAGTATGTAAGAAAAAGAATCGATCATGGGTGCCCAGTGGAGAAAGGAAAATCCCAACCCTCGGGTCCACCGTTCCAGTGGGAAACTCGGCGAGCCTCGTTTCCCACTGGAACGGGTGGACCCTCGGGTTGGGATTTTCCTATCTCCACTGGGCACCCATGATGGATTCTATTTATCTGCTTTGTTTAAAATAGTTTTTCCTAATCTTTAGAAATCACTATTTACACAAATTTGGACACAGTAAAATTCTTGTCCTTCGAGTCGTTTTTGTAAAATTTGAATTTTGCTAAAAACGACTAATTTTCCAAAATGGTTGCAAATAAGAACATTGCAAGTAACTTTAAATGCAAGGGTCACAGCATTAACCGTTATCTCATGAAATTTTCTTGAATCTGTTGAAAAATCCCATAAATTGGTATTTTATGAAAAATGTAAAAATTGTTCCATGGACTTAAGCAAGTTATATCCTGTATCCAAAGTTGTGCAATCAGTAATTTCTAGTCATGCAATCAGTAGTTTCTAGTCATGCAATCAGTAATTTCTAGTCACTAGGATTTTTTTTAAATGATTTATATTCTTTAAATCTTTTAAATTCTTATTCTATTTGGAATACACTGTATCCCTAAATGGGGCTGAATTCGGGGCTGTTTACATTGCAATATTGGAATAAGCAGTAGAAGTGTTCCATTAAAAAGTTTGAGTGTATAAAAATTGTGGTCAGCTGCAAAAGCAATATATTTAATTTTAGATTTTCTCTTAACATTCATTTCATCCATAATCAGCAATAAAGCGCCATGAAGAAGAATACTATTCAGGTTTCTGGTTCCTTTTTGGACATCAGTCTCTCCAAAATTATTTTATCATCCAAAAACATCAATTATATTCGTTCATCACAAATACAAATTTCCATATCTCTCACAAACCTCTGTTAAAGAATTAGCATAAAGCCAGCAAAACCACTGTCTAATATTAAAGGAAAGTTCCTCAAACATTTTCTCTGGCATCAAAGAAACCTTATAACACAACATGCATCTCAGTAATAACTCTGCAACAACTCAACTGCCAAACTTTAAAACCCATGTAAAGAATGAGCATCGAAGTGCCAGCTAACACATTGTGCCACAGTCCACTCGTGAATTCAATAATTATTGCTGTATAGTTCCATCAAAACATAATAATCATGTTTTACAAAAAACTTTCTCTTATACTTAAACTGTAAAAGAATTTTGTAGACACAGATTATTCAGGGTGATCAAGTTAACAAAAGTCCCATTTTCCACACTGTGGCATCACTAGAGACAGTTGAGCCGTGTCATGAGAAAACCAGATTTTTGCTTATGCGAAAACAAAGCCACAGATCAGCTGTGCAGTAACTGCACAGCTGTTCAGCGCCTTTGTTTTTGCTACACAGACAGCACGATCCCTCTTCTACCTATATCCGAAATTTCAAGCTTCTAGCCTGCTTCTGTGACAGTACAGGCCGGTTTGTGTCAGACTTGGTCAGAAACCCCGAAGACCAGTTTTCTCGCGTCACAGCTCAGTTTAAGCTGTGGACGGAATAAGACAAGTAGGTTCTCTCAATAATCAATGGCTTCTTCTTATGCAATTCTAGAAATCTTACGATGCTGCACTGAATTGAGAACATGCAGCCAAAATAAGAAGAAACCTTAAGGGCAATAATTACTCATTCAAGAGCCAACATGCAGTCAAAAATACTTTATATACCCAAGTCTTTTCAAGGACTTTTTTTTTTTTCAAGAAGACTAAGGAGCTCCATTGTCAGCAGAACGAAATCATCCATCCCATCATGCAGGTCACAATTCTTAAACAGATGGTTGTTACGGTAAATTTAGCAAGTAGCTATTTCCAAAAAGGTGGCCACTTAGTCACGCAAAAACTTTCTGAACTTACAGTAACATTGGTAAAGGTGTATGTTTTCGGTTTACTATAATTTTGTAACGGATGAATAATTATATTGTGACGAAATTTTGCAGAGCTGCACATTACATGGTTTTGTAAGTTTGAAAAAAAAATTGAATGTATCAGAAAAGTCAAAACAATTTTTGATAATCCTTCGTATATATGCTTATGATATCTGAGCTCAATTTCATTGAGCAATTTTTGTCTAAAAAGTTCCAAAATCATATCTCTTACAATATCAACTCATTTAAACCGGGCGTCCTTTTTCGGGGACATAGGCAAACAGAATAGCCCCAGTTGTGATGCCGCAGAACGTGGTGTCCCATCTGGGGCTATTTGTGTTTGCGGAATTGCATCGAAAAATAGAATGAAATTTTAAGATCACTCCTAATGCCCCTTACAATGAAAGTGGACTCAACCAAATGATAATGATGCAAATCTCCATTTGTCAAAAATGGGTTTAAGTGACACCTTTGGACAAAGATTTGTCCTGAACACTTCATCAGGAAAACATCTCCCTGCAATGAATACCCCCTTAAACCCCACTTTTATATAAGCAAAACTGGGGTTTGCAGGGGTATACCTATTTTCCTTATTTTTGCTCCAAAACATAGATTGTGGGTACTCGTTAGAACCGCCTCGGCGAGGCGATTCTAACGTGTACCCACAATCTAGGTTTTGAGCAAAAATAAGAAAAATATCAAAAATTTGCTACTGAAAAGTTTCATTTTTACAACTTAAAAAATCACTGTATATTGCATGGGCAAGTTTTCGTAATGGATGACAGTTAGCCATTGATGCTGCAGATGTCACATTTCTGCCTTACACTTCCATTGGGTCAACTATATCATAGGCATGTCACAGTATGCACATGCATAATGTAAAAAGTTAAAAGTATTAAACCATGCACCAGTCATTTGTAACCACTGCCCTTCCCCCCACCCACCTTCGGGGAAGGGTGGGGGATAGCCAGGCTAAAGTACAGGGCAATAACTCTTCGAGTGTCCCCGCATTGCAAGGGAAATGACAGGGTTTTGACATCAGGATCCTTACCCCAGGGAGATTTTCTATTGCTAAGGGTGGGCCAAAGAGCAAAGTTTTGACCTCCAGTTCACCCCCTGGGTGTGGGGCTTATAGCAGGGCACTGAAAACTGACTCATAATCCCCACCCTTCCCCGTAGGTGGGGGAGCAGTCGTTACAAATGTCTGGTGCATAATGATTTGACTTTTAACATGTAAAGACACAAATTTGGACATTTTTACTCTTTGTGCATAATCTTATCATTTGAAATTTTCTTGTTGTGCCTTTTACATGTTTGGTCATGTATGAGCTTTTTGGCTCAGGTAAGCTATATCTTTAATTCATGAAGGATCATAATTGTCTACGCGCTGGTGCGTAGACTACTCTAAGGTTTGAGATTGACCTACTTACAAGACAACTCATACACCTCTCTACAACTGCAACTGCACGTTTGAGTCTAGTGGCTTGACCATCGTGTTAGTAGGATTCCGGGTCGTTTCGCCAAGGACCGTGTAAACACCCCCAAACACCCATGCAAACCTCCCTTTGGTTGGTAACATTTGTACCAATGGTGTAGTAGGTACCAAAAATGGGGCAAATTGTTAAATTCGTGGAACTGGTGCATGATTGCATTCTATCTAAGCAACAACGGAATGAAATGAACCGACTGTATTGTGACGCTATATGGTCAGGTATGAAAGCTTTGACCGCGCCCCACCTGCCGTGTAGCCAATTACATTCTATCCAAGCCACAACGGAATGAAATGAACCGACGGTATTGTGACGGTCAATTGTCAGGTATGAATGCTTTCACCGCGCAGCGTCTATTTCTGTTCAGTTAAATGCACCACGATGAACGGGAGTATGGTCAGATTCTTTGACATTCTAGTTTATATATGCGAAGCGTAGACCAAGCTTTTTGTTAAAGCTTATACTTGTTTCTATATTATGTTAAAAATTAATGGGTCATCTAGCTTGGAAACAATTAATACTAACTTCCAACCACTGCAGAAATTGAGAGCTTATGGTACAGCCCTGGGACACTTAACAATTGTGTAACAGTACAAAAGCCTAGGTGCCGAACAAACTAAATTTAATGTGTGTGCTGCTGCCGGGGTCTACTTCAGTAAAATGTCTGCCAACTTGTCAGACACTGCAGCAGCCTGAAGGCTTTTAGGCACTTCGATTTAATGAAACTTTACATCTGACAATAAGAAAGAAGACTCTCGTTTTTCTGTATTATATGAGCCGCCGCATGGGAAAAACAACAATCTGCTCATGCGAAAACAAAGACACAGATCAGCTTCGCAGTAACCGCGAAGCTGATCAGCCCCTTTGTTTTTGCTACATGGATAGTACAATCTCTCTACTTCCTAAATATGAAATTTCATGCTTCAAGCTGTCTATTGTTACTGTGCAGCCCGGTTTGTGTCAGACCTGTTCAAAAACAACATTGTTGGTTTTCCCACGAGACGGCTCAGTCATAAGACATGTCACAAACAATATCTTCATGAGCTGAGGGTTCCTTGGCCCCAGTCCATGCCCACATGGACTTCTCACCAAAGATGCTCAACAGATTATATTCATTTAGCAATGATCATGTTCTACAGGCAAGTGACCAGACTGTATGCCGTGCAGGTTGAGCTGTGCATTGGATGGTTTTATACTGATCAGGCTGATATTATAGATTGTATGATTTCCCAGTGGTAAAGTTTTGACAAGTGTTCACTTGAAAGATTTATAGGCTCTAACAGCAATTCACTTATGGAGATGGGGTCCTCCGTATCAATATCTTTACAAGAAATTCTTCAACATTACATGACAGGCGTTACATCTAATTTCCTTAATCAATAGATTGCTAGCTGATTTTTGGAATAAGTTTTGGTCCTAGGAGTATGAGCCGTGATGCGAGAAAACCGGTCTTTTGGGTTTCTGACCTGGTCTGACACAAACCGGCCTGTACAGTCATAGAAGATGGCTAGAAGCTTGAAATTTTGGATATAAGTAGAAGAAGGATTGTACTATCTGAGTAGCGAAAACAAAGGCGCTGATCAGCTGTGCAGTTACTGCACAGCTGATCTGCACCTTTGTTTTCGCACAGCAAAAATCTGGTTTTCTCATGACGCGGCTCATATGCATCAGTTGCTAGACAATCATTACATTGCAGAGAATAAATGAGCCGCTCCATGGGAAAACCAACAATCTGCATAGGCGAAAACAAAGGCGCAGATCAGCTTCGCTGTAACTGCGAAGCTGATCAGCGCCTTTGTTTTCGCTACTCGGATAGTACAATTCCTCCTCTACTTAACTCCAAATTTCAAGCTTCTAGCTCTTTTCTGGGACTGTACAGGTCAGTTTGTGTCGCACCTGCTCGGAAACCACATTGTTGGTTTTCCCACAAGACGGCTCAAATTTCTATGCTTTCTCAGAATTTTGTTGGTTCCATTACTTCTCTAGCTATGTCAATGTACGACAAAGTGTGCACATTAAAGAAACAAAGTGCACATTAAAGAAACAAAGTGTGCACATTAAAGAAACAAAGTGTGCACATTAAAGAAACAAAATGCACATTAAAGAAACAAAGTGTGCACATTAAAGAAACAAAGTGTGCACATTAAAGATACAAAATGTGCACATTATGGAAACAAAGTGTGCACATTAAAGAAACAAAATGTGCACATTAAAGATTAATGATGTTCCCAGAGATTAAGAGAAGCAGTCTGATTGGGGTCTGCACTTTCAAAGCTTGTAGATGTAATAAAAGACTATATAATGCATTAACGGTCCATGGTTCTGCTCCCTGTTTTCAGTAGTATCGGTGGGCATCCCCAATATCTGGTTTGCACAGTCATCTTTGATTCATATTACATCTATCAGTAACTTGGGAATCATTATTTATTGAGGCCAATATGATGTGTAAGAGAGTCATTCTGCCAAATGAACAAACAAAACAGTAATTTTGAAAACCTGCTAAAACTCTGACATACTGCAAACAAAGTGAACACAAAATTTGTTACTGAGCTATCAAAACTGACAAAATGACATATGTAAAGGAAGAATATTTTAATGTACATAAGAATTTTTGGCATTTGATTAAAACATATTTTACTTTCCAAGTACATGTACCACAATAATTATACGAGTGGCAATTGGGAATGTTTAATTTTAAATAAAATTGCATTTCCGACTGCCAAAAACAATGTTCTTTATTGCCAACACCTTTTGGCAATCAAGAATGTTCAATTTTCATTCAATGATCATCATTTTGGCAATTTTAAACATCATTTTTGGTAACTGAGAACTGTTTTTGTACATCAAATGGGTTGTTCGCGACTGCCCGTTAGATCACGGTGAGAGTACAGATTGAGCTACCACAAAGCCCCTGTTTTAGCCACATCTCATTAGGGTCTGCATTACTTGTCATTCCATCTACATTCTGTTGATGTAAGCTTTATACTGCTTTCCTCTTGTTACAGCTATTCTATGACAAATCTATGTACTTTTATACGCCCTCAAATTTCCTCTGAAAAGCAAAGCTAAGTTGCAAAAATTAACTTGTCTGGTAGAATAGTTAAGTTTTTAGAATATTCCAAATTGAAAACTTTAACGGTAAAGAAAACTGAGTAAATTAAGACAGTTTTTATACATCTGACTGCCTAATTTGGTTTACAGATGAGTTGCTTATTTGCGGGGATAAATCCATTCAATGTCATTTTTATTTGTGGAAATCTATTATTTCATGGATGATATTTTCTTGTATTTTCCCATTGGTTTGATTCATTTTGACATTTTGCTCAATATTCCTCCTTCAACTGGTGCCAAACATCTGAGGTTAGGCTATGTAATAAAATTCTCAGCAGCTGTAAGCTAAACCAACAAAATAATGCCTGCTACATGCATGCCCAGTGAATTTTCTGATCAGCATGTGCTTCTACCATGCCTGATTAGTTTTTCCGAAACTCATGAACTTCAGCTTTATGGTAGCGTTGAAGAATAATTAGACTGGATGCACAGGCTTATATGTGAGTCTTTGCTAGATCTCAGCATTTATCATTTCACTAATTTGTCATGTATGGACACATATTGGATTATTTCCATGCTTTTTCCTGTTTTAAGAAATGTAATGTTGCTCCTTAAAATCTTAGGGGAAAAGGAAGGGCTTTTAGTCAATACATGTACGCAGATAAATATTCTGCTGTTGTCTTTAACCCAGCACTTAGTAAACATGTACAAGACTTGACTTGAGAAAGTTCCACAGAGACATGACTTGATATAATCTGAAGCAGTGTGACAAGTGTAGGTCAAGGTCACCATTTTACAGTGCCTGCAATGTCTGTTTTGTAAAGCATCAGACATCTGTATGATATAGGCAAAGTTTGGCAGTGTAATGTGACTTCAATGGAAAGATGGACATGGGTTTACCAAACAGTTGAAATGTTTGCTAGACAGTCCCTACAGAGTCCCTGTGGCTAATGAGTCTGGGATACAGTGAATAACATGAAAGTGCTATGAAAGGTTTCACATCTCTTGCTTCATCAGCAGCAAATATATCCTTCTTTACAGCATGGTCGTATAATGTGTGGTATAAATAATGACATAAGATGATGGATCGAAGCCTAGATTAGTTTTCTTTCCTTTTGATTCCAGCAGTTTTCCTTTTCACTGGCAGTCTCAATGAACCAGCAATAGTTGGCAACTCGGCCACATTATGGAAACATAAAGAAAGAAAACAATAAGTTTGAGAAACAGCCATTTTGCAAATGAGATTGATAAGAAGCCAGAAGTGTAATCTCCCTGAGCGATGGGTGTCAGACATATACAGTATAATCAATCATACCAATGAATCTCCCTGACATCATATTGGTCATCTGATGTTTGGCAACACACCAACCACCATATAAATGTAAAAGTAAGCAATGATCAGGAAATGATGCAATCAGAAAGAAATTCCCACTACAATACTGAGATGGGAAAAAACTAAATTGACAATAAGGTGCTTATACGAATAGAATATACCATCAGCCAAGTGAGCAGCTATTTCCCGATAGGTGGCCACTCAGTTACCCAAACTTAACTAAATATATCAAAATGTACATAAGGGGCAAACAGTACACACATTCAATACCACAAACATCAAACAATTAGACCCAAAACAGAAGTATCGCCTTGGAACAATCAGTAATATAAAATTACCGGGGGCCTAAACAGAGGTTTTACGGGTACCCAACCTCACCCTCAGCTTCTGCAGTGGTTCACAACATTTAGTTTGTTGTTCGTTCCTCATGGTGACACTCTAACTACCAATATATCCTTAGGCAAGACAACTAAAATACACACAATGTAGGGCTTATCAGGCAAAACTGGCAATAGAGAGTACAACCAAACTACAGGGGAAAACTCTCACAAAGTTTTAACCAATTAACAATTACTGAAATGCTTAGTCTATAGCCCCACTATTTCCAGCAGGTCATGGGATGGGGGCTGTAATAATGATGTATGTATATAGATGAACTAGTTATTTAAGCTGCATTCTCGACTACCTTTTATAGCCCAACTTTTTCACCTGTGACTTTTTTATCATGTCAAGATATAGAAGCCATCATAGTTACCAAAACTAAGTAATATTGCTCCTCTTGTATATGTTCCGAGGGGTAAGTAGAGAAGGAGTACCTTACATCTTTATAAAGAAGCCAAGATTTTTTATTTTGTTTCTTGTGAAACAGTTACAAATTTGCTTGATACAAAATGCAAGATATAATTTAAAAGTCTGCCTGTTAGTGCCTTGGCGTGACACAAAGAATTTTATTGCTGTTCTTGTCCTAATTTGCATGAGAAAGAATTTGAATTTGGTACAAATAGACATTCCTGGTTTCTTATTTGAATTTATTTGTTTATACTTACAAATTTTAATAGTTCTAGACCGATTTTACAAAATGCACATACAAAGGGGGTAGGGTTAGTAAATCGTCCATAAAACCATTTCTGTGAGTCTTAGAAACACGCATTATGCCTGTATTGAAAGCAGAAAGACCGCTCTGTAACATAGTGTAAGCTGTTTTGGTTTTGCTACTGAAAGGTCACAGCGCAGGGGTCACCGTGGAAAAATCGATGCGCACAGACTTCTTTTTTTTTTTTTTTTTTTTTTTTTGCGATTTGACTTCCAATTTTTTTCCTCTTTTCTCCTCTCTTTCTATCTCTTTTTTCTCTCTCTCCTTGTGTCTTTTTTCAGCCCTTGCAGTTTGGTCGCAGTTGTTTGGTTTGAGCGTGGTTGCGATTCCAAGATAACAGGGTAAACTCAACATTTTTAACACAGAAAAATCACGTTTTTTCCCAACTTTCTGGACCCCTAACTCACTTGTTTGATGCACTGTGCAAATAAGCTGTATATCGGTCAAAGCCTACTTACTGGGCAATTGAAAAATATAAAAAGATCGCACATGCTAGCTTTAACGATGCTGTGAGGGTCGATCAAAAAGTGTTTGGCAGCAATTACGCATAAATACGCTCTGGTAGTGGAAAGGATTATTATATAAAAGTTCTAATACGGGTATAAATCCTAGTTTTAAGCGACAGTTTATTGTTTTGTATGCTGTTTGGTCAGTTTAAGGCCAAAATCTGGATGATAGAGGCAAATTTTACGTTTGCACCATATCCTTAGGACTACCAGACATTTTTCAAAATGCACATACAAAGGGGGTAGGGTTGGTAAATCGTCCATAAAACCATTTCTGTGAGTCTTAGAAACACGCATTATGCCTGTATTGAAAGCAGAAAGACTGCTCTTTAACATAGTGTAAGCTGTTTTGGTTTTGCTACTGAAAGGTCACGGTGCAGGGGTCACCGTGGAAAAATCGATGCGCATGGACTTCTTTGTTTTCTTTCTTTTTTTCTTTTTTTGCGATTTGATTCCCGAATTTTTCCTCTTTTCTCCTCTCTTTCTATCTCTCTTTTTTCTCTCTCTCCTTGTGTCTTTTTTCAGCCCTAGCAGTTTGGTCGCACTTGTTTGGTTGCAGCGTGGTTGCGATTCCAAGATAACAGGGTAAACTCAACATTTTTAACATAGAAAAATCAAGTTTTTTCCGAACTTTGTGGACCCTTAACTCACTTGTTTGATGCACTGTGCAAATAAGCTGTATATCGGTCAAAGCCTACTTACTGGGCAATTGAACCAGAGGACCAATGGTCCTGTAAACGCTCACATGAGATCTGCTGTATATACGAATGTTATAGAAAATAGTCCCAGTATAGGGGCAGGTGAAGCCCTTGGGCAATTATTTTTTCAGAATAATCAATATACTGTCCATACAAGTTTTTCCCTTCAAATGACATTTTAACAGTTTACCCATTCAAATACATAGGCAACCCATGTTGACCTTGCCTTAAAATAGGTCAAGGTCATCACAGGGTCATGATTTATACATAAATTGTAGTACTTGAGTCATCGATGCTTCATGCCAAGTTTCTTCGAAATCGGTCCACCTGTTCCGGAGAAGAAGATTTTTGAAGGGTTTATACCATATATGGGCATGGCGGCCATCTTGGTCATGTGACCTTGATTATTTATATATACATTGATTCTCCCAATCTATAGATGCTTCACATGAAATTTGGCTTTAATTGGCCAAGCGGTTTCAGAGGAGAAGATGTTTGAATATTATGGTAATATACATGTATAATGCCCCAGGGCTGGGGCAAATGAGCCCCTGGTGTCCAATTTTTTTCAGAATCATTAATATTCAGTCCTACTGCCCATTTCCTGCAAGACTTTCACTTTAAATGACATTTTAAAAGTTTTCCCCATTCAAGTGCATTAGCGACCTATGTTGACCTTGCTGTAAAATAGGTCAAGGTCATCCAAAGGTCATAATTTATAAACACATTGTAGTACTTCAGTCCCCGATGGTTCATGCCAAGTTTTGTTGAAATTAGTCCATTGGTTCAGGAGAAGAAGAATTTTAAACGGTTTTCACCATATATGGGCATGGCGGCCATCTTGGTCATGTGACCTGGATTATTTATAAACACATTGATTCCCCCTTCCCATAGATGCTTCCTATAAAATTTGGCTTTGATTGGCCAAGTGGTTTCAGAGAAGAAGATCTTTGAATATTTTTGTAATATACATGTATATTGCCCCGGGGTGGGGGCAGACCAACCCCTGGGGTCCAAATTGTTTTCAGAATTACCTACCTTCAGTCCATTTGCCCATTTTCTGCAAGATTTGCCTTTCAAATGACATTTTAACAATTTTCCCCATTCAAATGCATGGGCGACCTATGTTGACCTTGCTGTAAAATATGTCAAGGTCATCCAAAGGTAATAATTTATATAAATATTGTAGTACTCTAGTCCCCCATGCTTCATGCCAAGTTTCGTTAAAATCGGTCCAGTGGTTCCTGAGAAGAAGAATTTTGAAGGGTTTTTACCATATATGGGCATGGCGGCCATCTTGGTCATGTGACCTGGATTATTTATAATCACATTGATTCCCCCTTCCCATAGATGCTTCCTACAAAATTTGGCTTTGATTGGCCAAGTGGTTTCAGAAAAGAAGATCTTTGAATATTTTTGTAATTTTCATGTATATTGCCCCGGGGTGGGGGCAGGCCAACCCCTGGGGTCCAAATTGTTTTCAGAATTACCTACCTTCAGTCCATTTGCCCATTTCCTGCAAGATTTGCCTTTCAAATGACATTTTAACAATTTTCCCCATTCAAATGCATGGGCGACCTATGTTGACCTTGCCGTAAAATAGGTCAAGGCCATCCAAAGGTCATAATTTATAAACACATTGTAGTACTCTAGTCCCCGATGCTTCATGCCAAGTTTCGTTGAAATCGGTCCAGTGGTTCCGGAGAAGAAGAATTTTGAAGGGTTTTTAGCATATATGGGCATGGCGGCCATCTTGGTCATGTGACCTAGACATTGGTCCCCCCTTCCTATAGATGCTTCATATAAAATTTGGCTTTGATTGGCCAAGCGGTTTCAGAGAAGAAGATCTTTGAAAATGGTGGACGCTGGACGGACGGACGGACGACGGACGGACGCCGGATCATGGCCATCCTATAAGCTCACCTTGTGAGCCTAACGGCTCAGGTGAGCTAAAAATATAAAAAGATCGCACATGCTAGCTTTAACGATGCCATGCGGGTCGATCAAAAAGTGTTTGGCAGCAATTACGCATAAATACGCTCTGGTAGCTAGTGGAAAGGATATAGGAATTTATTAGTTTTAATGCATCAAGCAGCCCATCCATTTTTCTGTGGTGATTCTGATTGCAAGACTAGGCAGGATAGCACCTTTGTGGGAAAGCTCTAATGAATGATGTAGCCTTTGAAGAACTGCAGCTTTTAATGGACAGCAGCCTTTTATAGGACAGTATTTTTGTGGGACAGAGTTTTTTGGACTGCAACTTAAAAGAAGGGTACCTGATATAACGCACAATACTGATGTCACTTTCAAATTTTGCTTCCCTTGGCATGTTTTGGAAGCACTAAATGGATAATAAGCAATAAGAAAACATACAGTATTATATAGCGTTTTAACATTAAACACTGTGCTTTAATGCAAAAAAATTTTTTTCAAAAGTCTAATCTGAGTTGCTGAATAGAAAGAATCTGTATTCCCCACTGCAAATAGCATGTCACATGTTGCGCTTAGATTTTGGCACTCAGGAAAAAGTTGAGACAATGTGCGGTTATGCAATTCAAAATGTCTCGAACTCAATTGCCTTAATAGCACAACACAAGGAAACAAATAGACGCATACACACATTCTTGTTGCTGCAATTTATTGGATGCGAGGTGAAATAAGTAGGGCGCTAGGTTATAAATATGTGTCACACCACTAAAGTTGCAACAAAAGTTGACATTTTGAGACACTATGCAGGAAAATTTGATGAGAATGGCAGAAACTGACATCATAACATGAAACAAGATCATTTCACCAAACATAGTTTTTGTTGGACAGAAAATTTTTTGTGAGACTGAAAACCTTGTTAAAAACTGTATCTTTGTAGGCCTGCAACTTTGTATGAAAGCACTTTTGTAGGCCTACACAAGACATCTGCAGAGCAGCAACTTTATTGACAGCATCTGGCTTTGTCACTGGAACACCTCAAATGCAGGAATGCAGCTTCTGTACGACAATTCCTTTATAGGATGGCACCATAGCAGAACAATACTTTGGAGGAAAACAACTTTGCAGGTCATTGCCTTGCAGGATTGCATCTTTATATGATTGCATCTTTGTGGGATTGCATCTTTGTATGTTTGCATCTTTGTATGATTGCACCTTTGTATAATTGCATCTTTGCAAGACTGCAACTTCACCATTGTAGGACAGCACAGAATGTGTCTAAATGCCATAGAACATGAACAACAGAATGCTTTATATTAATTCTACTTTTGGATTGCTGTAACTCCTAGCTAAAAATAAGTTTGTTGCAAAAAAAAAGAAGTAAAAAAAACAAAAAAAAAAAACATCAGACAAATATTAAATGGTATTTTTGACACACAGCCTATTCTGCTCATACATTTTGATAATGTTTTTTGAAAACAAAATTTACATAATGTTTATATGACTGTATCTTTTCTTGGACATCTTGTTTTGACCAAAACCAGTCACTGTTATGCAATTACGAGATGAAATATGGTATCCCGCCAGGCCATTACAATACCGTTGATTACGATGGCTGAGAGACTTCCTGTAGCAGCACAAATATAACTTCAATTCACATGACAGTCCAGCTCATGACAAAAACAGAACCGTACATGTCACTTTTCATTTCCTGAATAATTTCAGCTTGCTCTTAAATGAGCTGCTGCACAAGAAAACCAATAATTTCTGCATATGCGAAAACAAAGATGCAGATCAGCTTTGCAGTTACTGCGAAGCTGATCAGCGCTTTTGTTTTTGCTGCACAGATAGTACAATTCCTCTTTTCAAGCTTCTAACCTTCTTCTGTGCTGTACAGCCCGGTTTGTATCCGACCTGGTCAAAACCCAAATTGTTGGTTTTCTCATGCACAGGCTCAAATCATGTCTGGATTACCATGCTTCAAGTAAACAAGAAACAATAATTTCAGCAAGAAGTGTTGACTTAGCCCCAGCTTTGGCAAAATAACTACAGCATGAAATGTATCTCAGGTGGATAAACCTTTGAGCTACACACCCACAGTCTGAGAATTTTTTTGTCTGATCCCAGATGTTTAGTACATATTCAAATTTGCAAAGCATAATTATAACTGCCTAGGATTTTGTTTCCCCGAGAGTTGGCAGATGAAATTACATACAAAACAAGGCAGTTTACAGTAACAAGATTTGTCCGATTGCCCGCATTGTTGGTGTGATTTGTCAGAAGAAAAAGGAATTTATCTAATAAAATGACTGCCAATTCAAACAATGCTGGCCCAGACACTGGATTGTTATTGCTTTTCCAGTGATAAATAGGCCCCCTAATTCATCAGGAAAACATGTCTGTGCAGTGATTACCCCCTTATACCCAACTTTTATATAGTAAAACTGGGGTTTGCAGGGGTATACCTATTTTTCTTATTTTTGCTCCAATAGATTGTGGGTACACATTAGATCAGTCGGTTCTAACGAGTACCCACAATCTATGTTTTGGAGCAAAAATAAGAAAATTAGCAAAACTTTTCTACTGAAAGTTTTCATTTTTTACAACTTTAAAAATCTCTGTGTATTGCATTGGCAAGTTTTTGTAATGGCTTCAACTGTTTAGAATAGCCACAGATTTGTAAGAAAAAGTAATTGTCTCGTCTTGTTGGAATTTGTTTGTGGGTGAATCTCAGAGGGTCAGTGTGTGGTGACTCTAAACCTGTAAGAATCTCAAGTTCTTGAACCCCTACAGTAACAATACACGGCTACAGTATAGTTTGGCTCATAAGCAATGGTAAGAAATTGGGTTAAAGAAAGCCAGCTTATGATGTTTTCCAGTGTTTTGTGCATAAGAAAGCCAGTTAATGATGTTTCCACTTTATTCCCATTTGCATTCCAAACAATGGAAATTGTATTGTCACACATTGCCTTTGTACAATTAAGAGGGATTTACATAGCAGACAGCCTGTACAGTACATTTTCTACAGAAGTAGACAATTTACATTTCTATGGGAAGCACATTTGTGAAAATAAATGGGATCTTAATGATAGTTTGTGAGGAGAACATTAAACATGTCTAATGTCTACTTGATGACTTAAGAAACAAGCTCCACAAACTCCGTCATTCAAAAACATGCCCATGTACAGAGAATTTTTTCAAAAGCAAAAATTGAAAATTTCATTGGAAAATTTTTGATATTTTTAATATTTTTGCTAAAAACATAGATTGTGGGTACACGTAAGAACCCACAATCTATGTTTTGGAATAAAGATAAGAAAAAATCGTTTACCCCTGTTTCATTATGAAAAGTGGGATTTACCCAGTTTTAATATGAAAAGTGGGATTTGGGGTATGTTTTTCATGGACATGTTGTCCTGATGACATTTTTCAATGATGGAAACAAATATAATCATGTACTTCTATTGGTATAGTGACATTTCTTTAACCATGTCAGTTGACAGATCTGTATTTGTTGATCAGACTGCTTCAAACGGACATTTTAAGTAATGACATTCTGATCATGTCAAGAAGACATGTCCATGGACTTCATACGACAAGTGAAAAATGTCTAAAGAGAGTTGAAACCCCTCCGCCAATGTTTATAATCAGTTGTAACAAGAGGTCGGCACAGTCAAAAACAATCACACTATAGAAAGTTGGCGGGGCATCAAACAAGACTGCGATCCTGTTTAACTGGCTAAAGTTCTCAATTATGTAATACCTGTAACTTGGCATTCTAAAGCATAACTAATTTGCTGTGCATGATTGTTGCTTGTTTTGGTGTAAGAGTTTCTCTGATTTCTCTACTGTCGGTGTATCTTTATATCAAACTATGGCTGGTCCCTTTATAGTCTGGGTTCAATTTTTGAGACTTCAGTATGTTTTACCATCAATCACAAAGCCCTACAGCTGATGTAGTTTTTAAGTATTGTTTTGTGTGAGGAGATTTGGTAAGGCTGACTGGCTTACAGCCTGACAGTCCCACTTGTCTGTTAGAGAAGATATAATTGATTGAATCTACTTGTCTCCAATCCTGCTGGCAGGACTTTAATGTTTTAGAATGCAAATAGATTGAATCACTTATCTTTTGTTTAGGACAAATTAGAGATGGACCAATTTGGTTTCACAGCAATATAGTCCTATCACAGCTGCTTCTATTTAGCCTCACACATAGTGTGTAACAGTTTTCCCAGCATGTTGTGACTCCAATTCTTTTAAAAACCAAACAAATCTGGGAATTGTCTTGGAGACAGAATTTCCTTCTATTGCACTAAAACTCTAATAATTAAACTGGAAGTTCTGAAATGATACATACTTTACTTCATGGAAATGGACTTTTATGACCCAGAATTCCAATTCCAAGGCTGGCTCAATCAAAAGAGGTAAAGATTAATGAAAAATATTTTCCATATACTGCCACATCCTTGCCTTGTCTTTAAAGAGTTCAGTAAAATTCCCCTGTCTCAATACTCTGCAGTGACCCAGGCTTCGACCCAATAGACAGATGACATAAAGAAGCTACACCCTAGACCTACAAGTACCATACTTCACTGTCACGGAATATTTTCCAGATCTTCAACTTACATTAAAGCATTTTGATACAATCAATAACCCCAGCCATGGCCAAACTTTGGTAGAAACTTTATGATTGTAGAATATTCTGTTCAACATGTTCAAGTTGATATAATATTGTGACTCATAAACCTTATTCAGTGAACTAGACAGACAAAACCAGACCAAATATGATTACAATCTGCAGTGTAAGAAATGATCGGGAATTTCTCTAAAAATGTAATATACATGTATACGAAAAATCTAGCATTATTTACACATCTGTTGTCTAACTGGACATTTCCAACAATAAGTACAAGAAAGCCAACAAGTCAAGTATGGGTTAATTCTACATCAATCTTACTAAATCATGCTGAATAACAAAGACCCCATGTTTGTTCTATCATTTGAGCCTGTGCATGAGAAAACCAACAATTTGGGTTCTGACCAGGTCTGACACACACCAGCCTGTACAGTCACAGAAGCAGGCTAGAAGCTTGAAATTTCGGATTTAAGGAGAAGGATTGTACTATCCGTGCAGCGTAAACAAAGGTGCTGATCAGCTTCGCGGTTACCGCAAGGTGATCTGCGCCTTTTGTTTTCGCCCAAGCATTTTGTTGGTTTTCTTATGCAGTGGCTCATTTATCAGAAAATGTAAATGATGAAACATCTTGTACTTTTCCCTCCTTGTATACAGGGGTCCTGCTGGCCTTGAAAATTAGGGAGAAATCACTTCTCCCTCCAAGAAAGCTAGGGAGAAGTTTTGGGACCTAGGGAGAAGTGACAAATAAAGCGACTTATGATAGGGAATTGGATTGTTTCGGTTTAAAATGAAATTAAATCCTTGATTTGAAATACAACATAGTTTTCCACTCCTTGTATTTTTAATGACCAAATAAAAAAGAAAGGAAATATTCTGCTAATCTTCTATTAATATTTCTATTAGACTGCATTTTGGAGTTAGGGAAACAGTGAAATCATTTTACAAACACAAATGAACCTCTAAATAGAAAGGTCAACAATTTTGTAAAAGCTAAAACTTGTAAAACGATCTTTAAATAAAAAATAAAAACAACTTCTGTGCACAAAATGTCAATTACTATGATACATAACTGTCCACATCAAAAAGGCATAATTGTGGAGAAAACTTTTCAAATGCTTCTTTGACTTTATTGATCTCATTTGAATGCATGGATAAATAGGCCCGGATAAAAATGACAGGTGAATCTGTGACCACTCAGATGTGGAATGATCACTGAAATGTGTCAATTTTAGCACAATTATGACCTAATCAATGATAATTGATATGCTGAAGGGATTAGCAAACCAACTGCCAGCTGTTTGAAGTGTTGACAGGTAGGAATAATGTTCCAGTTGATTGCACTAGACATCGTTTGATGACCCATTTGTTTACACAAGTAAAGCTTTTAAAAAAGTTGCAGAAATTAGCAGGCGAAGTTTTAGTAGCCCTTGGGGCTTCCCAGGGCGATTCCTGGGCTCCTAGGGCGAAGTTTTTCGCCCTTGAGCCCAGTAACTGGACCCCTGCTTGTATAGTTTCAGGAGTACAGAATGCCAAAGTTTTGTTTCTTAAATTTTATACTGAGTTTTTATTGTGACCGCACAAGAGCCTGTCAACCAAAAAGGAAAGAGCTGTTACAATAAGCTGCAGTACAATTGGCCAAATGTCACCCGTCAGTCAAAATATACAATGAATGTCAATGATCCATGACAAAAAAAAAACAACAAAAAAAAAACACAGGACTAATTGCATGATACAATTTCATCTTTGTTTGTCCTGATTTAAATGTGAGAGGCATCTTTTCTAAAACAGGGAAAACAAATCTAATCATTTTAATCTTTGAACTGTTTTAAAATGACATTATAGAAATGATAAGAAATTTGTAGAAACAACTTACATAGTGGAATGGTATCTTGTTATGTTGAGGCTCAGGTTGTACAGTCTGTTGAATACCTTCATGATCATGGGGTGTAACCTGAAATCACAGAAAACTGATTTACCAACAAACACTTGATGCTTTATGTTCTTCACATCAGGAAAACATGTACAGGACATGTGTACCCCCATAAACCCAACTTTTCTGTAGAAAGACTGGGGTATGCAGAGGTATACCTATTTTTCTTATTTTTCCAAAACCTATTTTTCTTATTTTTCCAAAACATAGATTGTGGGTACTCGTCAGAACTGCCTCGCTGAGGCGGTTCTAACGTGTACCCACAATCTACGTTTTGAGCAAAAATAAGAAAAATATCGAAAAAAATTCTACTGAAAATTCTCATTTTTTACAACTGAAAAAAACTCTGTATATTGCATGGGCAAGTTTTTGTAATGATAAACTGCTGAGGTCATGTCAGAATGGTCAGTTATCTTAGCTACACTATTCTTGGACAAGCCTCCCAGAAGCAGATAATCTCAACATGGTGCACATTTCTTCCCCCACTAACTGACAACAGCTCTTCTTGCATTGGCAAAAGAGGAAGAATGGCTACACTAATATTTGCATGACCAAATCCTCATGAAAGAAACATGAGCTGCTGCACAAGAAAACCAACAATTTGCATATGCGAAAACAAAGGCGCAGACCAGCTTCATGGTAACCGCGAAGCGGATCAGCGCCTTTGTTTTTGCTACACGGATAGAACAATTCCTCTTCTACCTAAGTCCAAAATTTCGAGCTTCTAACCATCTTCTGTGACTGTACAGCCCGGTTTGTGTCGGACCTGGTTGGAACCCCAATTGTTGGTTTTCTCATGCACAGGCTCACATGGCAAATGTGAGCCAATCTCAGATCTGCTTCAGTATGAATCCAAAAGCATGCTACAAAGTCAGCTATCATGTCTGGTGCAATAAACTTTGCAATCCACTCTTGGATAGCATAAGCAAATCTAAGACAATGACAGGCAAATCTAAGACAATGTTAAATTGACGCAAATAATCAAGAGTATTTGCAGTCTTTCCTATATATTTTGACGAATACTATCTAGAAATCGTCATCAACCTGAACCTCCTTCACTAGTCTTCCATCTATTGGACGTGCCTTTCCTAGGCAGCGAGCACATCTGAAATCAGGATCAGGGCGCAAGGGGCCTTTGATTCCACTGCATTTCTTGTGGATCCAGGACAAGCAGCCACCACAGAAGATAGCATTTCTTCCTACACCTGTCTGACAGACGCCACAGGGATCCTTTCCAGATTTTTTCAGAAGGTCCAGATTGGGGCCAGAGACCATGATCTTTGTCTTCCCCATGTTCACTCGAAGGCCTTTCCTCTCCATCTCTGCTTTCCATGTCTTCAGCTTTACCAGTAGTTCCTCCATGGACTCAGCACTAATCATCAAGTCATCTGCATACAACAGCTCCCAAGGGCAGCCTGTTCGGAACTCCCTGGATAAAGCCTCTAACACAATGATGAAGAGAAGCGGGCTTAGGACAGAGCCCTGATGAACACCTACTTTGACACCAAACATTAGTTAGAAATGTTGGCAAGTTGATTAGGAAATCATCATTACTTTGCAAGTAAGTAAAGTCTATCATCAACTTTGGATATAGAGGATCTTACATGAGTGGTAATTTCATATGAAATTTCATAAATGAGCCTTCGCCTTCGGCGAGTTTAATAAATTTCATATGAAATAACTATAGTGTAAGATCGTTTTATCATGTGACTTTTAAAATATCGTCTTCAAAGTGGACTTATTTTAAATGAAAATTTACATTGTTGTTATAGATGTCGTTAATGACGTTAAGTATTCCCGCAAAAGTGTTAATACATGTGTGGTCATAACACCTTTTATTACATGACATTATCCACTGGAAAACAGTGATGTCATAATAAAAGAATGTTTGTATATTTTTAACAACATTAGAAAGAACTCAAGTGTTATTCTGACCAAATTTATTCTTCCTCCACTGTAAAAATTATAATAGTCATTGCCAATTCATTATGTATTACTTGTCTGGCACATCCCTCTATTCTTTTAATGTTTTAAAAGATCTTCTTATACTTTTAGTAACTATTTTGATGAAATTTGTAACAATTATTATGAAATAACCACCAATATCCACCTTACCTGGTGCACCAAGTATAACGGTAAAGATAACTTACAGACATGACTGATGTATTATGGGAAATATGGGAGTGGTCATCAAAATCCTCCTACAACACCATTACATACAATTACTGGTATCACATATCAAATAAACGAGCTAGAAGAATTTCTTTGGTCATCTGAATTTTACATGATATGACAAATAAACTGCTTTTCTTGCATCATCTTTAAGACGCTGCATTTTTCAAAATGTCCCTTCTCTGAAACACATCCAGAAAAATATCCTTTTGCATTCTAAATTACATAAAAGATTCTCCCCAAATGATTTTTTTTAAATTCTGTGTTATGCATGATGAGATTTCATATCTTGAGGACATTTTATACTAAGATAAAACAATATAAATTATGACATGATTTTATGCAACATGTACATTGTCTTCAGAAACAGGTATGAGCCGCATCATGAGAAACCAACATTTCGCATATGCAAAAACAAAGGCGCAAATCAGTTTTGCAGTTAGTGCTGGTACTGTGAAGCCTTTGTTTTTGCTTAATGGATAGTACAATTCCTCTACTTTCTAAAGCCAAAATTTCCAGCCTCTAGCCTTCTTCTGTGACTGTACAGCCTGGTTTGTGCCTGACCTGTTCAGAAACCACATTGTTGGTTTTCTCATGATGTAATTTGTTTTCTCAAGTACCTGAAGTATTTTTATTACCAGAGGACCAAGGTAAGTGCTCACCTGAGACCTGAGATATATACCAATAAACTTGTTTGACTAGAATGGTAATATACATGTATATAACACCAGGGCAGGGTCAGAGCAACCCCTGGAGTCAATTTCTTTTTCAAATCATAAAAATTCAGTCCATTTGCCAATTTACTGCAAGTATTGTCCTTCAAATGATATTTTAACAAATTTCCCCATTCAAATGCATGGGCTACCTAAGTTGACCTTGCCGTAAAATAGGTCAAGGTCATCTAAGGGTCATGATTTATATAAACTTTGTAGAGCCCCACTGCCTGATGCTTCATGCCAAGTTTCAAAATCATAGACCTTCTGGTTCTGGAGAAGAAAATTTTTAAAGGTTTTTGCTATTTATAGCCATGGTGGCCATCTTGGTCATGTGACCTTGACCATTTATACAAACTTTCATTGCTCCTTCCTAAGGATGCTCCACATAAAGTTTGGCTTTGATTGGCCAAGTGGTTTCAGAGGAGAAGATGTTTGAATATTATGGTCAAATACATGTATATAGCCCTAGGGCAGGGGCAGACAACCCCCCTGGGGACAATTTTTTATAAACATAAATATTCTGTCCATTTGCCCATTTCCTGCAAGTTTTGCCCTTTAAATCATATTTTAACAATTTTCCCCATTCAAATACATGGGTGACCTATGTTGACCTTGCTGTAAAATAGGTCAAGGTCATCCCAGGGTCATGATTTATATAAATTTTGAAGAGCTCCTCTCCCTGATGATTCATGCCAAGTTTCAAAATCATAGGCCTTCTGGTTCTGGAGAAGAAGATTTTTAAAGTTTTTTTCTATTTATAGCCATGGCAGTCATCTTGGTCATGTGACCTGGACCATTCATACAAACTTTCATTCCCCCTTCCTAAGGATGCTCCACAGGAAGTTTGGCTTTGACTGGCCAGCGGTTTCAGAGGAGAAGATGTTTGAAAAGTATAGACGACGAAGACAACGACGACGACGGAGCATGGGTATACTATAAGCTCACCTGTGAGCCTTTGGCTCAGGTGAGCTAAAAAGCAACGGTTCAGTTTAAAAGAAGTTGTTTTCTTGCACCATCAAGACTATCTTTGAACATGTGCCAGGGCAAAAATTTTGCATTAATCCCTTGATTTTGTTTAATTAGTTTTTTTTTTTTTTTTTTTTTGTTTTTTTTATTATCAAACTTCATCCATAGCATCTTCTTGTGATATACCATGATATTCCCATCAAATATTTTAAAGTTATAGAAAGTTGACTCACAGAAAGACAAACAGGCTGAAAAGACTTTATCCACTAAAACATAGTTTGGCTGTGGAAATTGTAACTATTTCAACAGGAAGGTTTTGATGTAGAAAATGAGAAAAGATGATCAGTTATAAGTATGTTGACTATTTAGTAATATTTTGACTATTTATTAATCTAAATGTAAATGTTGAAAAAAAAATGTTATTCACATTACGCAAATTAATTAATAAATGTGTACTAGGTTGTTAGAGTACATGTATATGTGCTTCAGAATACAGCTTACATCTTTGAAACCGTTTTCATGTTCTTTTGGTCCATTGTCAAGGGATATTATATAACCTGTTGTGTTCTCCCAGTTGGAAACACTCGCTGGTACCTCCAAGTACCGGGGTGATGCTATATCTGGCAACTGATATACATGTACACATGAAAATGATCACACTGAAAGGCTGATTAAGCAAGGCTTAGTCTCTATTACAAAGGTAATAAACATTCTCCAACACCTAAACAAGGTACTCTTTCACAAATATAGCCTATTGGGCAATGTTGTTATGCTGTTTATTAAGAAAATAACAATTCTTCATTAAATCATTTATATTGCTGTAGTTTGTATGTTTGATTCTATATATATATATATATATATATATATATATATATATATATATATATATATAGTAAATAAAAAGTTCTTTAGAATGCACAATTTTTTTATTTCGTATGGCTGACCGGTTTCATGATAAATATCAATTTTCAAAGCCTTTTAAAACATATGATCGTAATGAAAGTAAAATGGCGTCCTGTTGTCAAGCGACACGACGTAACGTAACGCCAAATACTTCCTTCCGTTAAATACATTGCATGTAACGAATTGTTTGTTTGAAAACGTCGTAAATACAATGTACGTCATATGTCTCAAAACTATACACAAAAATATTAAATATCAATGTAAAGAGTTCAGTTTAGGTGAAAATGTTCGAATGAAATACTTCTCCTTTTCTTTTCGTTTTATAATACTTTCTGAATATATGAATTGGTATTAATTTAAGTCCATGACCCGGGTATTAATATAATTCAAAAGTCAAAAAAGACACACTGGAACTTTTTTTTCATTTATTGCTACCGGTTTCATCCATCTTGGAATTTTCAAGCAATGTTATTTACGTTACGACGTCAGTGATACTATTTCCGGCGTCAACGCGCGAAAATTAATATCAAAGAAACGTAACGTTTTTTAGTATTTTATAATTGTTTATAGAAATATTTTATAACAGGAAAACATTCATATGGGTACGCATCAAGCTGAATAGCTATATAGTGTCCCTTGTTTCCACTGTATAGTAGTGTTACTTCATAAGTTAATCATTGAGTCAAAAGATGTAGGTTTGTGTCGTAACCTGAGCCAAAAGAAAATAACTAATCTCATGTTCATCTGGCATAAACAACAAAGAGATGTTAAGAGATGTTAACGTAATGTGTATAGCGGAACCGGGTGGTACCGGGATTTAGCATTTATAAAAAATTATTATTATCTCCCTTGTATAAAAAATACACCGTAAACGTAAATGTATCATTTAAAACTGTTTAAACTAATTTAAAATATCTTTAATCATTAAACAGTATGAAAAACTTGCTGGTAATTAAATTGAGGGTGAAATATATTTATGAAATTTAATTTTGGTAAATATGCAATTTGAATACATTTTATTTTTTGAAAAAGCCCATTTACATATCGTAAATTTATATCACCAATTCAGCGTATTTGCACATTACGTTAAACATACATATATAGCAAACCAGACCATTCTGGGTGTACAAAAATAGTCAAGAAGAAATGTTTATGTCAAACTAGTTAGGAACAGACTTGATAAACAGTATCTATTACGATCTAGTAGTCGAATGCAGATTGAAATCACGCAAAACAATGCCGTTATGTTGTCCAGCGCATTTTACGCGCATTTATAGAAAAGACATCACTCCTCATGGTCTGGTTTGTATTACATAACACTACTATACAGTGGAAACAAGGGACACTATATAGCTATTCAGCTTGATGCGTACCCATATGAATGTTTTCCTGTTATAAAATATTTCTAT
Organism: Rugalucina vietnamica; assembly: GCA_964017185.1. NCBI lineage: Eukaryota > Metazoa > Mollusca > Bivalvia > Lucinida > Lucinidae > Rugalucina > Rugalucina vietnamica. The sequence continues at coordinate 40,107,842 of OZ024878.1, read as the reverse complement.
AAACAATTATAAAATACTAAAAAACGTTACGTTTCTTTGATATTAATTTTCGCGCGTTGACGCCGGAAATAGTATCACTGACGTCGTAACGTAAATAACATTGCTTGAAAATTCCAAGATGGATGAAACCGGTAGCAATAAATGAAAAAAAAGTTCCAGTGTGTCTTTTTTGACTTTTGAATTATATATATATATATATATATATATATATATATATATATATATATATATATATATATATATATAAGCATGCACATGATTTTCATTTGCTGTACTTACAACTGTTCTGACTTTAGAAGAAGGACTACTGCTGGCCACTGATTGAGGTCCAGGCGTCACTACAGGGACTGCTGGACCATGGTAGGGGATCTGTCTGAACTGGGCTCTTGATCGACCTTTAGTCTGGGAGCTCCCACCAATACGGCCCATCTTTGTGACATGTTCAAACATACCAGGGTTAACCTCAGCATTAAGCATCTGCAATTCACAGTGAATTATTTAAAAAATTAAATAGAGGATCTTACACAAGTGGTCATTTCATTTCATATGAAGTTTATTAAACAAGCCTTCAGCAAATTTAATAAATTTCATATGAAGTTTATTAAATGAGAAGTTGACAAGTTTAATAATTTCATATGAAATGACCATGAGTTTAAGATTTGTTTTATCACACGACTTAAAAATTTTGATTTTACTGCCTTCAAATTGGACACCTTTTCAATGAAAATTTACATTGCCGTCACGGACATTGTCAATGATGTTATATATTCCTGCAAAAGTTTACTACACATGTGGTCATAACACTTTTCATTACATGAAGTTATCCACTGGAAAACAGCAGCGTCATATGATAAAAGCAATTTAGATTTTCTGAGGGAAAAATATTAATAGGAATGCTATTCATCTGAATTGTGTCGCAAATTTATTTTTAGGTGTACAACATCTGTATCTGCTAAAATAGAATAGAATAATAGAATAGAATAAAATTCTGCTATTATCATAATCTATCAAAAGTTATCATTGAATGTTTGTCATGACGCTCATTTGCCCCTTATCTGGTATGCTATATACCATGTTACCAATTATATTGCATCAAGGGTTGATACTAAGGAGACTGACCAAAATGCCCATGTTATAATCTGTTTATTACATCTCCAAAATCTTCTATTCAAAGAACTTGTATTTAGAAATGTATGCAAAAATGTTAAATTTCTGAGTTGATAACCAAAATGGTGCCATAGAAATGATATAACATCATTTAACCTGATGTCACATATTTCGTGGCATGGCAATGTTGCATGCGGGCATGATAACCGCTCTCCGTTGAAAATATATTATTCCCGGTTATCAGCGTGCTGATAACCAGAGGGTGGGAAACAGATTATCACATATCATATGCAAACTTGAGATTATTGCTGGAAATATATGAGCCGCCACATGGGAAAACCAACAATCTGCATAGGCGAAAACAAAGGCGCAGATCAGCTTTGCAGTAACTGCGAAGCTGATCAGCGCCTTTGTTTTCGCTACATGGATAGTACAACCTCTCTTCTACATACATCCAAAATTTCAAGCTCGTAGCTGTCTTCTGTGACTGTACAGGCCGCTTTGTGTCAGACCTGTTCGGAAACCACATTGTTGGTTTTCCCACGAGGCGGCTCATATATTTCCAGCAATAACCTCAAGTTTGCATAATTATGATATGATTATACCATTTCTCCCATGACTGGTTGTTGGTTTGCTTCACTAGGTACAGACTGGTAGATATTTAGAGAGGTGGAGTGTGGTGAACTGGTCAATACTGTCTCAAACTCATCCCCGGCAAACTCACTCCCATCACAGACAGACTCTCTGGAACAAATGGATTTGTTACTGTATGTACCATGATAGGAAACAAATTAAAAAAATCACCATGTATTTTAGACAGAGTGGAAATTCACTGGACCACACAGCTTTTTTTCTTCATTTATATATTAGTGATGTTAACATGTTAGTACTGTATCACATTGGTATTTATGCAATAAAGCTGGAGCGGAATGGCGCGTGAAGCGAATTGACGCTGGCGTAGAGTGTCGGATTCTGGTCCCAGAGTTCCCGGGTTTGATCCTCAGCCTGGACGCCTATGGCTTTGGCCTTGAGCAAGTCACATTTCCACAGCTCCTGAGGTAACGGTCAGAAACTTATCGACTCAGTACACAGTAAAAAAAAACAACAAAAACAAGTAGCCCAAGGGCAACGATCGCTCACCTGAGAGTCAACAAGTACAGTCACTGGACAAAGTGAATTGTTACATTTTTTTGACCCTAAATGGGTATGACGGCCATCTTGGTAATGTTTCAGGTCTATGGCTGCAATAGTTACCATAGGATCACTGGTCCTGTAAACGCTTACCTGAGACCTAGTTGTCACTTTTCCCCATGTTTCCATGTTTGCCTATGTTTCCAAAATTGACCTTGACCTAAATTAATCACATACCTTCATCTGCTCTATTAGTTGTTTGCATCTACCACTTTTCAGGTCTCAGGCTGCATTTAGTTTACAAAATATCCATTGTTTTCACTTTTTCCCCATGTAAAAGCCTATGTTTCCAAAATTGACCTTGCCGTAAAATATGTCAAGGTCATCCTAGGGTCATCATTTTATCAAACTATGATGGGCTGGAGTCCCAAATGCTACATACCAAGTTTTGTGAAAATCGTCCTGCCAGTTCTGGAGAAGAAGATTTTTGAGTGGTTTTTACCATATATGGGCGCGGCGGCCATCTTGGTCATGTGACCTAGATTTCGGGATCAAACTTTCGTTACCCCTACCCAGGGATGCTCCACATAAAATTTCAGTTTGATTGGTCATGCGGTTTCAGAGAAGAAGATCTTTGAAAAGTGTGTATAGACGACAGATCGGCCAAGGTCAAGAGATGACCTTGACCTAAATTAATCACATACTTTCATTAGTTGTTTTGCATCTACCACTTTTCAGGTCTCAGGCTGCAATAGTTTTCAAAAAATCCATATTTTTCACTTTTTCCCATGTAAAAGCCTATGTTTCCAAAATTGACCTTGACGTAAAATAGGTCAAGGTCATCCTAGGGTCATTATTTGATCAAACTACGATGGACTGGAGTCCCAAATGCTACATACCAAGTTTCGTGAAAATCGGCCTGCCTGTTCTGGAGAAGATTTTTTGAGTGGTTTTTACCATATATGGGCGTGGCAGCCATCTTGGTCATGTGACCCAGATTTCGTGATCAAATTTTTGTCCCCACTATCCATGGATGCTCCACATAAAATTTCAGTTTGATTGGCGAAGCAGTTTCAGAGAAGAAGATCTTTGAAAAGTATGTATGGATGACAGACCCTTCAAGGTCAAGAGATGACCTTGGCCTAAATTAATCACATATATTCATCTACTCCATTAGTTGTTTGCATCTACCACTTTTCAGGTCTCAGGCTGCAATAGTTTTCAAAAAATTGCAATTTTCCGCTTTTCGTCTTATAAGTCAATGGAAACTTTAAGTTGCCATAGCAACCAAAGTAGTGGGACAAGGACGATAAAAAACACAAATTTTGTAGAGGCTAATATCATAAGCATGTATGCAAAGTTTCAGCTTCATCCGCTTTACAGCTTCTGAGAAGAAAATTTTTGAATATTTTTTCGAAAATTTACCTTTTACGTTGCTATAGCAACCAAACGAATAAAGCGATTTTGACAAAAGTTGCCTAAAATGGGGAGGACTACTCAATAAACATTTATGTAAAAACAAAATTTCAATATCCTCAATGAAACGGCAGAAATTGCAAATTTCCACTTTTTGCCTTATAAGTCAATGGAAACTTCAAGTTACCATAGCAACCAAAGTAGTTGGTGGACAAAGAAAATAAAAAGCATAAACTTTGTACAGGCTAATGTCATAAGCATGTATGCTAAATTTCAGCTTCATCCCCCATACGGCTTCTGAGAAGAAGATTTTTGAATATTTTTTTCGAAAATTCACCCTTTATGTTGCTATAGCAACCAAACGAATAAAGTGATTTTCACAAAAGTTGCCTTAAACGTGAAGAAATACTCAATAAACATTTATGTAAAAACAAAATTCAAATATCCCCAGCCTGACAACGGAAAATGCCAATTTCCACTTTTCTCCATACAAGTCAATGGAAACTTCAAGTTGCCATAGCAACCAAAGTTCTTATCCGATCGAAATAAAAAACACAAATATTCGTTCCCCCCACCTGTAGATGCTATATGTGAAATATGAAAAGATTCGGCCTGGCAGCTTCAGAGGAGAAGTCGTTTGAAAATGTTGACGACGACCGATGACGCACAGACGCCAGCTCGACTACTATACTATAAGCTCACCTGTGAGCCTTCGGCTCAGGTGAGCTAAAAAAAAAAAAAACAAAAAAAAAAACAGCAGAGTTGCATAAATATATACTGAGACACGTGGCACTGTCTGAATAGTTTACTATTGTCATTACTGTCATTTGTGAGGACAAATCTACATGGCTACAACTATAAATCATCCCAAAGTCATCTTATTGAGAGACTGAACGTCAGCAAACAGAATCAAAAAGATGGTAGAGAGACAGGGATGATGAACCGTGTCAGGATTCAACCAGGCCCGCTTTCCCAAACGTTTCTCCCCACTTTGCTATATTCAAAATTTAGCCACCCACCCAATACCTGAGATGATGATCTGAAATTGATCAACTCAGTTTATGAAGATGGATAGAATAAGTAACATTAGGTAGATCCTGGGGGTAGATATACCCCGCCCACATAATGTAGGTTTTGTGGATATATTCATTTACTCTTATTTTTGAAGCAAGCGGTCATAATTTGACATTTAATCAATATATTTCTACGAGATGACAATGACAATAGCCTAAAAAGGAAAATCCATACCATACCGATGAAAATTTATGTGAAAACGAAAGTAGATCGATTTCTGTTCTCATGGCAATTACGACAACCAATTACAAGAGCAGGTGCTTGACTAAAAGTCGGAATCGACACGCGGGACCGGCAGCGAAGTCAGGTAAGCTTCAACCGTGCCGTACCTACCGGGTCAGAAATTACCACATTGCACTGTATCTGACAACCTTATTTTATAGTCAGGTACATTTATAGCGAGAAGAAAGATACATAAGGCATTCCTCCTTTAAAATAGAAAAATGGACTGGTATGTTCACTAAAACTGTACAAAACCAAGCACACTGTCTTCAGTTCTAGACATTTTTTAAGGAAAAAAAGGAAGTGGGGTAACAAGACTCATAAAAGACGTGAGCATCAACGGTATTATAGTACTAAAAGAATGGGCGACAGAATCATGAGCAGTATCTGTCCATCTACATGTATTAATCAACTGGCATCAATATGTCCATTCAGCCCAATGTCTGGAAAAATCAGTGATGGCCAGTGATGACTGTTCAGTGTGACGATTATAGAAAAAAGTCACAGGAAAAAAAGTCACGGAAAAAGCCACAGATTTTGGGTAGGAAAAAAAGTCACAAAAATTAATTATGCATTTCCTTTACTTCTAGTTAGTATTAAACATTATTATTTTATTAATATCATTTAATATTATCACTTTGTTTTTTGTTTGGATTAATGATTTAGCATTTTTGTGTCCCACTTAACAATGTTTAGTCATGCCGGGACTGAGATGATGCCTCTTGGGTACTTGACCAGTTCTTTTGTAGCTTAGAACAGGCTTGCTCAAGGACACTGCATCATTTCAACGGTTTGTTTCAAACCCAGCTCTTTGGTACCATGGTTTGAAACTCTACCACAGTGCCACCATGCTCCCCGTATTTGGCGGATTCTCATCCATTCTATCAGTTATATTCCATTTCAGGGGCAGGGTTATGATTCTGATTATGACAGTTCCTCATTATTGCCTTCTTTTAACGTGAAAATCATGTCCTACAACATTTATGTACATGTTTATGTAGTTTCTCTTGATCTTTTATTATTTTGACTTTTTTTCCTGAGACATTATTTCCTGTGACTTTTTACGTGACTTTTTCCCGTGACCTTATTTCCGTCCACGGTTGTGACATGGCCATACTGTTAGCTTGGACGCAGAGCAACAGAAACTGATTATATACGAGTATACTCACCTCTCTCTAGAGCCGACGTCTAGTTTATTGATACAGTTTGGGAAGCCGTTCTTGTCAAAGCTGTTGATTGGTCTTGAGACGCTTTGCACTGAGTCGCAACGGTTGCTAATTATTAAAGGGTTAATTTCTTTTGTGTTCTCCAAACACTGCTTCCCTTTATTCATCTTACAGTCAACATTTTGAACATTTGTAATATTGTGACCTGATTCTTCTTGTATATTTCGAATTCTACTGAGATTTTCATTTTCAGTTTTGTCATGATGACATCTGTTAATTCTGTAAGCTGTATTACTGATTACTCCATAATTTGGAGCTACATAATTTGTAGATCCAAGATTATTCTCAGGAACAAGTCGATCGTTGATATCAGATGCACACGTATATGCTATGTTTTCGTAGTAATTGGAATGATGTTCTATTAAAGTATCAAATACATTATCATCTAGAGTATCATCAATGACTGTGAAATTATTTTCATAGTCTGTTAATTGACTTGATATGGTTCCATTGTTATTTTGTGACACTGAAGGAATGCCATTACCAAATGAATCTGAGGACGTTATTGTACTGTCTCGAAATGTTCTATTCATTGTAAGCAAAAACGCGGCTTCCTTTGCTTTTGTACAATGACGTGCTACTAAATTTTGTTTTTGTCTGATTTGAAGTCCTGTTTCATTCATTTCACGTAAGTTGGACCCGACGGATGTCAGAACTCTTTTGTCATTTCCACCGTTTATACATACTCTTTTGTGATGTTGCGTTTCATATTCATCTTTGCTGTTCAGCGTTTCATATATTCTATCAGTAAGAATTTCTTCCTTTTCAACATAATCAAATCCACCCAAATTAACATTTTGCATATGGTTCCCAAGGTTTATTGACCTGACTTCATGATTTAAGTGTCCTACAGATTGTATATCATGTTTTTCCTTATGATTCTTAGATTTTAACTTTTGTTTAGTTTTATGCACTATGGTTGTATCATTATTGTCTATTCCCACTCCATTGTTCCATTGGTATGGTGGCAAAGTTGTACCAAAACCATCAATAAACTTATTCACAATCTCACCTCGCTCCACATCTATCGTCATGTCGAGCTCATCAAGAGTTGGTTTCCTCTGAAATCAAGCAAAACGTTTAAGACTGTGTTTGTAGTATACACTAAAATACATTCAGAAAAAAATGTAAACCAAGATAGGAAATATTCATTTCAAGGACTTTATTATTTGAATGCCGTCAGTCAGGCCGAACTGATAACCTATCATTTGCTTGAAACTATTTGAATGATTCATAGATTAGAGACTTCTGCTTCAGGCTAGGGTAATCGCTTTCATTTTCAGAACTCCAGAACTCCTGCATGCACTTAGCAAAGTTTGGATTCCACTAGACAGACTAAAGCAGTTTTGATCATTAGTGTGCATTGAAATGTGACTGTATTTACTCACCAGACTTAAAGACTTATACTTTTTCCAAAACGTTGTTGCATTTTGATCGTTGGTTTTCAATTTGTAGCAGCAATACAAGATCGCCAAAGTGGTAACTGCTACGGAAACAATTGCTATAGCAACAACAGCTACATAGGTCAAAGGTTGGGAAGATTCATCGGAGAACACTGACGGTGTTGTCATTAGAATCACTTTCATAGCAGAGACTGGTCTGTAAATCTAAGAAATCTGTTGTTTTTATCTAAAGATTAGGGTATTCAAATTAAAAGAAAACAAAATAACAGGCCCCTATAACAGCGTATATGTATTCACAGTACTATTAAAAGCCACACCTTTTATAGGATCGTGCCTTTTCAAAATTTATAATCTACGTTTCCAGCGCGAAGAAATAAAACCACAAATATCATTGGAATGCCATATTCATTTATTCTAAATTTTTACTGTCAAAGTCAGCCTGATCAATGAAACAATCCTTTTTGATAAGGCACCTTCTTATATGTGCAGCTATACTTACTGGGTATGTGAGAAGTGCACTTGTTTCAACGTCTGACAGTTTGTTAAATATCTTCACTGCCTGACTAGATGGCAGAGGAACACCATCTTCTCTCACATAGAACACTATATCTACATTCTCTAGCGCCCCAAACAGCCTCTCCATACTTACAATCTGGAAGCAGGGTCATGTCTGTCAACAACTACAGCTGGTATGTACATACTTAATATTTTAATGGCACATACTGAAAAATAAAAGAATCAGTGACAGCAGTATTAATGAATTTAAGGCTCTCATTTAGATCAGGGGTTCAGAGGTATACGTTTTAGTATGCCTCTGTTTAGCTTCTTGTAAATAGTTTTAATGGCCCATCCCGAATGTTATCCCCATCTTGCTAAATTCAAAATTTAGCACCTACCCAACACTTGAGATGATGATCAGAAATTGATCGACTCAGTATATGAAGATAGATTAATGAGAAAGAGGTTGGACCTGACCATGGATTCGATTATTAAGGAAAGTAGTGACAAAACTGACACCATGAGATAGAGACTAAAACTCGAATATTATATAGGCTACAATGACGCATGTAATGATATATCTTGTAAGTGGATCTTTATATGGTTTCAAATGCCTCTTCAGCTCCACACTCTAGTAAGAACCTTATGATCGAATGCACATTTAAAGATTTATTATTTATTAATACAGGAGTTTTAAATATTTCTTTTCAATGCCCTCACTTCTACTTTTCCCGTCATTGATACTTTGCTCTTCAAAACTGGGTCTAGACCTATCCTCACGTCAGATGCTGTTCTTTTATCTCTCTGGTTATTCTGCAGGTAAGCCATTCCATCCCTGTAGCACGCCTCAAGGCCTGAAATATAGCTGGAACTTACAAGAGAGACCTACGTAGTATAAGATCAGCTGGTTCATAAAAATGCAGATATTTTGAACAAGCATACAAAAAGCACAACGGATACTGTATAATTTGTTACAACCTATCATGTTTCTTTACTTGAACATTTAAATCTGAAATATTTTCGAAGCAAGCACTGGTACATATTTACTTACCTGCTCCACTCTTTTATAACAAACAAATTTCTACTCCATACCGCGCCAAACCAAAGGATCTAATAATTATTTTTATTTGCTATTACTGCAGCTGGTGTTGTGCCGTGTGGCGGCCCTAAAAAGTCTCCCCGTACATCATCCATAGTGCAGATTGTGTTTTTCTTTTGATCCTTTGGGATCAGTGAATATGTTTGGAGTATTTCAAATATTTTGTACGTTAAGAATCATCTTCTTAACAGTATTTTGATTATTTGGCCCCTTTGGGAATATGAGTCTTTGATTTAGACTACACAGATGTAAATTCTTGAAATTGCAGCAATAATGTCTGGCTTTCGCTGCCAGTTTTGTAAAGGGTCACTGATGAAGGTTCATTACCCGAAATTGTACAATATGGCCCATCTTCTTGCTTTGAATGTTTTACTGCTTCCAAAGGATCTAATAATTAATTTTATTTACTGTATTTCCTTGAAAACACGATTCTAGCTTAATAATGTAATTGTTATAGAGTTAAGATAATTTTGCTTAGACACTAAGATGTACATTATCATGTTGTAATACATGAACAAGATGCAAAATTTATTCAGATAACCCCCATAATAGTCGGTGTTCTCCAGTACATGTTTATAACATACGATAATATACATGAATGCGATGAATGAAGTCTAAATATTTTGTAGATCTTGCTTACCTTTAATGATACGATCTTCAAAGGATTTTGATTTGATGTCCACAGTTAGTTTAACTCTTATCCCAGCTGTAAGAAGATTGACCACACCGTAGTACAAGTTTCTAGACAGAGTGGATGCCGTTGATAACGTCGTTGTTGTAGTATGATGAGCTGCATCTGAAGTTGTAGCGCTATCTGAATCTTTGGTTGGCTTCGGTTTAGAAGTAGAGGGGTGTCTTATTTCTAGTAAAGTAGATGTCGTGTATTCTGAAGAAACTGTTGATACAGAGAAGGCTGCATTCTTTGACGATATTGTTGGTGTAATATTTAACGGTATGCCTGTCGCCGATGATGTTGATCTATCAACTGACACTATTGTAGTTTGAGGCGCTGATGTATTTGCTAGCGTTTGTGACTCAGTTAGCGCTGAAATTGTTACAAGTGGCGTAGTTGGTGTAATGGTAGATACAATAATTCTTTCTGTTGAAGTTTCAAAGGCAGTTGGCAATGGAGAAGATGAAGATGAGGATATAACATATGGCAAATTGTCAGTTTTAGGCAAATTGTTAGTTTTAAATGAATCACGATGCACATTTCCATTTATGTGTGTTGACTTTTGTGATAAAGAATATGCTAATGTTGAATAAGGTACTGCGATCTTTGACGATGCATTTGTTTGTTCCCGCGTGATTGTAGATGTACCATTTGTATCTACATTTACTGTAGATAAATGGTGAGTAGTATTTGTTAGTGCTGAAGTAGGGGCATGCAAAATGATCGGTGCTGAAAACATTGCATGTATTACACTTGGTGTTATGGTAAATGCAGATAAGTTTGTCGGCCTTTCTGCCACTGTTGTGAAAATTTGTGTCGAATTTGTTGAAGACAGAAATAAATGTGCTGGCGTCGATGCACTAATGGTGGCTAGCGTAGATATTGAAGTAGGTGGAACTAAAGGCGTTTCAAACGAAGCATGTGGTATAGACGTGGAAGAACGTATATCTATGTGATTTGATGTTGAAGTATGTACAGTTGTATGGTTTGATACTGAAGGAGGTACATTTGTACAATTTGGTGTTGAAGTGGGTACATTTATACAGTTTGGTGTTGAAGTAGGTACAGTTGCCTGGTTTCGAGTTGAAGTAATGTTTATTATTGGAGTGGGTACAGTTGTATGATTTGTTGTTGGAGTAGGTACAGTTGTATGATTTGTTGTTGGAGTGGGTACAGTTGTGTGGTTTGTTGTTGAAGTGGGTACAGTTATATGATTTGTTGTTGAAGTAGGTAAAATTGTATGGTTTGTTGTTGAAGTGGGTACAGTTGTATGGTTTGTTGTTGGAGTGGGTACAGTTGTATGGTTAGTTGTTGGAGTGGGTACTGTTGTATTGTTGGTTATTGAAGTAGGTACAGTTGTATGGTTTGTTGTTGAAGTCGGTAAAATTGTATGGTTTGTTGTTGAAGTAGGTACAGTTGTATGGTTTGTTGTTGGAGTGGGTACAGTTGTATGGTTTGTTGTTGGAGTGGGTACAGTTGTATGGTTTGTTGTTGGAGTGGGTACAGTTGTATGGTTTGTTGTTGGAGTGGGTACTGTTGTATTGTTGGTTATTGAAGTAGGTACAGTTGTATGGTTTGTTGTTGAAGTCGGTAAAATTGTATGGTTTGTTGTTGAAGTAGGTAAAATTGTATGGTTTGTTGTTGAAGTAGGTATAGTTGTATGGTTTGTTGTTGAAGTCGGTAAAATTGTATGGTTTGTTGTTGAAGTCGGTAAAATTGTATGGTTTGTTGTTGAAGTGGGTACAGTTGTATGGTTTGTTGTTGGAGTGGGTACAGTTGTATGGTTTGTTGTTGGAGTGGGTACAGTTGTATGGTTTGTTGTTGGAGTGGGTACAGTTGTAAGGTCTGTTGTTGGAGTGGGTACTGTTGTATTGTTGGTTATTGAAGTAGGTACAGTTGTATGGTTTGTTGTTGGAGTGGGTACAGTTGTAAGGTCTGTTGTTGGAGTGGGTACTGTTGTATTGTTGGTTATTGAAGTAGGTACAGTTGTATGGTTTGTTGTTGAAGTCGGTACAGTCGTGTGGTTTGTTGTTGGACTGGGTACAATTATAAGGTTTGTTGTAGTTGGTACAGTCATAAGGTTTGTTGTTGGAGTGGGTACAGTTGTAAGGTCTGTTGTTGAAGTTGGTACAGAAGAACGACTTGATGCTGAAGTAGTTACATTTGTATGGTTTGTTGTTGGTGTGGTTACATTTGTAAGGATTGTTGTGGAAGTATGTACAGCTGTAAGGTTTGTTGTTGGAACGGGTACAGTTGTATGACTAGTTGTTGAAGAAGGTACAGTTGTATGGTTTGAAGTTGGAGTGGGTACAGTTGTAAAGTTTGTTGTTGAAGTATGTACTGCTGTAAGGTGTGTTGTTGCAGTAGGTACAGTTGTATGGTTTGATGTTGAAGTATGTACGGTTGTTAGGTTTGTTGTTAGAGTGGGTACAGTTGTATGATTTGTTGTGACAGTGGGTACAGTTGTATGGTTTGATGTTGAAGTAGATACAGTAGTTTGGTTTGGTATTGAAGTGAGTACAGTTGTATGGTTTGTTGTTGGAGTGGGTACAGTGGTATGGTTTATTGTTGGAGTGGGAGCAGTTGTAAGGATTGTTGTTGGAGTGGGTACAGTTGTAAGGTCTGTTGTTGGAGGGGGTACTGCTGTATTGCTAGTTGTTGAAGTAGGTACAGTTACAACGGGTACCGTTGTCAGGTTTTGTGTTGGAGTGGGTACAGTTGTATGATTTGTTGTTGGTGTGGGTTCAGTTGTATGGTTTAATGTTGAAGTAGGTACAGTTGAAGTAGGAACAGTTGTTTGGTTTGATATTGAAGTGGGTACAGTTGTATGGTTTGTTGTTGAAGTCGGTACAGTTGTAAGGTGTGCTGTTGGAGTGGGTACAGTTGTAAGGTTTGTTGTTGGAGTGGGTACATTTGTATGGTTTGGAGTTGGAGTGGGTACAGTTGTACGGTTTATTGTTGAAGTGGATGCAGTTGTAAGGTGTGTTGTTGGAATAGGTTCAGTTGTATGCTTTGATGTTGGAGTGGATACCGTTGTCAGGTTTGTTGTTGGAGTGGGTACAGTTGTATGGTTTGTTGTTGGAGTTGGTACATATGTATAGTTTATTGTTGGAGTGGGTACAGTTGTAAGGTGTTTTATGGAAGTGTGTACAGTTGTGAGGTTCGTTGTTGGAGTGGGTACTGTTGTATTGTTAGTTGTTGAAGTAGGTACGGTTGTATGATTTGTTCTTGAAGTTGGAACAGTTAAATGCTTTGTTGTTGGTTTGGGTACAGTCGTGTGTACAGTTGTATGGTTTTTTGTTGAAGTGTGTACAGTTGTATGGCTAGTTGTTGAAGTAGGTACAATTATATTGTTTGGTGTTGAAGTAGGTACCGTTGTTTGGTTTGATTTTGAAGTGGGTACAGTTGTGTTGTTTGGTATAGAAGTAGGTACTTGTGTATTGTTTGATGTTTGAGTGGGTACAGTTGTGAGTCTTGTTGTTGGAATTGATGCAGTTGTATGGTTGGGTATTACATTGGGTAAAGTTGTATGGTTTGTCGTTGAAGTAGGTACAGTTGTATGGATTGGTGTTGACGTAGGTACAGTTGTATGGGTTGATGTTGAAGTAGGTACCGTTGTATGGTTTGTTCTTGGAGTTGATACAGTTGTATTGTTTGATGTAGTAGTGGTTACAGTTTTACGGTTTGTTGTTTGAGATGGAACAATTGTATGGTTTGTTGTTGAATTGGGGACAATTAAATGGTTTGTTGTTGGGGTGGGTACAGTTGTAAGGTTTATTGTTGAATTGGGTTCAGTTGCATGATTTGTTGTTGATGTAGATACAGTTGTACGGTTTGTTGTTGAAGTGTATACAGTTGTATGGCTAGTTGTTGAAGTAGGTACAGTTGTATGGTTTGATTTTGAAGTGGGTACACTTGTAAGGTTCATTGCTGGAGTGGATACAGTTATATGGTTTGATGTTGAAGTAAGTACAGTTGTGTTGTTTGGTATTGAAGTAGGAACTGTTGTATGAGCTGTTTGAGTGGGTACAGTTGTGAGATTTGTTGTTGAAATTGATTCAGTTGTGTAGCTGTGTGTTGGTTTGTGTTCAGTTGTATGGTTTGTTACTGAAGTTAGCATAGTTGTATGGTTAGATACTGAAGTTGGTACAATTGTATGGTTTGATGTTGAAGTTGGTACAGTTGAATGGTTTGATACTGAAATTGGTACAATTGAATGATTTAATACTGTAGTAAGTACAGTTGTATGGCTTGATACTGAAGTAGGTTCAGTTGTATGGTTTGATACTGAAGTTGGTAAAATGGTGTGGCTTGATGTTAAAGTTGGTACAGTTAAATGGTTTGATACTGAAGTTGGTACATTTGTATGTTTTGATGTTGATGTAGATACAGTTATATAGTTTGATACTGAAATTGGCTCAGTTGTCGTTGAAGTAGGTATAGTTGTATGGTTAACAGTAGTATGGTTTGATGTTGAAGTAGGTACAGTTGTATGGTTTGATGTTGAAGTGGGTACAGTTGTATGGTTTGATGTTAAAGTAGGTACAGTTGTATGATTTGTCGTTGAAATAGGTATAGTTGTATGATTTATTGTTGGAGTGGGTACAGTTGTATGGTTTGATGTTGAAGTAGGTACAGTTGTATGGTTTGTCGTTGAAGTGGGTACAGTTGTATGGTTTGATGTTGAAGTAGGTACAGTTGTATGGTTTGTTGTTGAAATATGTACATTTGTATGATTTGTTGTTGGAGTGGGCACAGTAGTATGGTTTGATGTTGATGTAGGTACAGTTGTATGGTTTGGTGTTGAAGAAGGTACAGTTGTATGGTTTGTCGTTGAAATATGTACAGTTGTATGATTTGTTGTTGGAGTGGGCACAGTAGTATGGTTCGATGTTGAAGTAGTTACAGTTGTATGGTTTGATGTCATAGTAGGTACAGTTGTATGGCTTGATGTTGAAGAAGGCTCAGCAGTATGGTTTGATATTGAAGTAGGTACAGTTGTATGGTTTGATATTGAAGTTTGTACAGTTGTATGGTTTGATGTTGACATATGTTCGTTTCTATGGTTTGGAGGTGAAGTAGAAACAGTTTTATGGCTTGCTGTTGAAGTAGGCAGAGCTGTATGGTTTGGTGCGGAAGTTGGTAGAGCTATATGGTTTGGTGCTGAAGTTGGTACAGTTGTATGGTTTGGTATTGAAGTAGGTACAGTTGTGTGTTTTGGTGTTGAAGTAGGTACAGTTGTATGGTTTGGCGTTGAAGTAGGTACAGTTTTGTGTTCTGGTGCTGAAGTTGGTACAGTTGTATGGTTTGGCGTTGATGTAGGTATAGTTGTATGGTTTGGTGTAGACGTAGGCACAGCTGTATGGTTAAGAGTTGAAGAAACCACAGTTGTATGCTTTGGTGTTGAAGAAGGTACAGTTGTATGGTTTGTCGTTGAAGTAGGTACAGTTGTATGGTTTGATGCTGAAGTAGATACAGTTGTATGGTTTGATGCATAAGTAGATACAGCTGTATTGTTTGTTGTTGAAGTAGGCACAGTTGTATGGTTTGTCGTTGAAATATGTACAGTAGTCAGGTTTGTTGTTGAAATTTGAACTTGCACAGTTGTTTGGCCTGTTGTTGTAATGGGTACAGGTATATGGTTTGATGTTGGAATGGGTACAGTTTTATGGTTTGTTTTTGAATTGTGTACAGTTGTAAGGTTTATTGTTTGAATGGTTACAGTTGTATGGTTTGCTGTTGCACTCGGTACAGTTGTATAGTTTGATGTTGATGTGGGTACAGTTGTATGGTTTGTTGTTGTAGTGGGTATAGTTGTATGGTTTGTTGTTGTAGTGGGTACAATTGTCTGGTTTGTTGTTGGAATGGGTACAAATTTATGGTTTGATGTTAGAGTGGGTATATTTGTATTGTTAGATGTTGGAGTTGGTACACTTTTAAGGTTTGGTGTTGGAGTTGGTGCAATTGTATGGTTTGATGTTGGAGTGGGTATAGTTGTATGGTTTGTTGTTGGAGTGGGTACAGTTGTATGTATTGATGTTGGAGTGGGTATAGTTGTATGGTTTGTTGTTGGAGTGGATACAGTTTTAAGGTTTGTTGTTGGAGTGGCTACACTTGTATGGTTTGTTGTTTGTGTGAGTTCAGTTATAAGGTTTGGTGTTGAAGTGGGTACAGTTGTATGGTTTGTTGTTTTGGTGGGTACAGTTGTATGGTTTGTTGTTGTAGTAGGTAAAGTTGTAAGGTTTGTGGTTGGAGTGGATACAGTTGTATGGTTTGTTGGTGCAGTAAGTACAGTTATATGGTTTGAAGTTAAAGTGGGTAGAGTTGTATGGTTTGATTTTGTAGTGGGTATAGTTGTATGGGCTGATGTAGAAGAAGGTACAGTTGTATGGTTTGTTGGTGTAGTGGGTATAGTTGTATGGTTTGTTGTTGGGGTGGGTACAGTTGTAAGGTTTGTTGTTGGAGTGGGTACAGTTGTACAGTTTGTTGTTGAAGTGTGCACAGTTGTAAGATTTGTTGCTGTAGTAGGTACAGTTGTATGGTTTGATTTTGGGGTAGATACAGTTGTATGGTTTGTTGTTAAAGTAGGTACATTTGTATGGTTTGTTGTTGGAGTAGGTATTGTTGTAAAGTTTGTGGTAGTGGGTACAGTTGTAAAGTGTATTGTTGGAGTGGTTACAGTCATTTGGTTTGTTGTTGTAGTGGGTTCAGTTGCATGGTTTGATGTTAAAGTGGGTAGAGTTGTATGGTTTGATTTTGTAGTGGGTACAGTTGTATGGGCTGATGTAGAAGAAGGTACAGTTGTATGGTTTGTTGTTGAAGTTTGTACAGTTGTATAGTTTGTTGTTGAAGTGGGTACATTTGTATGGTTTGTTGTTGGAGTAGGTATAGTTGTAAAGTTTGTGGTAGTGGGTACAGTTGTAAAGTGTATTGTTGGAGTGATTACAGTTATTTGGTTTGTTGTTGGAGTGGGTTCAGTTGCATGGTTTGATGTTGAAGTTGGTACAGTTGTATGGTTTGGTTTTGAATTAGGTACAGTTGTATGGTTTGTTGTTGAAGTGTGTACAGTTGTATGGTTTGGTGTTGAAGTGGGTACATCTTTATTGTGTGCTTTTGAAGTAGATATAGTTGTATGGTTTGATGTTGAAGTTGATACAGTTGTATGGCTTGATGCTGAAGTAGGCACAGTTGTATGGTTGGATGTTGGATTAGGTACAGTTGTATGGTTTGGTTTTGAAGTAAGCACAGTTGTATGGTTTTGTGTTGAAGTAGGTACTGTTATGTGGTTTGATGTTGGAGTAGACACGGTTGTATGATTAAATGTTGGAGTATGGACAGCTGTAAGGTTTGGTGTTGGACTTTGTATAGCTTTAAGGTTTGATGTTATAGTTTGTAAAGCTTTATGATTTAATGCCGAAGAACTTACAGTTGTGTGGTTTGTCGTAGAAGTGGATACTTTTATATGCTTTTGCATTGAATAAGGTACACTAGTATAGTTTGAAAAAGATCCAGGGGCAGTGTTCTTTGCAGATGCAGATACAACCATAGGGTTTGATATGAATGAGCTTGTAGTTGTTGTTTTCGATGTGGTTGATATTGCGGCTGTAGTGTTTAACGTTGAATTACTGGAAGCTTCTACGTTATCTATTGCTGTAGCATTTGGTGCTAAAGTTGTTGTGTCGGATCTAAAAGTAGGTGTTGCTATATGATTAGTTTCTATTGTATTTGCAACTGTTGCCTGTGTTGCCAAAGCATTAGGCGTATATTTGGATGCTAAAGTAGAATCTGCTGAAGCTTGAGTAGAAACTGATGTGTCCGAAATAGTTGTAGTATTTGGACGTGAATTTATCAAAACTGAGAATGCAGGTTTCGTCTTCGAAGTAATCGCCGATGAAACATTCGTTGATGGAGCTGTTGGAAATGAAACATTCGTATCAACTGAATGATTGTTGATGTTGATCCCTATTGCACTTTGTTCTTTCACTGCCATTTCATTTTCATCTTCAGAAACTGTATGTGTGTCATTAGGTGTCGATGCTTCTTTCATTGATTTGTTTAACATCCCTGACACTTTACTTTTCTTTGAATGTTCTACTGGCAATGATGCAGATGGTCTTGTTAAAACTGATGGTTTCTCTTCTGATGCTGAAACTGGAAAAGCTGTAGAAGCATGTGCTGTATTTTGTACTAAATATGATGATTTAGAATCTGATTTCAAGGAAACAGCTTGTGATTTCATTGAGTTTTCTATCATCAGTTTGATATTAGTTATTGTGGCATCCAGGAATTCTATTTTTGTTGATATATTTCCAACTTGTTCACTGGGAAGCCTTTCCCGTATCGAATCATCTATCAATTGAAAATTACTTCTGACAGGAATGTCTAACGTTTGTATGGATTTAGACACAATATCATTAGCCACAGTGTTAATATCGTTCTGATATTTTATATCGTTCTCATATTTTATACTCTTAACATTATCATGTTCAATTTTTTTTAAGTCGCCTGGTTTATCAAAATTTGTATATTCTGTTGAACTTAGCTGTGCTATGGATAGGCTGGTGTTCATGTTTTCCTTGATTCGCTTCGAGTCCGAGATGGTGGTAGAAATCAAATCATTATTTAGAGGTTTGGCTTCTGTGAGAATTACTTGAAGACTGTCTGTCTGCACATTGTCACTTACACGACTAGATGCTGTTTCAAATGACGGAAACAATGAAGTAGAAGGTTTAGTGTATGATTTCTGCGAATGACTTGCGATAGTTTCCATTTTGTCCTGCTTCGTCAAATTCGGTTTAATTCTTTTTTGATTGGACAGTTCCTCTGATGGTGTTGGGAAAATCTTATCAAACCGAGTGTAATGGCTAGTGTTTATCACTGGCGTAGCTGAAATCTTTCCTAGTGGTTTTGAAAGTCTTTCTCGGTTAGAGAATCTCGTATTTATCTCCTCGGGAAATCCAGTTTCTGTGTCTTGACTTAGCATGTTATCATCGTTTTTCTTTTGCTTCAGTCCACTGTCAAAGGCTTTACTCGAACTGATACTTGGGAAAGTCTCTGGGTGCGTTTTGTCATCATAAATAGTTATAATCTGTCCTGAATGTTGGTCTTGATGAGATCGTTTTGTAGCATGTACTATAGTTAGAAGGTCATGGTGCCCTTGTAATGATTTTCCCCTGATATGGCCTTCAGTTGTGTTTATAACAATAAAACCGTTCCTGTCTTTCAGCCTATGAACGGGAACTGCTTGTGAAATAAGTGTCGTAACAAATATTAGCAGATACATATACGAAAGTATTCTCTTATTTTCATGGAAATCAATCATTTTGGAGGAGTTATATAGAGAATCCGCTGTTGCCACGTTCTATTGCCGCTCGCTCTGGAAATAGGTATCATTCAATCCCCGGAAGATAACTGTATATGGTTTGCTTAATCACAATAACAAGCCCTCTTTTCGTTGCACCAATCCCTAATACAATGCCGTGTTAGGCCTTTCAGGCTGAAAACCAACAGAAAACAAAACAAGATATCAGAGAAAGCTGCCAATTGGGTTGGAGTTTTATTTCAAATAATACACCTGTATAGTACAAAATAGTTTGGTATTCCAATGTAACGAGTTTGTGTGGAACAAAAGTATAAGCTCTTGTTTGCATGATGTTCTGTGGCAGCTTTCTCCAGTCTAGTCATTAATTGAATTCTGCTAGGAGGTATAAGAAATTAATTTGAATGAATGGCATTTTGAATTTAGATAAAATCTGTTGAAATGGAAAAACAGGGAAAGCATTTGTCTAAAGAACACAGGCACAGCATGACTGAATGTTTCATCTTCAATACAACAGAAACGGAAATATCTTGAAAATGCATATTCTTTGTTTGTTCTTGATTGAGGCTGTGCGTGAGAAAGCCAACAATTTGGGTTTCCGACCGGTCTGACACAAACCAGCCTGTCTACTCACAGAAAATAGCTAGAATCTTGATATTTTGGATTTTAGAAGAAGAGGGATTGTAAGTCTGTCTAGCGAAAACAAAGGCGCAGATTGTTGGTTTCTCATGCGGCGGCTCAATTTATACCAATGCATCATTGCATTATTTAATTATAATTAGTTCATGGGAGCACATTTTAGAAGGAGCAACATGAACATGTATGATGTGGCAGATTTAGATCAGGATACTCTGCAATGAGTCTCCCAATAAAATCTTTAATTAGCCACTGCATGAAAAAACGCGTTTAAGCAAGTTTACGTTTTAGTAAAATTCCATAAGACTTGGAGTTTTAGATTTAATTCAAATTTTAGGTGACAAAAAACTGGACGTTGTTTAAACATTTTGTTATGCTTTTATATTTCATGTTTACCTGCGTATGAGCATGCATTACATTAGAAATAATTAAGATTTAAGAAAAAGAAAATGTGAAATTGTTGGGACACTTAAATTTAAATTATATTCCTGATATATACGAATATAATGTACAATTATGTCCAACAATTCGTTTGTAAAATAAAATTCAAATTTAAAATATAAATAAAATGTGAAGTTGTTGTACCTCTTAAACTTCAAGTAAACGGCTTGAAAATTTCATGTGTGAAGTAAGAAAATAAAAGTTATAAAACTTGGAGTTTTTGATCATCGTAAATTTCATCAAACTTCGACCCTAACAAGAGAAAGCTTATTTTCTTAAATTTCAGTCCTTCTACCAACGGCAGGTGCAAAAACAGACTTAGAAATTGGGTTGGGGAAGTCTGGGGGTGCAGGGTAGGTCAGGGTATCGTGTGAAAGGAAATCTATGAAAGCGGCGGGTTCGAATCCCACTGTCAATTCCATTTTTTTTCTTCTTTTTACTTTTTTCATTTTCTCTTTTTTCTTCTCTTGTTTAAACTGTGGCTTGATTTTTTTCTATCTAGCATAAGACATTATTCGCCAATTACGATTCTGCATATATTATTGTCAAATTTAAATCAAGTTTACGTCAAATTATATCCCAAGTTTTGTATGAATTTAAGCTGACACAATTCCACGTTTACAAGGCATATACTTTGAGTTTACCTTCTTTAGATTTTACGTTTTATTTGAGTATAATTTGCATATAAACGCAGTAAACTGTTACAGTTTACGTTACATTAAACTTAAAGTAAAGGAGAAGCATATCTGAAATATGATTCCAACGTAAATTCACAAAAAAATTTAATTGCGTTTTGTGCGGATATTATGGCAAATTAAACACGTTTTTTCATGCAGTGAGCATTGCAGAGAAAACGCGTGACGGCTTTTGCGATTGTACGATAGATATTTGTCAAGATATGTCAAGGTCCCACCTAACTTTTTTATTTGCAAATACAATGCAGGCTTTATAAGCTGGTACATACGACGTCCGACTGGCAAATCTATTGTTACTTCTGAAATAGGTTGTCATCTGCCAATCGTACATTTTTTTTTTTTGTTGAATAAGTTGGTTGGAGGATATGTCATTACAGTATTGCAAAATGTATTCAAAAACTAAAGACCCCTGCCCGTTTTGGCCGCGAGAAATATATGAGATGTTTGTGTCTCCAGGCAAACTTATTTAATTACGGACTGACCACCTAATCACTGGTTCTGCATGCGCGGATCCAGAAATTTTCATGAGAGGGGGTCCAACGAAAATGGTAATTTTTGGTCACAGACGAGGGAGGGTCCAACCCCCCAAAAATCCCGAAATTACCTTTTTAGCTCGCCTGTACGAAAGTACAGGAAGAGCTATTGCAATCACCCCGGCGTCGGCGTCGGCGTTCGCGTTGCTCAAATGTTAAAGTTTTTCATTAAAGTTTTTAGAAGTCTATATCTTTTGAACATGTAGATGGATCAAGTTGATACTTTGCATGTTGGTAGATATTGGTCTGAAGTTTTATGCAGTACCATCATGACCCACCCTGGGTGACCTTGAGGTCAAGGTCACGGACTTAGAAATTTTATGTTAAAGTTTTTCATTAAAGTTTTTAGAACTCTATATCTCTTAAACACTGATGTTGATGGATCAAGTTGATACTTTGCATGTTTGTAGATATTGGTCTGAAGTTTTATGCAGTACCATCATGACCCACCCTGGGTGACCTTGAGGTCAAGGTCACGGACTTAGAAATTTTTTGTTCAAGTTTTTGGGTAAAGTTTTTAGAAGTCTGTATCTCTTGAACATGTAGATGGATCAAGTCGATACTTTGCATGTTTGTAGATATTGGTCTGAAATTTTATGCTGTACCATCACGACCCACATGAGGGACCTTGAGGTCAAGGTGATGGGTCATAGATTTTGATAAATTTAGTGACAAAGCACAAGTCAGGCGAGCTACGCTGTCCTGCGACAGCTCTTATTTTAGGTAAAATTTTCAAATTCCAGGGGGGGGGGGGGTCCGGACCCCCGGTCCCCCCTCTGGATCCGCGCATGTTCTGAACGCTAAGAAGGTCTGCGCCTGGCCAGGAAAAGTGGTTCAATTCAAACCATCCATACAAGCCTTATTGGTTTACTTGGGTGGTTAAATTTTCAAGCACATTTCGAATGTCATGCAATGCCGAATGTTTGGTAGAGGTTCCACAAAATGGGGACAACGTCCCGACATGGCTATTGCTGTTGACTGGGACGCTAAACCACAAATCAAATCAAGAGTTGATATTAATTACTCTATAGGCAGCGTCTGACTAATTTCCAAAATTTATGCAAAATAGTAAATCCACCGTCTTAAAATATAATCCACATGGTACTAACCCTCCCCTCCCCCATCCCAACCCATAGATAGATCCTATACTTACATCGATATTGTATATCCAATGTAATTATGAAAGTGATCCATCCTTTATTTCCCGGATAAAAACAGTACGAAAACATACCCAGGTAATTTAAAGAATTTTCTTAAGCTGTAAAAATTGAAAAATTTCATTGGATATTTTTCTTTTTTTGCTCAAAACATAGTTTGTGGGTACTCGTTAGAACCGCCTCGGCGAGGCGGTTCGAACGAGTACCCATAATCTATGTTTTGGAGCAAAAGTAAGAAAAATGGATATACCCCTGCATATACTAAAGTGTGGTATGAGAGGGTATACATTTCAGGGACATGTTATCCTGATGATGTTTTTCAATTTGTCTGTTGCATGATATTCCACAGCAGGAAACCTCCAGAGCAAAATTTTACACGTGCAGAAAGCTGCATTTCATTTAATATAATTTAGACATAATTAATGTGCATGGTGTCACCAAGTTCAATTCAGTCTTATCAGTATAAGAAATTGGCAGAATTGTTTCCGAAACTACTTAAATTTTAGTGATCCTTAAACCATTTCATGCAATTAAACGCCTTCTGTAGGTGCCACTCCACGAGATAATGTCTCAGGAGTTACAGTATCACACCCGGTTAACAAGGTATATATTGGAGGCGTTAATTTACGGCTATCGGTCAATTGCCTTTACGACTAAGTCATAGAGAATTTCGGACTAAGTCATAGATAATTTACAAATCGTATGTGTTCCTTTACGCTATTTGAAGATTGCAGCCGGACTGGGTTGAACTGAAAGTGTTTGTCCTGCTTTTCCAGACATCTATTCAAGCAAAATGGTATGGTGCAAGATAGTGATCATGTATTTTGTTTGCAACTTCAGAAAAATATGCTTCGTGTTATATGAACTTTAATTAAATAGTAATATGTGAAATTGCCTTCTCACGGAATTCTGAAAAAAAAAGATAATAATATTTCATATTCACAAACATTTGTGAGAAACATTGTTCTAGAATGTAATCATTTTCTGCAAAAAACGACATTTTTCGGAAGAATATTTCCTTTTTAGCAGCCCCAAAATTTTTGGACAAGTAGATCTATATGTTACTTGTGGACTATGTCTTGGTGACGTTACGGCCGCCAAACTGACCGCGATAGATAATTTACGACTATTGTCTTGGCGAATTTACGCACACCCGGTTAACTCGGTATATATTGCAGGCGTTAATTTACGACCTGCGGTTAATTGCCTTTACGACTAAGTGTGAGAGGCCTTACTACTAAGTATATGAGGTCATCGGACTAACATACAACTCGAGCGTGTTTACACATTTCCTAACACAGTGCGTAGTGATAGATTATTGACTTGTTGAGAGATAACAGGGAAAATGAGGTAATTTGTTTGTAGTGTTTTATGCATTATGTAATTTGCTCATAATCTGAAGGAAACAAGAATTATAACTGAATAAAAGGGACTTTTGACACTAAACCGCATTAAATCTCCAGCTGACCACACTAGATGCTAAATTTTCAACATCTTTTGGTATTTGTTACTTTCTATGGTTCTTTTGCTTATATTTTGGCTTTAAATGGAGTCATAAAGTTAGTGAGAAAGTGACAGGTTATACGTTATTAATAGTGACCCAGTTTACTTGTTGTGTGTTGGTTCCTTTACGACCTGTATGACCGGTGTATTGGAGTCTTGCATACCATGTATATGTTACATTTCGACCATATGTACATGTTTCTTTTGTACTTTTTAGTGAAACAGACTGGTTCGTGCAGGAAATTTCAGCAATAGAGGAGAGTTTTGAGGAGGGGCAGCTGCCAGTCCCCCTGCCACAGATTCATTTGTGGACGGTAATTAGTATTTTAATACATTTAGCGCTCTGTCCCTGGATTTGAACTGTAAAGTAAGAACAGAAAGCCTAGGGATCAACACAATTCCCAGGAAGCCGCCTGGCGAGAGATCCAAAATTTTTCGCACTAATAAATTATGTAAAACTTAAAAATAATGCACCAGTCATTTGTATCCCCGGCTCCCCCGGGACCGGGGAATAGCGGGGCTTTTAACTTTTCATTTTTAAAGCCCGGCTAAAAGCCCGGCACTGCCGGACAAGAAAATCCCTGCTAAAAGCCCCGGCTCCCCGGAGGCTGACAATAACGTGGAACAACAGCTTGGAGTTGTTCTGATGAATATGAAACATGAGAGAAGGGTTTCAATTTGTGCATAGGAATGTTAAGGTGTATTTTCAAATTAAATGAATACCATAAAAGTAATTAAATGTTAAAATACCATTAATATCTAATTTGAATTAATGTGACCGTGTATTGGCGGGAAATCAAAACCCCGGCAAATCCCCGGCACTGCCGGGATGCATCAGAGGTCAAAGCCTGGCACTTAAGCCCCGCTATGTCCCCGCTATGCCCGGTCCCGAGGGAGCCGGGGATACAAATGACTGGTGCATAAACAACAAAAAATAAGTGACCCAAAAATATATGTGCAAAGATATTAATACTCCCAAAATCGGCAGGAAGATCTATCACGCACTTGTATGTCGCGTATCTGGGAAATTCACGTGGGTTGCTCTTGCTCTCCCATTGTTTAGGCAAAATCATAGATATCCCATATTGTAAAGGGTCATATGTGAGAGATACAGCAGAGAAATCGTCAAGATCTTGCGACAATGCAAATTTTCTTTGGTTTACGAAAGTGGTTACGAAATGACCTGAGTACGAAATGGTAGCTACTAGGTAGGAAATGACCAAAAAGTGGTTACAAAATGACCAAAGTGGTCACGAAATGACCTGGGTACGAAATGACCTGGGTACGAAATAACTGGAAACCAAGTTACAACACGCCACAGACAATATACAGCGATTTTTTTAGCTGTAAAATATGAATATTTTTCAGTTGAATTTTGATAGTTTTCTTATTTTAAAGCAAAGATTGTGGGTAAACATTAGAAGCGCCTCGCCGAGATGCCTCTAACGAGTGCCCACACTCTGTTTTTGAGCAAAAATAAGAAAATAATGTACACCCTGCAAACCCCAGTTTTACTATATAAAACTGGGGTGTAAGGGGTTATACACTCACGGACATGTTATCCTGATGAGGTGGTATAACGGTACAATTTGTATGTAATACCGACGTAAATTTCACAATTTTCGGTACTGGTACTGGCCTTTTCTCAAACATGAGAGTGGCACTGTTATGAAATACCCGGGGTTTGCAAGTGCAAAAACAGCAGTGCAATGAAAACATAGCAGCGAGACAGCCGGGGAAACAGCAGTGGTTTTACCAAACAAGATGTCCCCGCAGGGTGGGGTTTTAGCGGGGATTTGCTGTACCAAAAGTCAGTCCCCACTATTCCTATTCCCCGGGGAGGAGGGGGTGTGGTTACAAATGACTACTGTAGTGCATTATTTACTATACTAGGCAAAGTCCAATTACAGTTACTTTCTCTGAGGTCATTGTCATCCAGTAAATCATTAGATCTACTAAATTTTAATAGTATCAAAACATACTTCACGTCACTGTTGGAATAAACTTAATTTACCCTGTAATTACCTTCGATGCAACCAAAGTCTTACAGCTCAGATTGATGCAATTACACACAACACGTGCCGAAATTGAGTGCTGTGATTGGTAGCCACATCGGTTTAGCAACAGCCCACAGCGAAGAGTTCATTTCCTCACTGTAGGTTGCTGTCAGATCGATCTAGCTTCCAATCAATACGCTCCATTTCGTAACGTGTCGTGCGCCGTTGCATCAATCTGCAATGTAATCTTGATCATGTGACCTGGACCATTTATATAAACTTTCGTCCCCGCTTCCTATGGATGCTCCACGTGAAGCTTGGCTTTGATTGGCGAAACTGGTTTCAGAGAAGAAGAGGTTTGAAAATTATGGTAATATACACGGATATAGCCCCGGGACAGAGACAGACACCACCATAGGGCCAAATTTTTATTAACAGAAATCTTCTGTCCATTTGCCTGTTCCCAGCAAGTTTTCCCCCATTAAGCATTTTACCATTTTTGCCATATTCAAATGCAATTGGCGACCTAAGTTGACCTTGCCGTAAAATAGGCCAAGATTATACCAGGGTCATGATTTATATACCCGACAAAAACAGAAACGCAATGGTGAGATTTTTCCGTTAAGTTCTTCATAAATTATCGCTCAAATTCAAAACGTCCTAAATGTCTATTTCTAATCAAATCTCGCTAAAACTCACGTTGAGCATACATGAAGATGTGTTCTACACCATTATAGAGAAAAATCATTTCCGCAACCTGTGTGACGTCATGTACGCTGTTGGTGAACGTTTCATATCTCGATAGTGTCTTGAGTTTTGACAGTTTTATTTTCGAAGAAAAAAATCAAACGTATATGTTTTATATACCATTAGAAAGGTATATCTTTGAACAAATGATCTGTTAAATTCTAATAACATCATAGTGTACCATCATGTAGCAATTACATGTGAAAGTATATCGATGACGTACAAAAGTACGTGTCCGCCGTAACAAAGTCTCAGAGACAGGCAAACAAAAATTTTCACCGCTCAGTAACCATTCACCAGACTGATTTCAATTTTGGATGGCCAGCAGAAGGCATCACGTGTGTTGTGTGGCACAATTTTTATTAATATAATTTGACGCAGCATCGTAAACGAGCAAAACTCGTTCCCGGAAAAAAATGTCCACACCGACAAATTTTGACCGACTATGTTTGGTTCACTTTTGTTTTTCAATTCAATTATCCGGCCCATGGAATTATTTTTGTTCTGTTACATTGTTCATGAAACAGAGAATCTAGAACATATTTTCTTTAATCAGAACGCTTTATACTATGCTTGTACTTGTTATTTTTTGAAAGTGTAAAAAATGTCACACACATGAAAAACGCGTGACAAAACCATGAGTGTCATGATTTTCTCTCATGTTAATACGCTCGTGTTTGAAACCTGCGCGTATTCATTATATGTACAGAATGTTCATAAGTTTTACTTTAAGATGGTATATGAAACACCATAATCAAACAGAGCAACGCCTAAATATTTAAATTTTACGAAGGTTGAAAAAATGTCACACTGACGTTATAATGCGTAAATCGCGTCCACTTTGTCGTCGTTTAATTTCACCTTACTCTCAGAACAAAACGATAACTTAAACGATTCAGAGAAAGACGAATACGAGGAACAATTTTTCTTAACATGGATAAGAAAAATAAAATGTATTACATGCACATACACGTAAAATACCGCTTTCCACGCGTTTAACGGCGACGTCGCGTTACAGTTACGTTCACCAACAGCGTACATAACGTCTGAGCATCTTTATGCACGTGATTATTCAAAGGTACCATAAAGAGGAATACGCTCTTGCGTATCGAACTCAGGACCTCTCGCTCCGGAGTACGACGTTCTACCACTTGAGCTACCGCGCTCCCCTGGACCCGTTATTTAAAATTTGGTTACCCCTTCTTAAGGATTCTCCACATGAATTTTGGCTTCCATAGTCCAAGCGGTTTCCGATGTTGAAAATGTGAATGGATGCACGGACGGACGGACGCCGAATCATGAATATACTTTAAGCTCACCCTTCGGCTCAGGTGAGCTAAAATGTAATACGAAATCAGACTTTTTTCGTATAGTCCAGGGGCAAGGAAGAGTCACCATGTTTTCAAGAAAATGCCAAAACAAAAGTGTATGCGTTAGAAGTTTCCTTAGGTGTAGTCCGTAATGTCAGTAAGTTACACATATTTATCCTCAACTATTTACATCTATAGGTAACTGCATACAATTACATATAGATGCAGTTAGATGTGAATGAGGACAGATAGGTGTTACTTACGGACATTATGGATAAATATTGTAAGGAAAATTCAAATTCTTAATGTAATACTTCTTTTAATACCCCCACAAAATATGTTCCATTGCTGTTTTACAGTTTAGAGACGTAGAATCAGTTTATTACCTGTAAGTATTCAAAGTTAAGCCCATTGCAAAGACTATGATGTGTCTCTGACTACACTTTTAACCGTAAGGCCACCTATACAAAAGTCGTAAATTATCAATCGCGCTCAGTTATGTGGTAGTAAAGGCACCAACACTTGGTACGCATGTAACATATACTTGCCAAGTATGGATGGTTGTTAGAATTTAATAAGTTTTAAACGATAAGCGACTGTTTTAGGCTATTTTGATTTACACATGAAAAAAATAAAGGCCACAAAGTCCAATAATCGATTATTCTTTTTTTTTTTTCAAAAATTTAAGAGAAATGCAGCTTTCATGTTTAAACCCAAAGGATGTAGAAATGTAGATGGTTTTCCATGTTTTTTTGGATCCCCCCTCCTAAAATGTTCAGGAAGTATTCATGAAACAATAAACTAATAAATAATAACTCGGATCATACCATATTCGCGTCCATTGTCTGTTAAATCTGCGAAAAAGGCACTGAGTTCATTCTCGCCCAACCTTCAGCAATACACACCGTAAAGGAACACATACTTAGTAGTAATGCCTCTCATACTTAGTCGTAAAGGCAATTGACCGTAGGTCGTAAATTAACGCCTGCAATATATACCGAGTTAACCGGGTGTGTTACGGCTATATGTCTGTTTTAAGCATATCCTGATTATTAAAAAGGCCTCTGTTTTGAACGATTATAATCAATTATAGAGAGAATACAAAAATTATGCATATATATACAGTGTGTGTGTGTGTGTGTGTGTGTGTGTGTGTGTGTGTGTGTGTGTGTGTGTGGACAATCATAAAGTGGTTGGAAATGTAACGTTGCATAATAGTAAGGAAAATAATGTAGGGGTATAATTAAGGTCTTATGATTTTTTAAGGGATGGATGGCATTTTGCTTTATTTCCTATTGGGAAATAGCTGCTCACTCGGCTTACCAGTTGTCCTCTTTGCATTAGTACCTGATTATCATTTTAAATAGCATTCATACATTAGCGTATAAGCCAAACGCGCTTAGGGGTTTTGACAAAAACGTAAAATCCAACATACGTCAGGAGCACAGTCACGTTGGGCTCAAAAGATTTATAAGCATGCTTACAATGACCAGAAAGCGATGCAAAATGCCTTTTCTATAAACCAAAGAGACATACTACCATTGAGCTGCATGAATAAACCTTTGGTAAAGAATTTGCCGTGCTGGCTGAGGTACTAGACAGAGAGCACGTATACGGTATAACTACTGAAGATACATAACACGATATGCAATATGGAACGATCAAAAGCTAAGTAGGTAAATTTAATGTTTTAAATACTTTTCAATTGTTGACAGAGCCTCCGGACAAAACTAGTTGTTGTTTTGTGACAATTTGAAAGGTATTTTATCTGAGTACGCATAAAATCAAAAACTGATTGCGTACCGCTGAATTTACTGCGTACATGGTACGCACAGGTCTGAAATTTTAATGCGTACATGGCGAAAAATTGGCACTGCCGGGACTCGTCGGAGGTTAAATCTCGGCACTTAAGCCCCGCTATGTCCTTGCTATCCCCGGCCCTAGGGGGGCCCGGGGATATAAATGACTGGTGCATTACAGATTCGTAAAACAACTACGGACAGACAAGAAATTTTATCAGTGAAACTTCGCGAACATTTCACGAATCAAAAATTTCATCAATTCCAGACGATTCATGAGACTGATAGGGACATAACAAAGATAAAACTAAAATGTAACCTTCCAAGTTCATTTGGTAAATCCTGGAAACTTTCTTCAACAGTTACACCAGATACCTCTTCCACTGTCCAGTCTGTTTCGCTACAATGTCCGAAAGGAACATATACAAAAGTCGAAATGTAACATATACGTAGTACGCAAGTCACCAATACATTTTTACATAGGCCGTAAAGGAACATTGACAAAAGAGACAAACTATGGCATTTCACTTGCATTATAAATATAACATTCGCGATCACTCTTTCCATAAAAAAATCGACATCATTCAAATTCCAAAGGTTCATCAAAGCCATAAATAATAAATTTATGAACCTGAAAGTACAAAAATAATTAATTTTATAGCTTTTAACACCGGACTCCAGAACAGGATCAGCCTTTGGTCAAACTGCATATAAATATTGAAAGTATGCACAACTTAATTCAAGATGCAAATGTTAGAAACAAATGACCTCATTTTTGTACTTCCTCTCTTGCAACCACACACCTTATTCTTATTCTTATGCTTCTTATTGTGTAAATACACTGAATGTGACCGTGTATTGTCCGAATGTCTCTAATACCCTGCGTAAATTCTCTATGACTTAGTCCGAAATTCTCTATGACTTAGTCGTAAAGGCAATTGACCGATAGCCGTAAATTAACGCCTCCCATATATACCTTGTTAACCGGGTGTGAGTATACACTGACGTAACTTTCGTAGATTTTTCTTCTGCTACCAATTTGCATATATTTTTGGCTGTTCCAGTCAACACTTTTGCAGCCATGTAGGGGCGATTTTGCAGTCATGTACTAAGGGGGCGGAAACGTAATGACCTTTCTATGACAAATCTAATGTAGTATTCCATCTTATTATATCAATTTATTAAGTCCATTTCAATCTAATTTCATGCTAATGGACATTTAAAGATTTAGTCTAGACTGAATAGGAATTGGAAATTGAGGTTTACCTGAGGGATCATCTCAAGTGCAATTAATTAGACTTGTGTTAGCGGCTTTACATGTAGCTGCTACGTATAAAACATATATATGATAAATAGCGACCATCATGTGCCTCGGTGGTCTAATGGTTAGCGTATTCGCTTTGCAATCAGACGAATGGGAGATCGAATCTCTGCCGGTGCATACCTGACACTTTTTTATTTTTTATCTTTTATTTATTTATTTTTTTTGTACCAAGAGTGCATTTTATATCACATACGAGCGTTTTGCGTCTGCTATCAGTGCAATATCGAACTTTTTTGTTTGTTTGTATTGCGGTTTAGCGTCCCAGTCAACAACTTTATGTCATATAGGGCAGAACCACCACATCCTGGGTATAAACCAATACTATGGAAAGTTAATGACCATCGCACTGTCCTGCAAAATCTAACTGTCCGATCTTGGCAGGGTCCGCCAACACATGTAAGTTTATATGTCGGTCAGTCATACCTATGCTTAAGGAAACCTCCAACACATACAGAAACTATTTCCCTAAAACATTCAATTTCCAACCTTTTTGCATTTTAGTGTGTTTGGTTGCGTTGATGCATTACGTCCCAGTCAATGGTCATGTCGGGAGATTGTCTCAAATTTTGTGGGACTTCTACCCAACACCAGGATTTCATAACACCCAAAATGTGCTTTAAAATATACACATGGAAATAAGTTAGGGAACACTTTTAGCCCTTGGGGAAAGTTTGAAAAAATCAGTTTTCCTTTTTTTCTGGCGATACTGAAATTTTTATCACATATATTTCATACCTTGGCCTAGCTACAGACCAATTTATGGAAATTTACAACATTTTGTCTGTGTGCTACGGAGGATACAATATGCCATATGCGAAAGACTCCACTTTTACTGAATACAAGTTTGCCTTTTTTGCTTCTGCACTCCGCAAAACTCAATTTTTGAAAGCAAACCAGGAATAAAATGTTGAATCTGATCGTTCTGAATGAATAAACGACTTCGGACCTAAAACTTCATGCTTCATCTCCAAACCAACTAATCATACAAAATCTACAGTTTGCATTGATTTCTATGGAGAGCAAAATTCTTGGATATTTTGCAAATAAAGCCGTAAAAGAATAATTCCATTAGGACACTATAACCAGAATGTCCATGTTTAGATTCCTAAAGGGTCATATCGAATATCTGGCCCAACATTTACAACCTGCAAAATGTATACCCAAAGAACAAAACGTGGACATGAAACCTACTCCCGGAAAAGTATGGGCCTACCGCCGACAGTTGGTCAGAAAATAAAGAATTTATGATCAAAGTTCCGAAAACAATGTCTCAGCTTTATGCTTACGAAAAATTACGACAACGTGAGTTCAAATAATGAAGTTATCGCAAAGACTAGCAGTGCGTTTCTAAAATTTTGAAAACATTTTCTGAATCAAAGATGGCCGCTCACCGCCGCAGTTTATGTTTGATGCCGAATATTTTCACATAGAAGCAACTTTGGAGACTACAGATTCTGACAAATTGTCAAAACATTCTTCATAATTTTTACAAAAAAAGGATATATACAGTCCAAAGTTGGTAGTCACATTATTACAGGTGTTCCCTAACTTATTTCCATGTGTATATAACCACCTAAGTAAACCAAAACAGCTTATATGTGTGGTAGGTTTGACTTGAACCACTTTTTCTGGTCACTCTCATGCCTTCTGAGAGATTTATCTGTAATCAGATAGGCATTTGTTTAAAAATTTTGCCTGGGCACACAATCAGTCCATCTTCATGTATTTCTCCGGTCCCCAATTTGCGGGGTCCCCCATGAATTTAGAATAATTCACATAATCTGTGAAAATTTTGGATCAAAATATTGCGTTTTATGCAAAACACTTTTCCTTAACTTGAACGAAAACCGAAGTTTGCGTCATGTTTCAGTGCGGAAATGGTGATTTCATTTGTCATTTTGAATACATTTTAAGAAAATGAGAGACATTTTTGTCGGACCATTGATATCGTCATATCCATTCAATTAAAAGTTCTGAAATCGAGATATACAACCTGTTAGAAAGGCAAGCTTTTAAATTCATGTCCACACAGAAAATTGCGTATTACCCATGCTTTGTATTCCAGAAAAAAAAAAAAAACAAAAAAAAAAAAAAAAAAAAAAAAAAAAAAAAAAAAAAAAACATGCACTTGGCCAATTTACCAAACGTTAGTCATACTATCAAACAAAGATTAAGTACCATTCACTTCACCCGCGATTTGCTGTAGTGCTATGTATTCACAATTAGCCATGTACATTTGTTTGTCCTATGTTTTCGTCACAAGTTTACTGGTCAGTGAATATTTTGGGTGACAGCTGGCGTTTGGTAAATTCTAAGAAAACTTTTTTTTAAAGTTTCTGCTTGTTTAAGTATCACTGCTAGAACGCGAATGACGCACTGGATTTATGCCATGAGGATTTTTTTACGTCATATTCGTATAATGCGATTAAATATTTGGTAGAGGGTAGGGGTGTTCGTAAGAGATTTTCCCATTTCCATTCTTTTTCCGATGAACATCAGTTTTATTTTCGACTAATGTTTTTTTTTTTTTAATTTTATTAATGCTTCGTAAATGTAATAAAATGCAGTGCATTGACAATTGTCTACTTTATCATGTTTGGAAGGTTGATATATGGCGATTTTTAAACAAAAGAACTGCTCACTTGCCCCTTTCGTTGTTTTCAGTTTTCAAACTACAATATTTGATAATCGTATCAGTTTTCTTTGAAATTAACCACGCTCCATCGAAATACAGTCTTCTAATGTATTCTGAATTAGAAATTGTAATTGCTTCTCTAGTTTTCAAGCAACTGTCTAAACAAATGTGTACGCGTTTGAAGTTTCCTTATGTGTATGTGAGCCATCGAATCCACAGATGCGTAAAAAGAAGCTTATCAGCACATGTTCAGGGCTATCATTTCGCTACAAGGATAGAATGACACCTCCTCTGTCTATCTTTCAAGCTTCTGACCATATCCTGTATTTACAGACCTGGTCTGGAGCCTAGGCTGTTGGTTTTCGCACACAAAGACTGATGTCCGACTGTTTAATATTGAACTCGCATCTTTATTTGACGACAGCTTCAAAATAAATCGCATCGATTTGCAGCTTATCCTAGAGCTATTAGAGCTATATGGGTTTGCTAGCCAACAAGTCTGCACTGGTCAGTATTTTGAAAACAAAACTTGAGCCAGCTGTGCACTTGATCTCAGAGCTATCACAGGAATATGTCGAATTAGATACATTTTTCATACATGTAGACGACGGGGAATAGATAAAAAAAATATGCAAGCGGTCATATAATCTGACTCGATCACATAATATCTAAATCCAATTTTGATTTTAAAATGTGGTTGGGACATGGATCCAGTGTTCTTCTCCTGTTACTCGAGTTGATGTATATCTAACACCATCGGTGGATACCGTGGCTATACAGGGGTTCGCCGGCAAAACATAGTGAAGAGGCGTTAGACAAACACGGTTCGCCCCGGTTGGTACGTAGTCTACCCCGGTTCAGGTCGTCAGGATTCACTCCTGATCGATAAAACGGCATGAACCTCGGCCTAAAGTCGAGACAACGAAAACGGGGCAAAATTACGGTCTATTTCAAAAAATGTTTAGGCAAGATTCAACATTTTGATATGTACAGTGTAGTTCTCGCAACGATCGTTCAGTGTCAATTTCCCGTTAATTTCTAATGGCAAAACGTCGCTATATTATAACATTTATTAATATTATAACATATATACATATTATAACTTAAAATCTTGGCATCCGACAAGCATGAGATGACCCCTCTATAAATTGTCCATTTCAGGTTCCGCTCTCCGCTTAGATTAATCCTTTAAATGTCCAATGGTGACACTTCTCATTTTAATTGGAAACTCAAAAGAAGTAATGCAAAATCGGATATATGCAAACCCTTTGCCTGAGGTAATCTGGAAAAGGCAAAGCTGCAACCATATAACAGACTAACTGGAACCCACTGCACGTAAACTTTTACTCATTTAAGCCTGGCGTCCTTTTTGTGGGACATAGGCGTCCCATCTGGGGCTACTCTGTTTGCTTCGAGAAATTCCATCGAAAATGTGATAAAAAAATAAATCACCCCTAAAAATGAAAGTGGACTCACCCAACTGATAATGATGGGAGAATCCATTCGTCAAATATGGGTAAAAGCCCTACAGTAACTGTAGTATCGTTTGTATAATGATTGTATAACAGATTTTATTTTTAGTCTTTATTTCATGAGTAAGAGATATAGTAAGTTTCATATTTTGACAAACTGTTGAAATAAATCAGATTTTGTGCTTTGATGGAGATAGATGGCTTGTTATGAATGGTTGTTATAAATCAGTCACATGGTGAATTTAAAGAACCTGCTTTATACAGACAAAAATAGGCACCAACCAGCCCGGGGATTCTGGTAGCCTAATCAGCACCATTCTCCTTTGCTGCTTCCCATTTATACATGTATACATATGCTTTTCCAAGTCGTTTTTATGTCTTATTTATTCATTCTATTCATAACTGAAAGCCTATATAGTTTGTCGTTTGATGTGAGCAGGTTCGTATATGAGCCACGTCATGAGAAAACCGAATTTTTGCCTATGGGAAAACAAAGGCACAGATCAGGTTTGCAGTAACTGCACAGCTGATCAGTGCCTTTGTTTTCGCTAATCGTATATATAGTACAATTCCTCTTCTACTTAAATCCAAAATTTCAGGCTTCTAGTCCTTTTCCATGACTGTACAGATGGTTTGTGTCAGAATGGGTTGGAAACCCCAAAGACCGGTTTTCCTTGCATAGCGGCTCATATGAGGGAAACAGCCAGGGCCCAGTTGTTCAAAACTAACGAAGTCGTTAGTTAACGTTTCGTTAAAATTTCAAACATTAATATTACAAATACACTGTTATTTTTTGTTGAAAAAATGTGAGAATCCTTTGCACTGCAAAGGATTCTCACATTTTTTCAACAAAAAATAACAGTGTATTTGTTACTTTAGCTGATATTTGCTTAACAAATTTATGTCTTAACGATATCGTTAAGCTAACGATGCTTTGAACAACTGGGTCCAGATAGCAATTGTTGAACAATCCTAGTCTCCACCCTGATAAGCTTGTCAAATCTGAGCAAAACAAGTGGCGAGAAAACCTAACCAGGTAAAACTCACCCATGTCTGCTTTGATTTGGACCCTAATTAGAGAAGAAAGAATGTGTGTAGGTATGTTCCAAAATAATTATAGAAGAGTGCACATGGACAGCAAACATTTTACAGTTTCCTATCTTACCAAATTACCACTATTAAACATGTTTTGAGCCACTACTCAATTTGAGAGTTAGGTTAGCAAGCCGTAAATCAGGCCCCCAAGTAATTTATTACTGACCTTTCCAGAGTGCTTGATCCCTTGTGATTCATTCAGGGTTTTTTTTGTGTGATTCTGTCAGTTTCTGGGCATTGCTTATTTTTACTCTAATACTGAATTGTGAATAGGCTGTACATATGTATGCACTGCACAGAATTCTTAGTACAGAAACAGAAAGTTATAAAAAGCATATCCTTGGCATTTTTATGTTTAGTCCACTTTTTCCACATAGATACCACAGAAATAATTGACTAATTTATCATGCAACAATTTTTATGATGATGTATCTGCAGTATATCAGTGAGAGTTTGATGTAATGTATCATCCTAGATACTCATGCTAATAACTGCTGCAGAAACTTATAAAAGTCATGATGTAGGTATCAACATATCAGAAAATTGAAATAAATCCAGAAATAAATTTTTCAAAATTGAAAACATCAATGGAACATCTCCAAGAGGAATTGCTACTGACAGTTATTAAACCAGGAACATGTATAATAATATGATTATTGTCATAATTTCCTCATACATGTATTAAAATTGACATGATATCCACAATATTATTTTAATATTAAAAGACATAAATGTACAGAGGCCAAAATTTCTCATTATCTGCTCCTTTAGCTACAGGGATGTTCACATAATGGTAAAGAACTTGCATTTTCAAGCAGAGAGTAATATAAAAATAAATTTAGATGATTTAGCTTAATTTGCAGAATTCCTGAATAACGATAATGATGGAGGAGAATTTAAATTACCATGCAGCATCTGAGTTTTCTAAATAAAAAGTTTTGTGTGCGTGTGTGTGTGTGTGTGTGTGTGTGTGTGTGTGTGTGTCATATCTTGAAGTTTTAAATCTTAAGGATGTTCGCTGCCAATGAAAATGTATTCAAACTTTTTTTCTAACCACTCTTTTTTGATTCCAAAATACAACACAAGACATTTGAAAACAAAATAAATATAGGGTAGTGTGCATTTTTTCAAGCTACAGGCCTCTGAATGAGACCTCTGAGCACCATGTTTTAAATTTGGTAAAATTAATTTAATTTTCAATTCTTTGAAACAGACCTGTCTTTAACAAAAATACACATAAAATGCTTTCAAAAGTAATAATATTTACGTAACGCAGACTATTTTGGACCAAAAACATAGAAGATTTTGCAACTTGAGGTGGATGACAAAATTTTACGATTCCATTTCCAACCCTACCCCCATACTTGAAAAGTCGGAAAAATTCAATATTTTGAAATGTGCCAAACCCATATTTGTTGATTCAAACTTTTTCTTGTATTTTCACACAACATAGACCTTGGTAATATTGTTCGAATAAAAGAATGAAATATATAGGGTAGTGAGCATATAAGAGAGAACCAGCAATTTGAAAATCGCCATTTTCAGCCTTTCTTCGGCTATTTTGTTTCTAAAAGCCCATTTCATAAAACCGCCTAAAATTTTAAAACCAGCACACCAAAGACACAACGAATGACTTAGAAGACCATGTACACATATACTGCTGCTAAAAATAACATCGAACTAGTGCAATTAATTTGAAGATGTGTAATATGCAAGTTTAATCTACCCTACCCCCTCAATTTTACTGACTACTAAAATTTTCTGAAAAGTTGCAGAAAATGGGGTGAAAAAAATGAAGTTTCTTAGATTGACAATTTTCATGGCTCATTCAATGCATATCAACAATATGTACCCAAATATAAAATATAAGAAAAATATCTGCAACCGTTTACGAGATATTCAAGAAAAGAAAAACCGGAAGTTCCGAAATGTCAAATGTTAGCAGCGAACATCCTTAAACAAAATCATGGAGATAGGGTCAAAAGGGCAACAGTCATTCACACAACAGCCAAGCTTAAGCAAAAATTGGATAAATATACTATGCAAATTAAATTTAGCAATTTTCGTAACATTTGCAAGTCTCTGCACATAATGAATAAAAGTCATATTTTGGAATATTGGCGTAAGTGTAACCTTTCAGCAAGAACTTGCAAGCGAAAAATTTTGAAAAAATCAAACCTTACGTCGATACGGACGTGACGTTACAATTTAAGACACATGATCAAAACTTGCAGGTCTGCTTAAAGTGGGAAACCAAAATCATGCTTAAGCAACTGTTTAGTCATCAAAACAAAAAAAAACAAAAAAAAAAAACAAAAAAAAAAACAAAAAAAAAAAAAAAAAAAAACATTTAAAACATTTGGAAACAAAAATAAATATCGTAAGTCTTTTTTGCTCCTACATTATCGCCTTACAGTTACGTTTCTAATTGGAATTTCCCGAAAATCGGCAATGAGTTTAAATATCTGATGCATACCGATATGTTAAAATAAAGAGAGTTTGCAAAATTCCTCATCTTGGCTTCATAAATGAGTTTAACGTCAGCGTTATCTCACTAGCATGACGCGTTATGGCTCTGAAACTTTCAAGTGTTACTGACCACGGTATTGGCTACATTGTGCTTCGTTTGTCTTTTGTTTTTATGAAAATCAATGGAAACCAAGTAAACAGAAATTGAGGTGAGGCAATTTCGACCACTTGACGGCGCGTTGACATAGTTTTTGGCAGGTAAAGTTTGTACCGAAAAAGCCCAATCTCACTTGTCACATAATCAACAACGTTCATAAAGAAGGGATGAAAAGGATGGGCCTAATGGACTTAACAAAAGTCAGCTGTTTGCATTGTGTTCAATGGTTGAGAATTTGCATTCACACCCTTTCTGTATTTCATGGTTGTTCCAGAAGCCTTTTTAAATGATGGCGTGTTTAAATTCATCGTATCGTATGCCTAAGACATTGTTCTTGTCATTTAAATTAAAGAAATGTCCAAAATTGCTCTGAGGTGATCAAAAATATATGAACCTCAACACGACAAAATGTACCTTCGGGCATTCTGACATTACTAGTAGAAAGCAGCAAAAAGCAAAAAAAAATATGTAATATGTGTTATAGAAATAACACTGTATTTGTAATTTTTGAACACTGGGCTACCAAATGAATGAGTTTTAAAACATATTTATTGTCAATATTTTGAGTTATGTGCCCTTGTTTTAGCCCATAATACACATAATTTTCCTTTATGTACCGTTAAACGGTAACCATAGCAACCGCATCATCATAACAATAGACAAAATAATTACAACAGATTGCATGTAAGGCTGATATGCTTCTATCTTAGCAATAGGTTCTGACCAGTGCTTAAACAGTCTTAAGCAAATGCACCGAGTTTTGTAAGCTCTGCTAACATGCAGAAATGCATTACGCAATTTTGACGTCATTTTTCAGGATAATTACGTCTGTAGGGTTGATATAGTAAATTGGTCATAACTCACAAAATAAATGAAATAATCTGGTCAAATAAAGAGTAACAGACTCTATAAACATCATAGATTCAGCGTAACTTTGTTTGTCTAATACTCAAATAATTGTCCAACGGTACATTTTCTCATGTTGTGGCCCATATGTAATATCAAAAATTGCTAAATTTGTTTGCCGGAACCAAAGGATCATTGGTCCTGAAACGATCACTTGACATGTGATCATGGATCATTTAAACATGTTCCAAATAATCAACTTTAACTTATACATGTAGTTCTCCCATTCACATGCAGATACAAACTAAATTGACCTCGTTGTAAAATAGGTCAAGGTCATCCAAGTGACATGATTTATACAATTTTTGTACAGCTTGATTCACTAGCGCTACATGCCCTGATAAGTGCACAATCAATTTAAGTTTGAGTCATCTCATTTTCTAAATCGTTTTTAGTGCACATACCCTTGTCTTGAAAAAGAATATTGCAGATCCATTGACTTCAAAAATACTAATTTTTAGCATGAATGAAATACCCATTTGGATTATACTAGTCTTTGTATCAACTACCTTGTTAAAAGTTGCAAAATTACAGTTATTCTATTTGGCTTCGTGGTGCCATATCTGTAGGGTCACTGAAGAGGCTTAAGTAGTCAAAACCGCGGTATGGCCCAACGCCTTTCTCATTAATATTTTCACTGCTCTTAAAGGATCTCAGTTTTATTTTTATTTCATTGGACAAATGGTTACAAAGAAGACAATTGAATAGTGTCCCTATACATGTATTAGCCTATTAGGGGTTTGACATCCTGGAGTCATATATTTGCATGGCAGCCATCTTGGATGTGACCTGGATATTTAGCTCACCTGAGCCGAAGGCTTACATGTGAGCTTACAGGATAGGCAGGCATTCGGCGTTCATTCACATTTCAAAGAAGAATATCTCTGAAGCTAGTGGGCCAATCTTGATCAAATTTTATGTGAACCATCATTGGGTAGGGGGTTGATTGTGTTAGGTTTTGAGGCAGATTGTATCAAAATTGTGGTTTCCATGGCAACAGATAGCTCCCATAGACTTACAATGGGGAAAAACATAAAAAAAAATCTTCTTCTCCGAGACCACTAGGCCCAGAGCTTTCATATTTTGTGTGTAGCAATGTATAGTAATCCTCCTTATAAATCCTGCCAACAGTGCCCCTGGGGTCCATACAGGCCACGCGGCAGGGGCCTCTAGGCTTATAATGGGAAATACAATGGCCCGGGGGTAATTAGCTTCCAAAGCTTTACAATAGGAAAAACATAAGAAAATCTTCTCTGAAACCACAAGGCCCACAGCTTTCATATTTTGTGTGTAGCAATGTATAGTGGTACTCTTTATAAATCCTGCCAACCATGACCCTGGGGTGTATTACAGGCCACGCCCTGGGGGCGTCATTATCGGCCATAGGCTTATAATGGGAAATACATGAAAAAATCTCCCCTGAAACCACAAGACCCAAAGCTTCTATATTTAGTATGCAGCATTGCTATACAGAGCTTTACATACATCCTGCCAATCATGACCCTGGGGTCAAAAATGCCCCCTCCCGGGGGTCGTTAGCTTCCATAGCCTTACAATTGGAAAAACGTAGAAATATCTTCTCCAATAACCACAAGGCCCAGAGCTTTCATATGATGTGTGTAGCAATGTATAGTAATGCTCTTTATAAATCCTGCCTGCCGTGTCCCTGGGGTCCATACAGGCCACACCCCGAAGGTGTCATTATCTGTCATAGGCTTATAATGGAAATACATGAAAAATTCTTCTTCTCTGAAACCACAAGACCCTAAGCTTGTATATTAAATATGAAGCAATGTGGCACTCTACATAAATCCTGCCAATCATGCCCCTGGGGTCAAAAATGGCTACACCCTAGCAGTCATTAGCTCCCATATACTTACAATGGGAAAAACACAAAAAAAGCCTTTTTCTTTGAAATCATGTGTCCTACAGCTTTTATATTTTGTGTGTAGCAATGTTAAGTAATCATCTTTATAAAACCGGACAACCATGCCCCTGGGGTCCATACGGGCCACGCCCCAGGGATGTTATCTGCCATAGGCTTATATTAGGAAACATGAAAAAAATCTTCTTCTCTGAAACTGCAAAACCCAAAGATTGCTATTTAGTATGCAGCAATGTAAGTGTAAATTTAGAAAATTTTTGTGACTTTTATTTTGCGAATTTGCTATTTTCGAGTTATTTGCGAGGTCCTACATACACGAACAAGCATTTGTGTAGTCTTCATGGCTAATAGTGATTCTTTTAGAGAGAACTTAGACTTCGCGAGGCAATGAATTCCCGAATTTTCGGGAAAATTAAGTTCTCATGTACATTCCAAACTTACAGTATATAGTATATGATGCTTTACATAGATCCTGCCATTGATGACCCTGGGGTTCAAAATGGCCCCACCACAGGGGACATTAACTCCCATAAACTTACAATGGGAAAAGCATACAAAAATCTTCTCAGAAACCAGAGCTTTTATATGTTTGTGTGTAGCTATGTTCAATAAATTTTCCTTGTTAAAAGGAACGCTTGGCTAGTCTGTATATACCAATATATGTCCGTGTGTTGTGGTTTTTCGTAGGTTTGTGGAGTTTTTCGGTAACTCGATGGGTCGCATCGGTCATGAACACTTCCTCGCTACGGTGGATTTCAAGCTTTCGTACTTGGTCGGTCCTAGGACAAAGTTCCGGGTTTTAGCATTATCCGTCCAGAAAGCCAACTAAATGTTTTAACTTATTACGTCATTCTTCCCACAAGTCCTAATAAAAACGGCGGAGAGCAAGTCTGGTTTCCGTCTTCAATTGATTTATTATGCAAGAAGTGTATAAAAACATTGCGACTGGAACCAGGCCCCTGGATGTCAAAGGGAAACCCTATAGATTAAAGGAAAAGCCCAACAGATTGAGAAGAAATCCTCATTCCGTTTCAATTGCTTGACGCTGTCGCGCCAAGCAAAAATCCTCTTTTTAAATCCTGCCACCTGCGCTCCTTGGGTCCATACAGGCTACACCCCAGGGCAGGGGTCATTAGCTCCCCTACAAGTAAAGCTGTTCAGATCAGGAGAGCGTTTACAGGACCACTGGTCCTCTGGTTATCAAATCATTTGTTTCCCCTTTCTTAGGAGGCTTCACTAGAAATAAGGCTTTGATTGGCCAACCAATGTTTGAAAATAGTAGGCAGAACATGATGAACAAGTAGCCCAATGGCAACGATCGCTCACCTGTGAGTCAACAAGAACAGTCACTGGACAAAGTAATTGGGTTTTTTTTACCATATATGGGTATGGTGGCCATCTTGGTCACGTGACCTTGAAACCCTTGAAATCAGCAGAAGAGCTCTTGTCTGGATTGTGTATCCTCTTTTCTGCCATTTTGGTTCACGTGAAAAAATCATCTGACAAGGTCAGGGTCCAATAATGACCCCCGGAGTGGGGCCATATTTGACCCCAGGGGCAAGATTGGCAGGATTTATGTAGAGCTCCACATGACAATGTTGTATATCAAATATACAAGCTTTGTGTCATGCTGTTGCAGAGAAGATTTTTTCATATATTTCCATTATAAGTCTATGGTAGATAATGACATGTATGGACCCCAGGGGCACCGTTGGTAGCATTTATAAAGGAGAGTATTATACATTGGTCCACACAACATATGAAAGCTCTGGGCCATATGGTTTCAGAGAAGAAGATATTTTTATGTTTTTCCCATGATGCCCCTGGGGTGGGGCCTGCATGGACCCCAGGGGCACGGTTGGCAGAATTTGTAGCAGGATTATAAAGAGGACCACTTTACATTGCTACACACAAAATATGAAAGCTTTGGGCCTTGTGGTTTCGGAGAAGAGGATTTTTTAAAGTTTTTCCCATGATGCCTGCCCGGGGCGGGGCCCATATGGACCCCAGGGGCAGGTTGGCAGGATTCATAAAGAGGACCACTATACATTGCTACAAACAAAACCAAAACATGAAAGCTCTGGGTCTTGTGGTTTCGGAGGAGAAGATTTTTTTATGTTTTACACATGACCCCCCCCCCCCCCCCGGGCGGGGTCCGTATGAACCCCAGGGGCACGGCTGGCAGGATTTATAAAGAAGACCACTATACATTGCTACACACAAAATATAAAAGCTTTGGGCCTTGTGGTTTCGGAGAAGAAGATTTTTTTATGTTTTTCCCATTGTAAGTCTATGGGAGCTAATGACCCCCAGGGCGGGGCCATTTTTGACCCCAGGGGCATGATTGGCAGGATTTATATAGAGGACCACTAAACATTGCTACACACAAAATATGAAAGCTTTGGGCCTTGTGGTTTTGGAGAAGAAGATTTTTTTATGTTTTTCCCATGACACCCCCAGGGCGGGGCCCGTATAGACCCCAGGGGCACGGTTGGCAGGATTTACAAAGAAGACCACTATACATTGCTACACACAAAATATGAAAGCTCTGGGCCTTGTGGTTTCGGTGAAGAAGACTTTTTTATGTTTTACCCATGCCCCCCCCCCCCCCCTCCCCCGCTGGGGCGGGGCCCGTTTGGACCCCAGGGGCACGGTTGGCAGGATTTATAACAAGTAGCCCAGGGGCAACGATCGCTCACCTGAGAGTCAACAAGTACAGTCACTGGACAAAGTAATTTGGGTTTATACCATATATGGGTATGGTGGCCATCTTGGTCACGTGACCTTGAAACCCTACTTACATCAGCAGAAGAGCTCTTGTCTGGATTGTGTATCCTCTTTTCTGCCATTTTGGTTCACGTGAAAAAATCATC
The DNA here is from genome assembly GCA_964017185.1 of Rugalucina vietnamica. Taxonomy (NCBI): domain Eukaryota; kingdom Metazoa; phylum Mollusca; class Bivalvia; order Lucinida; family Lucinidae; genus Rugalucina; species Rugalucina vietnamica. The sequence continues at coordinate 40,063,040 of OZ024878.1, read as the reverse complement.
TAACAAGGTCAGGGTCCTATAATGACCCCCGGGGTGGGGCTATATTTGACCCCAGGGGCAAGATTGGCAGGATTTATGTAGAGCTCCACATGACAATGTTGTATATCAAATATACAAGCTTTGTGTCATGCTGTTGCAGAGAAGATTTTTTCATATATTTCCATTATAAGTCTATGGTAGATAATGACATGCCTGTATGGACCCCAGGGGCACCGTTGGCAGCATTTATAAAGGAGAGTATTATACATTGGTCCACACAACATAAATTATGAAAGCTCTGGGCCACATGGTTTCGGAGATGATTTTTTTTTGTTTTTCCCATGACACCCCTGGGGCAGGGCCCATATGGACCCCAGGGGCACAGTTGGCAGGATTTATAAAGAGGACCACTATACATTGATAAAAACAAAATATGAAAGCTTTGGGCCTTGTGGTTTCGGAGAAGAAGATTTTTCAAAGTTTTTTCCATGATGCCCCCGGGGCAGGGCCCGTATGGACCCCAGGGGCACGATTTATAAAGAGTACCACTATACATTGCTACTGACAAAATATGAAAGCTCTGAGCCTTGTGGTTTCAGAGAAGAAGATTTTTTTATGTTTTTCCCATTGTAAGTCTATGGGAGCTAATGACCCCCGGGGCGGGGCCATTTTTGACCCCAGGGGCATGATTGGCAGGATTTATAAAAAGGACCACTACACATTGCTAAATACAAAATATGAAGGCTCTGGGCCATGTGGTTTCGGAGAAGAAGATTTTTTTTATGTTTTGCTCCATCACGCCCCCGGGGCGGGGCCTGTATGGACCCCAGGGGCACGGTTGGCAGGATTTATAAAGAGGTCCACTATACATTGCTACACACAAAATATGAAAGGTCTGGGACTTGTGGTTTCGGAGGAGAAGATTTTTTTTATGTTTTTCCCATTGTAAGTCTATGGGAGCTATCTGTTGCCATGGAAACCAGAGTTCTGATCCGACCTGGCCCAAAACCTAATGCAACCTTTCCCCTTCCGCAATGATGCTTTAGATCAAATTTGATAACGATTGGGCTTGTTGTCTTAGAGATATTCAAGTTTAAAAATGTGAACGGACGCACGGAAGGACGCCGGCTCGACCACTATACTATAAGCTCCCCATGAGCCTTCGGCTCAGGTGAGCTAAAAAGGACCACTATACATTGCTACACAAAAAATATGAAAGCTTTGGGTCTTGTGGTTTCGGAGAAGATTCTTTAAAGTTTTTCCCATGATGCCCCGGGGCGGGGCCCGTATGGACCCCAGGGGCATGGTTGGCAGGATTTATAAAGGGGACCACTATACATTGCTACTGACAAAATATGAAAGCTCAGGGCCTTGTGGTTTTGGAGAAGAAGATTTTTTATGTTTTTCCCATTGTAAGTCTATGGGAGCTAATGATCCCCGGGGTGGGGCCATTTTTGACCCCAGGGGCATGATTGGCAGGATTTATACTCGTATAGAGGACCACTAAACATTGCTACACACAAAATATGAAAGCTTTGGGCCTTGTGGTTTTGGAGAAGAAGATTTTTTATGTTTTTCCCATGACACCCCTAGGGCGGGGCCCGTATGGACCCCAGGGGCACGGTAGGCAGGATTTATAAAGAGGACCACTAGACATTGCTAAACACAAAATATGAAAGCTCTCGAACTTGTGGTTTCAGAGAAGAAGATTTTTATATGTTTTTCCCATTGTAAGTCTATGGGAGCTATCCGTTGCCATGGAAACCAGAGTTCTGATCCGACCTGGCCCAAAACCTAATACAACCTTTCCCCCTCCTCAATGATGCTTTAGATAAAATTTGGTCACGATTGGCCTTGTTGTCTTAGAGATATTCAAGTTTGAAAATGTGGACGAATGTACAGACACACGCACGGATGGACGCCGGGGTGACTACTATACTATAAGCTCACCTTGTCAGCCTCCGGCTCAGGTGAGCTAATAAACACAAAATATTGTCTTAAAGGGTGTTAAGAAAGTTCCTTCCGCAGTTCACAACATGGTTTGAAAGAATTTAATAGGCAAAAACTAATAAAATGATGCTTTTTCCAAGAATCGGTTGTGTTCTCAGATACAGCGCTGTCTTATGTCGGGTTGCTTCACAGATGTATATTTTCTAAGGATACTGTATTCCAAAAATTCCGGAATATTTCAATTTTTTGTAAAAAATGTAAAATATTTGGCATTTGATTTTTCTTTACAGGTTTATAATTAAGGACATCACAAGGTACAAGTAGGCAAAGATCAGAAAAGGCGCAATCAGAAAAAGATTCCCACTCCAAAAACCGAGGTGGGAAAAAACCAAACTAACAATCAGGTACTTATACCATGAAACATATCGTAAGCCGAATGAGCAGCTATTTTCCCAATAGGTGGCCACTCAGTTACCTTAACTTAACTAAAAATATGAAAACATACATAAGGCGCCAACAGCACAAAAAAGTTTTATACACCAAAACATAAAACAAAAAGAACCACCACAGAAGTATCGACTTGGAACGATCAGTAACACAAAGTTACTGGCGGGCTTAAACCGGTTTTACATGGCCATAACCTCACCCTCAGCTTCTGCAGTGGTTCATAACATTTAGTTAGTTATTCGGTCTTCGTGGTGAATCTCTAACTAGTCAATGAATCATCAAGAACAAACAAATAAATCATGATAAACATCCTGATGAATCAAAAACCAGGACTCACAGACTGAGTAAGCTGCCCGACGATGGAGATCCCTGGGCGCCGAATAACCTACTAACTCCGGAGCAAAAGAAAAACACCAGTTGGACCCCGGTGGGCCAAGCAACAGACAAGACTATTATAAATGGCGAATAAGTAGTCCATCTAGGCTTTATTCATTAAATTATAGAAGACTTTTACGCATTTTCCATGGCATGACAAAGATATTCACTAGTATACCCCCATTTTGTGTAAAAGTTCAAGGGTTAGAAAATGGGTGCTAGTGTTTGGTGGCCATTTTTTTCATGATCAGGTCTTTGATTTAAAGCATCTTTGTTTTTATCTTTTCATATACATCCAAATTAAAGTGTGGTTATGCCATTATTTAGTTTTGAAGCATGAAAATCAAGCTATCAGGAAAGCAATTTTCGCGTGGAACGAACTTTCTTAACACCCTTTAGATCCAAGATTAAAAGTGTGAACGGACGGACACACGGACACTGGCTCGACTACTATACTATAAGCTCACCTTGTGAGCCTTCGGCTCAGGTGAGCTAATTAACAAATCAGACACTGTACAGCTATACAGAGCTACAGCCCTGTCATTTAAGGGCAATGTTAGGGTGAACAGAAGAATAACACGATATTAAAACATAATTTCAAGTTTCCAACTTTACTGAAGCTGATGTAAAGCAAACACAAAATTGACTCATAATCATTTTGAATTGCAATAAATAAATTATAGTTGTTTCTTTAATCTTTCCAAGAATCAGACTAAAATAATTGAGCCGCCTCATGAGAAAACAAACAATCTGCATAATGCAAAAACAAAGGTGCAGATCATCTTCGCAGTAAGCTGATCAGCGCCTTTGTTTTCGCTACATGGACAGTACAATTCCTCTACTTTATGAATTTAAAATTTCCTATCTCTAGCCATCTTCTGTTAACAGCTCGGTTTGTGTCAGACCTGGTCAGAAACCACATTGTTGGTTTTCCCATGAGGTGGCTCATATATTAGCAACAAATTTAAGATTCTTGAACAACATTTTAAAGATAATAAACACAATAAAGTAAAATTACAGCTTTAGAAGGTATCACAACTTGAATTCATGTAAAAAGAAATACTTTCGCCAAGCTATAACAAAGCTATAAATATCACATCATCATACACAACCTTTTTCAACATAGCTTGTCAGAAGCATTCCAACAACTAAAATGGGGAATGCCTGAAATTGCCATTAAAGGAAAACAAAAATGACTAAAAATGTTAAAATAAATAATTGACTAAAATAGATATCTTAAACAATTTAGACTTTAAAGTAAATTACATTTTATCACTTGGAATTGTGTGAAAATGCAAGTAATGGCCTATAAATGGCATTACATACAATGCAAACTCTGGCGGAGTCTGGCAATATGGCTCGTCCTATCTCCTATGCTTCCAAAGGATCTAACCTATATATTAATTTTATATTTAAGAAACTGTACAATAAATTACAGGACATACAGTCTGATACAGCTGAGAGTTGCTCAATATTTCATTTTATTTTACATAATGCCTTATTTCCACATAGACTTTGCTCTGTGATACCACATTTCAATATATGGTATTCAATCAATATATGGTATTCAAGAAGAATAAACTCCAAAATACAATATCAAACACTGAAAGCCAAGATTCAGTCTTTTTTTTTCTTTGAGACAACATTGTCTGTCAGTGGACATTTCCCCTCTTCTTGCCCCCACCCCAGCCAACCGACTGGTTCACCTTGGGGTTCCTCCAGGACATTCTCTCCTTAGTCTTGGCTGTAGGAGCTGAACTAGACTGGATAGGGGGCAGTTTGTTCAAGATGGATGATCCTACAAAACAGCAATCATTCATAAACAATTATCATAAGTATTCAGTAAATATTTTCAGAGAAGTAACAATAAAGAACATGCCGATTCAGAGAGGTAAGATGGCTCAACCAGGATTCATACCCAGGGCCTCTCCTTTACTATGTAAGCACTTTGCCTACTGAGCTACTTATTTACATGGTCACCTTACACACACCTTACAAATTGTGTTAGACATGCCCGTCTATGAGATGCTCAGAAAATAAAGTAACCAGTGTTGCTCAGAATTATGCTACACTCTTTCACTGAAGAAAAAACATAAAATGATAAGAAACAGAAACATAAAATAACAGTATATGTACAGCAGTGAGTGGTCAGCTGACAGGAGAGAAAGCCAGAAACATTAGCATTAGAGCCCTACATTGTATGGTGAGGCCTCTGATAGAAGGGATAACTGCCCCAGATCAAGATCACTTGAGCATCCATACAAAAGCCAAATGTACAGAGACTACAAGGGAAAGGGTGAGGGACCAGAAAAATATTTGTTACCTGAGCCAGCAGAGAACCGTCTCCTCTGGTCTCCAGCATTACTCATGCTGTCTACTGACTGTAGTTCTAGGGAACCTGGGCCACTCTGGAAAACAAAGGAAAGTAAATTTTGTGAGAGTAAAATCCGACTTCTGGTACTTAATTTTTGCAGAAAAAAAATTTGCCTGCTGTATGGTAGGAAAAAAAATATTACAGATTTTGTCTCATATAAGGCATTTTGACCATTTAATGACCTTTTTATGATATAAAATACTAAGTTATCCAATAAATCAAACTTACCGTGAGCTGAACTCTTTTCCCCATCTGTACATCAGGGAGATTACTCTCACTAGCAAACCGCTGACCTGAACCTTGATTCAACCTACAAAATAATACATGATATAATATTGGCGGAGATTATACACACAGAGAAATGTACCAAACAGCACTATAGACATATTTTTCTGGATGAAAATACAACCAACAATGACATGTTTTACAATACTTTGTGTCTGTACAGTACCAGTCTTTTCTATTCTACACGAGTTTGACTCCATTTTTGTATTCTGAGATGTTCTGAAAGTATTTGAAATTGAAACCAAATTTCTTTTTATAGTCATTTTTCCTACCTGTGCTGCTATGATGCACTCAAATCATTTACTGTCTGATCCGCTTTTAACAGGTATATAGTGGACCCAGAAAAATAAAAAAAAAACAGTTACAAACATAAAGAGCCTTCTAGAATGGTAGGACAAACAGACACATAACTTCCTATCCTATTTTCCAGCTAACCCTTTGTTTATGATTGAGTCTGTGACAGGATAATTGCTGACAGGCATATGTAGCCACTCATATACATGTATACTAGTCCTAGCTTACCCTTTGTTTATGACTGAGTCTGTGACAAGATAATTGTTGACAGGCATATGTAGCCACTCATATACATGTATACTAGTCCTAGCTTACCTTTTGTTTATGACTGAGTCTGTGACAAGATAATTGTTGACAGGCATATGTAGCCACTCATATACATGTATACTAGTCCTAGCTTACCTTTTGTTTATGACTGAGTCTGTGACAAGATAATTGTTGACAGGCATATGTAGCCATTCATATACATGTATACTAGTCCTAGCTTACCTTTTGTTTATGACTGAGTCTGTGACAAGATAATTGTTGACAGGCATATGTAGCCACTCATATACATGTATACTAGTCCTAGCTTACCCTTTGTTTATGACTGAGTCTGTGACAAGATAATTGTTGACAGGCATATGTAGCCACTCATATACATGTATACTAGTCCTAGCTTACCTTTTGTTTATGACTGAGTCTGTGACAAGATAATTGTTGACAGGCATATGTAGCCACTCATATACATGTATACTAGTCCTAGCTTACCTTTTGTTTATGACTGAGTCTGTGACAAGATAATTGTTGACAGGCATATGTAGCCACTCATATACATGTATACTAGTCCTAGCTTACCCTTTGTTTATGACTGAGTCTGTGACAAGATAATTGTTGACAGGTATATGTAGCCACTCATATACATGTATACTAGTCCTAGCTTACCCTTTGTTTATGACTGAGTCTGTGACAAGATAATTGTTGACAGGCATATGTAGCCACTCATATACATGTATACTAGTCCTAGCTTACCTTTTGTTTATGACTGAGTCTGTGACAAGATAATTGCTGACAGGCATATGTAGCCATTCATATACATGTATACTAGTCCTAGCTTACCCTTTGTTTATGACTGAGTCTGTGACAAGATAATTGTTGACAGGTATATGTAGCCATTCATATACATGTATACTAGTCCTAGCTTACCCTTTGTTTATGACTGAGTCTGTGACAAGATAATTGTTGACAGGCATATGTAGCCACTCATATACATGTATACTAGTCCTAGCTTACCTTTTGTTTATGACTAAGTCTGTGACAAGATAATTGTTGACAGGCATATGTAGCCACTCATATACATGTATACTAGTCCTAGCTTACCCTTTGTTTATGACTGAGTCTGTGACAAGATAATTGTTGACAGGCATATGTAGCCACTCATATACATGTATACTAGTCCTAGCTTACCCTTTGTTTATGACTGAGTCTGTGACAAGATAATTGTTGACAGGCATATGTAGCCACTTATATACATGTATACTAGTCCTAGCTTACCCTTTGTTTATGACTGAGTCTGTGACAAGATAATTGTTGACAGGCATATGTAGCCACTCATATACATGTATACTAGTCCTAGCTTACCCTTTGTTTATGACTGAGTCTGTGACAAGATAATTGTTGACAGGCATATGTAGCCATTCATATACATGTATACTAGTCCTAGCTTACCTTTTGTTTATGACTGAGTCTGTGACAAGATAATTGTTGACAGGCATATGTAGCCACTCATATACATGTATACTAGTCCTAGCTTACCTTTTGTTTATGACAGAGTCTGTGACAGGATAATTGTTGACAGGCATATGTAGCCACTCATATGTAGCCACTCATATACATGTATACTAGTCCTAGCTTACCTTTTGTTTATGACTGAGTCTGTGACAGGATAATTGTTGACAGGCATATGTAGCCACTCATATACATGTATACTAGTCCTAGCTTACCCTTTGTTTATGACTGAGTCTGTGACAGGATAATTGTTGACAGGCATATGTAGCCACTCATATGTAGCCACTCATATACATGTATACTAGTCCTAGCTTACCTTTTGTTTATGACTGAGTCTGTGACAGGATAATTGTTGACAGGCATATGTAGCCACTCATATGTAGCCACTCATATACATGTATACTAGTACTAGCTTACCCTTTGTTTATGACTGAGTCTGTGACAAGATAATTGTTGACAGGCATATGTAGCCACTCATATACATGTATACTAGTCCTAGCTTACCCTTTGTTTATGACTGAGTCTGTGACAAGATAATTGCTGACAGGCATATGTAGCCACTCATATACATGTATACTAGTCCTAGCTTACCCTTTGTTTATGACTGAGTCTGTGACAAGATAATTGCTGACAGGCATATGTAGCCACTCATATACATGTATACTAGTCCTAGCTTACCCTTTGTTTATGACTGAGTCTGTGACAAGATAATTGTTGACAGGTATATGTAGCCATTCATATACATGTATACTAGTCCTAGCTTACCCTTTGTTTATGACTGAGTCTGTGACAAGATAATTGTTGACAGGCATATGTAGCCACTCATATACATGTATACTAGTACTAGCTTACCTTTTGTTTATGACTGAGTCTGTGACAAGATAATTGTTGACAGGCATATGTAGCCACTCATATACATGTATACTAGTACTAGCTTACCCTTTGTTTATGACTGAGTCTGTGACAAGATAATTGTTGACAGGCATATGTAGCCACTCATATACATGTATACTAGTCCTAGCTTACCCTTTGTTTATGACTGAGTCTGTGACAAGATAATTGCTGACAGGCATATGTAGCCACTCATATACATGTATACTAGTCCTAGCTTACCCTTTGTTTATGACTGAGTCTGTGACAAGATAATTGCTGACAGGCATATGTAGCCACTCATATACATGTATACTAGTCCTAGCTTACCCTTTGTTTATGACTGAGTCTGTGACAAGATAATTGTTGACAGGTATATGTAGCCATTCATATACATGTATACTAGTCCTAGCTTACCCTTTGTTTATGACTGAGTCTGTGACAAGATAATTGTTGACAGGTATATGTAGCCACTCATATACATGTATACTAGTCCTAGCTTACCCTTTGTTTATGACTGAGTCTGTGACAAGATAATTGTTGACAGGCATATGTAGCCACTCATATACATGTATACTAGTACTAGCTTACCCTTTGTTTATGACTGAGTCTGTGACAAGATAATTGTTGACAGGCATATGTAGCCACTCATATACATGTATACTAGTCCTAGCTTACCTTTTGTTTATGACTGAGTCTGTGACAAGATAATTGTTGACAGGTATATGTAGCCACTCATATACATGTATACTAGTCCTAGCTTACCCTTTGTTTATGACTGAGGCTGTGACAAGATAATTGTTGACAGGCATATGTAGCCACTCATATACATGTATACTAGTCCTAGCTTACCTTTTGTTTATGACTGAGTCTGTGACAAGATAATTGTTTACAGGCATATGTAGCCACTCATATACATGTATACTAGTCCTAGCTTACCTTTTGTTTATGACTGAGTCTGTGACAAGATAATTGTTGACAGGCATATGTAGCCACTCATATACATGTATACTAGTCCTAGCTTACCCTTTGTTTATGACTGAGTCTGTGACAAGATAATTGTTGACAGGCATATGTAGCCACTCATATACATGTATACTAGTCCTAGCTAACCTTTTGTTTATGACTGAGTCTGAGACAAGATAATTGTTGACAGGCATATGTAGCCACTCATATACATGTATACTAGTCCTAGCTTACCCTTTGTTTATGACTGAGTCTGTGACAAGATAATTGTTGACAGGCATATGTAGCCACTCATATACATGTATACTAGTCCTAGCTTACCTTTTGTTTATGACTGAGTCTGTGACAAGATAATTGTTGACAGGCATATGTAGCCACTCATATACATGTATACTAGTCCTAGCTTACCTTTTGTTTATGACTGAGTCTGTGACAAGATAATTGTTGACAGGCATATGTAGCCACTCATATACATGTATACTAGTACTAGCTAACCCTTTGTTTATGACTGAGTCTGTGACAAGATAATTGTTGACAGGCATATGTAGCCACTCATATACATGTATACTAGTCCTAGCTTACCTTTTGTTTATAACTGAGTCTGTGACAAGATAATTGTTGACAGGCATATGTAGCCACTCATATACATGTATACTAGTCCTAGCTTACCTTTTGTTTATGACTAAGTCTGTGACAAGATAATTGTTGACAGGCATATGTAGCCACTCATATACATGTATACTAGTCCTAGCTTACCCTTTGTTTATGACTGAGTCTGTGACAAGATAATTGTTGACAGGCATATGTAGCCACTCATATACATGTATACTAGTCCTAGCTTACCTTTTGTTTATGACTGAGTCTGTGACAAGATAATTGTTGACAGGCATATGTAGCCACTCATATACATGTATACTAGTACTAGCTTACCCTTTGTTTATGACTGAGTCTGTGACAAGATAATTGTTGACAGGCATATGTAGCCACTCATATACATGTATACTAGTCCTAGCTTACCTTTTGTTTATAACTGAGTCTGTGACAAGATAATTGTTGACAGGCATATGTAGCCACTCATATACATGTATACTAGTCCTAGCTTACCTTTTGTTTATGACTAAGTCTGTGACAAGATAATTGTTGACAGGCATATGTAGCCACTCATATACATGTATACTAGTCCTAGCTTACCCTTTGTTTATGACTGAGTCTGTGACAAGATAATTGTTGACAGGCATATGTAGCCACTCATATACATGTATACTAGTCCTAGCGTACCCTTTGTTTATGACTGAGTCTGTGACAAGATAATTGTTGACAGGCATATGTAGCCACTCATATACATGTATACTAGTCCTAGCTAACCCTTTGTTTATGACTGAGTCTGTGACAGGATAATTGTTTACAGGCATATGTAGCCACTCATATACATGTATACTAGTCCTAGCTTACCCTTTGTTTATGACTGAGGCTGTGACAAGATAATTGTTGACAGGCATATGTAGCCACTCATATACATGTATACTAGTCCTAGCTTACCTTTTGTTTATGACTGAGTCTGTGACAAGATAATTGTTGACAGGCATATGTAGCCACTCATATACATGTATACTAGTCCTAGCTTACCTTTTGTTTATGACTAAGTCTGTGACAAGATAATTGTTGACAGGCATATGTAGCCACTTGTATGACTGAGTCTGTGACAAGATAATTGTTGACAGCAATATGTAGCCATTCATATACATGTATACTAGTCCTAGCTTACCCTTTGTTTATGACTGAGTCTGTGACAAGATAATTGTTGACAGGCATATGTAGCCACTCATATACATGTATACTAGTCCTAGCTTACCCTTTGTTTATGACTGAGGCTGTGACAAGATAATTGTTGACAGGCATATGTAGCCACTCATATACATGTATACTAGTCCTAGCTTACCTTTTGTTTATGACTAAGTCTGTGACAAGATAATTGTTGACAGGCATATGTAGCCACTCATATACATGTATACTAGTCCTAGCTAACCCTTTGTTTATGACTGAGGCTGTGACAAGATAATTGTTGACAGGCATATGTAGCCACTCATATACATGTATACTAGTCCTAGCTTACCCTTTGTTTATGACTGAGTCTGTGACAAGATAATTGTTGACAGGCATATGTAGCCACTCATATACATGTATACTAGTCCTAGCTTACCTTTTGTTTATGACTGAGTCTGTGACAGGATAATTGTTTACAGGCATATGTAGCCACTCATATACATGTATACTAGTCCTAGCTTACCCTTTGTTTATGACTGAGGCTGTGACAAGATAATTGTTGACAGGCATATGTAGCCACTCATATACATGTATACTAGTCCTAGCTTACCCTTTGTTAATGACAGAGTCTGTGACAGGATAATTGTTGACAGGCATATGTAGCCACTCATATATCCTAGATGCCCGAGTCTTATACTCCTCTTGCTTCTCTTGCTCCTTACGTACCATCTCATCCTGCTGGGCTGGAATATGAGGAAGAATCTAGTTAGCTGGAGACTTTAAAACAACACCAAAACCTCTATATTACACAGTTCATTAAAACTTTTGGAGATAGCATCCTCAACATTCATCAAAGAAATGAATTTCATTTTTTCTGATGTTCATGGCCTATGAACTACAATAGGTCATGTGCAAATAGAATGAAGATTTTGTCATGAAAATACTTTTCCTATCCGCCTCAGGCAAAAAACCATTAAACCAGGTTTCAAGCTTTATTCTACCACGATGTTATCGTTATTCTTATTGAACCAAATGGAAACATCACCATGTGAAAATTAGAAATAATTGACTGTAAATGAAATTCCCCGCAAAAGATGGCGTTTTTGTGATGTCACAAGTAAACATTCATGTCCGCCAATAATGAGTCCTCTGGAAAACATTTTAGAATGTAAGCATTTCTTTATTAGTTGTGTTAGAATCAAAAATAATTTTACTCATACTGTGAATTATCTTTGATTAACCCATTATGTTGTCGGGCAGATGCAATGTTTAATTCACTCCAGCTGTGTGGTCGTGAATTAATACATCGCAATCTGCCCTCCAACATTCCACTTTAATCACGATAATTCTCAGTTGAGTAACATTATTTCTTAAACACAATCACTCTATGCTGAGGTTTAAAGCCTATGGCCATCCTCGGTTTGTGAAGAAGCTATCAAAAACCTCTCCAATATATTTTCTCCTCAGAAGTCACTTGATTACTAACCTTTGAAGTATTCTTTCCTGGGTAGCAGTGTTTTTCTCTGTGGTAGATGCAGAGGTTGGTTGATGTGAGCATCTTCCTGCAGCTTCTGGAACAGTCGCAGTCGCTGCTTGGGGTCTGAAGTAGGGTAGTACAAGTAAAGTAACATGACAGGAACAAATGGGGGCAAACATTGAAGTCCTATCTAGTCTGTTATGTTTCCATGTATGATTTAGTTCTTGTACATATTTAAAATATCTGATATAAAGTACATGTGATTTCCAAATGTAAATGAGGGGATAAATAATATGAACCACAAGCCGAGAAAACAGGTCTTCAGGGTTTCCAACCAGGTCCGACACAAACCAGCCTGTGCAGCCACAGTAGGAGTTTAGAAGCTTGAAATTTCAGATTTAAGAAGAAGACAAATTGTACTATTCGTGTAGCAAAAACAAAGGTGCTGATCAGCTTCGCAGTTACTGGGAAGCTGATCTGCGCCTTTGTTTTCGCATATGCAAAAATCAAGTTTTCTTATGATGCGGCTCATATATCAAATGAATATTTCACACTCACACTCTTTTTTTTCCCAAATTTTCAGCCCTTCACCTACTCAGAGAAATTTCAGATTTCTACAATTTACCTAAGGTGGCAAAACTAATTGATTGTACTTTTTGTTTATGGCTGATAGAAATCTCTTACCCAGCTTGCTGATCTTTTTCTTCCTCTCAGCATTATATTTCATTTTCTTAGCTCTCTGCATCATCAAGTGGGCTGTACTAGAGTCCTTGAATCCCCTGCAAACATAGGTATAGATGCTTACTCATTGCAGTGTTTAAACAAATCAAATTTTACTACTGATTCTTTAAAACGAAACAATCAGCTCTGATCAGACAAAAAGTAACCAAGAAAATAATAAATGTTATTTTAAAGATTTTTTGGGCTGGGACAACAATTGTTTGTGTAAAGGAATAAGTTAAATTTTATCTCTTGGATTACGATTAAATTTTAATGTGAACTTTCAAATAAAATATCATTTTCCAAAATGTCAACTACCTTGATTTATAAACAAGCCCATTACCAAATATTTCGTAAAAAAAAATCCACTATTCTTAACTGCTTAATGTTTGAAAGATGTCTAGCCTACCATTCTTCTGACAATTTTTCTTCTTTCTTTGACAGTCCAGTTCTGTTAGTATCTGCCCCACTGCTGACACTAGACGGTGGGCGGGGGATCCTACCCAGGGGGGTCTGGCTGTCTGACATGGGAGACTCAAGGTTCTTCCAGGCCCTCCTGGGGTTGCTAGGGGGTCGGTCAACAGTACTGATGGGTGGGATCTTGGCTCTACCTGATGGGGGCTTTCTCAGTACTGGGTGACTGGTAAACACAGAAGTGTAGGAATATATTAGTTTTTCTTATGTTAGCTAAATTTTAAGCATTTTCTAAACCAAAGTGTTTTAATAGATATTTGATAAAAGCTGCATCATGAGAAAGGATGTAATTAGCAGGCTGATCAGCATTTTTCTGGTTAATGAACAATCACTCTACTTCCTAAACTTTTGGCTGTAGTAGAGCTCCGTGTCTAAAGCTTGAAGACAGTGATGCTTATATTTCAAGGATGTTTTTCTCTAAATCTTTCTCTATAATTATGTCTATGTCTGACAGAGTTGACTTACTTTGCTGGTATCTCTGGTGTACTGGGTGGTCTCCAATCTGTGTCTAACAAATCCTGACAAAACAAACACACACATCAGGAAAACATGTCTGTGTAATGAATACCCCTTAAACCCCACTTAAAACACTCTAATGTGTACCAACAATCTATGTTTTCGGCAAAAATAAGAAAAATATCAAAATTTTTTAACTGAAAATTTTCAATTTTTACAACTTAGGAAAAAGTTGTATGTCACATGGGCATGTTTTCATAATGAGAAGAATAGAGAGTATCAGATAACTTAGCAAGGAAACAATGTTGTGGCCTGACATCATAACATAACATTTTTTCTGATTTTGATTGTGTGATCATTAGCTAGTGATCATAAGCTTTCATGAAAATCATAAATTTTTCAGAGTTCAGATGTGATGAGCCGCGTCATGAGAAAACCGGATTATTGCCTATGCGAAAACAACGACGCAGATCAACTGCACAGCTGATCAGTGCCTTTGTTTTCGCTACATGGATTCTACAATTCCTCTTCTTCCTAGATCCGAAATTTTTTTCTGGGACTGTACAGGCCCGTTTGTGTCAGACATGGTCGGAAGCCCCAAAGACATGTTTTCTCGCATCACAGCTCTGATCTCAGCTGTAGATTTTAAAGCAACAAACAGAATAAAACTTGCAGTTTTTGTCTTTGTTGAATTACAGCTTTTTTTTGATGAATTAAATTCATCCTATACAACCAATCTGCTGTATGGCACACTTAAGGATGAAAGGGCAGATATACTGGGTCAGATAGAAACATCTGAATTTATACATGTACCACCAATCTATTGAATGTAATGAAACGATCTAAAATATGACTTCATCATCACATAGTAAAAGAATGTAAAATGCTCTATAAAAGGTTAACTTTACATTAAAACCATTAATTTTTTCAAAATGTCAGTCATGACTATCAATATTTTGTGTAAATGTGAATGCAATGTACCTCGTTAAAATCCATGAATTTATCAACATCAAAATCGTCCCCATTCAAATTCATAGCATCCTCATCATCTTCATCATCATCTTCAAATCTAGCATACTCCAGAGCTGCTAGAAGCTTGCTCCTCAACCAGTATCCCCGCCACGCAGCCTACAATAGTACAGTATAAGGCATAGTCCCATGATTGTGTCTAGCTGATGTTTGCTAAATACCAAACATAGAATGCTTTTCATGTTCAAATTGCCTCACAAAATTTGAAAATCTTATGGTTCTTGATACAGTATGCCATAACTGGTCACATGCAGGTCTTACTTCACCAACATGACATATTGTCCAGCTCTAACTACTAAAATTTTCAGAAACGGTAAAAGAAACGAAAATTACTGACAAGAAAACAGTGTTATTACTGACCTGTATTGTAGTAGCAGCTGTGTGCAGTTTTTCCACTAGCTCTGGGTCAATATTCCTCCTCTCCTCTATCACAGACCTGTACCACTGTCTGACTCTGTAGCCGCGCCATGCTGTCTGTATAGTAACGGCTGCCGACCAGATCTTGGTGTGCTGGGAGATGTCACGACGTACCGACCAAACCCGCCACGCTGCCTGGATCTTGATAGCAGCTGTTGTCTCTCTATCTTGCCTGCATGACAAAAACATAATTACCCAAGTCAAAAACTAAAACGAATATTTGTGATTAAATGTAGGAGCAAACAGAAAGCCATGAAGATGTGAATTTATATGTACAATGGGACTGATAATGAATCAAATTTTATTGCATAAATTTTACTGCAAACATTCCAGCATAACACATTATATATTGGCATACCCACAGACAAAGTTGATATAAAGGAATTTATGGGCTCCCATCTGGATCTTGTGAATGTTTAAAAAGAACAAATTACTAGATCTGTAAATTTATACTTGCACCCACAGAATGATACAATACCTTTTGCTAAGATCTTGCACAGGGGAAATTCCATTTACTATTCTACTATTAGAAGAGTTACTATTGGTTGCACTGGACTTCAAAGCCTGTTCAAACAGGTCTTTTGGATTAGAATAAGTAGCTGCTGATGTCGCAACTGGTTTTGCTGTCTTGTTAGCACTATCTTGTCTCATCACGCCAGAACTGTTTACACTTGATGCCACACTGGAACTCTGCAAAGCCTTGTCAAACAAATCCTTTGGGTTTGAGAATGTATCTACTTTAGGAACTATTTTTCTGGCAGAGTTAGGTCTTCCTGATCTGGGTGTAATTGGGGCTGTTGGTATGGTAACTGGAACTTCACCATATTCATGAGCGTATCTGTGCTCCACAGCTATTTGAAATGTTTTATCACAGAACTTGAAATATGAATCACATTTGTGGGCAAGGTCACTGGATTTATCACTATAGTTTCTGTAAAACAAAAACAAGACAAAATCATGTAAGAATGCTAAGCAACACAATTCATAGTTCAGGTACATCAATTGTATGAAATACATGTAGGATAAGTACTTTGATACAAATCTGAGAGTTTCTGTCCAAGTAATAATATTCTTTGCTTGTTTACAAATTACTACAGTCATTAATTTTCCATATAGTTTCAACTGTTCTTAATCATTCTGCCAAAGGGCAACATAATGAGCACTAAAATCATGTACAAACTGAATTCTTGCAAGTCGCTTATTAGTAAAATTTTGGCCAAAAAATCACTAATAAACCCCACTGAGAGCCTCAGTACTGTCCTTTTCTTTCCCACCTGGCATCCTTGTAAAATTCCTGGACTTTCTATTCTAACTTTACAGCCCAGTTAGACATGCTGAAATATAGCCAATGTACAATCAATATAAAATCAATATAAAATTACCTAATATTTTCATCTAGCTGTCTGAACAAGTCTGTATATATCCGAGCTTGAGACAAACACATGGCTTCGAAACTACACCTTGGCTTCACAGCTCTAGGTTTACTGTTAGAACCTTGTAACCTTGGCAACAGCTTGTGAAGGTCCTCATAGAAACTGGAAATGTAATAGGTAAACTTAAAATATTGATGGACCATGTACATCCAGAAAACTGGTGAATTATATATGTTCAAAGAAAATGTCATTTAACTTTATAATTTCAGCCTAGCTGAAGGTACGAATAATTAACATAAACTTCAGGTTCAGGAAATTTCTGATTTTAACCTTGCATAAAAACAAGGTAAACTATGAATTTTGACCTGCGAATTTTCGACAGCCCAATCATAGTCATTAAGGATCATTCTTTTAAATGGTACACCAAATCAATTTTACTAAAACCTAACAGTTGCTAAGAAGGCTCTGTTGAGTCCAACTTGGCAAGAAATCCCAGACAGCAGTAACTACTGGCACAGAAGCCTCTCCCTTGCGAAAAAAAGCCGGCTTTTCTACAGCTTCTGCGCAGCTTTAAAAGCTTCGCGAAAGCTTCGCAAAAGCCGGCGGTATTGGCACCTGCGTATTTGCTGTAGAAAAGCTAGCTTTTCCGCAGAGCTGCGGAAAAGCGGCGTTTACGCAGGTATATTGACAAAGCTGTAGAAAAGCCGGCTTTTGCGAAGCTTCTGCGAAGCTTTAACGCAGAAAGGCGCGTAAACGCAGCTAGCTGCGTTAACGCAGAAAGCTGCGGAAAAGCCGGCTTTTACGCAGGTGCCAATACCGCCGGCTTTTCTACAGCTTTTGCGAAGCTTACATACGCAGAAAGCCGCGTATACGCGGCTAAGAAACGCGACTTTTATAAAAGCCGCGTTTCTAAGCTGCGTTTACGCTGCTTTTAATACAGCCGCGTAAACGCGGCTTTTATAGCTGCATATACGCGGCTTTTAATAAACCTGCGTCTTTTAAAAAAATCTGGATAAGAACAGACAAACAAAAATTTCAAAAAGGTTTGAAACAATATCAAATAGAATTTTAATAGAATAGAATAGAATAGAATAGAATAGAATAGAATTTATTTCCAATTATGGGCCACCACATAGTAGCATATGAATCACATATAAATAATGATGAAACGAAATAGTATAACATTAACAATAAAGTAACAAAAGCTTGATTCTGATTAGGTAAAAACAATTAACTAAAGCACATATATAAAACATTTGAGAAGCAATTACTGAAATCACATTTTGAAAACATGCCCATGCAACATACATCAATCTTTTTAATAGCAGAATTAATATTCTTGCCCAAAACACCGACCCCGGGCACACGCTAGAATCGCCTTGTCA
This sequence comes from Rugalucina vietnamica, assembly GCA_964017185.1. Classification (NCBI taxonomy): domain Eukaryota; kingdom Metazoa; phylum Mollusca; class Bivalvia; order Lucinida; family Lucinidae; genus Rugalucina; species Rugalucina vietnamica. Next base: position 40,044,638 of record OZ024878.1, on the reverse strand, counting down.
AGGCGGCGCCTTGTCAAGGCGGCTCCAACTAGCACCGCCATCCCCGTTCCATAACAAAGTAACGAAAATAGGTATACCCCTGCATACCCCAGTTCCACTATCTAAAAGTGGGGTCTAAAGGGGTAATATAAAAAGAACAGAACTGGATAAAAAAAATAGTGACAAAACATCAGACAGGTGACTAGAAAACATACTAGCAAATAAGAACAGACAAACACAAGTTTGAAAAGAAAAACAAAATAAGCACATGTAAATTTTTTATGTTTGTGGATCATGCTTATGTTTGTGGATCATGCTTACCTTCCGGAAGTAGATCAGCAACCTGGCTCAGTGGTAGAGCATCAAGGGCCAGAGTGAGTGGTAGAAGGTTTGTGACATTGTGTTGCATCCTTTGGTACAAGATTTTAATCTTTATTGAACTAGTTAAGTGGCAATTAGGAAGGGATGACATGTCTAGGTAGTTTGAAGCCAAACATTACTTAAGGAATACTTTTTCAGATACATACCTTAATTGTAGTTGATAGTCTGCTGGAATAACACATCTATATACTATGTATGAATAACTGGGAATAAAAGGATATTATTTCACTGCTGATCTGAGAATCTCTCCACAGTTATTCAACATCAACAAATACAATTGATTGTGTATTTAGCAGGGTAACATCATATTCCAGCTCATGTGTGTGTTTTTCTTTGGTCTTACATGTAAGTAAAATGTATAATAAAGTTCACTGAAATAGCTGAAGTAAATAAATTTCTTACCTGAGAATCCACAGCAATTTCAAAAATATAAAATTTATAAAAATTTATAAAATTTAAAAATCACTCCTTTTCTCTTCAATTGTCAGCCTATAAATGATGCTCAAAAGTGTTTTTGAAACAGATTTCTTTGCCAGATGCCTCCCTCAGGTAAAATTGCCATAGCAACAAGATAAAACTGCTTAATATTACATAAGACCTGACTATGGTAAAATGAAGAAATACGCAGCTCTGCGTAAAAGCTGCGTATTATTCATTTTCAGCTCAAATTATTTCAAATTTGAAAGAACAGGAATTATCGAGCTTTTCAACAGCTAATAAATGAAGAAACACAGCTATTTGAAAAAGACACACCTTTTCTGCATGCTAAGTTAAAAAAGTTAATTTTTTCTACAGCCCCTATTTATAAATGCAGAAAAGCTGGAGAAAAGCCAGCTTTTACAAAGCTTTCAAGAAGAGCTGTAATACTATACAGAAGCTTTATTGAAAAGTTTAATACGCGGCTTCAAAAAGCTGCAGAAAAGCTGCGTCTTAATGTTTTTTAATAGTCTGATTTGAAATTTCACTAATACGCAGCTTTTCTACAGCTTTCAAGAGCTGTAGATTAAACCTGTTTTGAAAAAAAAATAATATCCAGCTTTTCTACAGCTTCTATACCTAAAGACGCGGCTTTTTCAGATATCCAAATTAAATATACAGCTTCAACGCAGCTCACTTAAAAAAAGTACAGCTTTTCTGCAGCTCACTGAAAAAAAACGCAGTTAAAACGCAGGTCTAAAATAGAAACGCGCCTTTTCTACAGCTTTGAAAAAGAAACGCAGAAAAGCTGCGGAAAAGCCGGCTTTTCTGCAGCTTTTATACAGAGCCGCGTTTAATTTTCGCAAGGGCAATGCCCTAGTAGGTGGGACGCTGAGTAGGGAAATTTACAAATTTAATACCTTCATTTTCCGGAAGGGTAAATTTGGTATCAAATTAAAGATTACTATATGTACTTTCTTAATCCGGGTGTTGTGTAGTTGTAAACCGGGGCCTTCCAGTCGAAAACAAGGGAAATAACTCAGTACCTATTAAAACAACTAAAACGCATTTTATAAAAACCAAACATGCGAAACTACTTGATAAGAAAAAGAAACACACATATAAAACTTATCATTTTCTTAAGGGGACTTCTTGGCGATTCCAAAATAATTCTTGTTTCAAAATAAAACACTTAAACTACTCCAATTACTTCCCCTTGAAATGGTTACAGCTTTTTAAACTGTTTTAAGTAAGTTTCTTTGCGATCTCGTTAGAAAGAAGAAACTTTTTCCTTCGGCTTTGCTCTGCAGAAGGGTAAAAATGACTTGGGACTAAATTAAATTATGTATACTGTTATAGTCCAGATATTTTTGGCCCAAAAATTCTGTATAATCGGTTAAAAGGGAGATGATTCTGTACCCCTCTGTATATATACTAAGAGGAAAAAGTTTAGTCAGTAACTTGTACAAACTCGATTACTATCATACCCTGCTGCTTGCTTTATATGTTCCCCATTATTAAATTTGCAAAGGCAGCTTCTGTCTTATTTTGATATGAAACTCCACCAGTTGTCCATTTCGTCAGAGTTATTGACCTTTTTTGTTATACATCAGTTTTGTAATTATCCAATGAATATTAAAATCGGCACTTTCATGCTTTCTGATAGAGGTTGTTGCAGGAGCCTATAATTATACGCTCCTGGTCTTGTATATACTCAATTTATGATTTTACGTGATCGATATGAATTTACAATCCAATAACCATATAAAACAATAAACAAGCTAATAAATGATGGAATTACCCCACCCACCAATGCATATTATACTAAAGTCATATTTGTGAATAACTATCATGTAAGTATATTAAATGCAATGTACATGTATCTCACCACTGTAAGTATTATTTCAACACAATTTAGGACTGATGAATATTAATTTTGCATACCATTGAAGTATTAATGTAAACGGGAGAAATTTGGATACGAAAAAGTTGAAACAATAGGGAAATACAGGGTGCCCCCCAAAACGCAACCGCTACTAAATAGTGCATATTTTTTAAAAATACATATACAAGTAAGATATTTAACACAGTAGTAGTTAAACTGTTCGTTACACTATTATATTTCCCAGTTGCCAAATATGGATTTGGTATGTGACCTGGAAATGTGTGCCGCATAAAATGTCTTTACGGATTTCACTTCTTAATACCTTTCAGATGAAGAATCCGAGTGATGCCATCATTGAGCATCAATACCTTTCAGATGAAGAATCCGAGTGATGCCATCATTGAGCATTCTGAAATATTCAAAATGGCCGAAAATGGCGGAAAATATTGCAAAAATCAACATAATATGTACATGTAAAGGAAGCAAAAAGCTCACTTCTCTTGTTGTCCTTACTGTCTTCTTCTGGTTTATCAGATCGTGCCAATTCAAAATCTGTTTCATGAATTGCTTGAAAAATCAAACTTCAATATGGCGTCCAAGCTTGTTGATATAAACAAGAAAGCAGCACCCCAGAGTTGCATATGCACAATGTTTTGTGTTTAAAATGCTCATTGTATGTTCTTATTAATGTAAACACCATAATTTAGTTTTGTTTACGTTTTGACGCTCAAATCATACCAAAAAGGCAAGATGGCCGCCAAAATAATAATAAAGAGAACTTAATCTCTGATAAATACTACATTCATGTGCTGCGTATAACTGTCTTGTTTTTTACTTGGTCACTTTATTTTGTTAACAGTTCAAGTTAGAGTTTAGTTCTGACCCAACATCAGGACAATGATGCAAGATGGTGGTCAAAATTGCCACCTTAATCTTAATATAAGGGAAACTGTCCTCTGATTCAAAAAGCTCATCTAAGTAAGCAGAATAAACAGAGGGATGCAAATCAACATCATATAATGAAAGATAGAATATGCATTTTATTTTAAAACCGAGATTAGGTATTTTCATCTGTGCAATTACCATTGTAATAATTAGCATAGCCATCAGTTATATTGTTCAATTATTGAAAAAAAATGTTTCTTCAATGTCATTTGCATAACCAAAACACTGTACAGATTAATTTATTTATGATGCGCCTATATTTTGATGATGAGTATGGTTGTTAAGAAGCATACCCACAGCAAATCAGTCTACTTGAAGTATGCTATCTGTTGTTGGAGCCACACTGCCGGCTGTTGTAATTGGCGCAAGCACTCAGAATCCTTCAACATTATTTCAACCACCTGACTTAAGTTGGATATAAGACCACTCACTCTTGACCAAGCGAGGATTGTCAAATGGGTGTCTGGACATGTGCTGGTTTCACAATGTTTTGGTAAACGACAGTGTATAAGGTGATTATATGCATTAAGCTTGTGTTTATTAGCCTTTGTTTACCATTTTTACATTAAACCATATATCTTTAATTACAGAAATAGTTCAACGTTGCTGCCATAGCATCCTCCAAATGCAATAATTCCCCTGATATTATCTGGTAAAGGCTAACTCAGTTCAATCCTTTCAGGTATGGAACCCTTTGACATTGATTTCAGACTAGACTTCAAGAAATAAGGAGACTACGGTCTGGTGTTTTACCACTTAAACGAATATTTACGGTCCTTCAAATGTCCCTTTTATATGGCCCATCTTCTCACGCATTAAAGGTTTACTCTGCTCTTAAAGAGTCTTGATTTTACTTTTTATTCTTTTCGGCTTACATTGATTGTAGAAATTTAATCTTGAGTAATACATAGACGTTCGTGTATGACGATTACACATTTTCCTCAGTGGTTCGCAACCATATCACTTCTTGCTACTGTTACACTACGTCTCACCTAAACAGAGTTAGCATGAGGTCCAAACAGGATCAGCGAGCGTGCTTTTGATCAGTCTGTGGTATCACAGCCCTTCCTCAATGTAAATTGGCCACAGTTGCATTCACGATCATGAAATACCAAAACCATTGTATCTTGTCAACAGTGGTTATGTCATCTGCAGAGAAGTTCGAATAGTGTTGACAAATACGTGCTTTTGTGAAACCTCTTGTCTTGCTGGAGAAATTTTGGTAATGCTTTTAATGCTACAGTCAAAGTAACAATGGGTCGTCCACAGAATAGCAAAACACATCGGTGACGACTGTATCAGGCCAGCGCAGTGTTTGTGGATTTTTCAACTAGACTCAGAGTAGTACATTTTGCTTCCAAACATATTGTATGTTCATTATCCTCTTGTCCCCGCTGTCCTTCAACATTGAAGAATGCTGGGAGCTAACTCCTGAGGGTATACCATGGCAAGGTAAATCTACCTGGATGAGTCTTAAATAAATAATCTTTGGTTCAAATGCGTTTGTGGATTTCACTTAAATGACTTTTGCTTACCGCCATACAGTCTTCTTTTCTTCTTTCTTATATTTAAACAGTTACGAGTTTCATTTAGTAGTATTGATTGATTTGCCCCCCCCCCCCACCCCCTCATTTATTCTGCTAAATCAATTTGTAACACTTACATTAAAATGTTTTGATCAGAGAAGTTCTCCGTCATATTATAATTTCGTAAGACACATATGCCCCAGTATTACTTTGCGGTGTCAAAATAAAACATGAACATTAAAATGCGATGTTAACAACATAAATCGATCATTTCAAACACGAGTCATTCAGTATTTGCAGCACTGAAATGCTGCTGTAGCCAGAGAACATTAAAGTATGAGTATGGTGCCGGTGGTCATCTTGGTCATCGTCTTGTTTTATTGTTATAATGTTGGGTCAAATATGATACAAAAACACTTCATTTGTCAACATAATTTGAACATTTGAATTAAAACATTAAGCAAATGCAACACTGGAATGCTGATTCAATCAGAAATTATGTACTCATATATTATGATTATGACGGCCTTCTTGGCCACGATCTTGGCTCATTTTTATAATGTGGAAATAATGAATAATTCATGCTGCTCGCAATATTATATGAGCATTTCTAACGCATTACATTTGGTATATGCAGCACAGGAATGGTGTTTTAATCACAGAACACAATCTTTTAAAATATAATTATGGCGGCCACTTTGGTTGTCGTCTTTTTTGTTGTTATGTGGGGTCATAATTGAAAACCAAACACTTCAGTATTATGTGTACAACAAAAATGGACTTTCAAGCACAACACACTGTTTTAATGCACCACTTGAATGCCGTTAATTTTATTATGAAAATATTTCATTTAGTAGGATTGTGGCAGCCATCTTGTCCGCCATCTTTCCTCATAAATAATTACATTGGTGTCAAAACATAAAATTATCTTTTTAATATTGTTTACAACATAAAATGAGCATTTTAAACGCAGAGAAATGAGTATATTAAACCCTGGGGTGTTGTTTTCTTGTTTGTTGCGATCATCTTGGGCGCCATCTTGATTTTTTCCAAAACGCTCAATGATGCCAGGGTGGCATCATGCAGTTTCTGGACAAGTATGGCCTAGTAAACTGGAAACCACAATAAAAGTTCATGCGGCACCATCTTCCAGGTTATGCTGATGGCTACTGGACTATTAATCTGACACCCGTTTTGCTAGGCGGTTCTTCAACAGGAAGTGACGTCATAAAATCTGTCTTGTCACTTCCTGTCATGCAAAGCAGTTAACAAAATACAATTTCAAACCATTCTCAAGCCTGAAACAGGAATTACATTCATGATATTTAATTCATGACTTTAAATCTGCCTTTCGGAAACGGTTCCAGATGTAATAATCTTCGTTTTTGAACAATGTGTGCATGCATTTATCTAAAATGGGTACTGACTTATCTCCCTTTATTTGCCATTTTGGACTTATTGTGTTTTCTTGAAGCATCATTATTTCGGAAGTGCGAACATTGAATATTCATAATATGCCTTTATTAGACTTCCGAAGCCTATATCTGAATAAAATATTCAGTTTCAAATTACATTTGTGTTCTAGGAATCGGCCATTTAAAAGCATACGTTCTCAGATTTGACTTATATTAATGAAAAGGGAAGTAATTGTATCTATATTAAAAATCTTGAATTAAGTTTACTTTTATCTTTTTTGCTAGAGTTTGAAAAAACAAGAAAACATAACTTCTAAAAATACTAAGCACTTTTTTGGTCTACTTTTAGGACATCTTTGATATAGATCTTCATTACGAACTCCAAACGTTTTGCGAATATACGAAATGGGTACTAAGTTGTCTCCCTTGGATTTGACCCGTAGGCCCTGGTCTAGATCCCCACAACACCTGGATAAAGAAAGTACATGTAATAACCTTTAAACTGATACCACATGTGACCTTCCGGAAAGTGAAGGTATTAATCTCGAAAACTAAGCGAGATAGAAATTTCAGCGTCCAGCCTATAGTGGTTGATCCACTTGACTTGTAAACCAGGGGTGTTAAGTTTAATCCTGGGCTTCATCAGTTTTTTTTATGAGACTTTCAACCAAGGTCATGCATCAACCTTAATTGTTGAGTGGGACAAATAAAACATCAACAAAGAACAACAATACACAATATTGGCACAAACCTGTTATCAATGTCCTCTATGAACGGGTTCTCCTGTAGGCTCAACTGCTCTATGTAGGAACAGGACTGGATACTTTTCTTAACCAACTCAGCATCTGAATAATTATAATGCATCAGTCATTTGTAACCATGTCCTCAGCCCCTGGAGAAAATATAGCCCACTTCATGGGAAACCGGCTGTATATTTTTTACCAAATGACTGCCTGCATAGTTTGTGGAGTTAAGCAGGAGTTTGTTGGAAAAATGTAAAAGTCCTCAATATTCTCTGGTGGTTGTGGCTACAAACAACCAGTGCATAAGAACTTTCAACAAGAATAACAAAACAATGTGCAATAACAAGTATGTTTTCAGTGACCATGGGAAACATCTGTGACCAAGGCAACCAATCAAATTCATGTCATAGTTGTAGAAACATTATTTATCCAAAATATTTCGGTAAAACGTTAGTCAAAGCATGCCCAATACTATAAATACCAACTATTGCACAGAGCAAATGTATGGGGTTATGCTACACATAAACTATCTTCATCTAACTTTGCTAGCCTCTATCCATCTTCAACTTGTGTATAGACAATCTGTGTCAGACAGTTGGAAACACTATAAACAGGTTTCTCATTCAATACAACCAAACTTACCCAATATCTGATTTCCACTGATGTCTAGGTCCCTCAGGGTCAGACAACTCTCAAGATTTTCTGGCTCCATTAGACTGAAAGTGGACAAACAATGTCATATGTTACTGCTCTTTTGCACACTTAAAAAAATGTCCAAGTAGCATAATAGACAAAGGAAACAAACTGGTAATAAACTGCAAACTGCAATGTACATTCTTACTTCTTCTGAGAAATATAAGTACATTCCTACTTTTAGAAATTGGTACATTCCAAGTAATGTTCAAGAAATGTTGGTACAATTCTGCTGATTTTTGAGAAATATTGTTACAATCCTACTGTTTTTGAGAAATATTGGTACATTGATAGTGATTTTTGAGAAATATTGGTACATTCCTTGTGACTTTTGAGAAATATTGGTACAATCCTACTGATTTTTGATAAAAATTGGTACATTCCGAGTAATTTTTGAGAAAATCGGACAAACTACTTATTTTGAGAAATGCTGCCTACTCTGTGTAACAATGGTAGTATGCTTACTTACTTATTCTGAGAAACATTGACTCTGTGACACAATGGTAGCCATGCCCTTGAGAGCTGCTCTAGGGAGGTGATACTGTTATCTGTTAGTAACAACTCATGGAGAAGCACCTGATTCTTCAGACTAGGGATCTACAAACATGTACATCAAATCCGTTAAAATCTGACCATTACAGAAAACTGATAGTATTTGTCCTGTGGCATTATGACATTTTCAGAACTTTAATATCAAATTTCCTATCAGCTGTTTTAAGCATAAAATATCTTGGCTGCTTTCAATGTTATAAACATTTGATTTAACCTTCAAAAATTTTAATACTACAGTACCTATTATATTTTAAATTTCAAGCAAAATTTATTTAGTAATCTGAATGACAAGCTTTCTATATATCTTCTGTTATTGACTCAATCAATTTCTGATAATCATCTTGGGTATAATGGTTGGTATAGCATAATAAAAGGAAAGTATGATATTGAAGCAATCAGTACTAGGATGTGTATCACCTTCAGTATATTGTTAGCCGAGACGTCTAGTGACAGTAGAAGACACAGTTTCTCTATATCTTCCACAGCCTGGAGATGATTGGCCGAGATATCCAGCACCTGTAGTGTCGGGGTGTCACCCAGCCCCGTGGTATTGATCAACTGATTGTGAGACAGTTTCAGGGTATGGAGTCGCCGCAGAGTCTCCAGGCCACCTACAATATCATTAAAAATACAGTTAAGAGATTTTTTCTGATAAAACATGTTTGTTTGTTTGAACTGATGTTTTACATTCATGTCGGGACCTTGCCCTCATTTTATGGGACTTTTACACAACATTAGGTTGTCATGACACTCAAAATGTGCTTCATGAATATAACCACCCAACTAAGCCAATAAGGCTTATATGTATGGATGGTTTGAAAAACCACTTTTCCTGGGCAGGCTCAGACATGAGCGGTTGACCAGTAATCAGATGGTCGGTCAGTAGATTAGAAGCTTTGCCTGGAGACACGAGCAGTCCAACCTGAAGTTCAATTTTACTAGTTTTGTGGATCTGTGGTCATAATAAGCACCAAAGTTTACAATGTTTAATTCTAACCCTATGATCTGACATAATGGGTATTTTGTAACAGGGGTACTTTTGCCTGTCCTTGCATCAAAGTAAACTGAACACTTTAATGAGAAGAAGCTGCTTTGAATGATTTCACGAATCAAAAATAATCTTTCACTTATCAATTGACTACACTGACATATAATCTCAACTATTCCTTGACCCGGCATAACCAAAGAAGGCTTACATGCAGAAATCTTACCAAGTCTAGTGATATTGTTGTGACTGATATCTAACCATCGTAGATTGGTACAGTTATCTAGCCCATGTACTGATGTGAGACTGTTGTTAGACATGTCCAGAACTTGTAGAGAACCGGTATCTTTCAAGTCTATATACTCCAGCTTGTTGTCCTAGGAAAGAAATGGATAATCTATGAGCCTGTGGGTCAGAAAACCAACAATTTGGGTTCCGACCAGGTCTAACACAAACCGGGTTGTACAGTCACAGAAGATGGATAGAGGCTGGAAATTTTGGATTTAGAAACTATCCGTATAGCGAAAACAAAGGTGCTGATCACAAAATAGCGAAAACAAAGGCGCCTGCCTATGCAGATTGTTGGTTTGCCCATGCGGCGGCTCATATATACACTACACATACATGTAGTTTTTCTACATCAGTAATTTATATTATTCTCTGGTTTTTGTCCCATTTTTTGGTGAGTAAATGGCATTGTGAATGCAGTTTTTGTGCTTGTATGTTTGTTTATCATGTTTGGGCCATTTATTATTACAGTAAAATTTAAGATCACTGCTTTCCATTCTATGTTGCTTTATGTTAGCAGCCATTCCTATATACACACCTTAACATCAATATAGAGTAGTTGTTTACACTGCTGTAGACCCTCTAGTAACCTAAGGTTACACCTGACCAGAGACAGGTACTTCAGCCCCCAGCACTGTCCCAGGGGAGACATACTGTAGCCGGGTAAATCATGTAACTCTACAGTGGTTACCTGGAATCATTTAAAACAACTGGTAGAATCAAGCCACCTCATTAATCTCACATGTGATATCTCCCTATTTCGGAGGAATCTCCTTATTTTTGAAAGAATCTCCCTGTTTGCAATTTCAGATTTTCTCTATATATTTTATACATTTCTCTACTTGGAATTTAAGATCTCCTACCAAAATTTAAGAATTCCCTTCTTTATTTAATCAGTCTCCCTATTTGGAGAAGGACACCTCCCAATATGGCTCCTCAAATGTATCACATGCATGTAATCTATTATTCTTAAACATGATAAATGGTTTATTACCGATATTGAGGTAATTATTGACTGTAAGTGGATAATAATGTAATAATGGTAATGCATTTTTTACTGTAAAAAGTTTGTAAGAGGTTTGTTAAGATACAACAACAGTCATACCTGCTTCAGGGAAGCTACTCTTGCAGCTTTAACAATTACATCCTCAGGTAGCGGAGACAATTTCTTGGCTGACGAGGGACGTCTCAAAGGTTTCTTGGAGGTTACACCTTTCAGCTTCCAGGGCTCATTGCTGATTTTACTGAAAATCAAAACAGAATGCATGATAACAATAAGAGCTGTCGCAGGACAGCATAGCTCACCTGACTTATGCTTTTCCACTAAATTTGTTAAAATCTATGACCCGTGACCTTGACCTTGCCTGTAGATGTATTTTGTATAGGGAGCTATTTGCATAAATAAGCTAACAATGAACACATTGATCACAAAGTCACTGGAGCATGAAATATAGGTCAAGGTCAGTAGGTCAATGTGGGTGCAGAGTCGGGACATCGAGGAGAAGCCATATGCAAGGTTTGATGGTTGTAGGCTTTGTAGTTGATGAGATATTAAGGGTTGGCTTAAAAAATGACAAAGTCACTAGAGCACAAAATATAGGTCAAGGTTACTAGGTCAATGTGGGTGTCGAGTCGGGACATCGAGGAGAAGCCATATGCAAGGTTTGATGGTTGTAGGCTTTATAATTGATGAGATATTAAGGGTTGGCTTCAAAAATGACAAAGTCACTAAAGCACGAAATATAGGTCAAGGTCACTAGGAGAATGTGGGTGCCGAGTCGGGACATCAAGGAGAAGTCATATGCAAGGTTTGATGGTTGTAGGCTTTATAGTTGATGAGATATTAAGAGTTGGCTTCAAAAATGACAAAGTCACTAGTGCACGAAATATAGGTCAAGGTCACTAGATCAATGTGGGTGCAAAGTCGGGACATCAAGGAGAAGTCATATGCAAGGTTTGATGGTTGTAGGCTTTAAAGTTGATGAGATATTAAGGGTTGGCTTAAAATATGACATAGTCACTGGAGCATGAAATATAGGTCAAGGTCAGTAGGTCAATGTGGGTGCCGAGTCGGGACATCAAGGAGAAGCCATATGCAAGGTTTGATGGTTGTAGGCTTTATAATTGATGAGATATTTAGGGTTGGCTTCAAAAATGACAAAGTCCCTAGAGCACGAAATATAGGTCAAGGTCACTAGGTGAATGTGGGTGCCGAGTCTGGACATCGAGGAGAAGTCATATGCAAGGTTTGATGGTTGTAGGCTTTATAGTTGATGAGATATTAAGAGTTGGCTTCAAAAATGACAAAGTCACTAGAGCACGAAATATAGGTCAAGGTCAGTAGATCAATGTGGGTGCAAAGTCGGGACATCAAGGAGAAGCCATATGCAAGGTTTGATGGTTGTAGGCTTTATAGTTGATGAGATATTAAGGGTTGGCTTAAAAAATGACAAAGTCAATGGAGCATGAAATATAGGTCAAGGTCAGTAAGTCAATGTGGGTGCCGAGTCGGGACATCGAGGAGAAGCCATATGCAAGGTTTGATGGTTGTAGGCTTTATAGTTGATAAGATATTAAGGGTTGGCTTCAAAAATGACAAAGTCACTGGAGCATGAAATATAGGTCAAGGTCAGTAGGTCAATGTGGGTGCCGAGTCGGGACATCGAGGAGAAGCCTTATGTAAGGTTTGACAGTACTAGGCTTTACAGTTGATGAGAAACTAACACAGCATCTGAGCATTCTACAAAGGTGTTCTAGATATTGACCTCTAGCCCCGCCCCCAGGCATGACCCCACGGGTCCCTTCACACTAAATCACAGAGGACCCTCATATGCAGCAATATTCCAAATATGAATGATTTCTGGTCAGTGACTATCAAGATATAACAATTTTAAAAACTTTAACCGAAAGTGTGACGCGGACGTACACGTACACGTAAACGTAAACGGGGACGACCGAGGTGACAACAATAGCTCTGTGCACTTCGTGCAGGCGAGCTAATAAAAAATCATAGTTCACATCAGATGATAAGAGAAAACTTTTAAGGGCTGACTTTCCAGTTAGATGTGAAGCACTTCATTTAGATGGTCAAAAGATATTGAAAACAATCAATTAAGTTTGTATTTTGGGCCAATTTTGTGGCTGATTACTACACTCACAAATTTTTTTAAAAAAAATTCCGTAAAATGTGAACAGAATGTTTCAAATAGCATAGACATACATTGGCTGCTACAGCATCCAGGCAAAGCTGCTTACCGATCTCCTGACTACTAGTTCACCGCTAAGATGGTCAGACTCTACCCAAGATAAGTGGTTAAGTAAAATAATCTATACATATAAACTTTAGTTGTTTACTTGGTTGGTTATATTTGAAGCCTTAGTTGCAGCATATATCAGATGTCCGGGGAGAAGTCCCATAAAATGGAGGTGACCACCCTACCTGTCCATAGCTGCTGACTAGGGCGTTAAGCAGCAAAACAAGTGACTAATGAACCAGTGCACAAGTCATTTGTAACCACTGCTCCCCAACCTACAAGGAAGGGCAGGGATTATGACTTTACAGCTTTAAGTGCCCTGCTATAAGCCCCATCCCCAAGGGACAAACTGGAGGTCAAAACTTTGCTCTTTGCCCTGCCCTTCCCAATAGAAAATCTCCCTGGGGTAAGGATCCTTATGTCAAAACCCCATCATTTCCAATGCACTGCGGGAACACTCAAAAAGTAACTGCCCCACACTTTTAGCCCAGCTATCACCCACCCTTCCCCGTAGGTGTGTGTGTGTGTGTGTGTAGGGGGGGGGGAAGTTCAAATGACTGGTGCATAAAGTAACTGTACCAACCTCCATGGCAGACACTGTTTGATGAAAGAGATTCTCTTATCTTCTAGATGTGGTGGTAGACAATCAACAGGTTCACTGGGTGGCTTGTCAGTGCTGCTCTTCTCTACACTGGAACACAGAAACAGTGCACACCCACATCAAACTGATCATAGCCTGGCAGACAAATATTCGCACAGGGACCATTTCAGATGCAACTGATGACATCAAGCTTTTAGACTTCATTCATATTTCGCATAAATTACTACTGAATATCAATTTTATCGAGATTTTTCTCGAAAATTTTTTCCTTCATCAAATTTTGGGAAAAGTGCAACATTAAGTCGTGTTGATAATAAACATAGGGCCTCAAACACAAACAGATGTGGTGATGTTGTATAGCATTGTGATGTACATCATTTCTACAGACAGCTTAAACATTTGACACTTATAGCTATATAATGACAGCTAGAATGTGTAAATATGCTTTCTAAGAAATAATAGAACCTAAAGATAAACTCATTACCTCTTCCGGACATCTTTATTATGATCTTGTTGCTTCTTCTTAGGAGATAATGGTGGATGGGGTATCCTTGGTGACCTCACTTCTTGTATTTCATTTGATGAACCTAGTTTTGCTCTAGCAGCTAAATCTTTTTCAATTCTATCCACATTTCCTATAATCTCTTCCAGTTTTCCAGATTTTGACACAAAGTCTCTTGCTTCATTTGAATTCTTGCTTTTTGTGGTGTCTTGTTTACTTTCTTTCATATTATCACTGCTATAAGTTCCATTTCTAAAATTGTTATGTGACCCTTTATTGATTTCAGATTCTATATTTTCTAAAGAGTCATCCTTTTTCATTAAATCTGCAGATTTGTCTATATTATGCCTCATTACTTTATCACATTCTATTGCTTTATTACTATCCTTAGAATTGATATTATTTGCTAAGTCTGCTGACAAGACTTGTTCACTAGTCTCTTTTAAGTTTGTATCCTGTGATTCTCCTACAACATTTCTTTGACATTCTTCCTTAGGTTTTTGCCCCTCTCCTACATTTTTCTTTTCTTGCTCTTTCAGTAATTTTTCTTCCTCTCTCTTCCTCTTTTCTTCTTCCTTCTTCAACCTTTCTTCTTCTTTCCTTCTTTTATCTTCTTCTTTCATTCTTTTCTCTTCTCTCTTTCTTTCTGCTTCTTCTTCTTTTGCCCTCTTTTCTTCCTCTTTCTTCCTTCTTTTCTCTTCTTCCTTCCTCTGCTTCTCTTCTTCTTTTCTCCTCTTCTCTTCTTCCTTTCTTTGTTTCTCTTCTTCTTTCTTTCTCTCTTCCTCTTCCTTTTTTCTTCGTTTTTCCTCCTCTTTCAATCTTTTTTCTTCTTCCTTTTGCTGTTTTTCTTCTTCTTTCTTCCTTTTCTCCTCTTCTAATTTTAATCTGAAAATTAAGTAATAGTTACGTTTAGTTTAGAAAATTTTGGACTGTTGTTAAAATTTCTAAAAGATGTTGAGTCATATTGGGTTGCAGGTAGATAATCAGTACTTTTGGGAGATGTAAGTGCCTTGCTCATGGACACTATATGGCGGCTGTGTGTATTGGGGGCTGGCTGGACCTCCCCTCTGCTGCTTGATGCTGCAAAACTGAGCCACTGTGTTCCTATTGTTTATGTGTGAATAACTGTTAAATAAAATTATTGCATATTAAGAAGTTTAATGAATAAGCCTTACTATTTGACCTCGTTTTCCAATGAGCCAAAAAAAAGCTTGACCACTGACCTCTTCTGTTCTTCTTCTTCTGCCTTCTTCCTTTCTCTATCTTCTATCTCCTTTTCTACCTCCTTGACCCTACAAACCTCCTTCACTCTCCTCCTCTCTTCCCTCTTCTCTTCCAGTACAGGCAGGTACTGCTTCCTGATCCTAGAAATACATAAGGAATACATAGTCAGAGGATAAGATAATTATCACAGTATGCAGTTTAATTTTATTCTTTTCATGCCAAAGGAAGCTGGAACTGACTGATACTGAAATCTGCATTTTTAAGTCATGTTGGGGTGCAGCCATCCCTTCCTGGGTATTGACCTATACTCTGTGGACTTCATGTGTCTTACTCAAGGACACAACTCAGTGCTGCCAGTGGTATTTGAACCCAGGACCTCTCGATTTGGAGCCCAATGCTCCACCACTGAACTCCCCTCTATGTTTTGATATTTCCCGGCCTTTGTTAGCTAACTTAGCTAGGCAATTACCTGAGCTTGACTTTTTCTACTGAACAAATCATTGTAATTCATAGAGTTAAAAATTTGGCAACTTAATTTGCACATCAACAGTTGTTACATGACCATTTAAAATCAAAGTTCCTATAAAGAGGCTGAGAAGTGTGTCTGACCTATATCCCCTGTACGTTCTCTGTATGGTGAGAGCTGAGTGATGTTGTTTATCCATCTTTCTGATCTCTTCATCCATTCTAGCCTTGGCTAGTTCAGCCTTCTGTCTCTCTGTCTCTACCTCCAACACTCGCATCTCATCCTATACAACACATACATATGATCCGCATCAAGAGAAAACCAGATTTTTGCTAAAACAAAGAAGCAGATCAGCTTCCAGTAACTGCGAAGCTGATCAGCTCCTTTGTTTTTGCTACATGGATAGTACAATTTCTCTTCTCCTTAAATGGAAAATTTCAAGCTTGTAGCCTGCTTCTTTGACTGTACAGGTTGGTTTGTGTCAGACCTGGTCTAAAACCACAAAGACCGGTTTCCTCGCATCGTGACGTGCACACCATATAAATAGAATCTATTACCAGTTTTCAGAGGGGACAGGAAACTTCTCAACCTGAGGTTCCACAGTTCTTGGGGCAAGCAAGGCTTTGTTGAGTTTCCCACAGGAACAGTGGACTCCAGGACAGGGATTCCCACTCATAGCCAATTATAAATCCTCAGTTTTCTCTCAACTTCAGCATAACTTGGCATCGTACACATTTAATGGTGTATTTCTTTTTCAAATCACACCAAAAGTGATATCAGATTTATGTAAAACATTATTAAAGACAACTTATGTGAAATTTTGATTGTTTTTACATTTCTTAAGGTTTGTGAATTGTTACAAGTAGAACATGTATGCTTAGGATTTTTAAACTCTTAAATACCAAGTTTTGGGTCTTCAAGTATTTCGTTAATAATGATCTAATCCTACCTTGAATATTTTCATTTGTTCAGCAATCTGTCGCTCAGCTTCTTCTTCCTCCATCTTAATCTGTCTCTCAACAACCTACAAACCAACTCATACAGGTTATATGGCAAGGACCAAGGCTAGTCTAGGATAAAAAAAATACATTTGTAATTTTTTGTGAATTATGAAGCCTAGATGTAACATAAAATTTCTTGATTTATCTTTATGCACTGTAAGGCATTGTTGTACAATGCCTGAAAGATGTCTGTTTTCCTTTGTTTAACTTTTCAAGATGTTGAACTAGAAAATGTGTTTATGAAACACTATGCCCCCAACTGGTAAGTCACTTTCAAGATGTAAAAATGTCCAAAAAATGACTAAGTTCAAATTGTAAAAAAGTGACAAAAATTAATCTGAGGAGTATATCCCAACCACATGCATATCTTCAAAGCATGGTCACAATGTCTGCAAAGTTTCAAAAGTATATATCAGTATTAAATTGTAGGAGGAGTTGCGCACACAAGGTACCCTCTATCCATTCACTAAAATGCCCGAAAAAATTACTAAGTTCAAATTGTGAAAAAAATGACAAAAAATAATCCAAGGATTACATCCAAACCACACGCATATCTTCAGACCATGCCCATGACACATGCAAAGTTTTAAATGAATTGGCATGAAACTGTAGGAGGAGTTGCGCACACACGGTAACCACTGCCCATTCATTTTCATTGTGAAAATGCCCGAAAAATGGCTAAGTTCAAATTGCAAAAAAAGTGACAAAAATTAATCTGAGGATTATATCCAAACCACATGCATATCTTCAAAGCATGGTCACAACATCTGTAAAGTTTCAAGAGAATCAGAACCAGAGGACCATTGGTCCTGAGAACGCTCACCTGAAGCCTGACGTTGGAGCATTTAGTCTTCTTGAAATGACCTTGACCTTAAATACTCGCATACCTTTACGGACTTCATTAGTTGTCTGCATCTGGCAAGTTTCCGGTCTAAGGCTGCAAAGTTTCTGGGAGGACATTCTGGTGAAACACTGGCCTCTGTGACAAGTTGGGTTAATCTATTTCCCTTCTAGGGCTCCTGGTTACAACCCAGGGCTTGACATAGAGACTTTAAACCGAGGTTTCATCTCCATATGACCTAAGCTGTTGAGTGACTTAAAACACAAAACAACATATCAGTTCTGTTGAAACATTTACTACCACTTTTAGTCAGTATTTCATCAAATTATGTGTATTCATAACTTGCTGCTTCAGGTGCCTCCTTTGATAGTGATGGCAAGGTTAGGCACCTTTGAAAAAATCACAACAGTAATTTTATATTACTGACATTCCAAGATGGAGCCATTACTTCTGTGATCCTCAACATTTTTTATGTTTCAATGTTGATATTTGTCCTGATAACAGCTTAATGTGTGTTTTGTGGCCATTTTTTGGAAACAGCTGTTCACTTGGCTTACAGTATGTCCTCTGTATTAGAGCCTAAGGTTTGGTTGAAATTTGTTTTGTTTTTTTTTTTCAACTTGGGTTTTTTGGATGGAACTTTGGTTCTAATTGTGCCAGTTCTTTACCATTGCTTAGCTTTTTGTCTCATACACAGTAACCTTAAAGCCAAATAAGGGAATGCAAAAGGAATGGCAGTGAAAAGAACTAGCTTCTGTCATCCAATAAAGGTTTATTTGTTCAATTACATTAAACACAAATCCTAATAACTCAATAGAAAAACAGTACTACATAGATGAGAACCAAAGAAATTTTATACCCACTTTTCAAGAGTGTGCAAACTTAATTGATCATGAATGTTTATACATCTAATATCTTTGGTGATGAAGAAATAATGAGACTGTGTCTATAACATTAAAACTTCAAAAGAAGTGCAAGTTGTGCATTACATTTCCATTATTGAAATAGATACCTTGTAAAAGTCATCATTATGGTACATTTAAAGCTTACAGATTATAAAGTACAAGAAACAGAAAACAAGTTCAGTGATTAAAGTTATTATTGTACATGATTTTCATAAACTTGTAAATAAATTAAGATAATACACTTGTACTAACAATAATAATACACTTGTAATACACTTGTATACAATATGCATGTATAATACACTTGTATACAATATGCATGTATTTCCATTTCTTTTTATTCTATCTATCATTTTTAAGTATCTTGTGTTTGTTTACATATACACATATTATGTAAAACAATCAACATATATGGTCAAAATTTAGATACATTATAATTAACATCAAAATAAGCTCTTTACACGCAAATATTTTTTTTCAGCTTGAAACCATATTTTAATATCCAGATTCTCTAAAATCATAACAAAACATGTCTACTCACTGCTCAGCACTGTACAATAGCATCTTATAGCAAAATTTGCAACACAACTATTTATAAGCTTATCTCTATGGTCAACCACTCAACAAACTATATAACATTAGTCCTGCTTCTTACAAGCTATGAATGTACCATTATAATAAAACTTTAACAATGCATCTAGATCTTTGTTTTCCTTGCAATTAAATCAGTTATGTACTGTATATTTGCAAAATTCACTTTTCTCCAACATTATAGTCACAGTCTCTTTATTTCTAAAACTTCTATGAGTGTACATGTGGGGTTTTCAGTTTCTTTATAAACATTATATACAAGTGTCCTTACAAATGAACAACAACAAACAAATTCAGAGAATTTATGTCCCCCGCCTTGATAGTTTAGTTACACAAACATAATCTTAGAATAACATATATCCAATTCACATGCACTTTCTGAGTGTAAATGCCTGAAAAACGACTTAAGTTCAAATTTCGAAAAAGTGAGAAAAAAATAAAAGTGAGGATTATATCCAAACTACATGGGTATCTTTAAAGCATGGTCAAGACATCTGTAAAGTTTCAAAAGGTACCCACCATCCATTCACTTTCATTGTCAAAATGTCCAAAAAAAAAATGAAAAAGTTCAAATTGCGAAAAAAAGTATCAAAAATTAATCTGAGGATTATATCCAAATCACATGCACACCTTCAAAGCATGGTAAAGACATCTGTAAAGTTTCAAAAGAATCGAAAAAAAAACAACTGTAGGAGGAGTTGCTTGCACAAGGTACCCACCATCCAATATTTTTCATTGTCAAAATGTCCAAAAAAATGACTAAGTTCAAATTGCAAAAAAAGTATCAAAAATTAATCTGAGGATTATATCCAAATCACATGCACATCTTCAAAGCATGATTAAAACATCTATCAAGTAACAAAAGAATCAGAATAAAACTGTAGGAGAAGTTGCTTGCACAAGGTACTTACCATCCATTCACTTTCCATTCACTTTCATTGTCAAAATGTTCGAAAAATGACTAAGTTAAAATTGCAAAAAAAGTGTCAAAAATTAATCTGAGGATTATATCCAAATCACATGCACATCTTCAAAGCATGGTCAAGACATATGTAAAGTTTCAAAATAATCGGAATAAAACTGTAGGAGGAGTTGCTTGCACAAGGTACCCACTGTCCATTCACTTTCATTGTCAAAATGTCCACAAAATGACTAAGTTCAAATTGCGAAAAAGTATCAAAAATTAATCTGCGGATTATATCCAAAACACATGCACATCTTCAAAGCATGGTCAAGACATCTGTAAAGTTTCAAAGGTATCGGAATAAAACTGTATGAGAAGTTGCTTGCACAAGGTACCCACTGTCCATTCACTTTCATTGTCAAAATGTCCGAAAAATGACTAAGTTAAAATTGCAAAAAAAGTGTCAAAAATTAATCAGAGGATTATATCCAAATCACATGCACATCTTCAAAGCATGATTAAAACATCTATCAAGTTACAAAAGAATCAGAATAAAACTGTAAGAGGAGTTGCTTGCACAAGGTACCCACCATCCATTCACTTTCATTGTCAAAATGTCCGAAAAATGACTAAGTTCAAATTGCAAAAAAGTGTCAAAAATTAATCTGAGAATTAATTAATTAATTAATAAAACTGTAGGAGGAGTTGCTTGCACAAGGTACATACTCCTATACGGGGACGGAAGGACGGACGGACAGAATGACGGAAAGCCAAAAACTATGTCCCTCTGCTCTTCTTCGAAAAGGCGGGGGACAAAAAATCCAAAGTATTGCATTTCACCATATTTTCACAAATATATCATGTGGTATTATATGTTTCAGTCATAATAAATAACATTTTATTCCTGTAACAACTTGCATATTAATGGAAGAAGAACTATTTTTTTCTTTGTGTTTGTTTAGGTTAAGGTTTAATGTCCCAGTAATTTTTTTTCAGTAAGTCAAGGTAGAGCTACTTTCTGAGTTCTCACCTAATACTCCTCAATGATAACACTCCTGACCTCTTGCTCTGGAGTCAGGATCCATTGGTGTATCACAGAGCCTCCACACTCCTTGAATATCTAGTGGATCAATAGCAATGAGGATACAAGACATCAATAACTATTTTACCCAGAAATAGATTCAAGTACCAGTTAAATAAATAATGACTTAAATGATCATGATTGAATGTTACAAATAAAACAAAAACAACACAAAAAAAAAAAAAAAAAAAAAAAAAAAAAAAAGTGGCAACCCCAAAGATTTACTAAACCACCTGATTAAATTTCTTAAGTGGGGTTACACTTTTTGCATTCAAATGACATGGATTCTCAATTCTTCTGTCATGATGTTAACTTAGAGATTTTAATATATATATATTAATCTGAATCAAGCAAAACTTGTAGAAGCAAATTTTGGTAAGCAAAAATATTAAGCTCATTACAAATTCAGCTTTGCAGCAATGTTTGGTTGCGAAGGTGTCAACTATATACAAATAACATTATTATTTTTCTCAGGAATGGGTCATGTCTTCACACTGATTTCTTTTATACTTTATTCATCATCTGCATCACATCATTTGAATATCTATTTGTCTAAGGCACAATAAACAAGTTTATGATCAGACCAATAAGCCTCAATAACATCACAAAACCCTTCAGAATTTGAAAAAATCAAGTCTAGCATTGATCCAGAGTCAGTTGTACATTGTTTGATTTGCTGCATACACCCAAATAATGTTTCCACAAAATCCACAAACCTTGTATTGGCACCATCTACCTGTATGTTGAAGTCACCTAATATGACTAAGTTAACATTCAGATCAACAACTGGCCTAAGATGACAGTGAATATCCTTTCTAAAATCAGCCTGTGAACTTTTGGGGTATTTGTACAATACAACAACTTGAACACAACTTCTTTGAGCGTTGAATATGTCAGCCAATATGAATTCAAATGACTTACATTGTAATTTCACAACTTTCTGAATATGTAAGTATTCTTTAACATATAATGCAAGTCCATGATATGGCCTGTTGTTTGCCTCTTTTACTGTATCATCAAGTCTTATAAGTCTGAACCGTCTGAGAGCAAAATGTACATTTTCATCTCTACTACATAATCTTGTTTCAGAAAATCCAATTACATCTGCTGCCAACACATTTGGTTCAAATTCAACATCCTTGAAATGTTTATGCAAGGATCTAGCATTGTTAAATGCGATTTTGGTTTTGTCTGATCCGATTTTATACAGAGGAACATAACACAGTTCTAAGACAGCTTCTCTGCGTAGCCTTTCCATCTCTATATTCACATCATTATCTACAGCCAGAGCAGCTTCATTCATTTTCAATATATATAAATCCTCAAGCTTTTTCACTCGACTAAATGCAACATAGTGCATATGTGGCATTTTATACTTTCTGTCTTTCTGGGATAAATCAACAACTACCCTGTCTACTGTAGCTCCTTCAGCTTTGTAGACTGTTTTACCTGAAGCTGGTTGTCAGTGGGAATTGGCTTCTTTGAAACGTTTTGTAGTTCACTATAAATGTTCGTTGTGTTTCAAATACAGGTGTCCAGTCTGAATGAATGCTTGAGTTGTAGAATTTCCTATTTTTTTCACGTGTTGCCTTACCAACCCGAGGGTCATCAAACAATACCCAAATAATGCTAGGTCGATTTGTTCCTTCCATCCACCTGAAGTCAACATGTTTCACCACACCCGTAGCACCATTGGTTAAACCGTCTTCTACATCTACATTAGCTGTATGAACAACAATCATTCCAACAACTACTGTCAATGACTTCTTTAACTGTCCTGTTTTCCCATAGTCTTTTGGAAGCCCATCAATCAGGGATTGGTGCCTTTTAGCAGGAATGTTTGCTGAGACAACAATGTCATGGCACTGTATCACAAACTTTTCTCCTGGCAACTGACTCAGAATAGTGTCATTGTGTTGGTCTACATAACAATTCTCTGCAAACAAATGAAGGGCATCCTTTGGATAGTCACCAGTTTCATGGTCAACAACGCGTGTCTGCAGCTTTTGTTTGTCTTCATCTGTCATTTCATTCAACCGAAGTCGGTTTAATAGCTGTGCAAATGCAAGATCATCTTTCTGTCTCATGATATCAACCAATTCATACATCGTAAAGAGCCTTTTCCATAAGTTCTGCCCTAATGATGATGCTCCCTTTGTCAAATCTAGACTTATCAAGTAATCCCCTACTGGCTTAAGCTGGTACAGGTCACCCACAGCAATAACACTTAATCCACCAAAAACTTCTTTTGTTCCCATGAGCTGCTGTAAGCGAATGTTGATAAAATTTAATGTCATGTTCCCTACCATTGATATTTCATCAATAATGACAAGTTTCAGATGTCTATACTTAATTCTGAATGTGTTTAATTCATCAGCTGAAAGATGATTGGTCCCCTTTTGATACATTTTCCTGTGGAATGCAGAGCAAATGGTTTGGCCACTAATATTAAAAGCAGCAAAGCCCATGTAAGCACATAGTAAAATTCTTTTATCATCTGGATTTTCTCCATCTTTCAAATTCCACATTCTATAAAGACTTTGATAAAGTGCTCGAATGACAACTGATTTACCAACACCTGCTCCTCCTGTTAGGAAAGCAATTCAAAGCATAGACTGGTTCATCTTTGGATTTAATCCAGTGCACAATGTGGTTAAAGAATTCTCTTTGTCTCAAATTAAGACTTCTGAGTAGTTGTAAGTATTCATCATCTGGTAATAAAATACCACTTGCTTCTACTGGTGGCACTGAGCAAGTTGACTGTATTTCTATTCCAATGTCGTAATGCCTTTGCTCTACAACTCTGCTTGGATTGAAACAAACAAATTTTTCTGATTCTGCTGGCCCTTCTTCTTCAATCTCTCTGTTTTCTTGCTCTGCATTTGGTGCAATTTGATCATAGTCTCTTTCCTCATTTTCCATCATTTGTCTTGCAATCTCAAGCTCTTCAACATGATGCTCATACTCGTTTCTTTAGGACACCAAGGATGTCTGCACAGAGTTATAACGAGCTTCATATGTGCCAAAAGAACCTATCAAATCTTTCTGTTCATTTCGCCAAGGTACAAAAAGCATTAGCTGCTCTCTGAAGTAATTTTCTGGATCCCTTTTTTTGTTGTATCTGACATACCTTATTATTCTTGGTACTTTTCTTTTCTTATATTTTGTTCCATTTTTTGCTTTGAACAGCAGGCCTGAACTTCGACTATTATCGTCATCAAAGCAGTCATCACTTTCATCACCAGAGCTACTGACAAAACTGTCATCTTCATTTTTGCCATCATCTTTCTCTGGAAACTTATTTCCTTTTGGGTAAATAATGTCAACCTTAGAGACAAAATCAGCTAAACAAAAATTCCCAAGCTGTCTGGGTCTTTTAGAATACCTCTGTATAACATTGTCAGATTCTACATCTGTGGATTCAGCAGGAAGTTCATCAAGAGCAGCTTTTGGCTTTAACAGAAAGATTCTTTCTTCTGGTATAGATGTGTTGATGAAAACAATATCCCTCGTACATTTTGTCAAAGGAATTTGCAGATCAAGATAAACAGCCTCTTGAGCACTGACCTCAACACAGTTAGAAAATACATTCCCAATATGCCTGACTTGTTTCTTTAGGTCAAGATTTCCTCTTCTCGCCTCTTTTGCTGCTGCATCAAGTTGTGCACTCATCCCTCTCTGTGATTTGCTTATATAACCAACTATATATGAAGCACAACCATATGGTTCAAGAACAATCTGAATGTCAAGATTGGCCTTCCAGGCAATAAGTATGTTTTCATTAAATGGATTTATTCTCATTTCCTTCATTTTTCTCTTTAAGAAAACCTTTGGTGCTTTCAAGGAGCTTCTTATGCAACAAATATAATCTTCGAAATTCATTTTAGCAATTTTTTCTAGAAACTCCTCAAATGGCATATCTTCATCTTCTTTACACTCATTCATTGACTTCTGGAGTTCTACATTCTTTTTCTTGTACTTGTCAATGTTTTCTTCAAGAGGATACAGCAACATAGTTTTCGGCAATGGTGGCAATGGAAATCCAAACCTACATATTGGTTTCCCCTTTTTTCTGCAGGTTCTAGAATGTTTGTGACTTTGAAGGTTAACAAGTTTTGCTGTTTTCTCATTATCACTACCGCATGTGAGATATTGATCAACAAATTCAATTATTTCCTCTTCTGACTTTGTTTCTAAAGTTGGAGCATTTTCTACCCAAACAAGCATGTGAATATGAGGGGAGCCACGTTGCTGAAACTCAACTCTATAAAAATAGTCAAGCACCTTTCCAATAGGCTCAGAACTACTTTTAAGAATTGTATTGAGGAACTCTTGAACCCTATGATCAAAGTATCTTGAACATGTAACTGGGTCTTTCTGTACTAGCTTTGTTTTCTCTTGCCAAGTAAGCCTTTCTAATTCTGTTTCAGAATATTCAATACCATCATTCAACTTTGCTAACATTTTCAACAGATCTGTCCATCTAGTATCGGCAGCTGACAATGACATAAACCAAGTAGGCAAGGAAAGTTGCCTTATCATTGCAAAAATGTCTTTCTTGCGCATTTCTAAATAGGCAGGTGAATTTCTCAGTTGGCGAAATATATAATAGCCTTCATCAAGATTTACAAGTTTGTCCAGATAATTTGAATCTCTAGCTTCAGCTGCTGTTATTTTTTGACCTTGCTTTTTACATCTTCTAACAGCTAAGTTGACTTTATCACTGATTTGTTTCATCTGTAGTTTTTTGTGTTTAAAGAATATATTTGGAACTGACTGAGCAGCTCTCCTGTCAACACTTCTCAATTCCCATTTAACAATGTCACTATAATGAACTGGAACAATTCGTTCTTCCTTACTAGGTGGTGTTTGTCCACAGAATATGGATGGGAAGCACAGATACTCTGCATCTTTATCATTATATAGACTTAAAGGGTGTTGTCCTTCACCTGGTGCAAATGTGAAAACTTTGTCACACTTATTGTCAATATCAGCATCATCCACTAATGTATCTATATTGCCAACATGGTCATTAGCATCTATCTCACTGTAATGATCAGAATCATAGTCAGTTGTTGCATCAGTGTCCTTTTTACTTGTGATTTCTTCTTGCTTTTCATTTTTTAAATTATGTTTGTCATTAGTTTGTTCTCTTGTAACTCCTAAAAATTCTCTGACTGTTTCCTCTGCACTCTCAGTAACTTCCTTAAACCAGCCATCATCAATTACTATGCCAGAGTTCTTGTATAGCTTGCTGTTGTTCATAAGCCAATGTAGAGCAGTCAAAACTCTTAATGGTCTTACATTTTCCTTAAAGTCAACCGTTTTATAGGAAAGTTTCTTTTTCAGCTGGATAGCAACTGTAAAATTTTCATCCATTGGCCTTGGCAGACAGTTTATTGTAGGCTGAATATCAACAGGTACATTAATTACATTTCCTTTCAAGGAGTACTGGCCACCACGTGGTAATTCTCTTATCTGCATGAATGGAATACGCAGTGCTATTAATCTTTCTTCTAACTGATGTAAGTTTAACTCTGGTGGCTTGAATGGCCACTTCATACCATTAGTTACTGATAGCTTTGGAATTTTACTTTCTCTTAAGGCACTTAAGCAAGTATGACATATCCATTCTTCACTATTGACAGATATAAAGTCTGTACAATGCAGTCTTTTACTTTCTGCTGGAATATGGGTATTCTTTAACATAGAAACACTTTTCCTGAACCATGTCTGGTGACAACATGAACAAATATACAAAGGTCCAATAGAAATATCTGAATGGAATTGTTTAATAGCTTCTTCAATAGTTTTTAAATCTTTCTTGTGAGTTTCTGGAAAATTATCTGTGTCATGCTTATATCTTTTTCTAGGAGTAATGATTTCCAAACTGTCATCAAATTTTCTTTTTTCCTGCCTTACTTGCTGCTTCTTGATTCTCTCGCATTCGCGAACATAAGCATTTTCCCTTGCCTTCTTTTTTGATTTATTCTGGTATACTTTCTCTTGTGTTTTAAAAGCCTGATTTGCTCTTGCTATCTGCTTTGATTCTTTCTGATACACAGTTTCTTTGGCCTTAAAACTAGGGTCTTTTCTGGCAGATTGCTTTGATTCTTTCTGATACACAGCTTCTTTGGCCTTAAAACTAGGGTTTTTTCTGGCAGATTGTTTTGATTCTCTTTCTTTTGTTTGAAACACTGGGTCATTTCTTGCAGATTGCTTTGATTCTTTCTGATACACAGCTTCTTTGGCCTTAAAACTAGGTTTTTTTCTGGCAGATTGTTTTGATTCTCTTTCTTTTGTTTGAAACACTGGGTCTTTTCTTGCAGATTGCTTTGATTCTTTCTGATACACAGCTTCTTTGGCCTTAAAACTAGGGTTTTTTCTGGCAGATTGCTTTGATTCTTTCTGATACACAGCTTCTTTGGCCTTAAAACTAGGGTTTTTTCTGGCAGATTGTTTTGATTCTCTTTCTTTTGTTTGAAACACTGGGTCTTTTCTTGCAGATTGCTTTGATTCTTTCTGATACACAGCTTCTTTGGCCTTAAAACTAGGGTTTTTTCTGGCAGATTGTTTTGATTCTCTTTCTTTTGTTTGAAACACTGGGTCTTTTCTAGCAGATTGCTTTGATTCTTTCTGATACAAAGTTTCTTTGGCCTTAAAACCAGGGTCTTTTCTCGATGATTTTTTTGATTCTCTTTCTTTTCTTCGAAATGCTTCATTTTGTCTACATTTTCTTTTGTAATTTTTATAATAATCAGTGTGATGCTTAAATTTGCTGGTCCTTAATTCTTTCATTGATTCTTCAATTAATGTGTTTGACGTATTATTGGACAGGGTTTGTACTTTACTTTGTGCTTTGTTAGCTTGTCTCAGTCTTTGATCCCTGAAGTAGGCTTCCATATTACTATCCATTTGATCTTTATAGCTCTGTGTTTCTTCAGTCTTCTTAATCTTGATAGGCAAGAAGTCAAACTGTAAGTCAGTATTTAGATTTAAACTATCATAGAATGCATACATGTATGTAACTAGATCATCTATACTTGAAAATGCTATTAAACAGGATGACCCGTCACTTGATGAAAGTCCATTTTCACCATGGGAATGAGAATCAAAAAACACATACATGTCATTATTTCTAAAAACAGCAGAGCATATGGCCCCAATAGTGATAAGACCTGATGATACATACTTGAAGGCTAACTGCAAGGTATCATGAAGTGTTGGCAAGCCAAAATTTTGAGTATCAATGAGAGGGCCACATAATATAGGCATTTTTTCTAATCTGAATTTTCCCATATTTACTTCAAAATTATCTGGGACTTCTTCCAAGCTAAACAGGTGATGGACAAATTTTCCATCTGACTTTAATCTGTTGATTACAGTTTGATAGACAACATCTCCTTCACAAAGCACTTCATCTAATATCAAGCTATCTAACACATTATGACAAAGTGAGTATGACAACATACATAATGCATTGCATGTGCACTGATATCCTCTTGATTGCTGAGAAAATCTGACATCATTTTGATGAAAACTTCCAAAGACCAAATCACTTGCATTCCACAACTGTTCAGATGATTTTAATGCTTGATAACAAACCATGTCATCGTCTAAACATGTTTCTGATGAATCACTGTTAAAATGATCCTGAGCAGTAATTTCATTATTATTCTGTGTATGCTGTTGCAGCATTGTATTTTGAGGAGAAGAAGCTTCATCTTTTCTTTCAGATGTTTTTTCAATGACTCTTGATTGAGATTTGGCATCCACATCAGGAAAAGATTCCAGAATCACTGTATCAAAATCTGTCTGCATGCTTGTGCTAATATTTTCTTTGATATCAGCAATTATCTGTTTGAAAGGACTTATATTTGTATTAACCAATGTATCAGGCAAAAGTTTAGTTCCAGTATTGTTTGAGCTAGTCATAGAATTTGTTTCAGAAACAGAATTGGCAAAATGATTGGCAATGGTATCTGTAATATGTTTGGCAGCAGTCTCAGTACAAGGCATTTGGGCAACAGTTTCAGTACAATGCTTTTTGGCAACACTATCAGTACAAGGCTTTTTGGCAACACTATCAGTACAAGGCATATTGGCAACAGAATCAGCCTTTTTCGGGAAGTTTAACCCATTCTCAGCCTTTTTCGGGAAGTTTAACCCATTCTCAGCCTTTTTCGGGAAGTTTAACCCATTCTCAGCCTTTTTAGGGAAGTTTAACCCATTTTTAGCCTTTTTAGGAAGTTTAACCCATTCTCAGCCTTTTTGGGGAAGTTTAACCCTTTTCTTTCATTTCCAGTCAACAAATCATCTTTCTCTTTCCTATCTGTCTGTCTCGTTTCATTCTTGTCCTCAAAACTTTGATGTGCCTTGCCTTTCTTCCAATACTTTCTACGAGGCATTGTCTATCAGTCATCAAGCATTCAATGTTCAGTATTCACTTAAAGTACTTGCCACACAAAACACTGTAGGCAATTATAAACACAGTGTCACACGGCACTATAAACACACTAATTCACTATTAGAACACTTTAAACACAGAAAGTAATATTAAAATTATTCACTGTCACATAGCACTTCAATTTTTTTAGCATGTATAAATCCACAAAAACAATGTCCAAGGTGTATATGTATCGATTCGCTCAGAATTCAACCTAGAATAAAAAATGTAGAGTCAATTTTCATTAGACAAGAACAATCATCAATGAAAATTCAAAATAGCAATGATCAATCGATGTCAATGAAATCAATGACAAGCGTAATAGGAAAGTAATTATAAAAATCCGGTTTGATCAAAAAGGCGGTAAAGCTCCCAAAGGAAGAGGCCCTCCATAAAGTCTGGTGATTCTCTAATTGAATAATAATATTCAGAATTTTGTTTTATTCCATCATTGCATGCAAAATAAGTGAACAAAAAAAAATAATAAATAAAAACCTATACATGCTGTTTTCACCAGATAAGACTTACCCGGTACAGGTTGACGCCTACGTTAAAAATACTTTTTTAAAAAGAATTTATCACATCATGCTAAAATGTTTGTGTTATGTACAACCTCTTACACCCAACTTTTATACGGTCAAACTAGGGTGTACAGGGTACGCATATGTTTCTTTTTTTCTTTTTTTTTTTTTCTTTTTGCTCTAAAACATTCTGGTTAAAAGTAAGAACCAGCTCGTTGGCTCCTGATTTTGTGAGTGAGCTTGGGATACCAGCATCAGTGATCCTGCAAGAAAAGAAAAAAAAACAGGTTAAGAATGTTTTAACCTTAGGAAAAATTTGAACAAGATTCATGAAAATAGGACAATATCAGTTCTGAATATTTTTAAAATGATTTAGTGAACAAACTTTTTGTTTTGTCTACCTATAGATGCTTTGCATAAAATTTGGCTTTCATCATTAAATCGGTTTCAGTGAAGATCATCTTTGAAGGTAAAACACAATGACCTTAATCACCTAAATTAAGTGCATTAGTTGTCTGATTCTACAACTTTTCAGGTCTCAGGCTGCAAACCATTGGTCCTGTTAACGCTCACTTGAGATCTAGTTGTTAAGCATAATTTTCATAATAGACTTCAAAAAATTCATTGTTTTATTTTTACCCATGTTAAAGCATAAATATCCATAACTGACCGTTCCATAAAATTGGACAAGGTCATCCTAGGGTCATAATTTGTTCAACTTTTGATAGGCTGTAGTTCCAAATGCTACGAACCAAGTTTCGTGAAAAGAGAATGAATGAATGCCATGAATGCCATGTTGATCATGTGACCTGGATTTCACCTTGACCTTAATTAATCACATACCTTTATTCACTACACTAGTTCTCTGCATCTGCCACTTTTCAGGTTTCAGGCTGCAATAGATTTCAAAAACTCTGATTTTCACACATTTTCCCATGCAAAAGCTTAAGTTTCCAAAGTTGACCTTGCCATAAAATAGGACAAGGTCATCCTAGGGTGATCATTTGTTCAAACTAAAATGGACTGGAGCTCCAAATGATACATACCAAGTTTCTTAAAAATCAGCCCGCTGGTTCTTGAGAATAACATTTTTGAGCATTTTGCACACGTTTAAACATGGCAGCCATGTTGAGCATGTGACCTGGATTTCGCGATTAAACTTTCCTTCCCCCTGTCCATGGACGCTCCACATACAATTTCACTTTCATAGACCAAATGGTTTCAGAGATCTTTGGAATAGTGGATGAAGACAGACTATGGTCAAGGTAAAAAAATGACCGTGACCTAAATGACTTATATACCTTCACTGACTATTAGTTGTCTGTATGTAGCAACTTTCATGTCTCGGGCTGCTACAGTTTCCATAATATCCATTGTTTATGCCTTTTCCCATGTTAAAGCCTATGTTTACAAAATTGACCTTGCCATAAAATAGGTCAAGGTCATTCCAGGGTCATCATTTTATCAAAATATGATGGGCTAGAGTCTCTGATGCTACATACCAAGTTTCGTGGAAATCGGACTACCGGTTCTGGAGAAGAAGATTTTTTAGTGTTTTTTACCATCTTGGTCTTGTGACCCGGATTTCGCAATCAAACTTTCATTCCCTCTATCCATGGATGCTCCACATAAAATTTCACTTTGACTGGCCAAGCGGTTTCAGAGAAGAAGATCTTTGAAAAGTGTGTATGGACGACAGACCCTCCAAGGTCAAGAGATGACCTTGACCTAAATTAATCATATCCCTTCATCTACTCCATTAGTTGTTTGCATCTACCTTTTTTCAGGCCTCAGGCTGCAATAATTTTCAAAAAATCCATAATTTTCACTTTTTCCCATGTAAAAGCCTATGTTTCCAAAATTGACCTTGCCATAAAATATGTCAAGGTCATCCTAGGGTCATCATTTTATCAAACTATGATGGTCTGGAGTCCCAAATAATACATACGAAGTTTCATGAAAATCGGCCTTCCGGTTCTGGAGAAGAAGATTTTTGAGTGGTTTTTACCATATATGGGTGTGGCGGCCATCTTGGTCTTGTGACCTGGATTTCATGATCAAACTTTCATTATCTCTACCCATGGATGCTCCACATAAAATTTCAGTTTGATTGGCCATGCAGTTTCAGAGAAGAAGATCTTTGAAGTCTGTATGGACGACAGACTGGTCAAGGTCAAGAAATGACCTTGACCTAAAAATTAATCACATACTTTCATTAGTTGTTTTGCATCACTTTTCAGGCCTCAGGCTGCAATAGTTTTCAAAAAATCCATAATTTTCACTTTTTTCCATGTAAAAGCCTATGTTTACAAATTGACCTTGCCGTAAAATAGGTCAAGGTCATGCTAGGGTCATCATTTGATCAAACTATGATGGGCTGTAGTCCAATATGCTACATACCAAGTTTCGTGAAAATCGACCTTCCGGTTCAGGAGAAGAAGATTTTTGAGTGGTTTTTACCATATATGGGCATGGCGGCCATCTTGGTCATGTGACCTGGATTTCGCGATCAAATTTTTGTCACCCCTACCCATGGATGCTCCACATAAAATTTCACTTTGATTGGCCAAGCGGTTTCAGAGGAGAAGATCTTTGAAAAGTGTGTATGGACGACAGACTGGCCAAGGTCAAGAGATGACCTTGACCTCAATTAATCACATACCTTCATCTACTTCATTAGTTGTTTTCATCTACCACTTTTCAGGCCTCAGGCTGCAATAGTTTTCAAAAAATTCATAGTTTTCACTTTTTCCCATGTAAAAGCCTATGTTTCCAAATTTGACCTTGCCGTAAAATAGGTCAAGGTCATCCAAGGGTCATCATTTTATCAAACTATGATTGGTTGAAGTCCCCGATGCTACATACCAAGTTTCGTGGAAATCGGCCCACCGGTTCTGGAGAAGAAGACTTTTGAAGTGTTTTTACCATATATGGGCGTGGCAGCCATCTTGGTCATGTGACCCGGATCTCGCGATCAAAATTCAGTTCCCCCTACCCATGGATGCTCCACATAAAATTTCACTTTGATTGGCCAAGCGATTTCAGAGAAGAAGATCTTTGAAATTGTGGACGACGGACGACGGACGGACGACGGACGGACGGACGCCGGATCATGGCCATCCTATAAGCTCACCTTGTGAGCCTTCGGCTCAGGTGAGCTAATAAAACTGTAGGAGGAGTTGCGCACACAAGGTACCCACTATCTATTCACTTTATCAAGAATTAAAAAGGGAAATAACTCTCACAGAATGGGCCCCTAGCCCCTTGAATTTACCTGAAAGAAAAAATATGGGTCCTCTTAATTTTCATATACAAACTACATACCAAATTTCAAGATCCTAGCTCTAACACAAACAGTTCCTGACTGAGTGCTAAGTGTTACTCACGCATCACAGACTGACTGGACAGACCCAAACCAATATGCCCCCAAAGGGGGCATAAAAACCTTGTTTCAAGATGTCTTGTTTCCAGATGTAGTGTATTATAAGAAGAGTGTTATCGTTTCTTGATAAAGGCTAAGAGGCCAAAAATTTGAAGAAAGAGTGACTTAAAAAATAAAATTTCTTTTTAGTTGTTCTTTTCTATTTCTGGCTCTTCAATTGAGTCCTCCATCAAACCACCCATCATTAGTATTCATTTTTATATTGACCGTTCAAATCAGCACATTAGCTAATGGTCAATGACAGTTAGACAACAAGGGGGTTAGACAAACAAACCAACACATGCTTTTTACAAGTAAATATAGGTGCAAAAACACAATGTTTGTCTAAGGAAATAGAGGTAGGCGTGGTTATACCTTGCTGGCAGAGGAGTCAATTGAATAAATGTGTAGGTTTCCCTTCTAAGTTTATTTAGAGTAAAAATCCACAATGAACTTCATTAACTAAATACATAAACCAAGCCCCCGCTGAGCATGTAACCAGTACCTCTCTCTCGGCCATTAATTTTTGCTCCTGTTTCTCTATCTCTTGTTTCTTGTACTGTCTCTCTTCCTCTGCCTGTCTCTGTCTGGTCTCTTCCATCTCCCTCTTCATGGCTTCTTCCTACACATAAAACATTATCTAATTATTGTTTCTGTCCCTCTCGAACACTATTTTGGCTAAATTCTGTCCATAATAATCAATGAACGCATACTCTGAGAGAGTACGCCTGCAGTCTATAAAGCTTATAAATAAAAACTCTCCCGAAAACAACAATACATATAGATTGGTGAAAAATAAAGTTCTCCTTAATGTGTCCATATGGGGTCAAACCTCCCAAAAATCTTCCATAGGCCACAATGCAAATTGTCACACTTTGTGACACTCCCAGCAGTTACCAAACATTGCATGACCAAAAGAACTCCCATCGTCTTATAGCTCAGCCATACATCTACCCAACGAGCCTATTTCAACCAGGGGTTGACCGTTGAGTTTTTCCGGTATTCCGTTTTGCAATAAGCCTAGGGCTGGGTTTTACCCTCTAGACTGGTGCAGATTTGAGGTGTAGTTTACAGACAGAAGCTTCCGACGAGAAATAGTCTCTTTTAAGATCGTGTTTTGTACACCCAAATGTCGTACACTTTACAGTGCATACAAAATAAAAAACAGACACAAAGAAATGTGCTCGTAATACAGTGTCAAACTCACCTAGGCAAAATTTTCAAAATACACTATTTTCGTAGGGTACGGCAGAGTGATAAATTTTGAGCGGTGTCGCACCATATATTTACAAAGACCAACCTGTTTAATTCTGTGAGTTCTCTCCCTGTAGGTGTTCTCCAGCCTCACTAGTTGTTCTCTCAACATCTGCTGGATACCAGCTCTATTGTTCAGGGGAACCAACTCTTGGCTAACTGGAACTTCCGTTGGATCTGTTGGGGGGAAAAAGTAGCTTTAAGATTTCAAAATGACATTGAATAAGTGGCGCTTTGAAGGGTGTAAGAAAAGACAAACTGAAAGATAAAGATGACATTTGGGCAGTACCCTGTGACAATCTGAATAGAATTGTCTAATCATCTCATCAATCAACAAACCTTAATACATTTGGTCAGCACTGCATATGAGAAATAAATAAGAAGTAGGCAATTCTGTGCACAATGTATAAAAACTTTAACTCCAATTGTTAATTTTCTTTCATTTGATAATATCTATACAATCCAGACAGACCAATGACCAATGACGTTACCTATGCCTTGCTCCACAGCTCTCTCAATAGCAACAGGAAGAGATGGGTCACCAGTTTCTAGCGGAGGCCCTTTCTCCAACGTTGTTGGGTCAACCTCAGCTGCAAAAGAAACAACAACATTTTGAAAGCACACTTTTGCATAGATTTCATCGCAAATGTTGGAAGAGTTCTAGAGGGTGCTCATTGTACTCAAAATTAATGAAGTGTTTGTTACTTTACAAGTTATGGTTTAATGGCATTATAATTCCAATTTTGTTAACATTACTTAATCATATGTTGATTTTACACAATGCATTTGCTAAAGGCAAAATAAATAATACCATATAACCACTATTTACAGACACTGCCCTTAAAAAGCAGTGTAGGGCTTATGTAACTGTTAGCTATTCACTTGCATACATGTATCTGGACAAAGAACAACATGGTTTATGAGAACATTTCAATTGACTCCTCCGCCAGCAAGGTATAGCCACGCCCACCCCTATTTTCTTAGACAAACATTGTGTTTTTGCACCTATATTTACCTGTAAAAAGCATGTGTTGGTTTGTTTGTCTAACCCACGTGTTGTCTAACCGTCATTGACCGTTAGCTAATGTGCAGATTTGAATGGTCAATATAAAAATGAATATTAATGATGGGTGGTTTGACGGAGGACTCAATTCATTAAGTGTGTGTATGAAAATTTGGGATAGTTGCATGGTTTGTTTTAACTGGTTTTAATTTTAAATGAAATTTGCCATTACCTTGACCTTTGCTGTGACCAGTAGGGTGAAGGTCACCAGCATCCTCGGTAAGTAGGTCAGCTAGGTCATCATGTAGGATATCCTCATCTTGTTCCAGTTCCAACAGAATCTGTGAACAGACAGCCAGTGCATGTATCAATGTCACAATCTTAAACCTGAATCTGAAGGCTTGGACCATGTCAAGAGGCTGTGCCAGGAAAGACTGGATCAACCTAGGCTATCCAACCATGGGCTCAGAATTCCTCTTTTATTGACTTGACATTCCTGGTCATTCTGTTCTTTACAAAGCTCATAAAACTGTTAGTCCAATCGCTGTACAGACTGACCAGGAACTTCAGTTCTGTATTCTCACCTGAACTGACAGGGTTACGATTTTACAAGATGTAGTCCAGTAGGTACATAATACATTGTAGACTTGTATATAAAGCAATCATTCTGTTTATTAAACCAGAGGACCATTGGTCCTGAGAACGCTCACCTGAAGCCTGATCTTGGAGTATTTAGTCATAATGAAATGACCTTGACCTTGAATACTCACACACCTTTATTGTCTTCATAAGTTGTCTGCATCTGCAAAGTTTCAGGTCTCAGGCTGCAATAGTTTCCAAACCCAGTGATTTCTGAGAAAACCATAATTTTAATTTTGATATTTATATGACCTTGGGCCAAGGTCAAGACATGACCTTGGCCTTCATTAATTACTTACCTTCATTGACTCCATTAGTTGTCTGCATCTAGCAACTTTCAGGTCTCAGGCTGCAACAGTTTATTTTCGCCTTTTCCCATGTGAAAGCCTATGTTTCCAAAATTGACCTTGTCGTAAAATAGGTCAAGGTCATCATAGGGTCATCATTTCAACAAACTATGATGGGCTGGAGTCCCAAATGCTACATACCAAGTTTCATGAAAATTGGCCTGCCGGTTCTGGAGAAGAAGATTTTTGAAAGGTTTTTACCATATATGGGCGTGGCGGCCATCTTGGTCATGTGACCTGGATTTCGCGATCAAACTTTTGTCTCCCCTACAAATGGATGCTCCACATAAAATTTCACTTTGATTTGCCAAGCAGTTTCAGAGAAGAAGATCTTCGAAAAGTGTGTATGGACAACAGACTGGCTAAGGTCAAAAGATGACCTTGACCTATATTAATCACATACCTTCATCTACTCCATTAGTTGTTTGCATCTACCACTTTTCAGGCCTCAGGCTGCAATAGTTTTCAAAAAATCCATAGTTTTCACTTTTTCCTATGTAAAAGCCTATGTTTCCAAATTTGACCTTGCCGTAAAATAGGTCAAGGTCACCCAAAGGTCATCATTTTATCAAACTATGATGGGCTGAGGTCCTCAATGCTACATACCAAGTTTCGTGGACATCGGCCAGCCAGTTCTGGAGAAGAAGATTTTTGAATGGTTTTTACCATATATGGGCATGGCGGCCATCTTGGTCATGTGACCTGGATTTCGCGATCAAACTTTCGTCTCCCCTACCCGTGGATGCTCCACATAAAATTTCACTTTGATTGGCCAAGCAGTTTCAGAGAAGAAGATCTTTGAAAAGTGTGTATGGACAACAGACTGGCCAAGGTCAAGAGATGACCTTGACCTATATTAATCACATACCTTCATCTACTCCATTAGTTGTTTGCATCTACCACTTTTCAGGCCTCAGGCTGCAACACTTTTAAAAAAATTCCATAATTTTCACTTTTTCCTATGTAAAAGCCTATGTTTCCAAATTTGACCTTGCCGTAAAATAGGTCAAGGTCATCCAAGGGTCATCATTTTATCAAACTATGATGGGCTGACGTCCTTGATGCTACATACCAAGTTTCGTGGAAATCGGCCCACCGGTTCTTGAGAAGAAGATTTTTGAGTGGTTTTTACCATAT
Organism: Rugalucina vietnamica; assembly: GCA_964017185.1. Taxonomy (NCBI): domain Eukaryota; kingdom Metazoa; phylum Mollusca; class Bivalvia; order Lucinida; family Lucinidae; genus Rugalucina; species Rugalucina vietnamica. The sequence continues at coordinate 40,006,691 of OZ024878.1, read as the reverse complement.
ATGGGCGTGGCGGCCATCTTGGTCATGTGACCTGGATTTCGTGATCAAACTTTGGTCTCCCCTACCCATGGATGCTCCACATAAAATTTCACTTTGATTGGCCAAGCAGTTTCAGAGAAGAAGATCTTTGAAAAGTGTGTATGGACAACAGACTGGCCAAGGTCAAGAGATGACCTTGACCTATATTGATCACATACCTTCATCTACTCCATTAGTTGTTCGCATCTACCACTTTTTAGGTCTCAGGCTGCAATAGTTTTCAAAAAATCAATAGTTTTCACTTTTTCCCATGTAAAAGCCTATGTTTCCAAATTTGACCTTGCCGTAAAATAGGTCAAGGTCATCCAAGGGTCATCATTTTATCAAACTATGATGGGCTGAAGTCCCCGATGCTACATACCAAGTTTCGTGGAAATCGGCCCACCGGTTCTGGAGAAGAAGATTTTTGAAGGGTTTTTACCATATATGGGCGTGGCGGCCATCTTGGTCATGTGACCTGGATTTCGTGATCAAACTTGAAATGCCACTACCCAAGGAGGCTCCAAATAAAATTTCAACTAGATCAGCCAAGCGGTTTCAGAGAAGAAGATCTTTGAAATTGTGGACGACGGACGGACGACGGACGGACGGACGCCGGATCATGGCCATCCTATAAGCTCACCTTGTGAGCCTTCGGCTCAGGTGAGCTAAAAATCTTGAACTACAGAAATTGTATCATAAAAACACATAGAATAATTTTACAAGTTAGTTTCCAAGTTATATTGATGTGACTAATATTTACGCAAACTATTTTAATAATAATAAAAGTACCCGCAGGAAAAAAGTACCTCCATGAATTGTATGGCTAGGCAGTCTTTAAAATAACATCAAAAAGCAAAGCACACACCCTTAAGTTTGTCTTAAACTGCTTTAAAACTCTGCAGTATCTTAATGCTAAATTTCCTAATTGATGATTCAGTGGACCAGTAGAAGGTGTACTTCTACCACATAGTAGGTATACTCTGTATACTCTGTAAAATGGTCGTATAAATTTCTAGAGGTATGAGGATTTATTTCCTGTCATTGACTTAAAGTACCTGTTGTTTATACTGGTCAACATCACATCCTCTCTCTTTGGCAAGCTGGGAAAGTAGGTTAAAGTCTTCGTATGGGATAACAGCATCACTTGTGCCTAAATATACAATGTTTTTTTTTTAATCAATATTTGGGAAGCTCAGTTACACGACACAGATATCATAAATCAACGACTAACTCTAAAAATAAATGAACTCCGAAATGCGTAATCCATAATTGTTCTCACAGCCCTGTTCACTTAAATTTTTCTAAAGAGTGTGAAAATTCCAGTTAAAATTTCTATCCAAATGAAATGCTTTTCAAAGATTGAGTCAGAAAACAGCCCGTTTCCTTACTTCCTATCCAACATCCATGCAAAATAGTTACTACATAAATCTACCTTTTTTAAGACCTTGATGTAACCCTATTGGGCTATGTGTTCTAAATGCCATGATTAAGGAATTCAAATAATGATCTTTTTTAACTCGCATAGCATCTAACAACAAGGCAATGTCAAGGCTGTTACAAGTCGAGCCGCCACATCAGGAAATCAACAATCTGCATATGTGAAAACAAAGGCGCAGACCAGCTTCGCTGTTACCGTGAAGCTGATCAGCACCTTTGTTTTCGCAATACACATAGTATAATCCCTTTTCTTCTTTAATCCAAAATCTCAAGCCTCTAGCCTGCTTCTGTGACTGTACAGGCTGGCTTGTGTCAGACCTGGTCAGAAACCCAAATTGTTGGTATTTTCATGTGAAGGCTCTGACAGTTACCGTTGGGTTTGTGCCTGTCAGTGTGGGCTATAAGTTCATCACATTCCTCCAACTCCCTCTCAAAGTTACTGGTCTGTTCTTGTAGATGTTTGATGTAATTGTCTAACTCCTCAGGAATACCCTGAATACAGAAAACACAAAAAGAAACTTGTACCATTGTTCAAAAAAAAACTCACGGTTACCATACATTTTCTTTAGGCTTAAACAGAAAATAGCTGTGCTTCTGCTAACCCGACTAACTCAGTTTTTGCACAAACCCTAAAGTTTTTAATGTCATTTAGAAAATCATAATATCAAGATTTCCATGCTGCTTGTCATTCTGTGAAATGTTTTTATGTCAAAACTTCATATCTGAAAAATTTGGGTTGATTATTTTTTTGTGTATCGAATTTGAATCATGAGCAAAACTGATTTTAATGCAAAGTAATCAGCTGCAAACCAGTTTAACATCTCTACAGACTGGTCAGTAAAATTCAAAAATTAAATTTTATTTGATAATCATATTTTTTATTTGGAAAACAAAGCACATGTCTGCCACTGCATCTTTTGAAGGTGTTGCAAATTCATATAATCTCTATTGAAATTTAAGAAATAATTTTACTTTACGGTGAATTATCGTGATTAACGCAGGATGTTGGAGGGCTGATTGTATTAATTAACGATGGCGCAGCCGCAGTGAATTAAATATCGCATCACCAACAACATCACGTGTTAATCAAAGATAATTCACCGTAAAGTAAAATTATTTCGATTCTAACACCAATAATAAATAAATGCGTACATTTCAAAATGTTTTCCAAAGGACTTATTCTCGGCGGACATGAATGTTTATGTGCAACGTCACAAAAACGCCACCATACGCGCGTAATTTTGTTGTAATACAGTAAATTATTGTTTATTTGCAAACAGTGACGTTTCCATTAGGTTCAACGGGAAAGACAATAACGTTGTGTTAGAATTTATGGTAATTCCAATAGATTAACTATAAAGCACCTAAATATTTAATGAAAACTGACCTGCACATCTTCCTGATCATCAGGCATGTCTTCTCCACCATCCAGTCCGTCATCAATGTCAATATTGTCTGCATCATCATCCAGGTTGATATTGTCAAGTTCTAGGTTAATCTCTGCCTGTATCACAGCATCCTCATCCATGGCACCTACCATCCCCGCAGGAGGCATACTCATGGTAGGCTAGCTCCCCTGCACACTATATCAGCTCATGTCAACCTGTGGAAATAAACATACTCATGGTAGGCTAGCTCCTGTGGTAGTATTCAGTACTCCACCTGGAAATTTATATGGGAGGTATAATTTAATATACATTTTCATTGCATTTGCCTGTATATGAAGACACTCAGTATCTGTACTTTGGTTGTACCGATAATGCCGCTTATCGACATGACCGCGACCATCCTACGGATAAGTGGCGTTATCCACATGGCAGGTAAATTCATTTCAAATGCTATAAAATATCATACTATATATTATTTTCCATGAAGATATCGAGCTATTAGCAATAATTAGCCAAAAGCCTGGCTTCAGGGTTTTCCCTGATGCAGGATATTGAGTCCCAGACTCCCAAAACCCTGTCAGGGACTCTCTAAATGAAATGCAAAGGGTCCCTAGGGACCCCCAAAATGTTTGAATGCAATTTTTAACAATTTGTCTATTTAATAGAGCTTCTGCAGAGGTTTAATTTTGAATCTAGTTGTTGGATATCTTAATGTTCATTCTTTATTTCTACCTAATACTGGATGGAAAATATTCAATAATTTTCTACCAGGACCCTCAAAATTCAAATTTGGGTGTCCCAAGGACTCCTAGAATACAAAGCTGAGGGAAAACCCTGCTGGCTTGGCAGGGGCTTTCATACCCCACCCGATAAGCGGTGTTAACGGCACGACCATCGTGCGGATAGCCAGTGTCGTTTATTTAGCCAGGCTATATCGGCCATCTCGCTATCGCTGCCCCCTCTCCCTTTAATCCCATATAGTCTCGGATCTGAATCTGAATAGTTTACTGGTGACACGACAAATGACATTATTTCACCAGGGGGTTCAGATGGGGAGAAATTAGTCCCTTGAATGCACGAGTGTAGTGAACTTGGACACACAGTCATCAGACATTTCAGCAGAGGAGATAAGTGAATCAGGGAGGTCATTCCAGTCCCTGATAGTCTGTGGAAAGAAACTACTTTTGTACGCTTCTTTGCTAGCTGAAGGTATCTGAAAAGCCAAAGAGTGTTGATTTCTACAACGCCTATTCTTTGGGATAAGGTCATCTGTGGGTATTCTGGCTTTACCTTTGTATAGCAATATAAGTCTACTATCCTTCCTACTTTTCTTAAGAGATTCCCATTTCAGTTGACCTAAAATGCCAGTCATGCTCCCAGTTTCAAAAACGTAATTTCCCGTCACAAACCTTGCCGCACGATTTTGTACCTTTTCCAGTTCTTCCTGGAGGCCATGAGTGTGAGGGTCCCAAACTGAGCTTCCATATTCCAAGACCGGCCGCACCAGTCCTCGGAATTTCCATTATAAAATTTTCAAAAAATTAATGACAGTTAATGCCATTTTTGGCATTTATTAAATTTGGTGAAAAATGTGAAAAAAATGTAAGCGCCACGCACGCCTTCAGAGACATTCAGACACCTGGTGAATCTCAAAGGACTGCCTTATGTAATGAGAGATTATTTCTGATACATTGATGAAACCTATTTCACGAAAAAATTGCAAATTTCTTCACACTTACACAAATATATTAAGCAAAAATATTGAAATGTTGTTTACAGTGGAGACGTCCGTTTTACGGTAGGAATGTATGTCGTATTTTTGACGCTGGCTAGCCGCACGACGGTCGTGCCGATAACGCTGCTTATCGGCACGATCGTCGTGCGGATAAGCGGCGTTGTCCGCACGACAGGGAAATCGATATCCAAATGTTTAGAAATGGATACATTATAAGTTATACACTGGTTTCAAAACTGAAACAAAATATTACCCATGCATGATTTTTTTTACTTTTATTATTTAGAGTCGCTTCGATCATTGTGGATTCGCCGTGGGTCGTTTTTCCTGATTGTTTCATTATGTGTGTGCATATTCATAAGTAACAGATAGTGAGTTTAGATGCATATCAGGAAATGTACGAATTCGCTGACGGTGAGGAATTCGTTAACCAGTAAATGGATTCATTAACTTGGGTCACGTAAGCACTGTCCGTCTTCTGATACTGAGTCGATCCATTTCAGATCATCACCACTTATTAATTCTGATCTTAGCCTCAACCAAAACTGTCCCCCAACATGTTAGGAGGATGAAGCAAATGGCTTCTGAGGTCTATAAGATAGTAAATGATATTCTGAATCTGAATCTGAATAGTTTACTGGTGACACGCCAAATGACATTATTTCACCAGGGGGTTCGGATGGGGGAGAAATTAGTCCCTTGAACGCACGAGTGAAGCGAACTTGGACACACAATCATTTGACATTTCAGCAGTAGAAAACAGAGAGTCAGGGAGGTCATTCCAGTCCCTGATAGTCTAGGGAAAGAAACTACATTTATAGGCCTCTATACTAGCAGATGGAAGCTGAGATGCCTTGGAGTGGCTATTTCTACAACGCCTAGTCTTTGGGATAAGGTCATCTGTAGGTATTCTGGCTTTACCCTTCAGACCTTTGTATAGTAATATAAGTCGATTATCCGTCCTCCTTTTCTTGAGAGATTCCCATTTGAGTTGTTCAAGAATGCCAGTCATACTATCTATCTTCTGATACTGAGTCGATCAATTTCTGATCATCACCCCAGGTGTGGGGTGGGTGGCTAAATTTAGAATTTAGTCAAGGGAGAAAAAACATTTGGGGTAGGCCATTAAAACTATTTACAAGATATAGATAGAGGCATGCTAAAACGCATGCCTCTGGGCCTATGATTAAATAGAAGCCTTAAATTCCTCAATGGTCTTAGATGAGACCACTGAAGAAGGGAGACTATTCCAAACCGAAATAGTTCTGGGGAAAAATGAGTTTTTCAGGGCATCACTATTCACCATTTTTGCATTATCCGCTGGTTCCCAGCTTTAGAAAAATCAATATTGGAAAAACAGGTAACCAGAACCCCCCTGACCTCAAAGGTCAGGGGGGTTCTGGTTACCTGTTTTTTCAATATTGATTTTTGTAAGCAGGAAACCAGCCGATAATGCAAAAATGGTGAATAGGCAAATTGTCTTGTATACTGTAATTCATGCGATGCCCGAGTTTGCCTTAGGTTGGGTGCCGGGGTCAGGTATTTGTCTTTATCAAGAGACACTGTACCGGAGTGTATCTTGTAGAAGAAGGTTAAGGAGGACCGCTCTCTGCGGGACTGCAGGGATGGCCACTCAAGCTCGTCAAGCATATCACCGACGCTACTGGAGTTCCTCCATCTCCTGCAGGTCCACCTGGCTGCAGTCTTCTGCACCTTCTCCACCTTCTCAGTCTGAGTTTCATGATAGGATGCCAAATAGGGGCTGCATACTCAAGTTGAGGACGAACCAATGTTTTGTATGCAACTTCTTTTGTATGCCTAGGTGCCAATGCCAAATTGCGCCGAAGAAAGTCCAAAGTCTTAGTTGCCTTGCATGTAATTTCCGAAATATGTTGACCCCAAACAAGGTTGTCTGTGATAGTTAAACCTAGGTATTTAGCGGACTGAACCTGTTCTAATATTTGCTGGTGCAGTGTGTAGCTGAACTGTATGTGATTGCTTGGGTGTAGCCGAGTCACCCTCATTGAATGACATTTGCTAACATTAAATTTCATTTGCCAATCCATTTCCCATTTGGCCAAGCTATTCAGGTCATCTTGCAAAATGTGACAATCCAAAGGAGACTTGATATTCCTGTACAAAACACAATCATCAGCAAATAGCCGAAAAGATGACCTGATATTATCCGGAAGATCATTGATGAAAATAAGAAATAGGACCGGTCCCAAGACCGATCCTTGCGGGATACCAGATAGAACCGGGACTGGATCTGAGGCTCGGCCATCTAATACCACTTTTTGAGAGCGCTCAGAGAGCCACGAGTCGATCCACTTATGTGTGGATCCTCTAATCCCGTAAAAGTCAAGTTTGTATAATAACCTTTTATGTGGGACCTTGTCAAAGGCCTTAGCGAAATCCATGACAATCACGTCTGTTTGCTTATGCCCGCTGTTCACAGCTCGATCCAGATTACTAACTAAGTCATGATAAAACTGAACTAACTGGGTTTCGCAAGACCTTTGACTTCGGAACCCATGTTGACAATCAGCAAGGATGCTTTCAAGGGCCAGGTGCTTGTTTATTTTGCTGACTATTATATGCTCTAGAGTTTTGCAACAGGTGCAAGTAAGCGACACCGGTCGATAGTTAGCTGCATCATATTTCTCACCTTTCTTAAATACCGGGGCTACATTTGCCTGTCGCCAATCATCTGGTACAGCACCCTGAGCAAGCGACTCATTGTAGATACAGGCCAGGATAGGAGCAATTTCAGAACTACATTCTTTCAACACCCTAGCACTCAGGCCATCTGGCCCAGGCGCCTTATGTATATTCAAATTATTCAACAGTTTAGTGACCCCCTTGGGGTCAACTGTAATTTCACCCATGGCGGTGAAGGGACTTGTGCCTTTGGAGGGGATTTCATCATTTGTTTCGCGAGTGAAGGCTGACTGAAACTGCCTATTACAAATGTTGGCCTTATCCAAGGTGTCAGTCTTCAAAATTCCGTTTTCTCTAAGGGTATTGATCCCAGACGCGTCTTTTTAAGGGACTTGACAAATGACCAAAACTTTTTTTGCCTTCTCATTTTTCCGGGGACAGTCGGGATCAGGGCTATCATTTTCTAACGAGAAGATATTGGTAACACGCTTCCAATATGCATCTCTGATGCTACCTTCCTCGAAAGTATAATTCCTAGTTACAAATCTAGCGGCACGATTCTGTACCTTCTCCAATTCTTCCTGGAGGCATTTAGTATGAGGATCCCACACAGAGCTTCCATATTCCAGGACTGGGCGCACCAGTCCTTCATAAGCTGCTTCTTTAACATCTTGGGGGCAAGAAAATAAGTTTCTCCTCAAGAATCCAAGTGTTCTGTTGGCTTTAGTACAGATATTATTGATATGGGTATTCCACTTGAGGTCATTTGTAATTGTTACACCTAGATATTTAATGCTATCAACATTTTCCAATACCGTTCCCTCGAGGGTGTACGAGGCCTCAATTTTATTTATCCGCTTATTTGTCAGCTGCATCATGTTGCTTTTGACAGGTTGAAATCTCATGCCCCATTTTCGGGCCCAGCTCCCTAAAAGGTCAATGTCTTTCTGAAGTTTCAATGTATCTTCTACTGTTCTAATTTCACGGTAACAAACACAGTCATCAGCAAAAAGCCTGATTTGAGAGTCAATGCCAAGGGGTATGCCATTTATGTACAAGGAGAACAACAATGGACCGAGAACGGTGCCCTGAGGGACACCAGACACAACAGGGGCCCAGTCAGATTTAACACCATTAACTACTACACTTTGCTGCCTGAAGCACAAAAAAGCACTTATCCATTCCAATTTCTTTCCACCTATACCATAACTAAACAATTTGCTTTTAAGAAGTTCATGTGGAGGGGTGTCAAAAGCTTTTTCAAAGTCCAAAATAAAAGTGTCAACCTGACCCTTTTTGTCCAATATTTTTGCCCAATCATTTATTACTGTAATCAACAGAGTTTCACAACTATGCCATTTCCTGAATGCATGCTGTTTGTCCGACAAAAGATTATACTGGTCAAGATGACCCATGATATTTGAGCAGACAATATGTTCTAGAAGTTTGCAAGGAATACAAGTCAAAGAAACTGGGCGGTAATTACAAGCAAGGGACCTGTCACCTTTCTTGAAAAGTGGACAAATATTAGCAAGTGACCATTCCTTGGGGATTTCACCCGTATTGATTGACTGCTGGAAGAGATGTGCAAATACAGGTCCTAATTCTTTTGCCAATTCTTTTAGGACTCTAGGATGGAGTTCATCAGGTCCAAAGGCTTTAGATGGGTTCAGACCTTTAAGGAGTTTTGTTACTCCTTCCTTTGTAACAATAATTTCATCCATGAATGGGGCCGACCTATCCAGAAGTGGGACTTGGGTGTGTACCGTTTTGGTGAATACATCTGTGAACTGTCCATTAAATTCATCTGCTTTTTCGAAATCTGATTGAGCAATACCACTTCCATTTTTCTTTTTCAAAGGGGGAATGCCTTGGGTATCTTTCCTCTGACTATTGATATACCTATAAAAATCCCTGGGATTAGCCTTAACGTCCCCTACCAAGTTATTGACATAAAGGTCATGCTGCTTACTTATATCAGCTTTGATTTCCCCTTATATCAGCTTTGATTGCCCCAGATTATATGAAATATTCAATGAACATAAAAAAATCCTCATTTTGAATTCAGGAATGAAAATCAAGCAAGGTTATTAGCGGTGGAAAGTACAAGGTATGTGCTAATGTCAGTTCGCTATGAGGCCGCCCAAATCTGGAACATTACTGGGGGGTCATTACTGTCTCCTTAACGATCTGAGACTGACCCAGTCCATCTGATTAAATTCTCTCTCCATGCTTGGGATGGTAACATTTTCGGATGCCCTTGTTCTGTTTAGACTTTGTTGTGTTTTGTGTTGTTGCAGTTCAGTTACCTCCCTTACACTTCCTTTGTGTTTTTTCCTTTTTTTTCTTCTTTTTTTCGACCCCCACCCCTTCGTTTCTTGCAAAGGCTGTGAATCAAGTGGCGGCTCAATGCAAACTTTCTCAAAGTCGCCATTATATCAACTCAAATGTGAACAAACATGCCCTACCTACACATGCCATAACTGACATTTGTGATGACCTTGATCTTTACAGCCAGGCTGGCTTATCATTATCGCGACCAGTGTCTCTCCGATCGTAACTATCAAGTTTAATATTGCATGTCTTGATATTTTTCAATTACTTATACACATGTACTTTTATGTGCAAAATTTGCATGTCATATTTTATTTTTCTATTTGTTCCCTACTGTGCGTATTGATTTTTTTTATACCATGCTGCGATATTTACTACATATTGTGGTGTTGTTTTACTCTTGTTTGTCGAAATAAAAGCCCTACTGGGCTTATGTTACATATTGTGAATATTCGACAAAAATAAAATATCTGTCTATGTAACTCTTTGTCGTAGCATTTTTTATGTTTTGTTCATTTTATGCAACGTTTAATCATGTTGATCTCTTAATTTTAACTCTGAAGGAAATGAAAGCTAGCCGATTTTATCATAAAAAATATTAATTTGGACACATTCAGTAAATAAATTTTAAAATCAGTAACTAAAAGAAGTAATCAAAACAAATAAGAAATCCAAATATCATCGATCTCCAACTGCAAATAAATCATTTTGATACTTTTGTATTAAAATTAACCCCATTGGGCCACTTTTATTATGGCGGTGATATCTAAAATGTGAACAAGGCACTGTATTCGATTTCTCTGTTCACTAGACTAGTTTACTTTCTGGACTAACAGATAGTTTTTGCCTGATTTACAATAGAATTGTCTTCTGTACATGGATTCAGGGGTCAAAATTATTGATGACGTCATTTTTGTTTTTGTTCCTTAACATGCTTAACAACGGCAGACTATTTTCTAACCCTATTATACATGGTACTTTTGGCTTTTCCGGGGATGCAAGGTTTCGATTCGTGCGAAACCAAAGATGCAACCAGAATCATTGCGATCATTTCAGTATCTGATAGTCTGGGGAAAAGCTATGAAAACACACATTAATTTTGTCCCAGATGTCCCAGCTGATGGTAACTGGGTAATAATTTTGCTACACATTCTTTGGGATAAGGTCCGTTCATTAATAATTCTGGCGTTTTGTCTTCTTATTCTCTTTCAGTAAAGCAATATTATGCTATCTAATGCAATCACAAATTTCTAATTATAGACTTCAATGAAAATGAATCATGCGAACTCACTTTCAGCTTTAACATGATATTTTTATTGACCATGACAATAAAGCTATGTGCTTCGCAACGGTGAGAGTAAAGCGTTGGTTTTATGGTATGTTCTTCATATAGGACATAATAATGCACATCATAACTACTGTACAAGATTTACAGTCTGTTTCAGAAGAAACTGATTTGTGGTTTTATCATATCAAGTGACATAAAACCTTCTTAACAATGTGTCAGTGCAGTAAAGAATCCTAATATGACATTAGGAATGGTTAATCACCATGTACTTTAAAATGATAAAGACATCATTGTCAGGCTTTATGAAAATTTAATTAGGTCAAAAAGGTCTGGGGTCCGTCATTTAACAAAGATATAGAGATTCTAGACAAGTAGTGTGGTATTGTCAATTTGACGTTTTACCAATATACTATCAGTTCCCAGAGCAAGTTGTAGTAGCTACCACGGTGAACAGATTCAAAATCGCCATCGACAAACACTTCAGAGAAATACATTGGGTTTCTATGACATGGTCGCTTAACTCATAAGCTGTCCTCAAAGGTGTGGCCGCAGTTATAACAGGTGGACCAGGGAAGTCAAATCGAGCCAATATTCTAGGGTGCATGTAGCTAATTCTGGACCGAAATGAGGTGCATACTAATTGCCGGGAATGTCCGGGAAGATATGGTCGGGATGTATAGGGTAGTGGTGGTTCGGGCTTTGTTTCTCCTTTAATGTTTAATAGAATTTAATGATTTTGGTATCACAATAAAAGTATTGTTTCAGTCGAAACATATATGTAAAGAACTTTTGTAAAAAGTTATTTTAAAATGTTGTTTTTAGGGTTTGAAATTTCCGGGAAGATATGGGAAGATTCGCCGGGAAACTGGAGTAGTGGTGCTTTGAGCTCTGTATCTCATCTAATAATCATCCGATTTTAAAAATGTTGGTATCAAAATAAAAGTATTGTTCTACTCTACCTGAAAATTGATAAAATTATTTATTGAAACCACTCTTTAATGTTTTATTCGGGTTTGAAATTTCCGGGAAGATCAGTAATTCTCCGCCGGGAAAATTTGTAAGTCAACACTAATCCGTGATTGAAGTAGTGTTGCGTCACTATTAATATCTCAAGTATAAATGATCAGTTTTCCATGATTTTGTACCATATTCAAGGTAATGCATCACTCTAACATATCATATAAAATTAGAATTAAATATACGAACATTTATTATGGTATATTTACGTTTGAAATTTGAAATTTATGAGATCCGCTGTGGTCGCAGCCGGATTTTGATAGGGAAGTTATATCTTATTTTGAAATAACTTCTATCTTTAGATGTTCCAGACTGAAAACTTTCATGAACAATACATTAACATATTTAGATGATCATATCCATACATCTTACATTTACGTTTTTAGAATAACTATGATCTGGCTATAGTTCATCTTTTCTAATATAGAAAGACGTGCAAAGAATTGGCATTTTTGTCTTAAAAAGTTTCAAAACGCGTGTGCATATGTTTCGTATATTTATTAAAATATTAACTAACGAATATTCTGTGTTCTGTGTTTTTGAATTTTGATAACATATCTGTTTGAAATTCCAAGCGTTCTGAAAGCCCAGCATCTAATCAATTCGATGATCACTATAAGTACTATAATACACTAAAATGTTATATGAATACTGAAAGTTGAATAAGCGCAAACATTTACGGGTCGTTAATTCTCAATTGATAGTTAATGATCCGTGATCGGGACTAATGAGTTTGTTTAACTCGAGAAGTGAGGCACAAATTATGCATCTGTTAAATTGTTCAAAAGAAATTTATATCGGCATAAGTTCTAAGTTAGCCACAACCTTAATTATTTTAAACATATTTTTTAATAACAAATACATGTTATTCGCATCCAGAACATTTAATGGGTTCTGATGAGTACTGGCAAACACACAAGAGCATAGCATAAATCGCATTTGCAATCTCTAAATTAAGTATTTGTAAACAAAAAGAAATGTCATCACTGAAGCGCACATGTAATACAATCTGCCCGACGATGGATATCAAAGTGCGCCGAATAACTTGCTGAAATCCGGATCAAAAGAAAAACACCAGTTGAACCCCAGTTGAACCCCAGTGGGCCAAGCAACAGACACTCAACAGACAAGAAGCTCCGGCCTAAGCCAACTAAAATGAATAGCTTTATGTCGGTGCCATCATAGAGTCTGACGCCCGACCCACCGGCGTGCAATTAACGAAGGCAGCTAATAGTTATCAACCATGATTTGATTACATAACACTTAAGTCTATAACGTGTACTGATTTTTCGGAGCTGAAAGAATATCATTTCTTCCAAGAAGTTTCTTAAAGTGAGCCAAATCACCATAAAATTCTGGTTCGGAAAGGCACTCACACCTTTATGTCGATAGCATCAGTTCTTTAACGATAACCGTAAAGCAGTCTTAGCTAGCGGGAATGTCTATTTTTTTTTGTAAATTTTCGATAATTAGTGCTATTTTCTTGCTACAAGGATGGCGGTAGACGAATCCGACGATTTCCCTAAAGATTTATTCAAAGATGTTACTTTTTACATCGTGGGGGATATCTCAGAAGACGTATGAAACCTTAAAGTCATATTGAAATATCTGAATCTGAATCTGAATAGTTTACTGGTGACACGCCAAATGACATTATTTCACCAGGGGGTTCGGATGGGGGAGAAATTAGTCCCTTGAACGCACGAGTGTAGCGAACTTGGACACACAGTCATCAGACATTTCAGCAGAGGAGATAGTGAATCAGGGAGGTCATTCCAGTCCCTGATAGTCTGTGGAAAGAAACTACTTTTGTATGCTTCTTTGCTAGCTGAAGGTATCTGAAAAGCCAAAGAGTGTTGATTTCTACAACGCCTATTCTTTGGGATAAGGTCATCTGTGGGTATTCTGGCTTTACCCTTTAGACCTTTGTATAGCAATATAAGTCTACTATCCTTCCTCCTTTTCTTAAGAGATTCCCATTTCAGTTGACCTAAAATGCCAGTCATGCTCCCAGTTTCAAAAACATAATTTCCCGTCACAAACCTTGCCGCACGATTTTGTACCTTTTCCAGTTCTTCCTGGAGGCCATGAGTGTGAGGGTCCCAAACTGAGCTTCCATATTCCAAGACTGGCCGCACCAGTCCTTTATAAGCTGCTTCTTTCACATCTGGGGGACAAGAATACAAATTTCTCCTTAAGAATCCGAGAGTTCTGTTAGCCTTTGTACAGACATTGGAAATATGAGTATTCCATTTCAAATCATTTGTGATAGTTACACCCAGGTATTTTATGCTTTCAACGTTTTCCAGTAAAGTGCCCTCGAGGGTGTAGTTAGCCTGTATCTTACTAGACCGTTTATTTGTCAGCTGCATCATGTTGCATTTGACGGGTTGAAATCTCATTCCCCATTTCCTAGCCCAACTGCCTAAACGATCAATGTCTCTCTGAAGTTTCAATGTATCCTCTTCATTCTTGATTTCACGATAGCAAACACAATCATCAGCAAAGAGTCTTATTTCAGATTCAATGTCTGCTGAGATGTCATTTATATACAAGGAAAACAGCAAGGGGCCGAGAACGGTGCCCTGAGGGACACCCGACACAACTGGAGCCCAATCCGATTTAATACCATTAACCACTACCCTTTGTTGTCGGAAACAAAGGAAAGCATTTATCCAATTCAGTGTTGTTCCACCTATTCCATAGCTAAACAATTTGCTTTTAAGGAGTTCATGGGGAGGAGTATCAAAAGCCTTTTCAAAATCGAGTATAAAAGTGTCGACCTGGCCTTTTTTGTCTAAGATTTTGGCCCAGTCATTTATCACTGTAGTCAACTGAGTTTCACAGCTATGCCATTTCCTAAATGCATGTTGCCTGTCCGACAAGAGTTCATGTTCATCAAGATGGGCCATAATATTTGAGCATACAATATGTTCAAGAAGCTTACAAGGAATGCATGTCAAAGAAACAGGGCGGTAATTGCGGGCAAGTGACCTGTCGCCCTTCTTAAACAGGGGGCAAATATTAGCAAGAGACCATTCTTTAGGAATTTCACCTGTATCAATTGACTGCTGGAAGAGATGGGCAAATACCGGCCCTAATTCCACAGCCAGTTCCTTTAGGACTCTGGGATGAAGCTCATCAGGCCCTAAGGCTTTAGACGGGTTTAGACCTTTGAGAAGTTTGGTCACCCCTTCCTTTGTGACCACAATATCATGCATGAATGGGGCAGATCTATCCATAAGAGGGACCTGTTTGTATTCACTTTTAGTGAAAACATCCGAGAACTGACCATTAAATTCTTCCGCCTTCTCAAATTCGGATTGTGCAATTCCACTTCCATTTCTCTTTTTCAACGGGGGAATACATTGGGTATCTTTTTTCTGACTGTTTATGTACCTGTAAAAATCTCTAGGATTAGCCTTAACATCTCCTACCAAGTTGTTCACGTAAAGATCATGCTGCTTCCTGATATCAGCTTTGATCTCTTTCCGTAAAGATTCAAATTTAGATCTAAATTTTGCACTACCAGTCTTTTTAGCTTTTGCATGAGTTGCATTTTTTCTGCGAATCTTCCTCCTTATTTCAGGTGTTATCCAAGGGACAGAGGAAACTGAGCGACTAGTTTTTGAGGGGATATGTTTATCTGCCGATTCCTGAATAAACGATGTAATGAGATTGAAATTTTCCTGGACCGACCGAGTATCTGAGTAACCGTTGAAGTATCTTTCCTTTGCAAATTTAAGTGTTTCTGCTCTCATAGATTCATAATCATAAATATGTGGGTGGGGAATGGCTAGGCCAACACATAGAGCTGTCTTAACGCCAATACACTTCACAAACGTTACCCTGCTCGTTTTTTGTGGTAGACAGCCCTAAGGCAAGAATTTTCCTAATCATGACATCAATTCCCAGTTGAAATTATCACTAAAACACAGTAAAGACTATTTATTGACTTTACGGTGTTTTATTATGATTTGATAAATCCCTATAGGATTTTTTCAAGCTATTATAAAAAAAAAATATGGGCCGGAATGGTATGAGCAGAAATGGTTATGGGCCAAAATGGTCATGGGCCAAAATGGTTATGGGCAGAAATGATCCGGAACCTTTTATTATTTGGCTGTTACATTAAAGGCAGTGGCTAGAGATACGGGACACTGGCTATCTGCACGACGGTCGTGCCGATAAGGCCGCTTATCGGCACGACCGTCGTGCGGATAAGCGGCGTTATCCGCACGACAGGGAAATCGATACAATGTTAAAAATGTTTAGAAATGGATACATTTTAAGTTGATAAATTTATTACACTGGCTTCAAAACTGAAACAGAATATTACACATATGCAGGAATTTTTATTATTTAATTAACAAAATTGTTATTTTGCTGAAATTGGCTTACCTGTGAATTTACCTGTAAAAATCAGTCATGCGTATGCATAAATGAGAAAGTAATTATCGTAACCTAAATAATAAATTAATTTGGTAATCCAAAATAATAAACAGCCTTTGATTTTAGCGGCGGAGTATGGGAGTATGGAAACATTTTAGTAACACATTTTTTTTTTTTTTTGCAATGGTTATATTTTTCTCCGCTGTTAGAAATCTATTTTGATTCCGTTTACATCAGCTGGATTCATCAAATCAAACTATAGTTTTCTTATTCATAATTACCAAAAATGCTAATTTCGAATGTATTTCAATAGCTAAACACATAATTAATTTATTTAATGACAAATTAAAAGTTTAATGCATACGTAAGCTTGTTAGAAAATCTTATACTCCCGTCGTGCCGATAGCCAATACCTGTTGCATTGGCTATCCGCACGACGGTCGGGCCGATAATGCCGCTTATCGGCACGACTGTCGTGCGGATAACGCCGCTTATCGGCACGACCGTCGTGCGGATAGCCTCAGCCGAGATACGGTCCCGTATCCCTAGCCAATACAGGCTAAAGATACGGCTCTGTATGATTAGCCTGTCCTGTAGGGATTGGCTGGTCTTATGGCCTTATTATATAGAACCATCTATATATAATTAGCATATCTTTTTCTCCTAAATTTAGCAGCATTTTCAATTTAAGAATTTGCAAATCCGCATACATTTTGCCTGAAATATCAATGATAACTGTGTGTTTCGTTTTGTTAGTATAGAATAATCCACCTTTAAGCCAAGGTAACCTTAGTCACCGTGATTCAATTCTATGACTTTATTCATACATGTGAGATATTAGGGCTGAGTATCGCCCACTAAAACCGCATCGCGATATATCGCGGTACGGGAAATGCATATCGCAATGCGTATTGAATATATCGTACAAACAGGAAAGTCAATTTTCAATTTCTTATCGAAGCCAAAATTTGTTGCACTAGAATGGGAATCAATTTTACAACATTTGTAGTACATCTATGACTGATATTATTGTAAACAACATGCAAAATTTTTATGCGACGTCAGGTTGTTTTAAAGTGCCGAAATAGATGTATGTTCCAAAAATAACCACATGATTGACAGCTCAACAGGGGAGGCAAATACGCACATGTATTGGACTGGTTTCACGCTAATTACCTGTAAAAATTTGATAGCAGGACCGATTGTAAATACACAGTCTGTGGTTGTACTCGTTTGGATTATTTTGGGTGTTAGTATAAAACCCGGACTGTGTTACGATATACTGGAATCCTTGTATGGGCGTACCGGTATACCGTACCGCGAGCACCGTACCGCAGTATACCGATATATCGGTATATCGTTACACCCCTATGAGATATAATGCTTGATCGTAAAACTCCCGATATTTTGGTCCTTAATACGCTCTAACGATATAAAAGCCTAAAACCCGACGAAGAAAAATTCCTATGGTGTTTTTCCGCAAGCCACTATTTTTTTTAGCTCACCTGAGCCGAGGGCTCACAGGTGAGCTTATAGTATACCCATGCTCCGGCGTCCGTCCGTCGTCCACCATTTTCAAAGATCTTCTCCTCTGAAACCACTTGGCCAATCAAAGCCAAACTTCATGTGGAGCATCCTTAGGAAGGGGGAACGAAAGTTTATATAAATGGTCCAGGTCACATGACCAAGATGGCTGTCATGGCTATAAATAGCAAAAACCTTTAAAAATCTTCTTCTCCAGAACCAGTGGGCCGATTTCCACGAAACTTGGTATGTAGCATCGGGGACGCGGGCCCATCATAGTTTATATAAATCATGACCCTAGGATGACCTTGACCTATTTTATGGCAAGGTCAACTTAGGTCGCCAATGCATTTGAATGGGAAAAAATGGTAAAATGCTATTTAATGGGTAAAACTTACTGGGAATAGGCAAATGGACAGAAGATTAATGTTAATGGAAAATTTTAGCCCCTGGGGGGTTGTCTGCCCCTGCCCTGGGGCTATATACATGTATATGACCATAATATTCAAACATCTTCTCCCGTGAAACCGCTAGGCCAATCAAAGCCAAACTTCATGTGGAGCATCCTTGGGAAGGGGGAAAGAAAGTTTATATAAATGGTCAAGGTCACATGATCAAGATGGCCGCCATGGCTATAAATAGAAAAAACCTTTAAAAATCTTCTTCTCCAGAACCAGAAGGCCAATGATTTTGAAACTTGGTGTGAAGCATCAGTGACTGGAGCTCTACAAAGTTTATATAAATCATGACCCTGGGATGACCTTGACCTATTTTACGGCAAGGTCAACATAGGTCGCTCATGCATTTGAATGGGGAAAAGTGTTAAAATGTCATTTGTAGGGAAAAACTTGCAGGAAATGGGCAAATGGACTTATGATTGATGATTCTGAAAAAATTTGGACCCCAGGGGTCTGTCTGCCCCCACCCCGGGGCAATATACATGTGTATGACCAAATTATTCAAACATCTTTTTCTCTGAAACCGCTTGGCCAATCAAAGCGAAACTTTATGTGGAGCATTCTTAGGAAGAGTGAATGAAAGTCTATATAAATGGTCAAGGTCACATGATCAAGATGGCCGCCATGGCTATAAATAGCAAAAACCTTTAAAAATCTTCTTCTCCAGAACCAGAAGGCCTATGATTTTGATACTTGGCATGAAGCATCAGGCAATGGAGCTCTACAAAGTTTATATAAATCATGACCCTGTGATGACCTTGACCTTTTTTACAGCAAGGTCAACTTAGGCCGCCCATGCAATTGAATGGGAAAAAATAAGAAAATGTCAGTTAATGGCAAAAACTTGCTAGGAATGAGAAAATGGACAAAATATTCATGTTTATGAAAATGTTTTTGGCCCAGAGGGTTGTCTGCCCCTGCCCAGGGGCTTTATACATGTGTATGACCATAATGTTCAAACATCTTCTTCTCTGAAACCGCTTGGCCAATCAAAGCCAAACTTTATGAGGAGAATTCTTAGGAAGAGTAAATGAAAGTTTGTCAAGTTGGTCAAGGTCACGTGACCAAGATGGCCGCCATGGCTATAAATAGCAAAAACCTTTAAAAATCTTCTTCTCCAGAACCAGAAGGCCTATGATTTTGAAACTTGGCATGAAGCATCAAGCAATGGAGCTCTACAAAGTTTGTTTAAATCATGACCCTGAGATGACCTTGACCTTTTTTACGGCAAGGTCAACTTAGGTTGCCCATGCATTTGAATGGGGAAAATTGTTACAATGTCATTTGAAGGGCAAAACTTGCAATAAATTGGCAAATGGACTGATCATGAATCTTTATGATTTAAAAAAGAAATTGACTCCAGACGTTGCTCTGACCCTGCCCTGGGGTTATATACATGTATATTACCATTCTAGTCAAACAAGTTTATTGGTATATATCTCAGGTCTCAGGTGAGTGTTTACAGGACCATTGGTCCTCTGGTTTTAGTTTCCCCTAAAAAGATCGTTTAGTGATTTAGTAGAATGTTTACAGTGGCTACTCGACACATCTATTGAATTTTCGTAGTGTGAAGTGACAGGTGTGATTATTGGCCTCAGGTAATCGGATTAATGCTAATAGGTGCTAGGTAATTGTCATTCTTGATTTGAGGGTGTCAGGTAAGCTTACATAAGGATTATCAGTTAATTGATCGTTAATTGATCGTTTGTCTTGTGCTTCGATAAAAAAAACCTACCTTTTAAAAAAGCAATAATCCCAATAATATTACTCCAAAACACTATTCCAACGTGTTTCAATAACTTTTTCTAAGACTCGGAGTAAACTAATGACAATACACAGCTTCCCATTGTATGCAGTTTTATTGTGTAAACATAAACCATGTGCTATTTACGTCTGGTCCTAACTGGATTACTGTGACGTCATCATGGCCAAGTGGTGCAGTGGTTAAGGTGTTGGCTTGTCCAATGGAAGTTGTGGCTCTGATCCGACATGACTAAGAATCTGTTGTCTGTGTGTGTTTAAAATGTTCTACTTGAGATTTAAATTGAGCCTTCGCATGAGAAAACCAGCAATCTGGGTTTCCAACCAGCTTCTACACAAACCAACCTGTACAGACACAGAAGCAGGCTAGATGCTTGAAAGTTTGGTTACTGATGAGGCTTAGTAGCCGAAACGGCGGTATAGTCCATCCCCTTTCTCATTAATATGTTCACTGCTCTTAAAGGAATTGTTTTAATATTTATTTGCTATTACTGCAGCTGGTGTTGTGCCTTGTGACGGCCCTAAAAGTCTCCCAGTCCATCATCCATAGAGCAGATTATGTTTTCCTTTTGGTCCTTTGAGATCTGTGCACAGCGAGGATATTCTGAGAAATCAGAAATTTATTATATGTTTAGATTCATATTCTAACAACTTTTAATACATATATATGGACCCATTTGGATAATACATGTACTAGTCTTTCATCGACTACCCTGTTGAATTTTTCAGTACATGTATTAAATTCTCTTTTGATCCATGTTGCCATATCAAAAGGGTCACTGATGAGGCTTTCGTAGCTGAAACTGCGGTATGGCCCATCCACTTTCACATTAATATGTTCACTGCTCTTAAAAGATTTATTTTTTTTAGCTCACCTGAGCCGAAGGCTCACAGGTGAGCTTATAGTAAACCCATGCTCCGTCGTCTGTCCATCGTCGTCCGTCGTCCACAATTTCAAAGATCTTCTCCTCTGAAACCACTTGTCCAATCAAAGCCAAACTTCATGTGGAGCATATAAATGGTCCAGGTCACATGACCAAGATGGCCGCTATGGCTATAAATAGCAAAAACCTTTAAAGATCTTCTTCTCCAGAACTAGTGGGCCGATTTCCACGAAACTTGGTATGTAGCATTTGGGACGCGGGCCCATCATAGTTTATATAAATCATGACCCTAGGATGACCTTGACCTATTTTACGGTAAGGTCAACTTAGGTCGCCAATGCATTTGAATGGGAAAAAATGGTAAAATGCTATTTAATGGGTAAAACTTACTGGGAATAGGCAAATGGACAGAAGATTAATGTTGATGGAAAATTTTAGCCCCTGGGGGGTTGTCTGCCCCTGCCCCGGGGCGATATACATGTATATGACCATAATATTCAAACATCTTCTTTTCTGAAATCGCTTGGCCAATCAAAGCCAAACTTCATGTGGAGCATCCTTGGGAAGGGGGGGATGAAAGTTTATATAAGTGGTCAAGGTCACATGACCAAGATGGCCGCCATGGCTATAAATAGCAAAAACGTTTAAAAATCTTCTTCTTCAGAACCAGAAAGCCTATGACTTTGAAACTTGGTGTGAAGCATCTGGGAATGGAGCTCTATAAAGCTTATATAAATCATGTCCCTGGGATGACATATAAATCATATCCCTGGGATGACCTTGACCTATTTTACGGCAAGGTCAACTTAGGTCTCCCATGCATTTGAATGGGAAAAAATAGGAAAAAGGAATTAGATGGCAGAAAACTTGCTAGAAATGAGCAAATGGACAGAAAATTTATGTTTAAGAAAATATTTTGGGCCCAGGGGGTTGTCTGCCCCTGCCCCGGGGCTATATACATGTATATGACCATAATATTGAAACGTCTTCTTCTCTGAAACCACATGGCCAATCAAAGCCAAATTTTGTTTGGAGCATCCTTAGGAAGAGGGAATGAAAGTTTGTATAAATGGTCAAGGTCACATGACCAAGATGGCCGCCATGGCTATAAATAGCAAAAACGTTTAAAAATCTTCTTCTTCAGAACCAGAAGGCCTATGATTTTGAAACTTGGTATGAAGCATCTGGGAATGGAGTTTTACAAAGTTTATATAAATCATGACCCTGGGATGACCTTGACCTATTTTACGGCATGGTCAACTTAGGTCGCCCATGCATTTGAATGGGAAAAAATAGGAAAATGTCATGTAATGGCAGAAAACTTGCTAGGAATGAGAAAATGGACAGAAGATTTATGCTTATGAAAATATTTTAGGCCCAGGGGTTGTCTGCCCCTGCCCCGGAGCTATATAAATGTAGATGACCATAATATTCAAACAGCTTTTTTTCAGAAACTGCTTAGCTAATCAAAGCCAAACTTTATGTGGAGCTTCCTTAGGAAGAGGAAAAGAAATTTTATATAAAAGGTCAAGGTCACATGACCAAGATGGCCGCCATTGCTATAAATAGCAAAATTTTTTAAAAATGTTCTCTTCAGAACCAGAAGGCCAATGATTTTGAAACTTGGCATAAAGCATTAAGGAACGGAGGTCTACAAAATTTGTATAAATCATGACACTGGGATGACCTTGACCTATTTCACGGCAAGGTCATCTTAGATGGCCCATCCATTTGAATGGAGAAAATTGTTAAAATGTCATTTGAAGGACAAAACTTGCAGTTAATTGGCAAATGGACTGAATTTTTATGATTTGAAAAAGACATTGACTCCAGGAGTTATTCTGACCCTGCCCTAGGTTTATATACATGCATTGTACCATTCTAGTCTAACAAGTTTATTGGTACATGTATATATCTCGGGTCTCAGGTGAGCGTTTACAGGACCATTGGTCCTCTGGTTTTATTTATTTATTATACCCCCCGCAAAACGAAGTTTTAGGGGGGTATACTGTTTTCAGTCTGTCCGTAATTCCGTGATTCCGTGATTCCGTCATTCCGTCAACATTTTGACATCTTTGCTGAATAACTTAAGTAGTTTTTGCCCGATGTTCTTTAAATTTTCAACACACCTGCACCATAAGACAACACATGTGTGGTATGAATTTAGGGGCCAAAGGATCAGTTTTGCAAGAGTTATGGGACTTTTTAAACCTATACATAGAATGTTTGCCATAGTGCTAATAGTGCATACTTTGTGAAATCAACTCCTCCTACAGCTTTCAATATTCTGTTTTGATACTTTGCAGATATGTGCCAGAGATATTGAAGATATGCATGAAGAAGTATTATGCTGAAAAAATGAATTTTGACAAATTTACAGCATTTTGAACTTAGCCAATTTTCGATAATTGCCATATTCAATAATGGTTGGTAGTGCATAGTTTGTGAAATCAACTCCTCCTAGGGCTTTCAGTATTTCTTTTCAATACTTTGCAGACATTTTCCACACATATTGAAGATGTGCATGAATAATTATAATAATGAAAAAATGATATTTGACAAATTTACATCATTTTTCAACATAGCCATTTCTTGACCATTGCTTATATACAATAATGGTTGGTAGTTCATACTTTGTGAAATCAACTCCTCCTAGGGCTTTCAATGTTTCTTTTAGATTCTTTGTAGATTTGTTCCAGATATATTTTAGATGTGCATGAATAATCTTCATGCTGAAAATTTAATTTTTGACAAACTTACAGCTTTTATTTAACTTTAATAGCCAATTTTTACCATTTCTCATGATAAACAATGATCATAGTGCATACAGTGAAATCAATCTCAAGCTTTCAATATATTCTTTTAATATCTTATAGATGTGACTGGCATACTGGGGATGTACATGAAGGATTATAATGCTGAAAAGATATCTTTGACAAATTCTGCATGTTTGACTTAGGAAGTTATTGGCCAGCTTCAGATAATTTTGCGGGGGGTATACTGAAAGCCTTGCTTGCAGCCAATTTCTAGTTGAACACTTCATTGTCGTATGTATTTCGTTATATGGCGAGAAATTTTGTTTTACATTGCCGACGCTTTAAGCAAAGCCGTAAAACATAATTCACGGTCGATAAAGCGTCCACGAAAGATAAAAGCTTGAATTTAAATGCACATTTTCATGTACATTGTAATGTCAATCATATATTTTACTGGTGATCGTCGACGGTGACGTCTCGGGGAATAAACTGTTGTCTTTCCACCATTTTCTACTCTGGAACCGGTCAAATGTTATATACTTACCGTATTATTTCTCTACATCGAACCCACATGGTTGTCTTATTTCTAGGTGATCAGTAAACTGACTGCAGGAGGAGGAAAAAGAGACAACTATATGTGAGACGGTGACCCATATAATAGCTGATGATGTCACTAACCATGTGGTTGTCTTATTTCTAGGTGATCTGTAAACTGACTGCAGGTGGAGGAAAGAGAGACAATTATTTATGTGAGATGGTGACCCATATAATAGCTGATGATGTCACTAACCATGTGGTTGTCTTATTTCTAGGTGATCAGTAAACTGACTGCAGGTGGAGGAAAGAGAGACAATTATTTATGTGAGATGGTGACCCATGTAATAGCTGATGATGTCACTAACCATGAATACCAAGAGGCCAGGGAACTGTTTGAGTTGCCGTGTGTCATGGTAAGCAGTATTTGTTATATATGAGCCTTCACATGGGAAAACCATCCATGTGGTTGCCGAACAGGTCTGACACAAATTGATCTGTACAAGCACAGAAGATGGCTATAGGCTGGGAACTTTGAATTTAGAAAGTAGAAGAATTGTACTATCCTTGTAGTCAAAATAAAGGCGATGATCAGCTTCGAAGTTACTGCGCCTTTGTTTTTGCATTTAAACAAAATGTTGGTTTTCTTGCGCACCTCTCGTAGCTGATTTATTTTTATACTGCTACGAAAGAGATTTCATGGATTCTCTTAACCATGATAATCAAGCTGATGTTATCGAGGCTTTTTAGCTCACCTGAGCCGAAGGCTCATAGGTGAGCTTATAGTATACCCATGCTCCGGCGTCCGTCCGTCGTCCGTCCGTCGTCAGTACGTCGTCCACAATTTCAAAGATCTTCTTCTCTGAAACCACTGGGCCGATTGTTCTCATATTACACATACACCATCTACAGGTAGGGGGAAAGAATAATTGTGTTTTTTGTTTTGATCAGATAAGAACTCGGGTTGCTATGGCAACTTATGCTTCCCATAGACTTGTAATGGAAAAAAGTGAAAATTGCCAGTTTTTGCTGTCTTGTTGGAGATATTTGAATTTTGTTTTTGCAGAAATGTCTATTGAGTAGTCCTCTAAGTTTTCTTGTGACTTTTGTCCTAATCCTTTATTTTGATTGGTTGCAGGGGCCCCATATAGGGCAAAATTTCGAAAAAACATTCAAAAATCTTCTTCTCAGAAACTGTCAAGGGGATTAAGCCTGTACTTTGTATACATGTTCCTGACAGTGGCCTGTACATAATTTGTGTTTTTTATTCCAGGCGGATAAGAACTCTGGTTGCTATGGCAACTTAAAGTTTCCATAGACTTATAATGGGAAAAGTGGAAATCGGCTATTTTTCCGCTAAAATTGCAGACATTTGAATTTTGTTTGCAGAAATGTTTATTGAGTAGTGTTTGACGTTTCTTGTGAGTTTTGTCCTAATCCTTTATTTTGATTGGTTGCTGGGGCCACATAAAGGGCAAAATTTTGAAAAAAAAAAAACATTCAAAAATCTTCTCCTCAGAAACTGTTAAGTGGATGAATCCTGTACTTTGTATACATGTTCCTGACAGTAGCCTCTACATAATTTGTGTTTTTTATTCCAGTCAGATAAGAACTCTGGTTGCTATGGTTTCCATAGACTTATAATGGGAAAAGTGGAAATTAGCTATTTTTTCTGGACCAATTATAGGTATTTGAATTTTGTCTTTGCAGAAATATTTATTGAGTATATCTCTATGTTTCATGTGACTTTTTTCCTAATCCTTTATTTTGATTGGTTGCTGGGGCCACATAAAGGGTAAAATTGCGAAAAACATTTTAAAAACTTCTCCTCAGAAATTGTCTACGGCATGAAGCCTGTACTTTGTATACATGTTCCTGACAGCAGTCTCTACATAATTTGTGTTTTTTATTTCAGTCGGATAAGAAATCTGGTTGATATGGCAACTTAAAGTTTCGATAGACTTAAAAGAGAAAAAGTGGAAATTGGCTATTTTTTCTGGTCCAATAGCAGATATTTGAATTCTATTTTTGCAGAAATGTTTATAGAGTAGTCCTCTACAGTTTGGTTGACTTTTGTCCTAATCCTTTATTATACCCCCCGCAAAACGAAGTTTTTATGGGGGTATACTGTTTTCAATCTGTCCGTCATTCCGTCAACATTTTGACATCTTTGCTGAATAACTTTTGCCCTATGTTCTTCAAATTTTCAACACACCTGCACCATTAGACAACACATGTGTGATATGAATTTAGGGGCCAAAGGGTCAGTTTTGCAAGAGTTGTGGGACTTTTTAAACCTATACATAGAATGTTTGCCATAGTGCTAATAGTGCATACTTTGTGAAATCAACTCCTCCTACAGCTTTCAATACTCTCTTTTGATACTTTGCAGATATGTGCCAGAGATATTGAAGATATGCATGAAGAAGTATTATGCTGAAAAAATGAATTTTGACAAATTTACAGCATTTTGAACTTAGCCAATTTTCGATAATTGCCATATTCAACAATGGTTGGAAGTGCATAGTTTGTGAAATCAACTCCTCCTAGGGCTTTCAGTATTTCTTTTCAATACTTTGTAGACATGTTCCACACATATTGAAGATGTGCATGAAGAAATATAATGCTGAAAAAATAATTTTTGACAAATTTACAGCAGTTTTTAACATAGCCATTTTTTGACCATTGCTTATATACAATAATGGTTGGTAGTGCATTCTTTGTGGAATCAACTCCTCCTACAGCTTTCAATATTCTCTTTTGATACTTTGCAGATATGTGCCAGAGATATTGAAGTTATGCATGAAGAAGTGTTATGCTGAAAAAATGATTTTTGACAACTTTACAGCATTTTGAACTTAGCCAATTTTCGATAATTGCCGTATTCAACAATGGTTGGTAGTGCATAGTTTGTGAAATCAACTCCTCTTAGGGCTTTCAGTATTTCTTTTCAATACACTTCAGACCCGTTAAAACGCGCTGGTCCGGGTCCACAAGTCGCATGCGCGTTATAGGTGAGGCGCGTAATGCAAATCTACTGAGTCGGACCAGGCTGATCGCAGTTTCTATAGTGTATTGGTTGGTGGGGAACCTATAAGACGTGTGTATTGGCTTAACCGAGCTTGGCAGTTTATCGCAGAGTCCTTGTAAAATGGAATAAACAAAAGTGAGGTATTGCGTGTTCCACAGTTTTATCAGTTAAAAACGATCTACAATGATAAAATTTGTTTATTTACAACGTACGATTTTATGTGAAAAGAGCGTCCATGACACCGGGCTTATGTTGCTGTTGTATTGTAGAGTTCCGCCTTTGACTTATTGGCGCACCCGGACAAGAGTCTTTTGCCGATACCGTATTTACAATTATTTTAATTCGCCTTTCTTAATTGAATTTTCTGATCGGATAGAATTATACAAGATATAGGTGTCCCAATGCTTAGACAATCTTTGGTTTGTGTCGCCGTCGAAAATGAGCAACGTTGCGTAACAGGTGTCATCAATAGCCTACAGCTACCTGTGTTTACGGTCTCGTTACGGTCTATCGATAATCCCCTAGCTCAATGGGCTTATTTTCACAACTTTTATGGCTTATCTTAAGAAAACAATGTGTCATCCACGCTTCGCGAACGGTGGATTGTGTAAGTCTAAAAATTACTGACATGGCAATTATCACTCTTGAATATACACGCAGCCGACATGGTTCGTAAACACATTATGCTTTCTATAAGAAAACCTGTTCTTTCAGTTTTAAATATGCAAAAGATAATTAACATTAATTGTTCTCAATGTATAATATTGAGAAACTGTTAGAAAATAGCACCTTTGCAAACGCCTGACAACTGCTTTTATTTTTTTTCTCTCGAGTACCATAAAGAGAAACTGTAAGAAAACTGAACCTTGTTGAATTCCCTGCAAACGATCTTTTTAACAGTGAATTCATCCGCACATAAACACCTTAAACTGTAATACAATAAAGGAATATATGGGTAAAACGGCGCCTTCGCGTCGCCACGATTTTTTTTTTTTTTTTTTTTTTTTTCAAAAGTGGGTGGGCGAAATTTTGGGATCCAAGGTGCCCTCGCGTTATATCCAACACCGCGTTAATTCAAGGCGCGGTATAGCGGGTCTGTCCTGTACTTTGTAGACATGTTCCACACATATTGAAGATGTGCATGAAGAAATATAATGATGAAAAAATAAATCTTGACAAATTTACAGCAATTTTTAACATAGCCATTTTTTGACCATTGCTTATATACAATAATGGTTGGTAGTTCATAGTTTGTGAAATCAACTTCTCCTAGGGCTTTCAGTATTTCTTTTCAATACTTTGCAGGCATGTTCCACATATATTGAAGATGTGCATGAAGAATTATAATGCTGAAAAAATCATTTTTGACAAATTTACAGCAATTTTTAACATAGCCATTTTTTGACCATTGCTTTTACAATAATGGTTGGTAGTGCATATTTTGTGAAATCAACTCCTCGTGAGGCTTTCAGTATTCTTTTCAATACTTTGCAGACATGTTCCACACATATTGAAGATGTGCATGATGAATATAATGATGAAAAAAATAACTTTTGACAAATTTACATCATTTTTAGCTCACCTGCACGAAGTGCATAGAGCTATTGTAGTCACCTTGGTCGTGCGTGTTTACGTTTGCGTTTACGTGTGCGTCCGCGTCACACTTTCGGTTAAAGTTTTTTAAAAGTCTATATCTCTTGACCATGTTGATGGATCAAGTTGATACTTTGCATGTTGCTAGATATTGGTCTGAAGTTTTACGCAGTACCATCATGACCCACCCTGGGTGACCTTGAGGTCAAGGTCACAGACTTAGAAATTTTGTGTTTAAGTTTTTGGTTAAAGTTTTTTAAAAGTCTATATCTCTTGACCATGTTGATGGATCAAGTTGATACTTTGCATGTTGCTAGATATTGGTCTGAAGTTTTACGCAGTACCATCATGACCCACCCTGGGTGACCTTGAGGTCAAGGTCACAGACTTAGAAATTTTGTGTTTTAGTCTTTGGTTAATGTAGCAACCCCAGCTACCACAGATAAAGAATTGGAATTGTGGAAAAATTACCATTGCAATAAAAGTCCAATTGTCATAAAAACCATTTATATAATCACATTAATTTTTATGTCTTTAGAAAGTCAATAAAATTATCTTTCAGAAAATGTATTGTTTGTGGTGATTGAATTTCCAATAATGTGATAATTGACAGGTAATTATCGATAATTAGTGTTTTTTTGCGCCTGAGATACCTGTCCTATTTTTGGCGTGAATTTAGGTCGGGTAGGTATAAATAAATCAACATGCGATAAACATGTGTTAATTTGCATAAATAAAAATAGCATGACCAATCAGCTGAGATTTCAAGCTATCCCACAATCCTTGCCCCTTTTCATTCCGACAGCTCAAACCCACGCTATGATGAAGCAAAGTCATGGCATGTTTGCTTAAAAAGTAACAGGAATTTTTTTAAAGGGCATATAAATTCTTTTTCTACTCAGTCTCATCTTTAATTTGATGTAAAAATTATTATATTTTAACATTTTTAAGCGCCTCGCAAAACGTCACAAAGTTCATGACCTTAATGGAAATCCCCAAGTCAACGTTGTGAAAACCGGCCGCCATTGTTTGTCAGTAGATAAAATTCCAATATTTAACCCCTCGAAATAGTCCATTAATAGGCAGTTTTTATTATAAAAACACCACAGAAATCTTCAATAATCATTCATCTTCTGATGCACGCTTATATCATCATCCAAACAAGAATAATAATTCATATTTTCGAAGTTTTATAAGTGTCACAAAAATAATTTGCTTGCTAGTTGAAATCCAAGATGGTGGCCGAAAAAAATTTGTCACAAAAAAGTCCCAATAAAATGGTTGATTTTGAGCCTATAAAACCCATTTCAACTAGATTTTTTGTAAGAAATTGCAACTACAGACCTGTTGAATGCTAACATGGCAGTTCATATCCAGTTTTAATGTAGGTTGGATACAAAACGTAGTGATAATGTGGATTTGATAGCTTTCCCATTACAAGTACTAACTTTTGGAAAAAGCGAAACAGTGGTGAAAAATGTGATTTTTTGTGGCCAAGATTTTTTTTTTTTTTTGCATACTATTGCATTAAAGTCAAAGTAACCATGTTTTGTTTAAGAGAACATTAATCAAATACATATGGATAGACACTACTTCTTACTTATTTTTATCACCAGAGTATTATATGATTTTAAA
The DNA here is from genome assembly GCA_964017185.1 of Rugalucina vietnamica. Lineage (NCBI taxonomy): Eukaryota > Metazoa > Mollusca > Bivalvia > Lucinida > Lucinidae > Rugalucina > Rugalucina vietnamica. Next base: position 39,976,242 of record OZ024878.1, on the reverse strand, counting down.
ACATTAACCTGGGGTGGGGGAGGGGGGGGGGGTAACTGGATGTGGGTTAACTTATAACATTTTTGTGCCCAATTTTATAAACAATTGTCTATGCCTGTCACAATTCAAGGCAGTCTCATCAACTTGTTTGAGGATTTGATTCATTGAAATTATTTATCTGTTTATGGGATGTTCTCATTTTATATTACTGACTTTTGCTTTACTGCAACTGTCCAACCGATTAACAGCTTTGGTCATATGGAGCTGTCCGAGTTAGAGCTGAGGTCTATCCAGGATTTTTCGAAAGGGTTTCATATTGACCAAATGGGATATGTTTGCATAATCTGATCTACTATGCAAAACTATCCCAATGAATTGATCTCAAGGAGGGGTTCAAACCGGGGGTTCAAACAACACCCTGTGCCACTCCAGAGGGGAAACTTTTTTTCTTAAATCCGAAAAACTGGATGCAACCAGGACAGTGATATATATATTTATAACAACTGCTGCTTTACAAGGCAAGCAGGTCTTACAGGAACTTCTTTGACAAGACAAACAACATTGAATTTTATGCATTTTAATGTATTTTAAAACAAGTTTTATTCCATCAATAATTTATTTAGCTTTTCTATCAACTCTTTATCTGATATGCTGAATGTTTGAACGAGACTTAAATATTAAAAATCCAAAACAACTTTAAATCTTGAATTATTTCCATAATAACTTCCTTCCCATGTTAGATACAGCAAAAACAACAACAGAAATGGAAAGAACAGGAAAAAATACATTAGAATACCAAGTTTCATACAGATACCTTGAAAAATAAAGAAGTTACAGCATTTTATTTAGAATTTTCAACCGTGACGGTTCCGTCATCATGCGCTGTCAAAGAGCTTCCACAATAGCAGATAAATTCCAGGAAAAGTGCGATTTCCAGGAACTTCAAAATGCTATAACTTTGGTTCTAGTAGAGGTATTTTAAAAAACTAAACTGTTCTGTGCAGCTTTTTTAAAGCTCTACTCAATGCAATTTGATTTAAACACATAGCTATTAAATGAAAAATCAGCTGGGGTTGCTAGTTAATGTTTTTGTAAGTCTATATCTCTTGACCATATTGATGGATTGAGTTGATACTTTGCATGTTGCTTAGCAGCTAGATATTGGTCTGAAGTTTTACGCAGTACCATCATGACCCACCCTGGGTGACCTTGAGGTCAAGGTCACAGACTTAGAAATTTTGTGTTTAAGTTTTTGGTTAAAGTTTTTTAAAAGTCTATATCTCTTGACCATGTTGATGGATCAAGTTGATACTTTGCGTGTTGGTAGATATTGGTTTGAAGTTTTATGCAGTACCATCATGACCCACCCTGAGTGACCTTGAGGTCAAGGTCACAGACTTAGAATTTTTTTGTTAAAGTTTTCAGTTAAAGTTTTTAGAAGTCTATATCTCTTGAACATGTAGATGGATCAAGTTGATACTTTGCGTGTTGGTAGATATTGGTCTGAAGTTTTATGCTGTACCATTATGACCCACCCTGGGTGAACTTGAGGTCAAGGTCATGGCCTTATAAATTTTTGGTTAAAGTTTTGGGTTAAAGATTTTTGAAGTCTATATATCTCTATGTTGATAGATCGAGTTGAAACTTTGCATGTTTGTGGATATTGGTCTGAAATTTTATGCTGTACCATCACAACCCACCTGAGCGACCTTGAGGTCAAGGTCATGGGTCATAGATATTGATAAGTTTAGTGACAAATCACAAGTCAGGCGAGCTACGCTGTCCTGCGACAGCTCTTATTCAACATTGCCATTTCTTGACCATTGCATATATACAATAATGGTTGGTAGTGCATACTTTGTGAAATAAACTCCTCTTAGGGCTTTCAGTGTTACTTTTAAATTCTTTGTAGATTTGTTCCAGATACTTTAGATGTGCATGAATAATTTTCATGCTGAAGAGCCAATTTTTTACCATTTCTCATGATAAACAATAATGATCATAATGCATACAGTGAAATCAGTAATATCTTATAGATGTGACTGGCATACTGAGGATGTATAGTGAAGAATTATAATGCTGAAAAGATATCTTTGACAAATTTTCTGCATGTTTGATTTAGGAAGTTATCCGCCAGCGTCAGATAATTTTGCGGGGGTATACTGAAAGCCTTGCTTGCAGCCAATTTCTAGTTTTGATTGGTTGGTGGGGCCCCATAAAGGGCAATTTTTTTAAATAAATATTTGGTTAATATAGCAGATCTCAGGTGAGCGTTTACAGGACCGTTGGTCCTCTGGTAATTCCACATCTAGGTACCTCGATGACCTTTTGAACATTGACAACCCTTATTTTGAAGGTATGGTCAATCAAATTTATCCACCTGAACTTCAGTTGAACAAAGCCAATATCTCAGATACTGAAGCCCCCTTTTTAGATCTACATCTTTCTGTTGCAAATGGATTTGTTTCTTCTAAAATATATGATAAGCGCGATGACTTTGATTTTGATATAGTAAATTTTCCTTTTTTGGATGGTGACGTTCCTCGTCGTGCTTCTTATGGTGTTTACATTTCGCAACTTATTAGGTTTGCTAGAGTCTGCAATCATGTTACAGACTTCAACGCTCGAAATAAATGTTTAACGGCAAAACTTCTTTAACAGGGCTATCGGAATCATAAACTTCGAAAAACCTTTTCTAAATTTTATCGTAGACACTATGAATTGATTTCCAAATATAATGTTGGGTTAAAGACGCTTTTAAGTGAGGGCCTTTCGGAACCTGAATTTTATGGTGACTTAGTTTACAAATTTAAGAAACTTATAGGAATTAATGATTTTTCTTTTGGGTTCAGAAAAATCATAACACATTACAGACGTATAGGTTATAACTTGAATGTTATGCGACAGTCTGCATGCTTAGTTTTAAACCCAATCATGGTTGATAACTATGCTGTCTTCTTAATTGCATGCCGGTGGGTCGGGCGTCAGACTCTATGATGGCCCCGACTTAAAGCTATTCATTTTAGTTGGTTGGGGCCGGAGCTTCTTGTCTGTTGCTTGGCCCACGGGGGTCCAACTGGTGTTTTTCTTTTGCTCCGGAGAATTACTATTAGTAGGTTATTCGGCGCCCAGGGATCTCCATCATCGGGCAGCTTACTCAATCTGTGAGTCCTTGTTTTTGATTCATCAGGATGTTTATCATGATTTATTTGTTTGTTCTTGATAATTCATTGACTAGTTAGAGATTCACCACGAGGACCGAAGAACTTACTAAATGTTATGAACCACTGCAGAAGCTGAGGGTGAGGTTAGGATCCTGTAAAATCGGTTTAAGCCCGCCAGTAACTTTGTGTTACTGATCGTTCCAAGGCGATACTTCTGTGGTGGTTCTTTTTTAGCTCACCTGAGCCGAAGGCTCACAGGTGAGCTTATAGTATACCCATGCTCCGGCGTCCGTCCGTCCATCGTTCACAATTTCAAAGATCTTCTCCTCTGAAACCGCTTGGCCAATCAAAGCCAAACTTCATGTGGAGCATCCTTAGGAAGGGGGAACGAAAGTTTATATAAATGGTCCAGGTCACATGACCAAGATGGCCGCCATGGCTATAAATAGCAAAAACCTTTAAAAATCTTCTTCTCCAGAACCAGTGGGCCGATTTCCATGAAACTTGGTATGTAGCATCGGGGAAGCGGGCCCATCATAGTTTATATAAATCATGACCCTAGGATGACCTTGACCTATTTTACGGCAAGGTCAACTTAGGTCGCAAATGCATTTGAATGGGAAAAAATAGAAAAATGCTATTTAATGGGTAAAATGTACTGTGAATAGGCAAATTGGACAGAAGATTAATGTTAATGGAAAATTTTACCCCCTCGGGGTTGTCTGCCTCTGCCCCGGGGCTATATACATGTATATTTCCATAATAATGAAACATCTTCTCCCCTGAAACCGCTTGGCCAATCAAAGCCAAACTTCATATGTAGCATTCTTGGGAAGGGGGAAAGAAAGTATATATAAATGGTCAAGGTCACATGACCAAGATGGCCGCCATGGCTATAAATAGAAAAAACCTTTAAAAATCTTCTTCTCCAGAACCAGAAGGCCAATGATTTTGAAACTTGGTGTGAAGCATCAGTGACTGGAGCTCTACAAAGTTTATATAAATCATGACCCTGGGATGACCTTGACCTATTATACGGCAAGGTCAACATGGGTCGCTCATGCATTTGAATGGGGAAAAGTGTTAAAATGTCATTTGTAGGTAAAACCTTGCAGGAAATGGGCAAATGGACTTAATTTTGATGATTCTGAAAAAATTTGGACCCCAGGGGTCTGTCTGCCCCCACCCCGGGGCAATATACATGTACAGGCTGTCAACCAATTCCTATATTCCTATTAAACTCCTATATTTTGGGTCCAAATCCTATATTTTTAAGCACCTCCTATATTCCTATAAATTCTCCTATATTTTGAAAATATTTCCTATATTTTTATGAAATTTTGTTGCCGATGAATGATCATATGTAAAATGTAGTAAATAGTAGTGCCGTGAAACTGCCTTCTGCCTTTTTATTAGCTCACCTGAGCCGTCAGGCTCACAAGGTGAGCTTATAGTATACCCATGCTCCGTCGTCTGTCCGTCCGTCCGTCGTCCGTAGTCCGTCCGTTGTCCGTCCGTCCGTCGTCCACCATTTTCAAAGATCTTCTTCTCTGAAACAGCTTGGCCAATCAAAGCCAAATTTTACATGAAGCATCTATGGGAAGGGGGAACCAATGTATATATAAATAATCCAGGTCACATGACCAAGATGGCCGCCATGCCCATATATGGTAAAAACCCTTCAAAAATCTTCTTCTCCGGAACCACTGGACCGATTTCAACCAAACTTGGCATGAAGCATCGATGACTCAAGTACTACAATGTGTATATAAATCATGACCTTGCGGTGACCTTGACCTATTTTACGGCAAGGTCAAATTTGGAAACATAGGCTTTTACATGGGAAAAAGTGAAAACTATGGATTTTTTGAAAACTATTGCAGCCTGAGGCCTGAAAAGTGGTAGATGCAAACAACTAATGGAGTAGATGAAGGTATGTGATTAATATAGGTCAAGGTCATCTCTTGACCTTGGCCAGTCTGTTGTCCATACACACTTTCCAAAGATCTTCTTCTCTGAAACTGCTTGGCCAATCAAAGTGAAATTTTATGTGGAGCATCCATTTGTAGGGGAGACAAAAGTTTGATCGCGAAATCCAGGTCACATGACCAAGATGGCCACCACGCCCATATATGGTAAAAACCACTCAAAAATCTTCTCCTCCAGAACCGGTGGGTTGATTTCCACGAAACTTGGTATGTAGCATCAAGGCCCTCAGCCCATCATAGTTTGATAAAATGATGACCCTTGGATGACCTTGACCTATTTTACGGCAAGGTCAAATTTGGAAACATAGGCTTTTACATAGGAAAAAGTGAAAACTATGGATTTTTTGAAAGCTAGTGCAGCCTGAGACCTGAAAAGTGGTAGATGCAAACAACTAATGGAGTAGATGAAGGTATGTGATTAATATAGGTCAAGGTCATCTCTTGACCTTGGCCAGTCTGTTGTCCATACACACTTTACAAAGATCTTCTTCTCTGAAACTGTGCGGCCAATCAAAGTGAAATTTTATATGGAGCATCCATGGGTAGGGGAGACGAAAGTTTGATTGCGAAATACAGGTCACATGACCAAGATGGCCGCCACGCCCATATATGGTAAAAACCACTCAAAAATCTTCTTTTCCAGAACCGGTGGGCCGATTTCCATGAAACTTGGTATGTAGCATCAAGGACCTCAGCCCATCATAGTTTGATAAAATGATGACCCTTGGATGACCTGACCTATTTTACGGCAAGGTCAAATTTGGAAACATAGGCTTTTACATAGGAAAAAGTGAAAACTATGGAATTGTTTTGAAAACTGTTGCAGCCTGAGGCCTGAAAAGTGGTAGATGCAAACAACTAATGGAGTGGATGAAGGTATATGATTAATATAGATCAAGGTCATCTCTTGACCTTGGCCAGTCTGTTGTCCATACACACTTTTCAAAGATCTTCTTCTCTGAAACTGCTTGGCCAATCAAAGTGAAATTTTATGTGGAGCATCCATGGGTAGGGGAGACGAAAGTTTGATCGCGAAATCCAGGTCACATGACCAAGATGGCCGCCACACCCATATATGGTAAAAACCTTTCAAAAATCTTCTTCTCCAGAACTGGCTGGCCGATTTCCATGAAACTTGGTATGTAGCATTGAGGACCTCAGCCCATCATAGTTTGATAAAATGATGACCCTTGGATGACCTTGACCTATTTTACGGCAAGGTCAAATTTGGAAACATAGGCTTTTACATAGGAAAAAGTGAAAACTATGGATTTTTTGAAAACTATTGCAGCCTGAGGCCTGAAAAGTGGTAGATGCAAACAACTAATGGAGTAGATGAAGGTATGTGATTAATATAGGTCAAGGTCATCTCTTGACCTTGGCCAGTCTGTTGTCCATACACACTTTTCAAAGATCTTCTTCTCTGAAACTGCTCGGCAAATCAAAGTGAAATTTTATGTGGAGCATCCATGGGTAGGGGAGACAAAAGTTTGATCGCGAAATCCAGGTCACATGACCAAGATGGCCGCCACACCCATATATGGTAAAAACCTTTCAAAAATCTTCTTCTCCAGAACCGGCAGGCCAATTTTCATGAAACTTGGTATGTAGCATTTGGGACTCCAGCCCATCATAGTTTGTTGAAATGATGACCTTGACCTATTTTACGGCAAGGTCAATTTTGGAAACATAGGCTTTCACATGGGAAAAGGTGAAAACAAACTGTTGCAGCCTGAGACCTGAAAGTTGCTAGATGCAGACAACTAATGGAGTCAATGAAGGTAAGTAATTAATGAAGGCCAAGGTCATGTCTTGACCTTGGCCGAAGGTCATTTAAATATCAAAATTAAAATTATGGTTTTCTCAGAAATCACTGGGTTTGGAAACTATTGCAGCCTGAGACCTGAAACTTTGCAGATGCAGACAACTTATGAAGTCAATAAAGGTGTGTGAGTATTCAAGGTCAAGGTCATTTCATTATGACTTAATACTCCAAGATCAGGCTTCAGGTGAGCGTTCTCAGGACCAATGGTCCTCTGGTTCTTCATTATTTTTAGCTCACCTGAGCCGAAGGCTCACAGGTGAGCTTATAGTATACCCATGCTCCGGCGTCCGTCCGTCGTCGTCCGTCGTCGTCCGTCGTCCGTCCGTCGTCCGTCGTCCACAATTTCAAAGATCTTCTCCTCTGAAACTGCTTGGCCAATCAAAGCCAAACTTTATGTGGAGCATCCTTAGGAAGGGGGAATGAAAGTTTATATAAATGGTCTAGGTCACATGACCAAGATGGCCGCCATGGCAACAAATAGCAAAACCCTTTAAAAATCTTCTTCTCCAGAACCAGTGGGCCGATTTCCATGAAACTTGGTATGTAGCATTGAAGACGCAGGCCCATCATAGTTTATATAAATCATGACCCTAGGATGACCCTGACCTATTTTACGGCAAGGTCAACTTAGGTCGCCAATGCATTTGAATGGGAAAAAATGATAAAATGCTATTTAATGGGTAAAACTAACTTGGAATAGGCAAATGGACAGAAGATTAATGTTAATGGAAAATTTAAGCCCCTGGGGGGTTGTCTGCCCCTGCCCCGGGGCTATATACATGTATATTTCCATAATAATGAAACATCTTCTCCCCTGAAACCGCTTGGCCAATCAAAGCCAAACTTTATGTGGAGCATCCTTAGGAGTTTATATAAATGGTCCAGGTCACATGACCAAGATGGTAGCCATGGCTATAAATAGCAAAACCCTTTAAAAATCTTCTTCTCCAGAACCAGTGGGCCAATTTCCACGAACATGCGCGGATCCAGAGGGGGGGACCGGGGGTCCGGACCCCCCCTGGAATTTGAAAATTTTACCTAAAAAAAGGTAATTTCGGGATTTTTGGGGGGTTGGACCCCCCCTCGTCTGTGACCAAAAATTACCATTTTCGTTGGACCCCCTCTCATGAAAACTTCTGGATCCGCGCATGACGAAACTTGGTATGTAGCATCGGAGCTGCAGGCCCATCATAGTTTGTATAAATCATGACCCTAGGATGACCTTGACCTATTTTACGGCAAGGTCAACTTAGGTCGCCAATGCATTTGAATGGGAAAAAATGATAAAATGCTATTTAATGGGTAAAACTTACTGGGAATAGGCAAATGGACAGAAGATTAATGTTAATGGAAAATTTTAGCCCCTGGGGGTTGTCTGCCCCTGCCCCGGGGCTATATACATTTTATGACCATAATATTCAAACATCTTCTTCTCTGAAACTGCTTGGCCAATCAAAGCCAAACTTAATGTGGAGCATCCTTAGAAAGGGGAAACTAAAGTTTATATAAATGGTCAAGGTCACATGACCAAGATGGCCACCATGGCTATAAATAGCAAAAACCTTCAAAAATCTTCTTCTCCAGAACCAGTGGGCCGATTTCTACTAAACTTGGTATGTAGCTTATATAAATCATGACCCTGGGATGACCTTGACCTTTTTTATGGCAAGGTCAACTTAGTTTGCCCATGCATTTGAATGGGGAAAATTGTTCCAATGTCATTTGAAGGGCGAAACTTGCAGTAAATTGGCAAAATTGACTGAATCTTTATGATTTAAAGAAGAAATTGACTCCAGAGGTTGCTCTGACCCTGCCCCGGGGTATATACATGTATATACATGTATACACCTAGTATAACAAATTTAGTGGTATATATCTTAGGTCTCAGGTGAGCGTTTACAGGACCATTGGTCCTCTGGTTTAATCATATTCATACTGTATAAATATATTTATATAGTGCATAAATGGTCATTATGTCACTCCTCAGTCAGGGTAATTTTTAAAAAACCAAAGCATGTCCCATTTTCATAATTAATAAATTATATAAAACTTTAAAGTTGTCATGATTTTATATTGTGTCTTTTTATTCTATTTTCTTTCTTCCTATGCCTTAATTTTGTTGTAAATTGATGCAACTGTACAATGTACAATTGATCCCAGGAAAGGCTGGGATCACAGGAGACAAAGGTATGTACCCTAGAGCTTCTGGGGGCCTAGGCGGCCCCCAGACCCCCACCTAATTTCAACAGATTATTACATACAGTACATGTGTTACATAAAAAACTCGGCATTCTGTGCTATAATATTGACTTTGAAATTTCAGCTAAGATTGGGAGTTGAGGATTTATTTTATATTTCAGAAAGAATATGATAACTCACTCTTTCACTATGATTTTTTTTATATTTTCTACTTTTATAAACAATCAGTGTGAAAAATAAAAGGAGTTCTAAGTTTAGATGTAGAGAAAAAGTTAACTTTAATTTTCTCTTTATTCTTAATATAAATCCAATGAAAAAGCCTTTATTTTGCCTTTTGCTTTTATATAAAAATCTTTTATTCTGTGAGAGTCAGCTAATGGGCCTGTGTAGTATCACCATCCTGCATAATGCTTCAGCACATGAATCGTCACCTGTCTGGATTGTGATGCTGTGGAAATGAATGGTTACTTTATCTAGATATTTTAGACAGTAAGTAATGTAGAAAAAGTGAGTGTGGAGGTAAGGATTGTTATTATAAGAGCATAGAATGAAGCGATTTTCACGAGAAAACTCCTATATTTTTTCCTCAAAATGAGCTAAAACCTCCTATATTTCCTAGAAAAAATTCCAATATAAACTCCTATATTTTTTAGAAGACTTGGTTGACAGCCTGCATGTATATTACAGTGATATTCAAAGATCTTCTTCTCTGAAACTGCTTGGCCAATCAAAGCCAAACTTTATGAGGAGTATTGTTAGGAAGTGGGAATGAAAGTATATATAAATGGTCAAGGTCACATGACCAAGATGGCTGCCATGGCTATAAATAGCAAAAACCTTTAAAAATCTTTTTCTCCAGAACCAGAAGGCCTATGATTTTGAAACTTGGCATGAAGCATCAGGCAATGGAGCTCTACAAAGTTTATATAAATTGTGACCCTTGGGTGACCTTGACCTATTTTATGGCAAGGTCAACTTAGGTCGCCCATGCATTTGAATGGGGAAAATTGTTAAAATGTCATTTGAAGGGCAAAACTTGCAGTAAATTGGCAAATGGACTAAAGTTTTATGTTTTCAAAAAGAAATTGACTCCAGGGGTTGCTCTGACCCGGCCCTGGGGTTATATACATGTATATTATCATTCTAGTCAAACAAGTTTATTGGTATGTATCTCGGGTTTCAGGTGAGCGTTTACAGGACCATTGGTCCTCTGGTGTTTTATGTCTTGGTGTTTAAATTTTTTTTTGTGCTGTTGGCGCCTTATGTATGTTTTCATATTTTTAATTAAGTTAAGGTCAGACCTGTTATCGATTACTTTCAAATTTAATCACTAACGATTACAATTACTTTCAATCTTACGATTAACGATTACAATTGAAAATACTTTTTTGCTGAATGTAATTGATTACAATTACAATTGATTTGCAAAATTAATCGAATAATTAATCAATTACTTTTGCATTAATAGTCTTGCCAGTCTTGATTTATGCGGTTATACTCAGTATACTAGTTTGACATGATTTAGATAAATCCTCTTATTCTATCTTCAGGTTGTAGTCTAGTAAATTATAAACATCCTTGTATCCTATAATTTAGTGAAAGTTTGTCAAAATCAGACAAAAATTCTAAAAAGAAGTTTGCAGATCTTTTTGTCTGAATCCTGCAGTAACAGATAGCATCAATTTTTCAATGTAGGTCTCGCAATTGTTCATTGCTTTAATCCTTTGTTTATTGTCACTTCTCTAGAGTGTTTTGACAACACAATATTCATCAAATGACACCTGTTGAGTACTTAATCTGTAAAGGTGTTACAAATAGCTTTAATCATTTGAATTTTTTTTTGTAAGCATGATGAGATCAGTGTGTAAGTAATGTAAGCAAAAATGACTTTTCTGAGAGGAATCCTGAAATGATATGGAAAATGTCAGAACTTTGGTAAAAAACAAATACTCCAAATGATAAAACAACAGTGTTAAATTTGTTAATCAGTTTGCATTCAAAATGTGCCTTTGTCATTGTAATAATAATCTGTTCCATAACTGACAATTAATGGCAAATTTATAACTTCAATAAATGTTGTTTGTTTGTTTTAAATATTGTGTATCTCTTTATTCTTGTTATAAATTTCTTCACTTTCTTGCTTTCTGAGGAAAAGAATTTTCAGCACATTTTCAAATGTAATCTAAATTTATTCGTGAAATTAATCACGATTACAGACATTTTTGAAAAGTATTGGAAATAAGAATAAGATTAATTTTAATCGTAAAAATCTGCGATTACAGAATAATTTTTGATTGAAAAAAATTTCAATCAAATAAAAGTAATCATGATTAACGATTAAGATTAACCCAGGTCTGGTTAAGGTAACTGAGTGGCCACCTATTGGGAAAATAGCTGCTCATTCGGCTTACGATATGTTTCATGGTATATGTGCCTGATTGTTAGTTTGGTTTTTTTCCCACTTCGGTTTTTGGAGTGGGAATCTCTTTCTGATTGCACCTTTTCCTGATCTTTGCCTACTTGTACCTTTTTCTCATAAGGCGGCTATGTAAATATGCATACCCATGCACACATCCTGCCTGGTTGAAATGTTAAACAACCTTTTTGAAACTGGGATATTTGATTACAAAACAAAGGAGAAAAAAAACATACAGATTGAGAAACTATATGCCTCACAGCTGATAGCACATGTTATCTCTAGTCGATGCTCAATTTGCAATGTACATGTATATGACAATGCTTATTCTGAATTAATGTTGTGATTTCAGAGTGACTGGGTCCTACTGTCAGTCAAATGTAAGAGATTACTTGAGTATCCTTCTTATTAAAATACTCTACATAGATGGAGACGGGTCCCCATCCATTGGGGCCTCAAGAAATACATATAGAAAGGCTGTAGTGCCTCCAGGCAAGCTTAAGGATGTTCGCTGCCAATGAAAAAGTATTCAAACTTTTTTTCTAACCACTCTTTCTTGATTCCAAAATACAACACAAGACATTTGAAAACAAAATTAATATAGGGTAGTGTGCATTTTTTCAAGCTACAGGCCTCTGAATGAGACCTCTGAGCACCATGTTGTAAATTTGGTAAAATTAATTTCATTTTCAATTCTTTGAAACATACATGTCTTGAACAAAAATACACCTAAAATGCTTTCAAAAGTCATAATATTTACGTAACGCAGACTATTTTGGACCAAAAGCATAGAAGATTTTGCAACTTGAAGTGGATGACAAAATTTTACGATTCCTTTTCCAACCCTACCCCCCTACCCCCATACTTGAAAAGTTGGAAAAAGTCAATATTTTGAAATGTGCCAAACCCATATTTGTTGATTCAAACTTTTTCTTGTATTTTCACACAACATAGACCTTGGTAATATTGTTCGAATAAAAGAATGAAATATATAGGGCAGTGAGCATATAAGAGAGAACCAACAACTTGAAAATCGCCATTTTAAGCCTTTCTTCGGCCATTTTGTTTCTAAAAGTCCATTTCATAAAACCACCTAAAATTTTAAAACCAGCACACCAAAGACACAACGAATGACTTAGAAGACCATGTACACATATACTGCTGCTAAAAATAACATCGAACTAGTGCAATTAATTTGAAGATGTGTAATATGCAAGTTTAATCTACCCTACCCCCTTAATTTTACTGACTACTAAAATTTTCTGAAAAGTTGCAGAAAATGGGGTGAAAAAAATGAAGTTTCTTAGATTGACAATTTTCATGGCTCATTCAATGCATATCATCAATATGTACCCAAATATAAAATATTAGGAAAATATCTGCAACCGTTTAGGAGATATTCAAGAAAAGAAAAACCGGAAGCTCCGAAATGTCAAATGTTAGCAGCGAACATCCTTAAAGGCATCTGACCGACCATCTGATTACTGGTTACCGTAACTGCTCAGGTATCTGATAAAACATGAGATCCTTTAAGAGCCTGCCCAGGAAAAGTGGTTCAAGTTAAATCTTCCGTACATATAACCTTTCTGGCCTAGTTGGGTGGTTATATTGGAAGCACTTTTTGGATGTCATGACATCCTAATTTTGGGTAAAAGTTCCAGTTACTTATGTTGGATATACAAATTGAAGAACAACAGGCCTTAGCGATATTGTGTTATCAAAGATCAATAGTTTTGTGTCATCACTGTTACTAGTTATGTATTTTAAGGTCACATTTGACAGTTAATATACAAAACAAATACGTAGAATATGTCTTGCTTTTAGACCATTTTAGTTGATGAAATATGTCCTTAACCCAGCTAAGCAAGGAGTTATTTTCACCAGAAGGACGACCATTCTCTGGGGTTGTTGCTTGTGTTTCACAGGTTAGTGGATCTCTTATTGAGTGTTATTTGTTGGGCTAAAATTACTGTTTTCATTTGCCTCTTGTCTCTTAAACTCAGCAAGTTGGCTGAGGATGTGCAATCCTGGGAAATTACTGTCTTTGTCTAATGTTCTAAGGGCCAAATGTAAAGTTGGGTAGAATAGAGGCAGCGAAAATAAAACATTTGACAGAAAACATGCAGTTAACCTTTTGAGCAACCTTTTTTCACAAATGAGCCACATCATGAGAAAAAAGGATGTTTGCCTATGCAATAATAAAGGCATAGATCAGTAACTGCACAGCTGACCGGTGCCTTCGTTTTCACTACACAGATAATATAATCCATCTTCTTCATTAATCTGGACTTTTTAGCTTCTTACCTAAGACTGTACAGCCCAGTTTGTGTAGGATTTGATTGGAAACTCCGGACTGGTTAGCTCACCTGAGCCGTCAGGCTCACAAGGTGAGCTTATAGTATACCCATGCTCCGTCGTCCGTCGTCCGTCGTCCGTCCGTCGTCCACCATTTTCAAAGATCTTCTCCTCTGAAACCGCTTGGCCAATCAAAGCCAAATTTTACATGAAGCATCTATGGGAAGGGGGAACCAATGTGTATATAAATAATCCAGGTCACATGACCAAGATGGCCGCCATGCCCATATATGGTAAAAACCCTTCAAAAATCTTCTTCTCCGGAACCTCTGGACCGATTTCAACCAAACTTGGCATGAAGCATTAATGGCTCAAGCACTACAATGTGTATATAAATCATGACCCTATGATGACCTTGACCTATATTACGGCAAGGTCAACATAGGTCGCGAATGCATTTGAATGGGAAAAATTGTTAAATTGTCATTTAAAGGAAAAATCTTGCAGAAAATGAGCAGTAGGACTGAATATTAATGATTCTGAAAAAAATTGGGCACCAGGGGCTCATCCGCCCCCACCCCGGGGCAATATACATGTATATCTCCATAATATTCAAACATCTTCTCCTCTGAAACCGCTTGGCCAATCAAAGCGAAATTTTATGTGAAGCATCAGTAGGAAGGGGTAACAAATATGTATATAAAAAATCCAGGTCACATGACCAAGATGGCCGCCATGCCCATATATGGTAAAAACCGTTCAAAAATCTTCTTCTCCAGAACCGGTTGACCGATTTCAACGAAACTTGGCACGAAGCATCGATGGCTCAAGCACTACAATGTGTATATAAATCATGACCCTGTGATGACCTTGACCTATTTTACGGGAAGGTCAATATAGGTCACCAATGCATTTGAATGGGGAAAACTTTTAAAATGTCATTTAAAGTGAAAGTCTTGCAGGAAATGGGCAGTAGGACTGGATATTAATGATTCTGAAAAAAATTGGACCCCAGGGGCTCATGTGCTCCCACCCCGGGGCAATATACATGTATATTTCCATAATATTCAAACGTCTTCTCCTCTGAAACCGCTTGGCCAAACAAAGCCAAATTTTAAGTGAAGCATCTATAGAATGGGAGAATCAATGTGTATATAAATAATCTAGGTCACATGACCAAGATGGCCGCCATGCCCATATATGGTAAAAACCCGTCAAAAATCATCTTCTCTGAAACCAATAGACTGATTTCAAGGAAACTTGGCGTGAGGCATCGATGGCTAAAGTACTCCAATGTATATATAAATCATGACCCTGTGATGACCTTGACCAAGTTTATGGCAAGGTCAACATGGGTTGCCTGTGCATCTGAATTGGGAAAACTGTTAAAATGTCATTTGAAGGAAAAAGCCAACAGTAAATTGGCAAATGGACAGAATATTGAAGATTCTGAAAAAAGAAAATGGCCCAAGGGCTTATCTGCCCCTGCACTGGAGTTAAATACCATAATATTGGTATATGCAGCTGATCTCAGGTGAGCGTTTACAGGACCATTGGTCCTCTGGTTTTCTCATGTTACGGCTCAGATTGTGGTCACTCGGCTCCCTAAGCCTACCTATCACATAGATGGTGAAAACAGCATGGAAACTGATATCGAAATGGGCAAAATAAGTACATTTATGTTCAGATCCTCTTAATAGAAAAACAATATTCCGAGTTTAGGACCAGCATTGACACAAACCGAGCTTTACCGCTAGACTTGTAATTCCATATGTAGAATGAAGATTTGTGCTATCCATGTATTGAAAACAAAGGTGCTGATCAGCTGTTCTGTTAATGTGCCTTAATGTATTTGTGTATAACAGACAGGTTTTCAATAATACAGTTATGCTGGTGTTGCGGAGGGAATAAAGCTGATTATTGTAAATTAAGCATTCATCATGGTTTAAAAGAGTGCCACTCCTATCCTAACAGGTTGAAGAGCAAGACTGGTTGTTGCTATGGGGACTGATAGTTTACTATGGAGGTCGTTGTCAAGGCAACCTAACATCCCAGTGTACACATCTCATCACTGCGGCAATGGAGGGGGTAGGTAGTATACTATGGAGGTCATTGTCAAGGCAACCTAACATCCCAGTGTACACATCTCATCACTGTGGCAATGGAGGGGGAAGGTAGTTTAACTATGGAGGTCGTTGTCAAGGCAAACCGATGTCCCAGTGTACACATCCCATCACTGTGGCAATGGAGGGGGTAGGTAGTTTACTATGGAGGTCGTTGTCAAGGCAACCTAACATCCCAGTGTACACATCTCATCACTGTGGCAATGGAGTGGGTAGGTAGTTTACTATGGAGGTCATTGTCAAGAACCTAACATCCCAGTGTACACATCTCGTCTTTGTGGCAATGGATGGGGTAGGTAGTTTACTCTGGAGGTCATTGTCAAGGCAAACCAATGTCCCAGTGTACACATCCCATCACTGTGGCAATGGAGTAGGTAGTTTACTATGGAGGTCTTTGTCAAGGCAACCTGACGTCCCAGTGTACACATCTCATCACTGTTGCAATGGAGGTGGTAGGAAGGTTATTATGGAGGTTGTTGTCAAGGCAACCTGACGTCCCAGTGTACACATCTCATCACTGCAGCAATGGAGGGGGTAGGTAGTTTAACTATGGAGGTCATTGTCAAGGCAACCTGATGTCCAAGTGGACACATCTCATCACTGTAGCAATGGAGGGGGTAGGTAGTTTACTATGGAGGTCATTGTCAAGGCAACCTGACGTCCCAGTGTACACATCCCATCACTGCAGCAATTGAGGGGGTAGGTAGTTTACTATGGAGGTCATTGTCAAGGCAACCTGACATCCCAGTGTACCCATTTCATCACTGTGGCAATGGAGGGGGTAGGTAGTTTACTATGGAGGTCATTGTCAAGGCAACCTGACGTCCCAGTGTACACATCTCATCACTGTGGCAATGGAGGGGGTAGGTAGTTTACTATGGAGGTCATTGTCAAGGCAACCTGACGTCCAAGTGTACACATCTCATCACTGCGGCAATGGAGGGGGTAGGTCGATAGCTACTGAAATCTCAGTCATGATTATCATTCCAGTCTGTGGCTTGCAAACAGTAATTCTGTTTTGTTTGTGGAAGTCACAAGGGTAGATGAACTACACTGCTGCACAATTTGACCAGGACCTGCTCTGCTGTGAAACCATCTACCTGATGTTCTCTTTGCAAATAAGCGTCCTGTAAGATGGCTACAAACATGTGAATGGAACATCAACTTATGTTAAAATGAGATGTGTTTGGAAGTTAAAAGAAATAAAGTTGTTGTTGTTTTTTTGGCCAAATAGAACTAGTCTCTATATAGTACCTTACATTGGATATTATAACCATGATGATGTCATTGGTCATTTTTCTTCCACTGTAGGCAAAATATGAAGCAGCACTGGAGCATTCTGACAGTATAAAGATTGTCACACCAGACTGGGTCACAGATTGTGTAAAGAACAGTAGTCGACAGGAAGAGAAGATATATCACCCTAGACTGGTTGTCTACCCTAAACCAGAGTCACCCCCAAAACCAGCAACACCACCGCGGGCAGAGCCCATGGAGGTACGGCTTCTTTTGGATGCTATTCAGATGTTAAGCTTCTATTACATGATGAAGCCATTAGGCTTTTGGGCCTTCAGGCTTCTTGGTGACATTAAAACGTCACTTTGGAAACAGTCAGTACATTTAGATACTTGTGTGCACTTTATAACAGCAGGCTGGGGATTTGGCAATGGTAGCATGACAGGTGCCTTGTCAAGGTTTCTCCAGCTTTGAAAAAAACTATTTTGAAAGTCATTTCACTGTATTTTGATGATAATCTATATTGCCTGTAGGTGACAACTCCTACCCCAGTGGCACCAGTCCCAGAGGAGGCACCCCGACCCCGCACTGAGAGACGTCAAACAGAGGAGGAGACCAGGACCTCCAGACCCAACACTCCCAGTGCTGCTGCTAAAGAGGCTCTAGCTAGGATGGTCAACCATAGAATGCAGGTTAGTTCAGGCGCTCTTACAGGTCTCAAACTTAATCACACGAGTACATTTGTGGAGCAAAAGTGGGTAGTGAAGTTTGGTTAAATGCAAAAACTACAACAAACTGTTGAGTTAGAAGGTTGAAGACCTGTTTTTCTTTGTACATGTATATGCAAAAGCTTAGATATGTGCAGTGAGTGTATGGCCATTCAGCCTATTTAATTTAGGGTATCTGCAGTTCCTCTAATTTATAAATGTGAAAAAAGCCAAAAGCCACCTTGCTTTGCATGGTCGAAACAACAACCACATAAAAAAAACAAAACAAAAACAAACAAACAAACAAACAAAAAAACACAAGAAAATAAAACAACAACAAAGTCATATAGTACTTGTATTGTAGGACTTCCCTCCTCAGCGACCACCCCCTGTAGCACCTGGTATACAACAGAAGTTACGCAACATAACCAACAATATTGATGTACATAAACGACTTGGTAGACCTCCCTCACAGAAGGTAATGACAGAGTGGATTCTAGAGCGCGGGAGTGTGAAAATCCCGCTTATTTTGTAATTTTGGCGCAAAATTGTGATCTTGGTGCGCCGACGATCCCGCAAAGTACCGATAAGTGGCGCATTTTTGTTAGTTTTGTGCGTATTGTGGTTCTTTTCAGTACCATTTTGGTAGTTAATTTCCGTTCTTTTCCGCTAATTTCCGTCGATCACGTGGTCCGAGATTTGACCGAGACTTCAATTCTATTGGCTGAGACGGTTAACGCATGCGCATATGCTTTTCTTCTTTCACTTTCGTTGACACAAGATGGAGTCGAGATTTATTCTTTCTTGGCTTGTGATAACTAAAAGGCAGGAAATCGGCGTTGGTGAGGCTGAGACGTCCGGTGCCACAGCCCCCGAATGTTTCCCTGAACATGCCCAAGACCCACCGAAAAGAAAACGAAAGTTTGACTTCTTATTTTGGAAGAAATGGCTTGAAAATATGTCATTTCTTTGAAATTGAAATACATGAGTTTGTCCGACGGACGAGTTAACAATAGCTAGAAGAATCGAAATGCTCTGACAGAGGAATGTACCAACTACCGCAAAAGTAATTATATCAGTTATTGAATGACTCGGGCGAAAACGATGTCGAAACATTTATTGAAGGCACTAAAGTAATTTTCATGACGTTTTCTTCCTGTTTTATTATTTTTGAGTTGTTTCCCTTGCTTTTACTTTAATAGTTTACGAAGATGAAAGCTTTTTTTTTAAGTGTGTATTCAATAATATTACTCACAAGGAAAAGGGAAACAATATAACAAAATGTCCCAACAGGAAGTCCAGAGAAAACAGTGCAGACCCAGAGCAGCAGACAGTCAATAGACTGAACTTTGTTATGACTTACACCCAAATGGCTTGAAATATTAAAATGTACATATTCATTTTTAATTGACCATTAAAACTTGGTACATCTATTTGGCTTCTTGATGATTTGTGAAGTCTGTAACTGTGATTAACTGCTGTTGGTTAAACACAAGAGGTGACCATTCATGTAAATCTTCCTGAGAAAATGCCGACTGGTATGGTGCCCTACTTGATTCAACATTGGCCCCTTTTTGAGAGTGTGAGGGGGGAGTTGGCCCATCTTTACAAAATCCTAGAATCCACTCTGTAATGATACAGTCAGATCTGAATGTATAGTACATGCACATGACTCCATGCATTTTATTCAAGTCATCCTAGATCTTTCTGCAATGGCATAGTTTAGTTATTTTGACAAAGCTTTGATTTTATATGCCTAATAATTTTAATAATTGTTTATTATTTAAGGACATAAGCTTTTGGCGAAATACAACCCGACTTTGTTTATCTTAATTTATGTGTTGTTACATTGGTTCAGGAATAGATAAGAACTGATTAATTGATTGGCCTACTTTGTGTTTTGTTGAAAGCTTTTTGATTTCCACACATTTGTCTTTCCAGATCAATCCACTGGCCAGTGATCATCCCCATGCATCAGCGAGACACCCACCACCGTCGTACTACATGCCACCTGTACCCATAGGTCTCCCATTCCCACCACAACAACCCCAGGCTCCTAGCTGGCCTACATACTGGGGACATGATCCTGCTGATAATGGTAGGTATTGGAAGTCTATTTGAAACTACTTTTTTGTATAAATTCCTTCAAAACTGGCTACAGAATAAGTGAGATATTGGTGTTTGTGTCCTCCATTTTGAATATTTAATTATGCACTAGTCATTTGTAACCATGGCCCCTCCTCAGGCCCTGGGAATAGCGGGGACTTTGACTTTTGGTCCAGCAAAACCCTGCTAAAAGCCCCACCCTGCGGGGACTGCTCGTTGGTAAAAACCACTGCTGTTTTCCCCCCACAGCCTGCTATCTTTTCATTTCACTGCCCTTTTTGCTTATATAAAGCAAATCCCGGGTATTTCCCCCCGTACTGCCGTGGCAAAACTTTCGTCAAAGCCCCGCTCATTTCCACGGCTATTCCGTGCCCTCCCCCGGGCCTGGGGGGTAGGGTGCCTGGTTACAAATGACTAGTGCATTAGGAAACAGTAAAAATCTAAAATGTTGTAAAAAATATGAATTTCATCAACAGTAATGTAAAGCATGCTTATAATCCACTTTAAACCAATAGCAATAAGTATTGAAATGAAGTTTAAGAGAAAATATTGTAATATGATAAATGTATATTAAAGTGAAGGCTTTATGAAATTATCAGCCCCAGGAATATCCAAGATGGCAGCACATTTAAATAGAAATTTCAGAATATTCAACTGGCATGACTGAAAATTGTTCAATGAGACATTAACAACACATTGTGCAGTGGTACCATTTGGGCAGCTCTTATTAGGTTATCTGCATATTGTTTAGCAGGTTTTCTGCTCCCCAGGCTCCTATTATATTCTGTTGTATTCTTGTGTTTCCAGTGCCCCCTGACCTGTGTCTACTGGGCTGTATATTCTACATCACAGACTATCCTAAAATAGTGGGACCTGAGACAATAGCTATCTGGAAAGAAGTAAGAAATTATCTCTTAACTAGCAATTAAGCATGTCAGGTAACAATGTATTAAAATGTATTGAAAGTTGGAAAAAATTGAGTTTATTTTCACAATTTCTAACATGGTGAGGCACACGATTTCTACCACGGCGAGGAGGCACACAATTTCAAACATGGCATGACACAATTTCTAACACGTCAGTGCACACAATTTCTAACACGTCAGTGCACACAATTTCTAACACGTCAGTGCACACAATTTCTAACATGTCAGTGCACACAATTTCTAACACAGCAAGGCACACAATTTCTAACACAGCAAGGCACACAATTTCTAACACAGCAAGGCACACAATTTCTAACACAGCAAGGCACACAATTTCTAACACAGCAAGGCACACAATTTCTAACACAGCAAGGCACACAATTTCTAACACAGCAAGGCACACAATTTCTAACACAGCAAGGCACACAATTTCTAACACAGCAAGGCACACAATTTCTAACACAGCAAGGCACACAATTTCTAACACAGCAAGGCACACAATTTCTAACACAGCAAGGCACACAATTTCTAACACAGCAAGGCACACAATTTCAAACATGGCATGACACAATTTCTAACACGTCAGTGCACACAATGCTAACACCGCGAGGCACACAATTTCTAACACAGCAAGGCACACAATTTCTAACACAGCAAGGCACACAATTTCTAACACAGCAAGGCACACAATTTCTAACACAGCAAGGCACACAATTTCTAACACAGCAAGGCACACAATTTCTAACACAGCAAGGCACACAATTTCTAACACAGCAAGGCACACAATTTCTAACACAGCAAGGCACACAATTTCTAACACAGCAAGGCACACAATTTCTAACACGGCAAGGCACACAATTTCTAACACAGCAAGGCACACAATTTCTAACACAGCAAGGCACACAATTTCTAACACGGGGAGGCACACAATGTCTGACATGGCAAGGCACACAATTTCTAACACGGGGAGGCACACAATGTCTGACATGGCAAGGCACACAATGTCTAACACGGGGAGGCACACAATGTATAACACGGCAAGGCACACAATTTCTAACACAGGGAGGCACACAATTTCTAACACGGGGAGGCACACAATTTCTAACACGTGGAGGCACACAATTTCTAACACGGGGAGGCACACAATTTCTAACATGGGGGGCACACAATTTCTAACACGGGGAGGCACACAATTTCTAACACGGCGAGGCACACAATTTCTAACACGGCGAGGCACACAATTTCTAACATGGGGGGCACACAATTTCTAACACGTGGAGGCACACAATTTCTAACACGTGGAGGCATACAATTTCTAACAAGGGGAGGCACACAATTTCTAACATGGGGGGGCACACAATTTCTAACATGGGGAGGCACACAATTTCTAACACGGCAAGGCGCAGAATTTCTAACATGGCGAGGAGGCACACAATTTCTAACATGGGGGACACACAATTTCTAACATGGGGAGGCACACAATTTCTAAGACAGCAATGCCCAGAATTTCTAACATGGCGAGGCACACAATTTCTAACACGGGGAGGCACACAATTTCTATCACGGCAAGGCAAACAATTTCTAATATGGGGGTCACACAATTTCTAACATGTGGAGGCACACAATTTCTAAAACAGTAAGGCACACAATTTTTCACATGGTGGTCACAAAATTTCTAACACGGCAAGGTACACAATTTCTAACATGGGGTCACACAATTTCTAACACGTGGAGGCACACAGTTAACACGGCGAGGTACACAATTTCTAACATGGGGGGCACACAATTTCTAAAACGGCGAGGCACACAATTTCTAACACGTGGAGGCACACAATTTCTAACACAGCGAGGCACACAATTTCTAACACGTGGAGGCACACTATTTCTAAAAAGGGGAGGCACACAATTTCTAACATGGGGGGGCACACAATTTCTAACATGGGGGGCACACAATTTCTAACATGGGGAGACACACAATTTCTAACTTGGGGAGGCACACAGTTTCTAACACGGCAAGGAGCACAATTTCTAACATGGCAAGGCACACAATTTCTAACACGGGGAGGCACACAATTTCTAACACACAGAGGCACACAATTTCTAACACGGCGAGGCACACAATTTCTAACATGGGGGCACAAAATTTCTAACACGGGGAGGCACACAATTTCTAACATGGCAAGGCACACAATTTCTAACACGGCGAGGCACACAATTTCTAACATGGGGGGCACACAATTTCTAACACGTGGAGGCACACAATTTCTAACACGTGGAGGCACACAATTTCTAACAAGGGGAGGCACACAATTTCTAACATGGGGGGCACACAATTTCTAACATGGGGAGGCACACAATTTCTAACACGGCAAGGCGCAGAATTTCTAACATGGCGTGGAGGCACACAATTTCTAACATGGGGGACACACAATTTCTAACATGGGGAGGCACACAATTTCTAAGACAGCAGTGCGCAGAATTTCTAACATGGCGAGGCACACAATTTCTAACACGGGGAGGCACACAATTTCTATCACGGCAAGGCACACAATTTCTAATATGGGGGGCACACAATTTCTAACATGTGGAGGCACACAATTTCTAAAACAGCAAGGCACACAATTTTTAACATGGGGGTCACAAAATTTCTAACACAGCAAGGTACACAATTTCTAACATGGGGTCACACAATTTCTAACACGTGGAGGCACACAGTTAACACGGCGAGGTACACAATTTCTAACATGGGGGGCACACAATTTCTAAAACGGTGAGGCACACAATTTCTAACACGTGGAGGCACACAATTTCTAACACAGCGAGGCACACAATTTCTAACACGTGGAGGCACACAATTTCTAAAAAGGGGAGGCACACAGTTTCTAACGGGGGGGGGGGGGCATACAATTTTTAACATGGGGGGCACACAATTTCTAACTTGGGGAGGCACACAATTTCTAACACGGCAAGGAGCACAATTTCTTACACGGCAAGGCACACAATTTCTAACACGGCAAGGCACACAATTTCTAACATGGGGGGCACACAATTTCTAACACGTGGAGGCACACAATTTCTAAAACAGTGAGGCACACAATTTTTAACATGGGGGTCACAAAATTTCTAACACAGCGAGGCACACAATTTCTAACACGGCAAGGCACACAATTTCTAACACGGCAAGGTACACAATTTCTAACATGGGGAGACACACAATTTCTAACACAGGGAGGCACACAATTTCTAACAGGGTGAGGCACATCATACCATATTGGTATGGTTACTTTTCATCTTTGTTCTCTAATTTATGAAGACTGTTGCTGTTTACTGGTCAAAGGAATGTGCTTATTATCAAAGTAAATTACCTCAAGATTTTGTCTTTGGCTTAGCTTTGATGAAACAGGTTCAGTGTTAACTCAATCATTGACTATTTTCCAGGTAATAGAGCAGCATGGTGGTAAAGTAGATCCGTCCTACTCTAACAGAGTGACCCATGTATTGTGTTATAGTCAAAGAAGTGATGTTTTCCATCTGGTAAGTTAACTGCAATATTTATGGGATGGGAGCAGCGAACAAAAGAAAAGCAGCCATAAAAAAGTCAGTGGATACTGAAGGCTGAGCATAAGTGTCTTTCACATAAGTCAATGTTAAGAAGGTAGCAAAAATTCTACAAAAATTTACTTAGATAAGACTAATATTTTATTTATTCTATGTACCATGTGTTTGGCCGGTAATGCTTAAGACAGGTTTTTTATGTGTTTATACCCCCCCCCCCCCCCCCCCCCCCCCCGCAAAACGAAGTTTTAGGGGGGTATACTGTTTTCAGCCTGTCCGTCATTCCGTAATTCCGTCATTCCGTCAACATTTTGACATCTTTGCTAAATAACTTAAGTAGTTTTTGCCCGATGTTCTTCAAATTTTCAACACATCTGCACCATTAGACAACACATGTGTGATATGAACTTAGGGGCCAAAGGGTCAGTTTTGCAAGAGTTATGGGACTTTTTAAACCTATACATAGAATGTTTGCCATAGTGCTAATAGTGCATACTTTGTGAAATTAACTCCTACAGCTTTCAATATTCTCTTTTGATACTTTGCAGATATGTGCCAGATATATTGAAGATATGCATGAAGAAGTATTATGCTGAAAAAATGAATTTTGACAAATTTACAGCATTTTGAACTTAGCCAATTTTCGATAATTGCCATATTCAACAATGGTTGGTAGTGCATAGTTTGTGAAATCAACTCCTCCTAGGGCTTTCAGTATTTCTTTTCAATACTTTGCAGACATGTTCCACATATATTGAAGATGTGCATGCAGAATTATAATGATGAAAAAATAATATAATGCTTATATTCGTCCACATTTAGAATATTGCAGTGTCATATGGGGAAACTCAACAAACGTAAACATTCAAAAAATGACAAAGTTGCAAAGAAAAGCGTGTAAACTAATTTTTGGCGATGAATATACCCATTTAGATGAGGCTCGCGATAACTTAAAGATACTCTCATTCGATGAAATTGTATTTTTGAACAAAGCGAAAGTTATGTACAAAGTAGCCATCAATATTGCTCCTTCATATCTAATTAATTTGTTTCAAATGAGAAGTGCATCTGATGACACTATAACCAGTCTGAGATCGGTGACTAATAAAAAATTCTTAATACCAAAGCCTAAACTTAATCTTTTTAAGAACAGTTTGTCTTATTCAGGGGCTATCATTTGGAATAGTATTCCATTGGAAATTAAATTATCGAAATCACTAGACAGTTTCGTTAACAAGTGTAAGGCTTGGATGAAACAGGGTTAGTTCGTGTAATAATATAATGCACATAATATGCTTCGTAAAACAACCCCACCACCATGTTTTGATAACTAGGTGATATTGTAATACTTTGCATCTCTATGTAACTCATGTTATTAGTCAATAATTTTCAACAGTTTGATTTAAGAGTTTCTTGCATTTTAAAGCAAGTGTTTTAATAATAATCTCACTGATGTGTTTATATGCAAATTGATTAATTTTTTCATTGCTGGTGTAATGATGTGATGTATTTTTTAACAGTCATAAATCATAGAACCACACCATAGGAGGGTCAGTAATGTTACTTATATCAATGTTTCTGAACGACCTTGTCATCTGCATTGTCTGCTATGCATCTTCTAACTTTATGAGAGAGCTGGTCAAGGTTACCGGTGTTACATTGTTGATTTTCCTACGGGGTGCTTTATTGTACAAGTATATTTTTGTTAAATGTATGTCTGTATTTTAATTTGTTTAATAGAGGGCCTCGTGGAAGATTGGCAATGCCAAACGAGCTACCCTCTATAAATAAAGACTCACTTCACTTCACTTCACTTCAATGGTTGGTGGTTCATAGTTTGTGAAATCAACTTCTCCTAGGACTTTCAGTATTTCTTTTCAATACTTTGCAGACATGTTCCACACAATCATATTGAAAATGTGCATGAAGAATTATAATGATGAAAAAATCATTTTTGACAAATTTACAGCAATTTTTAACATAGCCATTTTTTGACCATTGCTTATACAATAATGGTTGGTAGTGCATGTTTTGTGAAATCAACTCCTCCTAGGGCTTTCAGTATTTCTTTTCAATACTTTACAGACATATTCCACACATATTGAAGATGTGCATGAAGAATTATAATGATGAAAAAATAATTTTTGACAAATTTACAGCATTTTTCAACATAGTCATTTTTACCATTGCTAATATACAGTTTACTAGACAATGGCGAATCACTAAGAGATCTAACGCTATTATTTTAAACACGACCATGGGAATGTTAATCTATTTGATACTAAGAACATCTAACATATCTCAGCTTTACAGGAAAATAATAATTTTAATTCATTCAATTTCTTAATGGGAGATAACTCTGTTGATATGATACCTCCTGCATTAGACAATAGCGAACCAAACTCGACAATGGCGAATCAATTAGCCTATAGCCCAAAAGAAACCATTTTAGAAGGGAATTTTTGCACACAAATGGTGCCATCATCATGCGAGACTAAATGGTGTTTGATAATATTGTGTTAATTTGCTTTTGTGCTTTACGTTAACTGTCAACAGCAAATGCCATATCGGATACCGATTTAAGCATGTCGTATTGCCTTAACGAATCAATGTAAGCCTAAAAGCAAGATGGTTAAACCACGACTTGCACCAATATTAGTTACGCAATTGACCAAACCAAATGGTTCCAGAGCAAGCCTTCAAAAGGTAGATTGTCAGTACTTTGTGCACATTCTTTTCACCACACAAAGTATGATTCGCTATTGTCGAATTTACATGTACATCTTTCTCCGCTTATATCTACCTTCAATGTCAAAACTTTTATCAAAAACAGGCATATTGCACAACTAGGGATATTAGGCATTAAAGTAATGCAAAAGTGGCCATCATCAAATGCTAAGAAACGAGGTATGCAACACATTTTATCTGAATGTTACATTTTGTGGAACAATAAACTAGGCATCTTAGTTAAAGGGTCAAGCGTTTCAGCAGCCCTGATTTTATTGTCCGGTGGAATTTTGACTCCATTCTTTTACCAAACCCCAAGGCTTAGATGAAAGTAAATGACTGAGTTATAAAATAAATGATATTTTGTCTAAGTTTCAAGAAATTCTGCAATATCTTTACGAGTGGTTCGCCATTGTCGATGATTCTCTATTGTCGAGTGCACTGTACAATAATGGTTGATAGTGCATACTTTGTGAAATCAGCTCCTCTTAGGGCTTTCAGTGTTTCTTTTAAATTCTTTGTAGATTTGTTTCAGATAAATTTTAGATGTGCATGAATAATTTTCTTGCTGAAAAGTTAATTTTTGACAAATTTACAGCTTTCATTTTACTTAGCCAATTTTTTACCATTTCTCATGATAAACAATAATGATCATAGTGCATACAGTGAAATCAAGTTTTAATATCTTGTGACTGGCATACTGAGGATGTACATGAAGAATTATAATGCTGAAAAGATATCCTTGACAAATTTTCTGCATGTTTGACTTAGGAAGTTATTGGCCAGCTTCAGATAATTTTGCGGGGGGTATACTGAAAGCCTTGCTTGCAGCCAATTTCTAGTTATATCTGCTTTTAAAAGGCTGATTGGAGATTTCCTGTTCACATGTTCAGATTAATGTCTATGCTAGTAAAAAAATGGTCAGTGTCAGTGTCATCACACAGTAATAAGCTATTTTTCAATATCATGATTTTGTATGTATTGTTGAGATATTCTACTGCGCCAAAACAGATGTTTGATCATGATCATGTTATGATCATGTTTGAAATAGTTCGTTGTAAAAGAGAAGCATAGATCTAATAAACCTTAATCACTATCCACTCGCAGGCTTTGCGAGATCAGAGGAGGGTTGTTACAGCTTACTGGTTGAATGATGTTCTTCTGAAGAAGAAGATGGTGCCACCGTGGCAGGCTCTACATCTACCCCTACTGTACAGTGGTGATAGTAAACCATGTAGTGACCAGGTCAGGATACATATTATTACATATTGTTCATGATTATATGTAGTAACAGTTTAAGCTTTTTAAAAAAGATAGCAGCCTTTAAATCCCTACCTTTAGTGCATGGTATACTGCAGTGTTGAATGTCTGGTTGGTGATAGTCCTGATTGATAATTGATTAGATCTATAAACTTTGTAAAAATACAATTTATTGATGTCAATAGCAGCTGACTCTAATCATAATACCCCCCGCCAAAATGAAGTTTTAAGGGGGTTATACTGTTTTCACGTCTGTCGGTCCATCTGTCCGTGCGTGTGTCCATCCGTCCGTAACGTTTTGTTTCTTTAATATCTTGAAGACCCATTGATTGAATTTAATGAAACTTTGCAGGCATCTGCATATCTATGGGGCAAATATGTACATACAAAAATTAAGGGCTAGGGGCCAGTCCCTTTTGAGTTACTTCCCTTTATAGTTCTTGATGGCTTTTGTATACAGTGAAGATAGTGCATTTACGGGCCGATCAACTCCTACCACAGTTTTTGTTGGAACTTTTTGATATTATGCCTAAATGATGTAGACCCATTGGACATTTGCATGAAGAAATGTTATTGCGAAAAAATAACTTTTGACAAAATGACAGCTATGAGAACTTATTTTTTTTTTTTTTTACAGGTAAGGGTTTTCACGGGCCGATCAACTCCTACCACAGTTTTTGATGGAACAATTTGATATCATGCCTACATGATGTACACCCATTGGACATTTGCATGAAGAAATTTTATTGCGAAAAAATAATTTTTGACAAAATGACAGCTATGAGAACTTAGACAATTTTTCTTATTTTTATTTTACAGGTAAGGGCTTTTTCTTATTTTTATTTTACAGGTAAGGGCTTTCACAGGCCAATCAACTACTACCACAGTTTTTGATGGAATAATTTACTATTATGCCTTCATGATCTTCACTCTTTGGACATTTGCATGAAGAATGCCAAAAAAAATAAATAAAATTGACAAAATGACATCTATGAGAACTTAGACAATTTTTCTTAGTCACAAATCGTGTCCGCTCTATAACTTGAAAACCGTTAAAGATTTTTTTAGTGAAACTTGGTACACTTGTAAACCACGACGAGACGATGTGTCATGCACAAGAACCATAACGGTAGCTTGAGTATTTTTGGAGTTATTTCCCTTTGATTATTTTCGATACAATTTCGTGTCCGCTGTTTAACTTGAAAACCGTTTAAGATTTTTCAATGAAACTTGGTACACTTGTAGACCAGGACGAGACGATGTGTCATGCACAAGAACCATAACTCTGGCTTGAGTATTATGGAGTTATTTCCCTTTGATTATTTTCGATACAATTTGGTGTCCGCTGTATAACTTAAAAACCGTTAAAGATTTTTCAATGAAACTTGGTACACTTGTAAACCATGACAAGACGATGTGTCATGCACAAGAACCATAACTCTAGCTTGAGTATTTTTGGAGTTATTTCCCTTTGATTATTTTTCGATACAATTTCGTGTCCGCTGTATAACTTGAAAACCGTTAAAGATTTTTCAATAAAACTTGGTACACTTATTGAGCATGATCAGACGATGTGTCATGCACAAGAACCATAACTCTGGCTTGAGTATTTTTGGAGTTATTTCCCTTTGATTATTTTCCATACAATTTTGTGTCCGCTTTATAACTCGAAAATCATAAGAGTTATTTCAATGAAACTTGGTACACTTATTAAGCACTCTTGCTTGCATATCTTTGGAGTAATTTCCCTTTGATTATTTTCCATACAATTTCGTGTCCACCCTTTAACTTGAAAACTGTAAGAGAAATTTCAATGAAACTTGGTACACTTATAAAGCATGATGAGACGATGTGTCATGCACAAGAATTATAACTCTTGCTTTCATATCTTTGGAGTTATTTCCCTTTGATTATTTTTCCATACAATTTCATGTCCACTCTATAACTTGAAAACCATAAGAAATATTTCAATGAAACTTGGTACACTTATAAAGCACGATGAGATGATGTGTCATGCTAAAGAACCATAACTCTTGCTTGCATATCTTTGGAGTTATTTCCCTTTGATTATTTTTCATTCAATTTCGTGTCTGCTCTATAACTCAAAAACCATTAGAGATTTTTCAATGAAACATGGTACACTTATAAAGCATGATGCACAAGAATCATTACTCTTGCTTTCATATCTTTGGAGTTATTTCCCTTTGATTATTTTCCAAACACTTTCTTGCCCCCTCTATAACTTGAAAACCGTAAGAGATATTTCAATGAAACTTGGTACACTTATAAAACAGAATGACAGGATATGTGATGCACAAGAACTATAACTCTTGCTTGCATATTTTGGACATGCACGTAGAAAGGGGGGAGACATCAGTTTTCACATAGAAAAC
Organism: Rugalucina vietnamica; assembly: GCA_964017185.1. NCBI lineage: Eukaryota > Metazoa > Mollusca > Bivalvia > Lucinida > Lucinidae > Rugalucina > Rugalucina vietnamica. Next base: position 39,945,343 of record OZ024878.1, on the reverse strand, counting down.
AAATTCTAGTTTTTACAGGTAAGGGCATTAACGGGCCGATTATATCCTACCACAGTATTTGAAGGAACAATTTGAAATTATGCCTACATGATGCAGATCCATTGGAAATTTGCATGAAGAAATATTATTGTGAAAAATGAATTTTTGACAAAATGACAGCTATGAGAACTTAGACAATTTCTCTTAGTTTTTTTTACAGGTAAGGGCTTTCACGAGCTGATCAACTCCTACCACAGTTTTGATGGAACAAATTGATATCATACCTTCATAATGTACACCCATTGGACATTTGCATGAAGAAATTATATTGCCAAAATAATTTTTGTGGTAAACAGATACCCTGCGGGTGGTATTTAATAAGCATTGCTTATTGACTCTTTTTTCATTAAGAATCTGCCCAGAATATAACCTCAGACTTAAAAAATGTTGACAGGTTTGATCTATATTTCAGCTGTTATGTATTACTAACTTTGAGGATGAAGAGCGAGACCGAGTGAAGGAAATGATTAAAGCTATTGGTGCTAAATACACAGGCTGTATGTCCATATCTAACTCAGCTCTAGTGTGTAAAGGGTAAGGACCTTTGTTAAATCATCTGTATTCTTGAATTTGCATTTTGAAAATCTGTATTTGAAAATCTGTGTTTCATGTCAGCTAATGCACAAAACAGCTGTTAGTAGATTTATTTTTTGATTGACCTTCATGAGACCAAGACACACTGGCAATTTGAGTTTTGCTTCAATAGTTGATCTATTTGAATTAATCCCAAACAAGACATAGAAGAGAAAAGATGATTAGCTCTTTCCCAGAAAGGTGGCTAGCATCAATCAAAAACATGGCAAGCCAAACTGAGAAGTAGGCAAGACTACACAAACAATGTGAAGATAAATAACAGCAGAAGGGCATTGAAACAGTCTCTAGTTTTTGAAGTTTGAATAATTACAATAAAAGTGTTGAATGAGAGAAGTCTCAGTACTTATTTCTGTTGTTTTCAGTCCTGAGGGTAAAAAGTATCAGATGGCCAAAGACTGGAGAATTCCTGTTGTCAATGTGCTATGGTTGTCAGATCTTATTCTGGGTCATATGGACGCCCTCAAGCTACCTATACACAACAAATATCTACAAGTTGGCCATGGAGATGAGTTTGTTATGGACATGAGTAAAGTCCAACATTTACTGGGTAAGATTAAAGTCCAACATTTACTGGGTAAGATTAAAGTCCAACAATTACTGGGTAAGATTAAAGTCCAGCATTTACTGGGTAAGATTAAAGTCCAACATTTTCTGAGTAAGATTAAAGTCCAACATTCACTGGGTAAGATTAAAGTCCAACTGGGTGAGATTAAAGTTCAACATAAACTAGGTTTAAAGATTGAAATTCAAAATTTGCTGGTTAAGATTGAAGTCCAGCATTTAGTCCAGCATTTACTGCCAGGTAAGATGAATTATGTCAGTCCATCATTTGAAGACAAACATCTAGGACTTAGCATTTATGTAGTAAATGTAAAGGGTACTCATGCTGCACACTTGTGATTTAATCTTCTTTACACTGATAATGTTGATACTTTGTTTAGCTAAATCATGATAAAATTATTTTATAATAAAACCTCACAAAAAAAACCTTTTCCATCTTTTGTAGTGGATAAGGTTTGTGCTGCTTAAAAACTTAAAGAAGGTATTTTGTATTGTTTCTAGTTGCCTGGCAGACACCACTGAAAGTTGCCAAAGAGTGGAAGGTGAGAGAATATTACATCATTGTATAGCTAAAAGCCCCACTCAGCAGTTTCAGCCAGACTTTCTCTTATGTTTTCCTGCAAAAAAGGACCTGCATAATAAAAAATCCCTTGTGATTCTTCTGTACTGCAGTGACACAAACACAACTCATTTCAAAAGCTATCTCCACCCTGTCATAAGGCTGGGGTAGTTTCTTACAAATTGGAGCATTAGTCTATTAAAAATTTGAACTGAATACTCGGAAAATATTTCAGTAGGAAGGGTTTGCATGTGACCAAGAAACATTGTCATTGCAATATTGATAGCAATGTTTCTGATTATTTACCAGAAGTTTATGCCATCTAAGAGAAAGTTAGAACCAGCCCCAGGCCAGGAGAACTTGCCAGATACCACTTCAACACATTCTGCTGCCAAGAAGAAAAGGTAGGAAAACTTAGGAAAACAACAAAGTGAAAAGATTAACTTTCTGAAGAAACACTATTTTATAACTATCTAATAAAATAATGTTTTGTGTAAAATAATGTTTATAGTGTATAATACTGCGTTTACACTATGTTCGCGGCAGCCCCGGCAGCCCCATTTGTTAGAAACGTAGCGTGCCGTGGAGTTTTGGTAATACATTTCTCTGATTATCAAGATCTATTGCGTTTTGTTACGTTTTCTTACGTTGTATTACGATATCCGTAACAAGCCGTGGTAGTGATAAGCCGGTGTGTCACAGAGGCGCTACGGTACGTTACGGTTATGCACGATCTATAACGATTATTAGCACGTTCTATTACGGCTTGTTACGTTCTGTTGCGGTCAGTTGCGTTTTGACCAAGGCGTAACTCGTTTTTTTTGGTCTGTCAAGGTCAGCTACGGTCGAAACGTAGACACCATACAATATAAAGCACATTTTTGCCTTTTGTATACGAATAAGTCCTTTGAAATAATAACAATCGCGCTCCTCAACAACCGACTGCAGAGTTGATTAAGAAAGTTCGGGATTGTAATTCTTCTTCAATTGCATAGTGCAGCGTATGGTCTGTATTGTTCACTATAGTGACTGCTCCAATATGATGGAACTTGTCCCCATGATATGCCATTTTATATCTATAAACTTCAAGCGCCGTGATAACCGTAACAGAACGTGACATACGTAGTAGAACGGGGTGAACACCGTCAAAGACCGTAACGCACCGTAACTTAACGCAACAAAACGTGTTGAGTATTCCGTAGGAAACGGGACGAGACGTGAGACGACCGTGATCAAATGCAACAGAACGTGGAAGATCCGTAGCTTGCTGGGCTATTCATAAGCTTCCCGTTGCACTACGGACCGCCTCCACGTTTCGCTACGTACTGTTACGTTCTATCACGGTGTGTTACGTTCAGCCCGTTTTATCACGGCCCATTACGTTTCTCATTTCCGCCGTGACTGCTGTGGCAGATTTTTAAACTGTCAAAAAAATTTGTCACGGTGTCCACGATTATCCCGGCGTGCTACGTTTGCCTATCCCGTTCCCCTGCGTTGCCTCACGGTTATCCCGTTTTGCTCACGGTTGTCTTAAACGTGGCCGCCGTGACCGCCGGGAACATAGTATAAACGCAGTATAAGCTAAACAGTTTGATATTGTTGTCCTGACAAAATGTATGATGGGATGTTTGTATCAAGTTTCGAGCTGTGTAGCCATGCTATGTTTAGTCTGTTAACTTGTCCAAAACTCAGAGAAAAAAATAAATCATAGCTTATCTCTGCATGTGCTTGTTGACTTGGCCCAAGTGCTTTTAACTGGCATTCAAATGTTTGAAATTTTCATTGGACAGTGTAGAATACAACTTTTATTAGAAACAAGTGTTAGTCTACACTAAGCTGAGAAGCCTCTACGGTACAGTGGTTACGTCACGAACCTTGTAAACCAGGGGTAGTAGGTTATATCCTGGGCCTCTACAGTCTGACGGATGAGAATATAAACCAAAGTCCTGTCTCCATATGACCTTATCTGTTGGTGGAATGTTTAACCCCAAATCAACCAACACATAGCTGGAATATTTTAATAATGATGACCTCAAACAGTTGATATTTAGACGACACAGTGACATTGTTTATTTCCATTGCCAGGACAGAGATGCCAGAGGAGACAGTAGACCCAAGTAGACCCGGACCCAGGGTCACCTTTACAGGCTTCCAGATTGGGGTCAAGAAGAGACTTCAGGCTGTAAGTACTTTCGTTTTTTTCTCTGGATTCTCTCTTTTTTTGCTCTACCGATTGATTGGCCGAGCTCATATGTGCTGACATAACCTTGAAAGGGAAGTACTACTGAATCAAATAACAACTTCATTTTAGCTGTAGATGCTTAATTTAAAATGAAAAATGTCCCAAGGATGCTAAAAAGAAAACTGTTAAAAAGCCTTTGGAATAGTCAGAAGGTTTTTATTTTGTCTGTTCAAATACTGACCTTCATGACATGGGCATGAAAGTGCTTATAAAATTGTTGTCTCTGTAGCTTTAATGAGTTATAGTGGTATTTTGTTAAATGTTTAGCTTTGTTTTGTTCTGAAATTTTATTGAGAATAGTTGGCTATCTACCATGGCCTCGGCCCAAAGTTTGATCAAGAGAATGCTGGCAGTATCATGAAGAACTGTAAAGCCATGTTTATTTCTATTTTCAAATATTTAACTAGGACATAATAATTGAGCCGCCTTGTGGGAAAACCAACTATAAGTGGGGGTGTAGGTGTCTGACCGGAGAAGAAGTCTCACTATGCCTCACAGATGGCCACACGCCCAGTTAGCAGCCAACCGCGGCGGAAATCTCAACCAACATTTCTGTGTTTGTGCGTACAATATATATTGGCCTTTTGTAAACGTTTCAAACAATTTTCGTGTTTTAAATACATTTTGCATTCTCGTATTCTGAGTACTTCTCTATACATGTATGATTTGCTCCCATTCAGTTCTGGGGAGTGCATGTTTGTCAGTTTATGCGTTTTTAGTTCTCGCATGACTTTACTCTGAAGGATATCCGGATAAAGAAAAATATTTTCTGGCCATGTAAAAGTGTTTCATGCAATTTTCGTGTTTGAAATGCATTTTGCATTCGTGTAGTCAGGTCATTTCTTTATACATGTATCACTTTTCTTCCATTCTAGGGAGTGTATCTATGGAAGTTTATGCGATTATGTTGCCGCATATCTTTACTCTGGAAGCTAATATCCAGACGAAACAATATATATATTGGCCTTTTGTAAAAGTCTGACACATTTTTATGTTTTAAATGCTATTTGCGTTATCGTAATCAGGTCATTTGGCTATGCATGTAGCATTGTTTTATCGTTCGCTCCCTTCTGATTATAGGGAGTACTTGTATTTCAGTTTATGCGATTTCTGTAGTCGCATGTCTTTACTCTGGAAGACAATATCCAGATCAAGCAAAATCGCGATTTCGGGAAGTCATCTTCCCTTCATCAGTTGCAAATAAAGACATAACGAGTACGACACTCTCTTATGAATGTTTTTGTTTGATATAGAGTTTTCAAAAACGTGCTATGTCTACATGTACCAAGACGGTCGTTTGACAATCGTTTGGGCTAAAAGTGCCTATTTGACTGGTTAAGCTGCGAATGAACCAACTCAGTTGCATGTGCAGCTAGAACTCAAATATCAATAGCATGTTTCGGCTCACGAAGCATGTGTTATGCTTGCATTTAGCATCGTAAGAACTATACGAAACTTACATGTATTGGTGCGGGCACTTAAAAGCATTCGTATTCTATACTATTTTAAGCACACGTTTACCAAATTATCGAATTAAACAAAATGAGATTGTTACGATAATTTGTTCCTTGAAGCTTACGGGGTTGGTACCCGTATTATTCATTTGCTTCAGCTCGGGGTTGGTACCCGTAGTTCTCTTTAAAAGAGGTGTGCATCGGTCAAAGGTTTACCTCTGACTATTTTCAAATTGTCTGCTCTCGTCCGTCCTGATACTTATAATGCACGTGTTTAATTAACACATTCGCGGCTTCTTTTGCTAAATTATCATAAGATCTTTTGATGTTTGCCGCTAATTGACCTTGTTGAGATTGATTCTACAGCAACACGGTGTGTCAGCATAAAATCTACATGTTGGTTTTTGGGTAAGGGTTTGTTACCAGAAAACGCACATTTATGCTGTTAGAATCAGCAAAGTGAGGGTCTTCAACCCTGGCTGAACCCGAAGGTCCATAATGCCAGTTAGGGAGTGCCTACCTTGGGCAGAACCTGGGTGCCTAAGTTATAACAGTTATAAGTGGGGGTGTAGGTGTCTGACCGGAGAAGAAGTCTCACTATGCCTCACAGATGGCCACACGCCCAGTTAGCAGCCAACCGCGGCGGAAATCTCAACCAACATTTCTGTGTTTGTGCGTACAATATATATTGGCCTTTTGTAAACGTTTCAAACAATTTTCGTGTTTTAAATACATTTTGCATTCTCGTATTCTGAGTACTTCTCTATACATGTATGATTTGCTCCCATTCAGTTCTGGGGAGTGCATGTTTGTCAGTTTATGCGTTTTTAGTTCTCGCATGACTTTACTCTGAAGGATATCCGGATAAAGAAAAATATTTTCTGGCCATGTAAAAGTGTTTCATGCAATTTTCGTGTTTGAAATGCATTTTGCATTCGTGTAGTCAGGTCATTTCTTTATACATGTATCACTTTTCTTCCATTCTAGGGAGTGTATCTATGGAAGTTTATGCGATTATGTTGCCGCATATCTTTACTCTGGAAGCTAATATCCAGACGAAACAATATATATATTGGCCTTTTGTAAAAGTCTGACACATTTTTATGTTTTAAATGCTATTTGCGTTATCGTAATCAGGTCATTTGGCTATGCATGTAGCATTGTTTTATCGTTCGCTCCCTTCTGATTATAGGGAGTACTTGTATTTCAGTTTATGCGATTTCTGTAGTCAGAGGTAAACCTTTGACCGATGCACACCTCTTTTAAAGAGAACTACGGGTACCAACCCCGAGCTGAAGCAAATGAATAATACGGGTACCAACCCCGTAAGCTTCAAGGAACAAATTATCGTAACAATCTCATTTTGTTTAATTCGATAATTTGGTAAACGTGTGCTTAAAATAGTATAGAATACGAATGCTTTTAAGTGCCCGCACCAATACATGTAAGTTTCGTATAGTTCTTACGATGCTAAATGCAAGCATAACACATGCTTCGTGAGCCGAAACATGCTATTGATATTTGAGTTCTAGCTGCACATGCAACTGAGTTGGTTCATTCGCAGCTTAACCAGTCAAATAGGCACTTTTAGCCCAAACGATTGTCAAACGACCGTCTTGGTACATGTAGACATAGCACGTTTTTGAAAACTCTATATCAAACAAAAACATTCATAAGAGAGTGTCGTACTCGTTATGTCTTTATTTGCAACTGATGAAGGGAAGATGACTTCCCGAAATCGCGATTTTGCTTGATCTGGATATTGTCTTCCAGAGTAAAGACATGCGACTACAGAAATCGCATAAACTGAAATACAAGTACTCCCTATAATCAGAAGGGAGCGAACGATAAAACAATGCTACATGCATAGCCAAATGACCTGATTACGATAACGCAAATAGCATTTAAAACATAAAAATGTGTCAGACTTTTACAAAAGGCCAATATATATATTGTTTCGTCTGGATATTAGCTTCCAGAGTAAAGATATGCGGCAACATAATCGCATAAACTTCCATAGATACACTCCCTAGAATGGAAGAAAAGTGATACATGTATAAAGAAATGACCTGACTACACGAATGCAAAATGCATTTCAAACACGAAAATTGCATGAAACACTTTTACATGGCCAGAAAATATTTTTCTTTATCCGGATATCCTTCAGAGTAAAGTCATGCGAGAACTAAAAACGCATAAACTGACAAACATGCACTCCCCAGAACTGAATGGGAGCAAATCATACATGTATAGAGAAGTACTCAGAATACGAGAATGCAAAATGTATTTAAAACACGAAAATTGTTTGAAACGTTTACAAAAGGCCAATATATATTGTACGCACAAACACAGAAATGTTGGTTGAGATTTCCGCCGCGGTTGGCTGCTAACTGGGCGTGTGGCCATCTGTGAGGCATAGTGAGACTTCTTCTCCGGTCAGACACCTACACCCCCACTTATAAATGTGGTTTCCAAACAGGTCCAACACAAACCAGCCTGTACAGCCACAGAAGACAGCTCGAAGCTTGAAATTTCATATTTAAGGAGAAGAGGGATGGTACCTTTCGATTAGCGAAAACAAAGGCGCTGATCAGCTTTGCGGTTACCGCGAAGCTGATCTGCGTCTTAGTTTTCGCATATGCAGATTGTTGGTTTTTCCATGAGAAGCCTCAATTTACTTAATATAAGATCTGTTAAAATTACAGTTGGTGGCTCAGTTAGGAGGTACAGTAGTGGAGAATCCCAAGTTGTGTACACATCTAGTCGCTCACTCATTCTCTGTTATATTACAGTTGGTGGCTCAGTTAGGAGGTACAGTAGTGGAGAATCCCAAGTTGTGTACACATCTAGTCGCTCACTCATTCTCTGTTATATTACAGTTGGTGGCTCAGTTAGGCGGTACAGTAGTGGAGAATCCCAAGTTGTGTACACATCTAGTCGCTCACTCATTCTCTGTTATATTACAGTTGGTGGCTCAGTTAGGAGGTACAGTAGTGGAGAATCCCAAGTTGTGTACACATCTAGTCGCTCACTCATTCTCTGTTATATTACAGTTGGTGGCTCAGTTAGGCGGTACAGTAGTGGAGAATCCCAAGTTGTGTACACATCTAGTCGCCCCTTCATTCTCGCGAACCATGAAGTTCTTTGTTGCCATCAATGTCTGTCATCATGTTGTCACCTCACAGTGGTTAGAGGACAGTTTCCAACAGAATCATTTCCTTAGTAAGTTGTGGTATACTTGCATCCTTTGAAACACAGATTTTATGTTGATTTTGAGTTGATACTGTAGTAGTTTTGAAATGTTTAAGAGACGGTAAATTTGTGAATTCATTGCCACAAAATTCAAAAAAGTTCTTGATAATAAAACGGTCTTTAATGGTAAAAAAATAATACATGTACTATCTATGCAGCATCCAACTATGTTTCACAAATTGGTTAATTTTGAACAGTATACCAACCTGTGTTCATATTGACTTGCTACTTAAAGCAAAACAGTCAGAAAGCATAAATATGTGTACCGGTATATAAGAATAGATGTAGATCAGCTGATCCTTTCCAGCAACTCGTATACAACTGTTTTAGTGGAATATGATTGCGGCTTTTGATAGTGCCACACATTATACAACTAATAGAAGAATAAAATGTCATAAAATGCAGTTTAATGAACATTGTTTACTCGTAGGTGAGAGTAGTTATGTGTTACAAGATGCCAGTGGTGAACTGGAACTGAAATGCTCATTACAAGAATCTCTGAGACGGGCCAGAACTAGACCATTGTTTACTGTAAGTTTGCTCGAGTTAAAATACAGAATTTTTATTATACTCCTTTGCTGATATATACAAAGAAAATTGCTATTGGTTGTCATTTTTGACTAAGACAAAGTGCAAATTAAAGTTCCAAAATGACCAGTACAGCATGTAGTGGCTTCTTATCTGATAGGATGATAATGTTTGAATTTTGTCAAATATTTAGTCATTTTGGAGTTCCACTATTTTGGTGGTACATAACCAGTACTTCATATTTGCTAATGTGTCAAGGCAGTGGGATTCATTATGATATTGAAATGAAAAGTATGTGTATGAAACAGGGTTTCTTTTCTTCTGTAAATGTCAATTGGCTGAAACTAATAGAACTATTATATCAGTTTATGTGACTGCCATGTATGTTACAGGGTATGACGTTTTCTATCACACCAAGTGTGTACCCCTCAGTAGACGGTCTACAGAAGATTGTGGAGAGTGCAGGTGGAACAGTATCAACCAAGAAAAGACCTAAGGCTAAAACTATTGAAACTCTAGTAGATGATCAGGTATATATCAATCTTTGAATTGTTTCATTTACTGGGCTTTCTAATCTTTGCTGATAAATAATAATGTTCATAAAATAAAGAATAGATACTCCTTTAGTTCAAAACAAGTGGCTTTTGCTCAATGCATTGACAGTAATAGTATAAGTTCATGAATAAGTTTTAGAACAAATCATGGCCTCCTCTGGGGAGCTGAAATGAAAGTGGCTTGATAAAGTAATGGATAAGCAATGATCGGGAAGTGATACAATCAGTGTCAAACTTGGATTTGAGGGCAGCTTGGTTTTCAAGAGGTATTGTCAGACAATAGATTGAAGCAGTATCTTTATCTAGGCAAACAACAACCTTGTAGTGCCCTAATTAAGGCTTATGCCCTAAGTTGAATTCATTATGCTAATTTTCATGTTTTTGGTTTCCACAGGGTAACCCAACTTTTATTGTGATAACGTGTGATACAGACATCCATCTGTGTGAAGATCTTATTGCTAGAAATATCAGTAAGTCACGATTGTCTTGTCTTGTAGTCTTATAATTTTGGATTATGTTGTATTAAAATGATTAATACCTTTGCAAATTTATCCCTGAATATGCATCATTCTGACCGTCAATTTACTTGTGATCTTGAAATTAAGACAAATACTTTTGCAAACAATATTATTACTGTCAGATATAATTTATTATAAGAATTCATTTGAGCCACCTCATGGGAAAACCAACAATGTGGTTTTTGAATAGGTCCAACACGAACCAGGTTGTTCGGCAACAGAAGACAGCTAGAAGCTTGAAACTTTGGATTTAAGATGAAGAGGGATTGTACTTTTCGAGAAGCGAAAACAAAGGCGCTGATCAGCTTCGCGGTAACCGCAAAGCTGATCTGCGTTTTTGTTTTCGCCTATGCAAATTGTTAGTTTTCTCATGAGGCGGCTCATATTTAGGGATGACAATAACGGAGGTGAAAGTGCTAAATTGGTAAAAGAAGTTTCACTTTTAACATTTTTTATGTACCTTTTTCATCACATCAACATTCAGTCACAGCTGGCTACATGGATTCTAATTCAAATGCATCATCAAGAATTCTAACACGCCGTTATCGTCTTTCCCATTGAATCTAATGGAAATTTCACCGTTTGCAAATTAACAATAAATAACTGTAAACAAATTACGCCCGTAAAATGGCGTTTTTGTGACGTTGCACATCAACATTCGTGTCCGCCAAGAATGAGTCCACTGGAAAACATTTTAAAATGTAAGCATTTATTAGCTCGACTGCACGAAGTGCATAGAGCTATTGCAGTCACCCCGGTCGTCCACGTTCCCGTTCCCGTGCGCGTGCGCGTGCGCGTTCCCGTGCGCGTCACACTTGCGTTAAAGTTTTCTAGAAGTCCATATCTTGACAACCACTCATCAGAAAGCATTCATACTTGGACCATAGATACCCTGTAGGGTTAGCTTTTATTCCATGGCATCGGGCCCCTGGGTCCAGGCCAGGGGGTGGGGCTGGAGGTTAAAATCTAGAACTTCTTCAAAAATGGCGATTCTTGTGTTAAAGTTTTCTAGAAGTCTATATCTTGACAACCACTCATCAGCAAGTATTGATACTTGGGCCAATGACACCCTGTAGGGTCGGCTTTCATTCCATGGCATCAGATCCCTGGGTCCATGCCAGGGGGTGGGGCTAGAGGTTAAAATCTAGAACACCATTAATAATTATGGCTTTTCTGTGATATAGTATTCTAGAAGTCTATATCTTGAAAACTTTTTATCAGAGGGCTTTCATACTCGGACCATAGATACCCTGTAGGGTTGAGTTTCATTTCATGGCATCGGATCTCTGGGTCTATGCCTGGGGGGTGGGGCTAGAGGTTAAAAACTAGAACACTGTAAAAAATAGATGTACTGCTGTGTAACTTTTACAAGGAGTCCATATCTTGACAACAACTTATCATAAAGCATTCATACTTCATACACTTTAGGTTCCATGACATCGGACCTCTGGGTCGGCGTCAGGGGGCGGGGCTAGAGGTCAAAATCTAGAACTCCCTGAATTCTTTTTTCTTTTAATTTCTTAATAGAAACAACTTAGGAAGATGGTTGGTCATTCATCTTTTGACTTTGTGACACTGACATGTGTGTCATGACTGTAAGGGTCTGTTGACCTACTTTCCATGGTTCAGTGATTTTGCCTTATATCTTGACACTCAATTAGTATATTTTCTTACTTCTTTCAGATTATGAGTGAGTACAATCAAGCCTTTGACCCCAATATACTTATAGGTCACTGTGACCTAATTTCACGGTTCAGTGATTTTGCCTTATATCTTGACACTCAATTAGTATATTTTCATACTTTTTTCAGATTATGAGTGAGTATGAACAGACCTTTGACCCCAATATACTTATAGGTCACTGTGACCTAATTTCACGGTTCAGTGATTTTGCCTTATATCTCAGTACTCAAATGGTTTATGAACAAACTTCTTTCAAAGTATGTTTGCATATGACAAGACCTTTGACCCTGAAGTAGTCCTAGGTCACTGTGACCTAATTTCACGGTTCAGTGATTTTGTCTTATATCTTGACACTCAATTAGTATATTTTCATACTTTTTTCAGATTATGAGTGAGTATGACCAGACCTTTGACCCCAATATACTTATAGGTCACTGTGACCTAATTTCACGGTTCAGTGACTTTGCCTTATATCTCGGCACTCAAGTGGTTTATGAACAAACTTCTTTCACACTATGTTTGCGTATGACAAGACCTTTGACCCTAAAGTAGTCCTAGGTCAATATGACCTTATTTCATGGTTCAGTGATTTTCCTTTATATCTCGGCCCTCAATTGGTATATGAACATACTTTTCTCACGAAATGTTTGCGTATGACAAGACCTTTGACCATAAAGTATTTCTGGGTCACTGTGACCTAATTTCATGGTTCAGTGACTTTGCCTTATATCTTGACACTCAGTTGGTAGTTTGTCATACTTCTTTGCGAGTATGAATGAGTATGACCAGACCTTTAACACAAACATACTTATAGGTCACTATGACCTTATTTCATGGTTCAGTGATTTTGCTTTATATCTCAACACTGAATGGGTATATGATCATATTTCTTTCACATTATGAGTAAGTATCACTAGACCTTTGACCCTGAAATACTTATAGGTCAGTGTGAACTTATTTCACGGTTCAGTGATTTTGCCTTGTGTTTTGGCACTCAGTTGGTATATGAACACACTTCTTTCACAATATGAGTGAGACCTTTAAATCTTAGGTAGTTATAGTTATCTTTCATGGTTCAGTGATTTTGCCTTATTGCATGATGGCAAAAAGATGTATGAGCATAATGCTTTGGGTTACTGGTCGGGTTTGGCCTTATGTTTGACAAAGGTCAGAAGCAGTCGAGCACGCTGTCCTGCGACAGCTCTTATTTATTAGTCTTGTTAGAATCAAAATAATTTTATTTTACAGTGAATAACCTTTATTTACGCGGGCAATCACGCGATCTCCGATACTTGAGGTGTGGGCTCCAGCAATAACGTCCCCCTCTTCAAAAAAATATTTTAACCCAGAAATAAAAGATTACAAACAAATATTTTACTATCTGAAACTCTTTCAAAGTTCAGAGATCAAAATGATGTAAAAATGGTAAGTGGAAAAATTTTATGATTCTGTCGGCAGATGGTTGAAATCCTCATTTCTTTTGCAAAATTTTTCGCCTGCTTACCTGTGTAGTTTCCCTCCATGTGAACAGATCACATTCTATAAAAGCCAAGACGAATTGTCGAAAACCAGGCTACATGATAGCAATCATATAAGCTTTCTATCACACAGAAACTTGATAAAATTGTCTAATTTCTATTGAGAAATGGAACCTCCTGTACATCCAGACCTGTTTAAGTCACTCGGGCTGCACCGTCGTTGATTAATACATCCCAGTCTGCCCTCCAACATCCTGTGTTAATCATAATAATTCACTGTAAAGTAAAATTATTTCTTATTAAGACTTGGATCAGAGTTTTAAGAGGTAGGTATTTGGGATTAGACAGGATATTTACCTCATAGTTTCTATTTACAGGGGTGTACACATCGGAGTTTATTCTGATGGGAGTGTTACGACAAGAGAAGAATTACAAACAGTTCCAGATAGAGTTTCAGTGAACCAGTCTAGTTGAAACTCGACTGGTCTATTGTCTAATGAACTATGCAAGATTGCTGTGGGACAAGTCAGTGATCAGGGTGAAGTGAAATATTCACTCGTGAAGCAATGCAGTTACTGATAAAGCTCGACCGGTCTATTGTCTAATGTTGCTTGTACTGTGGTAACTGAACTGGTCTATTGTCTACTATTGTCTACAGTACTGAACATTGCTGTGAGATGGGGAAGTGACATATTCACTAAAGAAGCAATGCTGTTACTCTTGTGAAAGTTAAAGTGAGCTCAATCATACAAAGACTGTTAAATAGGGCAAGACAAACCCAGCTATGCAATATTGCCAGTATTGATTGTATTCTTTGAACTACAGTTGAAACTGCTGAATCAGCCACCTTTATAAGAGCTCCACCTGCATAAGAGAGCCAGTCTGAAACATTCCCAATCATTTTCACTATATTTTATCTCTGCATAAGACAGCCACCTCCACAAGACAACCAGCAGCCAGTAAAATCAATCCCAAAATGCTTATAACTCTCTATAAGACAGCCACATCATACTTGCCTAAAGTCATATTTCCCATTTACAAGCTGTTAATTGGACAATTATTATTCATTATTGTATTTAAAACAGTTAATTAGCAGAAAAAATCAATTAAGGTAATACCCAAGAGGCTTTGTATATTTTTTGTGTAATGAAGCATGAAATGATGTCAACTTATGAAACACATACAGGTAGTCCTTCCTTAGAAAGGATTTTTCTTGTGACAGTAAGAATATTTTCTACATCACAACTGCTCTGACTGAACCTTGATAAGACAGCCACCTGTGTATAACAGCCAGCTTAGCTCACTCCCAAAGGTGGCGCTTTTATAGAGGTTTGACTGTATTGCAATTGATTAGATTTAACAGGTTCAGCTTTGTAATAGTTTTAGTGAAGAAATGGCTTTTACAAGACCATGCAGCCTCTAGTGCACAGGAGATTACTCAACATTTTTATTTCAATTTGCAAGCTTGGCTTTCTTATAGAAGGACAATTTTAAGCAATAATTGTGAGATTGTTTCTTGCTTTTTAGCCCACATCAGTGCTGGCATTGATGTGAGAGGAGCCGAGTTACAGGGGAGATAATTCTGTGACCTGTTAATGTGCTAGTGTAAAATTCTGCAAATTCTGTAGTTAGTGCTGTGTATATACTTTACCAGGGCTGTTTTCTTTTTTATGCCCCCAACTTCGGAAGAAGTTGAGGGGGCATATTGGTTTGGGTCTGTCCGTGCAGTGCAGTGAGTGAGTGAGTGCGTGCAGTCAGTCAGTCAGTCTGTGATGCGTGAGCACTCGGTCAGGAACCGTTAGAGCTAGGATCTTGAAATTTGGTATGTAGTTTGTATATAAAAATTAAGAGGACCCATATTTTTTCTTTCAGGTAAATTCAAGGGGCTAGGGGCCAATTCTGTGAGAGTTATTTCCCTTTTTAATTCTTGATAAAGTGAATAGATAGTGGATACCTTGTGTGCGCAACTCCTCCTACAGTTTTATTCCGATTCTCTTGAAACTTTACAGATGTTGTGACCATGCTTTGAAGATATGCATGTGGTTTGGATATAATCCTCAGATTAATTTTTGTCACTTTTTTCGCAATTTGAACTTAGCCATTTTTCTGGCATTTTCGCAATGAAAGTGAATGGGCAGTGGGTACCTTGTGTGCGCAACTCCTCCTACAGTTTTATGCCAATTCATTTAAAACTTTACATGTGTTATGGGCATGGTCTGAAGATATGCATGTGGTTTGGATATAATCCTTGGATTATTTTTTGTCATTTTTTTCACAATTTGAACTTAGTCATTTTTTCCGGCATTTTAGTGAATGGATAGAGGGTACCTTGTGTGCGCAACTCCTCCTACAATTTCATACTGATACTTTTGAAACTTTGCAGACATTGTGACCATGCTTTGAAGATATGCATGAGGTTGGGATATACTCCTCAGATTAATTTTTGTCACTTTTTTTACAATTTGAACTTAGTCATTTTTTGGACACTTTTACATCTTGAAAGTGGCTTACCAGTTGGGGGCATAGTGTTTCATAAACACATTTTCTAGTTAAAAGTTTTTTTTTTAAAATTGTTTAAGACAGTAAAATACCATGAAGTATGATTTCTAGTCCGGCAGAGAAACAGCATATTTTTGGTGGACCTGGATTTGCGGTGTATAGAAAATGTTTTGACTGATTATGATAGCCAACACCTTCAGAAACAAGAATCCACTTGATGCCACCTTGTCACCCTTGGGCAACTCCCATAATTCAAGATGGCGTCCAAGAGGGTTGTGATCAGTTAAAACCTTACAGATCTAAGCAGTAATAGTGCAAAATTATGTGTTTTCTGATCAGATTAAGTACATGAATGTTACATATGTATCAAATTGTGGAACAGTTGCACTCTAATTGGTATTATGTGATTGTAAAATAGTAATGGCATCCAAGATGGCTGCCAAAATTAAAGAAAAGTTAAATTTTCAATCGAATTTTATAATTTTACATTCTTTCTTACTTGATAAATGGTGTATAAGAAGAATATGCAACAAATGAACCCAGTGGATTCCACCTTGTTACCCTTGGGTAATTAAAATAATTCAATATGGTATCCAAGAGGGCTGTCATCTGTAACAATCATACAGTACTTGGCCCTTATAGTGCAATATAGTGCATTATCAGTCTCAGATATACTCCACAAATGTAATTAATAATAATAATAATAATTGTAATAGCATCCAAGATGGCTGCCAAAGTTTAAAAATTTGAATTTTCAAACAAAAAATTTCATAATTTTACATTGTAACTTTTTAAGTGGCGTAGAAGAAGAATGTGCAACAAATGAAACCCAGCTGATTCAACTTTGTTATCCTTTGGCAACTCACATTATTCAATATGGCAACCAAGAAGGTTGTCAACTTTACAACAACACAGTACTTAGGGCTTATAGTGCAAAATCTTGTGGTTTCTGATCGGATTTAGTTGACAAATGATGCATACCCTCTTACAGAAGTCAACTTTCTCCATCCTCAGAAGTATTTTACTTATCTCGTGCTCTACACTGCTCTGCAATATTGTTTTGATTAATTGCTCAAATATCATAAAACCGCAATCGGTTTTGTTTATATGCAACTACATGATAGTTAGAGTGATCTTAAAAGCAGCAGAGCGGCTGTAATACTACCTATCTGATAAGTAGGTTTACACCGGTGCTAATTTCAATGCAAGAGTTGTTGGGATAAAATAAAAATCACTGGGATTTCGAGTACCTCAAAATTGAGGGAGATTGGTAGAGAAATTTCACAGTGCATTTGGGTATTATGTAATTGTTAAATTGACACATTCAAAATAACGGAGAAGCACGGGATCAAACACAGGGCTGTGACAAAAAGATGGCCTGTTTCTGCCTCTAGACAAAGCTTATCACGGAAATTAACACCTTATATGGTCTACGCATGTTTTGGAAAAAGCATAAAATCATTTGAAATTCGTCAGCAGACAATTCAAAACAGCTAAAGCAAAAATATCGAGATTATTTCTGATATCACAGCTGCTACTTCTTTATTAGTATCATTTATTTTTTTTCAAGACCATTGGTTTCATATATGTTATCTGTCATATGGGGTCACTGTCATATGGGGTCACTATTTGCTGTGCATTGTTCTTACTTCAGCGGAATAGCATTTCTCTTTTTTGTTTATTAAGTGCTAATTACGGAACGGTGTTTCTTCGCATAGATTGACAAATGATAGTGTGTTGAAACCACTACAGAACTAACAAAAGGCTAAACCAAAGAGAGTTCAAACCATAATATACTGTAGAAAAATATACACTAAAGCCTTATATATTATAAATATTATATATAATATACCATGCCCTTAACGCAAAGACTGAAGCTGACCATCACATTTCAATTTATAACCAAAGATCACATTCCATATACATCACATACAGGGGTTGAACAGCTTCCGAAATGTCAGATACCACTGACTGCACCAGTTTATTATCTAAAAAGAAAAAGCCTCAATCTACCATCCTTAGATATGACTTTTCTACTGTCTGTATGTCTAGTGGTAAATTTGTAAACATTACAAACATCCACATACATCCAGACAGGTGATGCTAGGTATATTAGTGTCAGTCAATAGGTGAGGGAGACTTTGAAGACCCAAAATGGGATATTTTTGTAAGTAACAAAAGAAGTTGACAAACGGGCCAAACAGTCAAGTGAATGCAAATATTCATGGACAGGTAGGGATTAGCACGCAGCATATGTTAGATATGACGTTTAGTATAAGAGAAAGCTATAGAATGTTTCCTTAACAAGCACTTCCAAATCATCTGTAGGTAGTGATACAAGTAATGTTGTTGTTCTTTTAAAGGATCTCAGTTTTATTTTTATTCTCTAAGTGACCTATACAAACACAAATTGCGCTACCTATCTGAATGTGTTAGGTCTTTTTCAAGGTAAACCGAAGAAAATTTGTGTGTGTTTGACTGATGTCTTCTATTCATTCTCATAGGTGATAAATTTGCCCAGTCAATCATATACATTTCAGAAGTTGTTCCATATGAGAATTAAATCTGTATGTTGTAACATATGATCTATGGGTATGAAATGAAAAGTCATCGTCAGTCTTTGCCTTTAGCTTACAATATATGTTATTATTGTATATTCTACTGCAGTTTCTTATAAATGATTTGAACTCTCTGTGGCCCATGTTTTATTGGTTTTGTGGTTTCACCATGCAACCATTCGTCAATCTTAGAAAAATATCAAAGCCCCATGTGATGATGTTAAGCACTTACGAAACCTGAAAAAGGGAAATATTATTTGAGTTAAAAAAAACTAAACACATCGCTCATGACCCCGTCTGACATATGACATCTTAAGAAATATGCAATTATGATTAAGAAGAAGTGGTTGCAATACCAGAAGGAATTTAGACTTTTGATATTGTATCCAATACCATTTTATTTCACCCTTATAAAATGGTATTGGCCTGCAACTCCATTGAAGCACTCCTAGATGCATGTGTGACATACCAAGCTTATAATCAGAAAACACCTTGCATTATATAGAATTTTTTAGAATTATAGAGTTATATACGGTACGTAAAATGTGCCAAACCGCAACCCTCTTGGATGCGATATTAAATTTTCATAGTAAACCAAGGGTGACAAGGTGGCATGAAGTAGATTCATTATGTTGCATGCAACTTTAACACCACTTGTAAAGATATGATTAAAAGGTACAAGTATGCAACGATCAGGAAAAGGCGCAATCAGAAAGAGAATAGTGTAAATATGTTGGACATTTTTTACTTTTGGAGGCCATCTTCGATGCCATTATTATTTATTACTGATAAAATGCCCATGGGCGTGCAATTTCACCACAATATGATACATAGATAAAAGTGAGCGTCTTTCTGATCACAGCATTTTACTCTTAATTGGGTGACTGTGATGTATTCATCTCCGAGATCAAGAAAATCCTTTTGCATGCATTTGTATTTTACCAATATAAAAACGGCATTCTTGACCCCTGTCATTTTACTTGTTCCATACCACTTCATGTATAATTTATAGTGATAACAAGGTACCAGTTTAGTTTACCCCCTGTCATTGTTGCTACAGACATCATCAATGACGTTAAGGTTTCCTTCGAAAGTGTTAATATACACAACAACTCTATTGTAATAAGAGATGATGTCCCTTTTGGATGCGACTAAGGATGACATGTACTGGATTATTGAGCTGCATATCAATTTTCTACATTACTGCTGGATAAAAAGTATGTAAAATACGAAAATTTCATCGAAAATTCCATTTTTATTTAGTTTTGGCAGCCATCTTGGATGCCATTTTTATTTCACAATGACATAATACCCATATGGGTGCAATTTTTGCACAAAATGATACATATATGACATTTCTGGACTGTATCTGATCAGGAAACACAAGATTTTGCACCATGAGTGTTTGGTACTGTATGGTTGTAATAGATGGCAGCCATCTTGGATTCCATATTAAATTAATTTTAATTGCCAAAGGGTGACAAGTTGGCGTCAACTGGGTTCATTTGTTGCAAATAGTTCTTCTACATCATTTACAATGTTAAAATTGTGAAAAACTATGAAATCCGTTTGAAAATTCCAACTTTTTTCATTTAGGCGGCCATCTTGGATGCCATTTTTGTTTCACACTCACAAAAGACCAAATTAATTACAACTTTTAGACAATATGAAACATCTGTAACATTTATGGATGAAATCTGATCAGAAAAGCTTGCATTTTGTACTATACAGATCTTGTACTTTAAAGTTTTAACAGAGGAGAACCCTCTTGGATGCCATCTTGAATTATGGGAGTTGCCCAAGGGTGACAAGGTTGCATCAAGTGGATTCTTGTTTCTGAAGGTGTTGGCTATCATAATCAGTCAAAACATTTTCTATACACCGCAAATCCAGGTCCACCCCAGAATCTGCCAGACTATTCGTAGTGTATTTTTGATCAGACAACATGACATTGATCAGAAATAAACCACAGGAGCTACCTCAAAAATAAAAATATAATGTATGTATGTGGCTCTGAAAGCATACAGTGTGGACTGATGTGAGGAGAGTCTGCTGTTTGGACATTTTTTGTGAAAGATGTACTTGATTTTGCAGCAATATAAACAATCTTTTTACATGCCTAAATGTTTAGGAATTCTACAGTATTGAATTTGACAGACATTAAAGATTTCATGCTGTTGGCAAAGGAAGATGTTAAATGGAAGGAAAAGATCAGTCTTAAATGCATCTAATGTTTCATGCTTTTCTTGGTTTTGAGTCATTGCCTCTCAAGCAGTGAAGATGCCTATGTCTTGGTCTTGGCGTGATTGGTTTATGTTTGGTTCAAGACTAAATCAATGCATATAAAACAGCCCAATAAGGTAATGTTAAGACATAAATCATCTTTTAATAAATGCTTTTTTATACTTTTATAATGAAATAGATGTTTGAAATGTCAATTTGTTGAACTTGTTTACTTCCCATAGTTTCTGTATAGCCTTTATATCTTGATATCACCACATTTGGCGATTACAACAAACTCTATAATGTGACATACCAGTGGCTTATCATGTCCTTGAGCAATACTAGTACCCAGGTGGGGATGACTCTACCCTAGCATATTGGTTTGGGTCTGTCCGTGCAGTGAGTGCAGTCAGTCAGTCAGTCTGTCTGTCTGTGATGCACGAGCACTTGGTCAGGAACCGTTAGAGATAGGATCTTGTAGTTTGTATATGAAAATTAAGAGGACCCGTATTTTTTCTTTCAGGTAAATTCAAGGGGCTAGGGGCCCATTCTGTGAGAGTTATTTCCCTTTTTTATCGCACCTGCTTATAGCAGGGTGCGATATAGGAGTCCAAATTTCTGTCCTTCCGTTCGTTTGTCCGTCCATCCGTCTGTCCGTCAACATTTACGTCGAAGTTTGATTTTCTCGACATCATAGATAGCTGCGAGCCTGAAACCTTGCATAGTAATTGTCCCTGACATACCCTTCAAGCACGCACCTTAACCCGGTGCCCTTGACCTATATTTCACGGTCCACTGACTTTGAAAATTTTTACGTCGAAGTTTTGTCAACATATACGTCGAAGTTTGGTTTTCTCGACATCAGAGATAGCTGCGAGTCTGAAACCTTGCATAGTAATTGTCCTTGACATACCCTTCAAGCACGCACCGTAACTAGGTGCCCTTGACCTATACTTCACGGTCCACTGACGTTGAAATTTTTTACGTCGAAGTTTGGTTTTCTCGACATCAGAGAAAGCTGCGAGTCTGAAACCTTGCATAGTAATTGTCCTTGACATACCCTTCAAGCACGCACCTTCACCCGGTGCCCTTGACCTATATTTCACGGTCCACTGACTTTGAAAATTTTTACGTCGAAGTTTGGTTTTCTCAACATCAGAGATAGCTGCGAGTCTGAAACCTTGCATAGTCATTGTCCTTGACATGCCCTACAAGCATGCACCTTGACCCGGTGCCCTTGACCTATATTTCACGGTCTATTGACTGCCCGATGCAGGTGCAATATCGACCTCCACGGAGTTCTTGTAATTCTTGATAAAGTGAATAGTTAGTGGGTACCTTGTGTGCGCAACTCCTCCTACAGTTTTATTCCGATTCTCTTGTAAACTTTACAGATGTTGTGACCATGCTTTTAAGATATGCATTTGGTTTGGATATAATCCTCAGATTAATTTTTGTCACTTTTTTCCCAATTTGAACTTAGCCATTTTTCGGGCATTTTCACAATGAAGTGAATTGGCAGTGGGTACCTTGTGTGTGGAACTCCTCCTACAGTTTCTTGCCAATTCATTTAAAACTTTACATGTGTTATGGGCATGGTCTGAAGATATGCATGTGGTTTGGATTTAATCCTTGGATTATTTTTTGTCATTTTTTTCACAATTTGAACTTAGTCATTTTTTCCGGCATTTTAGTGAATGGATAGAGGGTTCCTTGTGTGCGCAACTCCTCCTACAATTTCATACCGATACTTTTGAAAATTTGCAGACATTGTGACCATGCTTCGAAGATATGCATATGGTTGGGATATACTCCTCAGATTAATTTTTGTCACTTTTTTTACAATTTGAACTTAGTCATTTTTTGGACATTTTTACATCTTGAAAGTGACTTACCAGTTGGGGGCCTAGTGTTTCATAAACACATTTTCTAGTTGTGTAAAGTGTTTCTGTTACTGATGGTCATAACTACCAGTGTGGACAACCAGAATAGTTATTAGCAGGTATGTCAGGTTAGCTTACAGTATGTCTGTCAGTAGCCTGTCCAGCCTTGAGCATTCTGTTAACAGTTTTTAGCTCGCAAGAAGAGCTATTGCAGTCAGCCTGGGGTTTGCATTGGTGTTGCTCAATTAACAGTTTTTAGCTCGCAAGAAGAGCTATTGCAGTCAGCCTGGGGTTTGCGTTGGTGTTGCTCAAATGTTTTTGGTTAAAGTTTTTATAAGTCTATATCTCTTGACATGTAGAATGATAAAGTTGATAATTTGCATGTTGGTAGATATTGGTCTGAAGTTTTATGCTGTACCATCACAACCTACCAGGGTGATCTTGAGGTCAAGGTCATGGACTTAGAAATTTTGTGTTAATGTGTTTGGTTAAAGTTTTTTTTGAAGTCTGTATCTCTTGAACATGTTAATGATTATAGGTGATGCTTTGCATTTTGGTAGATTTGAGTCGAAGTTTTATACTGCACCATCCTGACTCACCTGGGTGAACTTCAGGTCAAGGTCACAGACTAAGAAATTTTATGTTAAAGTTTTGCAACTCTTTTTATATCTATTGAACATGTTGATGGATCTAGTTGATACTTTGCCTGCTGTTAGATTTATGTTTTACCATTGTGACCCAGCTGAGTGACCTTTAGGTCAAATGTCATGGACTTGGAAAGTAGATTTTAATAGTTTTAGTGGCAAAGATCAAGTCGTGCAAGCTCTTAAGTATGATATAAGAATTATCTGATTTTCGATTCCATGAATTTTAATGAAAACTCGAGAAATAGACATGAAAAAGTGGAAAAATTGAACTGGTAAGCCTACAAAGTGTATCTCGGCAATCAAAAGCCCTAATATGCTGAAAATGGCATCAAATTGTTGCTAAGGCAATACTATGCCATCCTGTACTACAATGCATAAGTCATTTGATTTTTTGCTTTATGAATATTAACAAAACCTTTCTAATTTAGAGGAAAATTAAGGTGATATAGAAAATCACATTTATCTCGATTATACTTAGACCTAGAGAGCTATAATTGGTATCAAATGATTACTAGGACAATATTCTGTATTAATATAATCTGATATAAGATCATCAGTGACTTTTGCTGTATAGGTATTAATGAGATCTGTATAAATAAGAGAAAAATCTACAAAAAATGAAGGAGTACACCAACATAATCGCTTATATCTCATAGAGCACTGAAAATGGTACCAATAGAATGCTAGGACAATGCACTATTATCATGCAGTCTCTGATAGCATTATAGGAATGAATTTTATTTTTGTTGCTTTTATCGATGGTTAAACTCAGGCGAAGCACTCACAAACTAAATAAAGCCCGAATGTTACATAAAGTTAGAAAAGTTGTAATATTAACCGAAAATTGAAGCTTGTGCTCCAACAAAATTTATTGAATCTTTTTTGCCAGCAAGCATGCTTTGTATATCTGAATGCAATAAAACATTGTCTTCGCTACTAATTGATGCCAATTCGAGATCTCTAAGGCTATTGGCAGTCAAGATGTAAGCCATTTTGTAGGTATACCCCTTCATTTTTTGTTGATTTTTCTCTTATTTATAAAGATCTCATTAATTACCACACAACAGAAATAGCTATATATCAGATTATGCGGTTATAGAACATTGTCCTAGCAATCATTTGATACCAATTATAGCTCTTGCCAGGATACATGTGTTTTTTTCTGTGTATACCGCCTTATTTTTGCTGTGATTTGCCTCGAAATCCAAAAGGTTCTGTTAATTTTTTGAAAGCAAAAAATCAAATAACATATATTTGTATATTAGACTGTACATGATGGTATTATATTGCTTATCATCGATTTGATGCCATTTTCAGCATGTTAGGGCTTTTGATTGTTGAGATATAGGTCCTTTTGTATGTTTACCAGTTAATTTTCCACTTTTCATTTCTTTTTATGAAAGGACTAGGGCATTTAACGCCTGATTTTGGCCTCAGATTTTGCTAAAAATTAAATTTTGGAATTTAGGTGAGAAAACTATTCCTTAAAGGAGCCATATGTCTCCTCTATTAAAAACAAGAACAAGTATTTCATTTATCCTACAAGCGTTGCCATGGCGACGCCCAGAAGAACCATAGATAGAGCACTTTCTGCACTTTTTGGTCTGTTTTTGACCATTTCTGAACACATTTTTTAATTTTTAAGTGCCAGCCCACTCTCCAAACAAAATTATACTTAACATACAATATCTCTGGATGATACTTCATAATTATTTCACAATAAGAAATTGTTCGTCGCGTGGGCCGGTAGTTGAAAATGATGTTGAATGGTGAAAAATAGACCAAAAATTGCAAAAAGTGATATTTCTATGCTTTTCGGAGTGTTGCCATGGCAACATGTGCAATTTGAATGTGATAGTTGTGCTAGAGTATATAAGCAGGGACCTATACCTGCTATTTGCAATACGTTTCTCCTCAAAATTCCAAAATTCAGTTTTTTATCAACACATGAGGCCGAAATCAGGCCTTAAATCCCTAGGCCTTTTCATTAGAATTCATGAAATTGAAAGTCAGATTTTTCTTACATCAGACTTAAGGGTCATAGTACATTGCCATAGCATTCATTTGATACTTTTTCAGCATCCTGGGTTTGTTAACAGCTCCGGTACAAGAGATTTTGTATGTATATCCCCTATTTTCCAAGATTTTTCTCTAATTTCTCATGTTTTTAACTTTCATGAATAAGCAAATTCAATGATTTGAATAATAGGTATTAAGGTTAAATTGCTAGGTTCATGCATCATTGGCGGACCAATGTTAGTATTCTAGAGCATACTATTGGTGGTTAATAAGTATTTTTGTGAGCACACCCTATTCTTTAGAATCACACCAGGTGTGGGTGTGGCATATATGTAATTTTACATCATGTAAATAAATGTGTTCATTGTTGAGGACAATATTTTATAGCATTAAGGTGGTCCCTCTGACCACACTGGCAGCCATGACAATATTTGTCAAATGATATTACTGGTTCAATAATAGAGTCACAGTGAAAGTTTGGGCCTGAAATTAGTTTACTTATGGAGTGTTAACATTTATTTTCTGGCAATTTTATGGTTTTCATTAAAATTCATGAATATGCAAATTCAATAATTTTCATTTCTTATCTCAGGATAAACGGGCTATGTCTAACCTTTGAAATCAGATCAGGTTCTTTGGTGTAGGATAAGTAACAGCGGAGATATGACAAATTTTCTATGTACACCCTCATCTTTGAGAATCGCATTATATAATGTCGTGTAGCATTATACATCCTATAATTTCAAAACTTTGGCAAGACTTAAAATTGACCAAACATTGGTTTTCAAGCTTCCTTTGGGTTCCTCTGCAAGAGGGTATGAATGAAATTTCTGTTTCTTTATGACCACCTATCACCATTTTTCTGATGGCTGGGGCCCTAACTAATATCCTTTGAGGAGGACACATAAATATGGAAGCTACTTACTAATTTCCAAAGGATCTAACAATTATATTTTATTTACTAATTTCTATAGTTGATTTTAAAATATCCATTGATGGTGACACATTAATGTTGAGCCTACAGCCAATTTTTACCACATTCAACCATAAGAGTGACGCGTTGCTACTAAGCAAACATGCCTTGCAAAAATAATTTATAACAATCATTTCACGATCTTCCTATTCATTTAACGCTGTCTGGTTGTTTTCGTCATTGGTGCTATTTGGCTTCGATCTTCCTATTCATTTAACGCTGTCTGGTTGTTTTCGTCATTGGTGCTATTTGGCTTCCCGTGCACAACTGATCGGCGCCCTTGTTTTCGCTACACAGATAATACAATCTCTCTTCTTCTTAACTCCTACATTTCAAGCTTCCAGCCATCTTCTGTAGCTGCACATGCCGGTTTGTGTCAGACCTGTTATGAAATCCAATTACATGACATTTAATGCAAGTCAGATCAGACAAAACAAAACAGATGTAGTCTGAGTTGATCCCTCATTTTGAGGTACTTGTTCCCATTAGGGCAAAATGACACTTTTGAATAAAACAATAATTAGATCGCTTGGAAGTGACCAGAAAACATTCAAAGGGAGAAGCATTGTCCCTCATCAATGACCCTTCACAAACTGACAACAAAGGCCAGACACATTTGCTGCAATGGCAAGAATTTACATAAGGGTACCGTCTAAATCCAAGTCTCAGTTATTAAGTTCTTAAATATCGATACTGTTTAAAAGCTATTCTATATAGTCTAATACGTATATGTATCATGTTTTGAATTTTTAATATATCCATGCTGATCTCAAAATGTGATCTGCACTATGGATAATGTATAATGATACGTTTTAGGGCGGCCACACAACACAACACCAGCTGCAGCGGAAACCAACAAAATGCTTAGGCGAAAAGAAAGGCGCAGATCAGCTGTGCAGTAAGTGCACAGCTGATCAGCACCTTTGTTTTCGCTACACAGATAGTACAATATCTCTGCTACACAGATAGTACAATATCTCTTCTACTTCAACCCAAAATTTCAAGCTTCTATCCTGCGTTTGTTATTGTACAGACCGGTTTGTTTCGGGACTGGTCGGAAACCCAAATTGTTGGTTTTCTCATGCGGCGACTCAAATAATATAATGATAAGATGCGTTGGAAGCATTGAAACATTCAAAGGGAGATTCAGGAGATGTCATAAGCTGGGTCCGAATGTACGGTGTGTGGTTTATTGTAACTTAAAACATCAGCCATATTGTCATTTTCACCTTTGTTTAGATGCTTAGAAGGTAACCAGAAAAGGAGCTCCTGCGATGCGCATCATCCTTGAAAGTTATTCCTCCAGTGGCTGATGTTACTTTAATAAACACTTCTTCGCCCTTCTCAAGCTTTGCGATTGCAGAACCAGATGAGCTATCCTCATAACGGTAGTCACTTACTTTGAATCTACCACCAACAGCATTGCCTCCTGCATTAAACTCAACCCAAAGATACTCTTTAGCCATGTGCATATGAAGTGTTGTATGAAACACATACTCCATCAATTGGTGCTGTAAACTTCCCAGTAGCTGTGTTGTAAACATTGTTCTCATTCATCTGTGTTTTGGCAAAGATGAGAATGGCACCATGTGATGGGCTGGAGGCGTGTGAGAGGTCGTAGGCTGAGAAGGCGTAGGATGGCCCTTGAATACTTGCTGAAACAAAAACCAACAACAGAGATTAATCATGACCAGGATCAGGTACAGTCAAGGTCACGGCCTTACCGCAACACTACTAAAGATACAAATGCAGGTACGCACATATAGGCGTGTGAAGGAGCAGATGTTAGCGTTCTGTTGTCATAGGTGGTGGTGAAAACCGGAGAACACAAAGGAAACCACTGACCTTGGACTAGCGACCACATCTCTTACACATGCCAAGGCCCGGATTCTAACTCAGACTGCAGAGGTGACTACGCTACTCAGACAAGATACAAATATTAATATCAAACGCCATACAGATGGGAAATGTAGACTGTTTGGCGGTTTATATTTAGACACAATTAATATACATATTACCTGCAATGTCATCGAATGAATTCTTGAAACTGCTCAACTGACTGTAAATGGTTCCATTCATCGTTGATGACTGCTCCTCTACATGACGCTTTAACGACCCAAACTGTGTCTTGATGTCCATCCATTCCGCATTCGTTTCTGATTTCAGCTTTTCCTGCTCTTTCTGTATACGGTCAAGAGTGTCTTCGACTTTCGCTGCAATTTTCTCAATAGAATCGGTGAAAAGTTCCATTTTATGCTCAAACCTCACGACCTTTTCTAGTACTTTTTCTTCGAAGTCATACATTGAGCACCTTGGCTCCACATTGCCAGCTCGCCCTTTATTAAGTAAAAGAACAAGAACGACTATAGCTAGACCTTTAATCATATTGTCTGAACAAAGATGAAAGTCTTGTGACGGTGTCTTTACAAAACTGCTCTCTAATATTAAAGAATAAAAATTAAAACTGAGCTCCTTCAAGAGAAACGCACTTATAAATGTAGAACTTGAAGCTACGAACAAGGCGACTTCGGTAAATTCAGCCAGATCCAATACAAATTAGGCTTAAAAGATTCAGTTATTGGGGATGGTTCGTGACAATTAAATTACGGATTTATGAAGCACATTTATTGTAATTAGAAATGTTTTGAAGCAAAATCAAAACCTCTGGCCACTCAGCAGTTGGTATGCACCTTTCGTACGTATTTGTAATAATAGATGTTTTCACATCAGTCGTATCAAATGAAAATTAAGTACTTTGAAACAAGAGGACTCAGTCTATCATATGTTTTATGTACAAACCCTGCCATATCTTGAATTAAGCAAAACTGATTTTATTTAGGGTGGTATCTAAGTGGTATTATTACTGGAAACAAGTTTATCTAAATTGACATGAACTAATCAGTGCATTATGCAAGCACTGGCTGGTATACAATCCACTGGTTAATATTAAAGAAGTCACGTATTATATTCTAATTGTAATTCTGGGCCCTGGACTGACTAACATCTTGTCCAATTCGACTGAAGGGCTACCTAAGTACATATAATAAGACATGGATATTACTAGTATGTAATTCTCACTCGACTCTTGTGTGTCTGGGCGGCTCTGTGGCTGAGTGACCCATTAATGACGAATTGATTCACCCATCATTATCATTTTGGTGAGTCCACTTTAAGTTTAGGGGCTTCATGTGTGATTTTAGAATTTAATTCCATTTTTCGATGGAATTCCTTTAAGCAAATAGAATAGCCCCAGATGGGACTCCGCGTTCTGCTATATTCTGTTCCAAGAAAGGACGTCAGTATGTCGGGCGGGATTATGTGAGGTAGTCCCGGTTCTATTTTGATCCACCTTTAGTCCTACTGATTGGTCCGTCTCATATGAAATTAATACCGTAATTTTGAAATGGAAAAGTAAATGATGATGACTATAAACTAGTGTAATCAGAACAAAAGCATCCGCCCAAAACTCCAGATGGGCATAACCTAAAACATAATTAGGCATTAAAAGATCACTGTTACATAAATAGCCGTGTCACACGATATCAACGGGCGTATATTAACGAAGAAAAGAACCGTGTATTAATTGTCGCAATTTTCGAGCGCACGTGCTGTAAATACACCGCATTTATTTATGCTCGTTACCGGGCGCCTTGCAAAGCACGTGCTAATACTGAGTAACTGAAGTCCGCCCGGAACAAGCATAAAATAAACAAGCTTTTACGCGTATGTAAATGTTTTGGATACGCCCTGGTTTTCAACACTCTCCTCAGGACCTAGCGAATGTTAATGAATGGAAACGACACTTAGTCTTAAGCTACAGTCACACTGTCACGTTTCGAGGCCTACGTTTTACTACGTTTCTGAAACGTAGCAATACGGCAATATACGTAGTAAAACGTATTACAACGTAGTGGAACGTATTACATACGGCTATATACGGCCATATACCTGGCTCATGCCACGTTCGAACTAAAAAAACAGTTCGAACGTGACACTCTGATTTACGTAGCTTATACCTAGTAAAACGTAGTAAAAACGTAGCAAAGCGTAGTCGAATCGTAGTAAAACGTAGTACATACGTAATAAATACGTACTAAAACGTAAATTACAAGCCGGTGGAACTCTACGTATCAATACGCAGGGACTACGTTTCAATACGTTTTACTACGACTTGCTACGTGTTCCCCTACGTTTTGATAGGTTTCAGCAGGTATTACTAGTTCCCTTGTCCTACCAGCCCCGATCTCCCTTAATGAACAACAAACACAAAAATTAATTTTTTGGTTTAAGCCAGTGAGAACCATGACCGACTGAATAGTTTCATATACATTTACATTTAAATTAAATGTACTTATACACTTTATCCATTACGTTACATACGAGTAATATTAAAGTTTCGACTTTCACTTGAAACTTCACATACAAAAACTTCTAGAAAAACTGCAAAAATACAATACGTCCGTCGGTCAATCGTTCTCAAAGCTGAATGACCACTTTCGTCACGCTTAATTGAAACATGCCTTGCAAATACTGTAGCGACACCTATCGGAGATGACCAGACAAGGGAAATCAATTTTCGCCTAATTCACTTCTTTCAAACGTCGAAAATTACATTTCCCTTGTCCTACCAGCCCCGATCTCCCTTAATGAACAACAAACACAAAAATTATTTTTTGGTTTAAGCCAGTGAGAACCATGACCGACTGAACTAAAAGAACGGGCAAGAACTTAACTGAGTGAAAAAATTTTAATTATAAACCAAGTGAACGTGAAACTTTAAGCCTCTCGTCAACTGAGTCTTTAATATATCCGTCTTTAGCAGATTCACTTAACCATCTACCATGTCTTTTAAACAGTCTATCCGGAATACCTCTATTCGCAGCCTCGCTTGCGCCCCCGGATCTTAACGAATTTAAGCAATATTTACTGATGTCATTAACATGTGGTTTAAATGCATCCAAAAATAAAGCCCTAAGATTACTGTATGACAAATGTTTTCCATCCTTTCTCAACATATATCCAGTTTTTGTACCACTCAAAAGTGAAAAAAGGAATACGTCAGCATCAGATAGAATCCCTGCCCATTGTAAATACCGTTCCAAATTAAGAACAGGACACAGACTAGTTCCCGTCCTAGAAATTAGAATCCATGCTCCATCCCTATATTTATCAGTTTTACTCGACTCTATAAACACACTCATATAAACACTGTTAATCACAATATCACTTCTCTTCAATTTTAGCAATTCATCACTTCTTAAAAAACCAGCAAATGCTAATAGACAAGCACAAATGGTTCTCTGATTTTTAATATTACCAGGACTGTACAATGTTTGAAACATTTTTGATAATAATTCTCTAGTAATTGGTTCTTTCTTTGAAACAGGCTTAGAAAGCCTCCTTTTAGCCGCATCTAAAATATTTACAACTAATTTAGAATCTGTAGGAGACTTGAAATCAAACAAATCATGGAACCATTTAATGCTGTAAAAAACATTGGTAACAGGACTATGAGTGTTTGCAGACTGAACTAAAGATGCCAAATACAAAGCCACGTGAAACGCCCTAGCGGGCAACGTATCCTTACTATCAAGTCCATTACTCAAAGCCCAAGATCTCCATCGTTTGAAACCACGCTTATATGAATTACAGGTATTATCCGCTCGAGACTCTTTGAGTAACCCCGGGAGCAAGGAAACCTTGTCCGCCAAGACGTCCGGTAGCTGCTCGATATCATCTACATAACTCTGAAAAAATAAACGTGAAGAAAACCATATTACTCAACAAACATATGAAAGTTTTTTTTTTTTTTTTTTTTTTTTTTTTTTTTTTTTTTTTTTAAATACCAAGCGCCGATACCAGCACTTTATACCCTATTCGCCGATACCGGCAAATAGTAAACTAGGCACACGCCTTCCAGCCAACGTCTAGCACGTTACTTTGTTCCCATGTTGAAATTTAGATACAAAGCCATCATGTTAAACTTAAGATCTTCATTACCAAACAAACCAGCACCATTTTTGCATGGCGTGTAAAAGCATTTACCTGTTGGCAAATACATCCAATCTACTATAAATGATTTCATTTCTCCATAAAATGAACAAAGTAACGGCCAGAAATTTGCTGATCTCCATTCCGGTACAACAAGAATACCTTTAGCATTACAGCTTTCCATTTTCTTCAAAACCCTGCTTACTAATACGATAGGTGGCACATATTAATATATAATCCAAACGATTGACTCCAGTCAAATGTAAATGCATCAACACCTGAAGACTTATAACACCAAAATCTTGAGTAAAAAAATTGCTAATTTCGCATTGTGCTCCGAGGCAAAATAGTCAACATCTAAATTACCCCATCTGTTTTGAATCATAGATAATATCTCAAATGAAATCCCCCAGTCATCTGTCTCTATGACCCTTGAAAGATAATCTACTCGTTCAATTAAACTACGGGGCAACCATTCAATTTCCAAATGAATAGCATGCCTTGAAGAAAAATTGAAAATCTGCATTGCTAAATCTTGTAATTCTAATATCATCGAACCTTTGTTCACGATATTAACAACATTTTTACTGTCCGTAAACCATTTAACTCTCTTGTTGCCTAAAATATGTACCAGAGACCGTAAAACCCTAAATACAGCACATAACTCTCTCCATGTGGAAGATTTTACGGCCTCTTCAGCATTCCATGTACCATGGGACACCCCATTTAATGTACCTACTTCATACCCAGCAAAACCCGTACATGAAGCATCACTATACACAATCCGAGAACATGAACCTGAAACGTCCAAATACCTAACATTAAATGACTCTAACGTAGCTTTCCAGAATACTAATTGCTGACGACTTTCAGTTGAAAGTTTGATATATGAATTCCAAGTCAAGGCTTTCAAAATATCCATACTGATATATCTAGTCATAATTTGAGAAACTGGACCTATCACAATATTCATAGCAATTATTTGACCTACAAAACTGGCAACTTTTCTCACCGGTAACCAAACTGAAGATTCTAGTTCTCGGAGAGTAAAATGAGCTTTCTCAATCTTTCTTTTTGGAATGCTAATGGTAAAATCTACCGTATTTAAAATAGCACCTACCCATTCCAAAATTTGTACAGGTACCCAAATGCACTTATCAACCTTTGGTATGAAACCCGAATCCAACAAATCTTGCTTTACAGCTTCTGACATATCTAATGCCAGATCCTGAGTATCTCCAGAGCCAAAACCATCATCGAGAAACATAATGATTTTCTTACCTTCCCCCCTCCATTTAGCTATTAAAGGGCGAGTCAGTTTAGTATATATATATGGGGCTACCCCTAATCCAAACGGTAAAACTAAAAATTTATAGAAATGATTAATGCCGTTTTTATCTGGAAAAGAAAACCCGAGAAACTCAGTATCTGGCAATCTAATGTCTATAAAATGATATGCTGAACAAATATCAAATTTTATCATCTAACTGCCTTGTTGCAAATACATGAGAGCAATTCTCAGATCTTCATACTTTATCTTTTGTTTCCAAATGTACTTGTTCACTTCCCTCAAATCTAAAATCAACCTCTTTTTACCATTACTTTGAACTGAAACGGTCAATGGATTGACAACTTTTGGAACATAATCACATTTCTGAATGAGACCCCTATCGAGAAGATCTGAAATTGCTTCCTGCACAAAAACAGTCTCACGCAGCGCAGACATATTATTCTTTGAAACGGAACATGGCAGCAATGAATAAAATGGTATTTTAAACCCATTTGAAATGGTATCAAGAATAAACTGACTGGCACCTATTTTCTTCCAAAATGCTATGTGATTTTTAAGTCTGTTTTTTACAATAATGTCCTTTTGACCCTGTTCATACTCAAAATAATTCTCAGTAAACCTATCATGATCAAAATCTGTATACAAAGAATACTCATCTTCGATATCAAAATCCGGGGATTCCCCTGTTGTAACCGCCTCACTTCTTGGTAGCTGACTCGGGTTGCTGCTGTGCTGGTGCGGCTCTGGTATACGGACAGTTTCTACGAATGTGGTTTGCCTCTCCACAGGCAAAGCACGGGCCGATAGTGATGACGCCTCTCTGGTCGACTCCTGGGAATGGGTAGCCACGAAAGGAACCAAACCGTGGCCCGACTGTCTGGAACTGAAACTGCTGAGGGAACGCCCTTGGTTGCGCTCCCATACCGCCCCACATACCCTGATTGACAGAATCAGTAAAACCCAAAGCAGCAGAAGCCTTGGTTTTAGATTTAGACTTCTGGTTTTTCTTCTTGCGAACAGCGCGAGATTCCGCCCTATTAAGACGGGATTCGTCTTCAGAATCGTCAGCCAGAGGATTGACAACATACTGATTAACGGTTTCCCAACCCCCCTCACTACTGTCAGCAATCCGTATATGCTTATTTCTAGTCTTAAGTTTCTCACAAGACTCATTGATAAGTTCAACCGCATAGTCCTTTTTACCATTCTCAATAGCCCACAGGACCTGTTTCAAATTATCCTCCACCTCGGAATTGAACTCAAACTGAAGTCTGTTACCCTGGAACCTCCAAGCAATGCTTTTATCAGTTTTTAATTTTTTGACTTCTGAAGCCACAGATAAAGTACTGCCACGTATCTCTTCCTTTAGTTAGTTAATTTCAGTTTTTTGACTACGCAGTTCAAACAGTAATTCTCTGACATTAGAATTTAAATCCCCACCCGAACACGTGTCGTCAGTATTATCTATCGACATGTCACACCAAAATACAATACGTCCGTCGGTCAATCGTTCTCAAAGCTGAATGACCACTTTCGTCACGCTTAATTGAAACATGCCTTGCAAATACTGTAGCGACACCTATCGGAGATGACCAGACAAGGGAAATCAATTTTCGCCTAATTCACACTGTTTTAGGTCCGTCACAGTGTGAATGATTCTTTATGATATCAGCTACTGATTCTTGATGATATCAGGTAACGGATTCTTGACAAATGCTACGGATTCTTGACAAGGATTGATTCTCCCAATTGCAAACAGCAAAAAATGGTAATTTTAGATAGTTGTAGATCTAAATTTTGTCAGGAGACATATTAGAAGCATGGTTATATTCTACATGTTAGGGTTTCAAAATAAAACCAATTAGATAAATTGAGCAAATATGAAAAACATGGCAATTCGGTATAATTGTGTGAATTCCTAAGCAAACATGTTTGGAAACATTGAAACAGTTAATAAAAGTGATATGTGGACCATCAAATTCTACATTACCCTGCGTAATAACCCTTTTTCATTTTTTTGCATGCTACGGATTCTTGATGATACGTTACAGATTCTTTATGATAACAAAATGTGGGTAACGGATTCTTTATGATATATGTCACTGATTCTTTATGATAAATGTTACAGATTCTTTATGATTTAAAGAAAGTTTATGATGTTCTACAACTTGAAATGCAGATTTGGACCCATGGTCCACCAATGAACTGTATTTTTATCAACTCCACACTGCAAGAAATATGATATGCAGTGTAAAATTTGATCAGATCTATCACAAACCAATTAATAATTGTGATTAATGTAGAACCTTGTTGTATATTTGTGTATATCACAAAATACTATTATTTATTTATTAACTTTTTGTTAAAATCAATTCAATTTTTTCAATCAGTGAGACCGACAATCTTATAAGTACATGTAGTATTCATGTGTGTACATTTTTACATTTTTTCTGTTTTGGGTCTCACAAGGATGGGCATTGATCCCATTTCTTACCACCTTACCGCTTCGCTATGTCACCTTATGTATGTTTTCATGTTTGGGTAACTGAGTGACTGCCTAGTGGGAAAAAGCTACTCACTCAGATTACAAAATGTTCCCTAAGTATACCAAGTTTAGTTTTTTTCACATTGGTTTTTGGAGTGGGAATTTCTGATTGCACCATTTCCTCTAATCATCATCATTGCATATTTTTTTTCCTTTTCGGTGCCACTTCAGGGAGACAGACTGGAATTCAGGAAATACAAATATTCAAGGCCACTAATGAGTATTGATTATTTGAAACAGATCCACATTCATTTCAATGCTGTTTCAGGATCTCATTTCTATGGCAAGCCAATTTACTGTTTATCCAAGAAAGCAGACATTTGTTATGCAATATTAGATATCTTGTTTAATAAATATGATATTTACTTTAATTTATTAGATATCTATTATAAAGAAGATATCTTATATAGCAAATATGATATCCATTTAATTATATTAAATATACAAAATGTAAATATTAGATATTCACAATGTTAATTTAGATGTCTTATATAGTATATTTAGATATCATTCAGGCTTAATATCTTATTTGTAAAAATAGATATCTAAATTGACAAATAAGATATCTTAAAAATTATATTAGACATCTTATTTGTAAAAAGTATATGACATATCTTAATTCATAATTTGTCATAAAGATATCTGATATAGCAATTATGATATGAGATATTAGATTTTTTTCTTAATATGACATCTTAATCAGCATTTGAGAATATGACATCTTAATCAGCATTTGAGATATCTAAAATAGTTGTATAGATATCTATGTTAACATATAAGCTTTTTATATTTGTCAAATAAGATATCTTCTTGAGTATATAAGATATCTTTATTACATAAGATATCTAATATGCTTAAGTAGATATGGTTTTAGACAAATAAGATATCTTATTTACAAAAAAAGTTATCTTATAGCCTTTATTAGCTATCTTATTGAGCTAAACAAATAAGACACCTTTAGTTTATAATATATCTTATTTATTTTGCCCAATCACAATCTTTTTCTTTTACTTAAATAAGATATCTACTATGTCAATTTATAGCTTTAATTAAGATATATTGTATAAATTCATATATCTGAATTATAAATTAAGATATCGTTTTTGTAATGAAAATATTAATTTACCATAAAAGATATCTTATTGACCACTCTATATAAGATATATGTTTTACCAATTTAGATATCTTATTTGCTAATTAAGATACCTAGTTTAGCAATAAAGATGTCTTATAAACGGTGACCCAAAGTAGATATCTTTATTAATCTTGTTAGGAAGATATCTTGATTAATCTTGTGAAGAAGAAATCTTATTTAGGTATAGCAGATCTCTCATTTAGTATATAAGATATCTAAATTATATTAGTTTCATAACCACTCAATCATCTCAGCGCTGTGTTTGATGTGGGTTCAAGTCCCTCACTGGGTAAATGTGAGACAAGGCAAGTTCTGCTTGCAGGTGTGACAGGTGTGTTTTCTCGGGGGTTATCCCATTTTCGCCCACCTACTGATTGGCCCGTCTCATATGAGCTGAAATAATCCTGAAATGGATGTAAAATTTATTTAAAACCAGAGGACCAATGGTCCTGTAAACGCTCGTCTGAGACCTGAGATTTATACATGTATCAATAAACTTGTTAGACCAGAATGGTACAATGCATGTATATAACCCTAGGACAGGGTCAGAATAACTCCTGGTGTCAATGTCTTTTTCAAATCATAAAAATTCAGTCCATTTGCCAATTAACTGCAAGTTTTGTCCTTCAAATGACATCTTAACAATTTTCTCCATTCAAATGCACGGGCGATCTAAGTTGACATTGCCGTGAAATAGGTCAAGGTCATCCCAGTGTCATGATTTATACAAATTTTGTAGACCTCTGTTCCTTAATGCTTCATGCCAAGTTTCAAAATCATAGGCTTTCTGGTTCTGAAGAAGACGATTTTTTAAAAAAAAAATGCTATTTATAGCCATGGCGGCCATCTTGGTCATGTGACTTTGACCATTTATATAAACTTTCATTTCCTCTTCCTAAGGATGCTCCGGCTTACGAAATGTTTTCATGGTATAAGTACCTGATTGTTTGTTTGGTTTTTTCCCACCTCGGTTTTTGGAGTGGGAATCTTTTTCTGATTGCGCCTTTTCCTGATCTTTGCCTACTTGTACCCTTTTTTTCCACATAAAGTTTGGCTTTGATTGGCTAAGCCGTTTCTGAGAAAACGCTGTTTGAATATTATGAACATCTCATGTATATAGCTCCGGGGCAGGGGCAGACAGCCCCTGGGCCTAAAATATTTTCATAAGCATAAATCTTCTGTACATTTGCTCATTCCTAGCAAGTTTTCTGCCATTACATGACATTTTTCTATTTTTTCCCATTCAAATGCATGGGCGACCTAAGTTGACCTTGCCGTAAAATAGGTCAAGGTCATCCCAGGGTCATGATTTATATAAATTTTGTAGAGCTCTAATCCCAGAAGCTTCTTACCAAGTTTCAAAATCATAGGCCTTCTGGTTCTGAAGAAGAAGATTTTTTAACGTTTTTGGTATTCATAGCCATGGCGGCCATCTTGGTCAAGTGACCTTGACCATTTATATAAACTTTTATTCTCTCTTCCTAAGGATGCTCCACAAAAAGTTTGGCTTTGATTGGCCTAGCGGTTTCAGAGAAGAAGATGTTAATATTGTGGTCATATACATGTATATAGCCCCGGGGCAGGGGCAGACAACCCCTGGGCCCAAAATATCTTCTTAAACATAAATATTCTGTCCATTTAAAAAAGGAAGTGCAGTGCCGTAGGGGTAGACTACAGGACTCCGATGCGGGAGGCCCTTGGTTCTAGACATAACTCTACCATGCAAGTTGTGTTTATATGAATCTATAGTATTGTTTAAAACACAAGAAGTGGTTGTCCTTTGCCCCAACATGACTCAAAACTTGTTTACTGTGACATCTAGTCATATCTTAACCAAACCATATCATAATATTTGAAAATAAATGCTCAAATCTCAGTTTGCCTGATAAAATATTGACTTGTTTACCGAACCGCATAGTACAAACCTGCTTTGTAGATCAGAGACATTAGTAATTGCCCCCCTGGGGGGTCTTTGCACCCTGCTCCCTGAAAGAAAAAATGACTTTTCTCCCCAGCTCATAAAATGTTTTCCTCAGACCCCTGCTCCCTAAAACTCCAAAAAGTTATGCTTTCTCCCAAAATCCCTTAAAATAAATGACCCTTCTCCCAAATTCTCTGAAAATAGATTGCCCTTCTCCCTGAATCCCCAAAAACCCTGGGAGGGCCTAATAATTGGTAGTTTATCTCGATAAAAGAGTGGTAGGTTGTAGGCTATGATGTCATAAAGAATCTGTAACATATCATAAAGAATCCGTTACCCATCATTTTGTATCATACGGAATCCGTGACAAAATTTTGTCACAGATTCTTTATGATACTTTTGATGCTTTAAAACACAAAAGTCTGCAAAACAATTCCTTTGAAGATTTACATGCATTGAAAAGTGTTAGTTCATAGATAATTAGTTAAATTTCTAAACTGTTGATAAAATGTATTGATGTGTTATGTATTTTAATATTCATTTTCGATTTCCCTTGCTTAATTAACCATTTTAAGGATTTAATCACCCATTAACTTTCAGCCTGTATACCAACATTGCTAAAATTGATGGAGAAGAATTTCCAGCTCATATATACTATGTATGTGTGCCAAAAAGGTCATTTCAGGCATCAAAAACCTTAGAAACGCCGGTTTCTCATCACCTACCAATAGATGAGCTAAGATAATCATAAAGAATCTGTAACGCTATCATAAAGAATCAGTAGCAGATATCATAAAGAATCATTTCGCACTGTGACGGACCTAAACCCCTGTGTAATTCACTTCTTTCAAACGTCGAAAATTACATGTATCACTTCGTATTTACACGCTCTACTACGATTTAACTAAGTATTACTACGTTTGGTTACGCATACGGGTTAATGCTAATTTCCCAAACATTTTATATGATATGGAATCATGGCGTTTATATGAATATATTTCATACGTCTTAAGAAGGACACAAAAGCATACGATTAAATTTCCAAAGAATACGATCATCGAACGCTCAAGTTCATGGCCAGTACGCATGGGATTAAGAATTGGGTGCAATTTTAAAACAAATAGTAATATGCACAAAATGTGTACAGTTTGGTTGAGATGTTTTTCTTGTTTTTTTTTTTTTTTTTTTTTTTTTTTTTTTTTTTTTAAAGATGCATTAAATCGAGTCACAAAATATAGAGAACAACTGTTACCTCTTCTAAGTCATCTTGCAGTGCACTTAACAGCCCCGGTGCACACGCAGATTTGCCACCCCTGGAGCTTTTCTTGGATCCTCTCTTGGTTGTCATCATGCAACTAAATAATTTTGGTGCGATAATTCCAATAAATACGTCACGGGTACAAGTGAACGCAGTAATAACCTGATAAAACCTACTGAATCGTAGGAAAACGTATCGGCACGTAGCAAATACGTAGCTAAACGTACCAATCCCTAGTGAAACTGTGGCCCTAAGCCGTTGGATAACCGGACAATACGTAGCGATACGGAGTAAAACGTCGCAAAACGTAGCTATAAACGTACTGAAACCTAACAACCTGCAAAACCGGACAAATTTAGGGCAAAACGTGGGACTTGGAAACGTAATAAAACGTAGGCCTCGAAACGCGACAGTGTGACTGTAGCTTTACAAAACGTATATCCAATTCTAGTATTAGAGTCTATAACAACAACGCTGATGTCCGCTATTCTTCTAAAGTTTAAAAACTTGCCTCGGATAATCGTTTTTCGCAGAATGTTTTGTGTGGAGGACGAAGTTTGATTATAAAATATTCTTTTAGGAGGAGACATAATATAGAGGTTAATTACTAAGTTCTTTTTACGGGTATATAAAAAGATACTCCTTTATACTGCGTTTACACTATGTTTGTGGCGGTCACGGCAGCCACGTTTCAGACAACAGTGATCAAAACGGGATAACCGTGAGGCAACGCAGGGGACCAGGATAG
Source organism: Rugalucina vietnamica (assembly GCA_964017185.1). Taxonomy (NCBI): domain Eukaryota; kingdom Metazoa; phylum Mollusca; class Bivalvia; order Lucinida; family Lucinidae; genus Rugalucina; species Rugalucina vietnamica. The sequence goes on along the minus strand of OZ024878.1, from coordinate 39,904,190 downwards.
GCAAACGTAGCAGGCCGTGATAACCGTGGACACCGTGGCAAATTTTTTGACAATTTAAAAATCTGCCACGGCAGTCACGGCGGAAATGAGAAACGTAATGGGTCGTGATAAAACTGGCTGAACGTAACACACCGTGACAGTACGTGGCAGTACGTAGCGAAACTTGGAGGCGATCCGTAAAGCAACGGGAAGCTAGTGAATAGCCCGGCAAGCTACGGATCTTCCACGTTCAGCTGCGTTTGAACACGGTCGTCTCACGTCTCGTCCCGTTTCCTACGGATTACTCAACACGTTTTGTTGCGTTAAGTTACGGAGCGTTACGGTCTTGACGGTGTTGACCCCGTTCCACTACGTATGTCACGTTATATGTTACGGTTATCACGGCGCGTGAAGTTTTAAGATATAAATTGGCATATCATGGGGACAAGTTCTTATTGGAGCAGTCACTATAGTGAAAAATAACCATACGCTGCACTATGCCACTGAAGAAGAAATAAAATCCCGAACTTTCGGCTGTCGGTTGTTGAGGAGCGCAGTTGTTATTTATTCAAAGGGCTAATTATTATATAAAAGGCATACAAAACGCTTTAAAATGCATAGTGTCTACGGTTCGTCCGTAGCTGACCTTGACTGAACGAAAAAGCATGTTACTCCTTGGTCAAAACGCAAAGTTCTGACCGCATCAGAATGTAACAGCCCGTAATAGAACGTGCTATTAATTGGATAACCGTAACGTACCTTAGCGCCTCCGTGACACACCGGCTTACGGATATCGTAATACAACGTAAGGAAACTTAACAAGACTCAATAGAACTTGAAAACAGAGAAAACATATGACCAAAATTTCACGGCACGCTTCGTTTCGAGGAAACGGGGCTGCTGGGGCCGCCGGGAACATAGTGTAAACGCAGTATAAAGGAAGACACAAATTTGGAGCCTAATGAATGATTTCTACATGGGTTGATTGCAAAATATCCACTGAAGAGGACACATGAATATTGAGTCTACTGCCTAATTTCTATATGGTCAGATATATTGAGAAGAACACATAAAATTTAATATAGAAGCTACTCAACAATTTCTATATGGGTTGATTTAAAAAGAATACATCAAGGAAGAAACATTAATATTAAGCCTAATACTAATTTTTATATAGTTTGATTTAAAAAAAAAAAAAAAAAAAAAAAAAAAAAAAAAAAAAAAAAAAACATTGAGGAGGACATATACATATGGAGCGTACTGGTATTAATTTTCTATATGGTTTGATTATTAAAAATCCATAGAGGAGGACACATAAATATGGAAGCTACTTACTCCATTTCTGTTTGGGTTGTCCATTTAGGAGGCATTCCATTTAGGAGGCATTGTCATTTAAACTTAATATTTCCATTGGAATTACATCAGGAACTAATTTAACGTATCTTACTATCACCCCAGGAAAATTTTTAATGGGTGCCAAATCATTCATCGGGACCCCTGAAATGCAAATAATGTTTGTCTTTAAGGATAAACTCTTTTGCAATATGAAAAATGCATGATTTCCATGGCAACTGTTAACATGGGTGTACGTACAAAATCGATCATATCTCGGCTGTTTTTTTTTTTTTTATCCTAGACCACTGAACCTAGTCTCATTTTAAAGCTTAGACACGGCCTTTCATCCTTTGGTAAGTAATGCAAATCATCTAATTTATATATTCATGAATTTTAACGAAAACATTGAAAATGACAGAAGAATCGTAAATAAACTAATTTCATACCAAAACTATCATTATGACTCTTTGCTATTGAACCAGTAATGTCATGTGACAAATTTATTGTTGTCATTGGTCAAGAAAATTGAAAATAGAAAATTGTCTCATTTGCATATTCATGAATATTAATAAAGATATCGAAAATCAGGGAAAACGAGGGAAAGACTACAGCCATTGCAAGGGTCCGGATGGGTTATAAGATCTGTCTTGCATCCCTGGGACAAACTTATCGCTGCCATGGAAACCATGCATTGTTTCGTAGAGTTTACCCTTGAAAACAAAAATCTTTGCATTTCAAGGGTCCAAAGAACGATTTGGCACCTATGAAAATTGTCCTGGGTCAAATTAGCTCCCAGGGTAAAATATTTACATATTTGCATTCATTTATTTATTTGAATTAAACGGTTCTATCAATCAAATAATAATAATATTAATAATAATAATAATACTGATAATAACTGATCTGACCCGGAAGGCAGACCGGTAACGCCCTGCATCTTAGGTGTAAGATGATGTCAGTCAATGACAAATAAATCTACTAAGAATCAATTGGTCTCGCCACATCTGTCATTGATCAATGAATAATCCAAACTGAGACAAACTATACCTTAAGATAAACATTAAATATTGAAACGCTGAGGAAACAATCGACTTTTCATTTGCAACAGGTGGTCATAATACAGATTATTTCCCTTTGCTATCGATCTAGGGATGGAAAAAGTCATCAATTTTTACTTATTGAAGTCATATAGGTTCCTTCTTCAATACAACTAGGCATTAACAGTACAATGAATGGTTATAATTGCATGTTCTTTGAAGAATGAAATGTTCAATATTGGCATTTTATATTGGATTATACTTGATTTACCTTCACTAATTCGTGAAATATGAAAATGATATATGATACACGTTTTCACACGGTGACAGGAGATGCTTTATTGACTATTGGCAATACTGATACAGATTATGGCTGTCGATACGGATCATAGAGATTGCATTGTCTTAGATATACTGTTCTGGTAAAATGATGCAGATTCAAGAACAATTATGGATATATGTTTTTACGTCATTAATATGTCTTTCACTTGTATGTGCCAATCAAAGTTCTATTGTTGGAGGTATGTATAAGTAAAAGTTTTGCGGGGTATTAATATTCGACTTTTTATATCTTATTTATAAGTGCAATTTGTTTATGAAAAAACATAAGTGATATGACAGATACAACTTTCCGTGCTATGATTTTGGGACGTTAAAACCCCACTAAACATCAACAACATTTTTATGAAATCATTTGTTACAAAGTACGAATTTAATTTTTCTGGTGTTCATGGAGCTATGAACCGCAGTGGGTCGCATGCAAAGTGAATGAACCCCGAAGTATATGATACTTATTCTTGATCACCCTGTACATGATAAGAATGTGAATTATTTATAATTTACAGTTGTTGAGTACAATTATTTACTTATTTCATGTATATATAAAACATCATCATTTATACAAATACATCTTAACATTATGTATACATGTTAACAGGTTCGTTTTTATGTTTAACATTCATAAGAGACGACTGGCATATTTAAATAGAGCCGTGTGTTTACTATCTATTCAAACTTACATTCAAAAAGGATAATTTCATGAGAGCAATCATATGTTTTTCAATTTTGACTTTTGAATCATTATAATCAATAATCGACGATACTGTTATCATGTCTGTTAAAAGCTCTTTGTATTTAGATACACTTGATAATAAAGCAGAAAAGCGAAAATCTTGATTAAAAAAAAAGAAGATTAGATGTTATGAAGGCTGCATGCGTTGAACTCACAACTAAAATAAAATACATGTACAATACGATACAATACTGTTAAATGGCTATTCCACAGGGAATCGATTTTCTTTTTACATATATAACTTGATATGATGGATGGAATGAATTATTTATCAAACATGTATTTAACAAACACAATTTGAAACATCTTTACAATAACATCAATGTGGACAAAAGCAATATACACACTAAGTACTGAAAATAATCAAGAGAATTCAGCGATCGCCGTTAATTTGCACTCCCAAATACATTGTTTCTTTGTTGACGTCAGCTTTTACCATCACTACTTTTCAAACAATTATCAAAGGTAAGCACACGCGCTACGTGGTAATGTCGCGGACCTTACTACAAAATGCAGGCTATCTACTGACATAGAGTTTAGATTGGTGACGTTGCTTTGGAAATAAAGGACAAATTATGCCTCAATGCAAAGCTGATGTCACCGGTCTGATTAAATTTTGTCGTCATTAAAGCTTTCTAATACGCAAATTACCTTACATCATACATGTGGTTATCTCCCTATTTCAGAGGGATCTCCCTATTTTTGGCAAAATCTCCCTATTTGGGATCTCAGAATTTCCCTATATATCTTATACATCTCCCTATTTGGAATTTTGAATCCCCCTACTTCAAATCAAGAAATTCCTTCTTTATTTAATCATTCTCCCTATTTTGAAAGGGAAATCTCCCTATTTGGCTTCTCAAGTGTATCACATGTATGCCTTACATGTACAGCATTTTGTTGCGCCCATAATGTAAGATTATGACATGTCTTTTAATTTCAGAAATCAAGATGGCCTTAGAATTTGTGATAGCGATTTTTTTTAGTACTGAATGAAAGCTAATGGATAAACATTGTGTATAGAAAAGACAGTGTAAAATAAACGTTTGTGGAATAAAAGCTAGTTTAGTTTGTAATGCGTTATTTTTGTGGTCCAGTCTATCTTTGACTCGACGTGGCATGATAACCAAATAGGGTTATCAGATTGCCAAAATACTCGTGGGTTCTAGTTTTTACACCCATGCAGCACTTTATCAATAGGAAACAAACTATTTTTTGATATTATATGCTGTAAATTACTGTTTAAATTAACTTCGTTCTGTTATCAGTAAGGCTTCATAACAAATGAATTTTATGGTTTATGGGGGAATAAGTAACCCCAGCAGGCACCTGACGTCTGTTTGACGTCAGATATTGGTTATATTTTGGTCGCGACGTCATATGACCAATTTCCAACGTCTATCAGACGTCATTTTCTGACGTCTTTTGGACGTCTGGATTGGACGTTGTTTTGACGTCAAACTAGTTCGTCAGTTAGACGTCGTAATCAAGACGTGATTTAGACCTTGTGTTTTTCATACTTCTGACCATGTGTGGTGTGCAAATTAATGAAACTTCACTTTGGGTAAAAATCAGATCATTCGTTTCGTGTGTTTCTTTTGCTTTCTTTCTTTCTTTTTTTTCTATGTTACTTCCAGCAGACATTTGACGTCCGTTGGACGTCAGATTGACGTCAGACTCCAACGTCATAATAACGTTGGAGTTAGGTTGATTTTGAAAGTTTGTTTGTTGTCAAAACTAGACGTCAATCTGACGTGCTAAAGCCAACGTCGGTTTAACGTCTGAAAGCTGACGTCAATCTGACGTCCTAAAAACGACGTTTGAATTCATGTCATATAAATAGTTTAAGGTGTATATTTTTTCGCATTTTTGAATAACAGTGGATTCAGAAGAGCAGTGATGCACTTTTGATAGTCCCTTTCACTCCTTTGATAGAGTTCTTCGAAACATACAAAATGTTCAAGATATTAATTCAGCCTGATGTTGGTACATCTTATTTAAGCAAAATTTTATTGCTTTATGGTGCTAAAACCAATAAGACATTAGTGTGAGAAATAAGATTATTCTGAACAATGGTGAAATAAATATTAAAATATACAAATTTTATTTTCATCTTAATTGAAAGTTTGATAATTTAGTGAAAGACTTTATTTGGATTAATAGATAATCATTTTTTTCTACATTAATTAAGCATGAGGGCGAAATATGGGATTTCCCATACGAGACTCATATATGACTTTTAAGTGGCAAGGTTGAAATTATTATTTGAATTTGATATTATATAGAGGATCTTACACGAGTGGTCATTTCATATGAAATTTATTAAACGAGCCTTCAGCGAGTTTAATAAATTTCATATGAAATGACCACGAGTGTAAGATTCTTTTTATCATATGACTTCTAAAATAGGATTTTATCGCCTTCAAAGTTTACATATTTTCAATGAAAATTTACATTGTTGTTACGGACGTCTTCAATGACGTTACGTATTCCCGCAAAAGTGTTATTACACGTGTGGTCATACGATTTTTATGACATGACGTTATCCACTGGAAAACAGCGACGTCATATGATAATACATAATATATGTAAGAAATTATGTCAGTTTAAGGGCAGCAAACTCTGTCGACATATATGAAAAACACGTCCCCAGCAGGCATCTGACGTCAACTTTACGTCGGATATTGGTTGTATTTTGGTCACGACGTCATACAACCAATAACCAACGTCCACCTGACGTCCAGTCCTGACGTCAGTGGACGTATTGATATGACGTCGAAATGACGCCGGATTCAAACGTAAGTCTAACGTCATATGTCGACAGAGTTAGCTGCCCTTGAACTGACAATTTCTTGCGCAAAAGTAACAACATCAAATTCAAATAATAATTTCAACATAGCCACTTTTAAAAAAGCCATATCTAGGTCTCGTATCGGAAATCACCATGCTTGATTAATTTAGAAAAAAATAATTATTTGTTAATCAAAATAAAGTCTTTCACTAAATTATTAAACCTTCTATTAAGACGAAAATGAAATTTGTATATTTTAATACTTATTTCACCATTTTAAATTATTGATTGTTCACAATAGTCTTATTATTTACACTAATGTCTTATTTGTTTTAGCACCATATAGCAATAAAATTTGACATGAATAAGGTATACCAACATCATTTAACATCTTAAACAGTTTGTATATCCCGAATAACTCTATCAAAGGAGTGCCTCCGTGGTGCAGTGGTTAAGTCACTCGCCTTGTAAACCAGGGGTCGCAGGTTCGATCCCGGGCTTCTCCTAAAACCTCCTTCCGGTTGAGCCTTCGGGTGCTCCCGGAACAACAAACCCACAAAAAAAACAACCTCCTATAGTACTGGTCTCGCCAAGGAAAAAAAAAAAAAAAAAAAGGAGTGAAAGAGACTAACAATAGTGCATCACCGCACTACTGAATCCACATCAGGATTTCAGAATGTTAATTTAACTGCGAACAAACATTCACGATATCGGTTTTAGCACGTCAGATTGACGTCTGCTTTTGACGTCAAACAAACTTTCAAAATCAACCTAACCCCAACGTCATTATGACGTCACATTTGAGACATCAAACCAACGTTGTTTTTCTGACGTCAGAATGACGTCTGTTTTTGACGTCAGAATGACGTCTGTTTTTGACGTCAAACAAACTTTCAAAATCAACATAAATCCAACGTCATTATGACGTCGGAGTCTGACGTCTATCTGACGTCCAACTGACGTCAAATGTCTGCTGGGACAGTTTTAAAAGTATATATTAAATGTCATGAGATTTTATGTCATAATATGATGCATTGTCCCTGCTTTGATCATTTATTGAAAACCTTAATAATCAATGGAGGAGGTTCAGAAAATAAAGAATACGGACATAGCTTAATCTTCAAAGTAAGAATAAAAGGAACAGGAATTGTTTTAAATGACCTGATACTCTCTATGACATTATTATCTCTTAAGGCTAACTTATAGCACTGCCATAATGACATGACACTGGGTGACTGTTTCAGTCCATAGTTTACTAATAAGTTAATAGTGTTCCATTGGAAACCAAGAAACAATGAGGCGGTAAATAATTAATAAACCTTAAGGCAGAAGTCTGTTTACCTTGTATAGATTGTTTGATGCTTTACTGTTCAAGATCAGATAAGTCTTATCCCAATATAGATAATTGATAAGATGATGAAATTCCGACCTGCCAGAATTAACGCCAGTCCCGCATGTCACTAAAACCATTTACAATTTCCGTTCGTCCGTTCGTATGCTCACTAGTTCTTTTTTTGTCGTTCGTAATTCGGAATGCTATTGTACTAGTAGTATCATAGACACTCAATAAGGTGGCTTTGTTTCTGTGACATCAGACTCTGTGGTCCATGGATGACCAGGGTGGGGCTAGAGGTCAACATCTATGATATCTTTTATATAAAAAAAAACGTATTTTAGAATGACACTCATTTTCGATCTAGGACCTAGGACCTGACCCTCAATGTTTGTTTTTAAGTCCTAGATTGAGTATACAGGTGTGTATACTCAGGGGTGAGTATGTGCGTTAAGGGGTGCCCAGAAAGAGCTATCGGCTGGGGGTATACGTGTCCCTTAAGGTACTGTTTTCTAGTATTCGCAGACCTTTGGATCTGACAAAACTATGAATTTCAAGAAAAGATTACATAGACATAAGGGATGAAAAGGACCATTCGGTAGCAAGTATTACAAGAAAATCTTCAAGATGTAATCTAAAATTATCCGACTCAATACAGAAATTATTGCTACCGAGTGGCCCCTTATCCTATTTCATCTAGACGAGCTCATGTTAGTTTTTGGGGTGATTGATTGTGTTTTCTATTTAACGAAGCAAACGTTGATCCGACGGTCCGTGTACACACATACGGTCTGTTTTTGTTCTGAACCGTTTGCTCTTATAACTGTAGAACCATTATCCCCGGGCAACATCTAAAGTGCAGAACATATTGTTTTGCTATCCGGAACTCGATTTGATTTAACGTCAGTCGTCATGGTAAAGACTACCAAATCACGGGGTCTATTCTTCAAGCCAATATGCTCGGGTGTTGTGCTGGTTAAGGTCAATTTAGTCAGGTGTTTCATTGTTTTCTTCATAAAATGAAAAAAAAATATATATATATATATAAAAACTTAGGTCAGCAATGTACATTTTTGAAGTGCAGTCTCTAGATACATATTAAAACATCAAATTAGCATTAACAAATCTTTGCAAAAAATTGAGAAGCGTTCAGCGACAATGCTCAAAGCTCATAAAAGCTCGTGCCTCATCCGCGAGAAGATATTTTGGTTGATTTGTCGACACACTTGTGATTTTGAGCAGACTGCTAAAGGCGAGTACACTTGTTGGTCTTTAATGATTTTTATATTCAAGAAATAACATGCCATTTTGCTTTGGAGGAAGAACAGCATGTAAACATGTAACGAATAAGAATAAAATGTAGGGGTGATGTGAATGCAAAGCACAAAATCTTCGCTTGTGAGATATTTTCAATATAAGAACTGTCGCAGGACAGCATAGCTCGCCTGACTTGTGCTTTGCCACTTAATGTATTAAAATCTATGACCCATGACATTGACCTCAAGGTCACTTAGGTGGGTCGTGATGGTACAGCATAAAACTTCAGACCAATATCTACCAACACGCAAAGTATCAACTTGATCCATCAACATATTCGATATAGACTTATAACATAAAATTTCAAAGTCTGTGGCCTTGACCTCGGGTGAGTCAAGATGGTACAGCATGAAACTTAAGAATAATATCTAACAGCAAAGTATCAACTAGATCCATCTATCTGTTCCAGCAATATACAGTTCAAAACACTTTAAGCAAAAGCTTTGACATAAAATTTCGAAGTCTTTGACCTTGAACTCAAGGTCACTCAGGTGGGTCTCATGGTACAGCATAAACATTCAGACCAATATCTGCCAGCATGCAAAGTATCAACTTGATCCATCCACATATTCAAGATAAATAGACATATTAAAAATATATATATATATCAAATTATCATGATAAATCGTGCGGCGATCGTACGATCATCGCAGGGTCTCAGTACGGCGCGCGCACGACGTGTCTACGGGCTACGGTTTTCCGATTTTTAAAAATTCTTTCATATATTACACATAATATCAATGTTTAAGTTGCTACAAGTGACTCGTTACTTGTACCTTTTATGTCTTATTTCTCCAATCGATTATTGTTAGTTCGCATTATATACACATTTATTAGTACGACAGATATACTGATTGGCCGAAGAAACTCTACATATTTGACTATGTAGCGCATCTTCTTCCAGTCAGTATAAAGTATACTTTACCTTTACAAAAACGGATCCGATCTACGTCTCTCTTTACACTACTTCCTGAATGTTTTCTTTATTATATTATTTTTTCAAAGCTTTTGAACAAAAAAAAAAAAAAAAAAAAAAAAAAACAAACGCATATAGTCAGTACACACTCGTGGTGCATTGATTAATTTGCGTCCATAAAATAATGATATATGGGAGACCACTTTCCTAAGAATTTTTCATATGTATTATTAATCTTAGCGATATACATTTCATTAAAGAATTTTACCTTTGAATATGCTTCGAAACCTCGTATATTTAAATTTTGATTATGGAATTTACTTTTATAAATGTAATATTTTGCTAAGACTACTGAATAATTGATCAAAGAGCATTTTTCAAAAGCCGAATAAATTATGTTTCTATCACTAATGTTAAAGGTGGTATTAATCCTTTGACTTATCCATGTTTTAAAGGTATTCCAAAACTCTCTTACTTTATCGCATGTACACAGTAAGTGATGAATACTTTCGGTGTCTTTCCGACAAAAAGAGCATAAATGACTATCAGTTTTATTGATTTTATATAAGAAAGAATTTGTTACCAGAATTTTATTATTTATTTTGAACTGAAAATCTCTTAGTTTCATTTCATTAATGTATCTAAGGTTTGAATTAACTTTCCTTTGCTCCTCCTCGGTTATGTTTCCTATTTCATCTTTCCATCGCTCATTTATAAATTGTTCTCTTACTGGTACTAATTTATCATAGATGCTTCTACTACCCTTTTTATCTTTCAAAATCAATCCCAAATAACAATTCCTTTGCACATTATATTTCAAAAGATTACATTCCACATTACTTGTATTTATAGTGTCTATCCAAGTGTTTGGTATTTTCCTTACTAATCTTTGATAATCTAAAAATGTTCCTTTAATGTTGTACTGTTCTCTTAATTGTTCAAAAGTCAACAAATGCCCATTAAAATCAATAATATCAATAATATTTCTAATTCCCTTCAAGAACCAGTCATTAAAGATAAGTTTGAGTTACACCATATTGGAGAAGTGAGAATATCGTCGATTTTTTCAATTTTTACAGCTGTGTAAAACGTCTGTAAACTCTTTATCAGATCTTTCCAAAAGGGATTATATAATTTTCTTGATACACTTTTAAAATAACAATCTCCTAAACAAACTCCCTTGTCGAAATCAATACCAGCGAGATAACTCCAGTTCTCTATTTCTGAATTGAAAATAATTCGTCTAACCCATGTTATCTTTAAAGCAGTAATGAATGCTTTAACTTCAATCATCCTCAATCCTCCTGCTTCAATATTTTTACTATTTGTTTTCTAGTAATTCTATCTGGGCCTTTGTTCCATAAATATTTAAAAAAACATTCTCTCTAAAGTCGTAATTAAATCACCAGGTGGGTTTGGTAGAGCTAAAAATAGATAAGCAAATTTAGATAACATTAGTGATTTTATAACCGTAACTCGGCCAATAAGAGTTAATTTTCTTTTTGACCATACATTTATCATATTTTTAACTTTTTTCATAACTTCGTCTAAGTTGTATTCCCAAATATCAAACACTAGTGGAGAAAAGATTACACCCAAAATTTTTAGAGGCTTTTGTTCCCAGTCTATATTAAATTCTTTACATAATATCTTAGTTGAATTACACATTGATCCAATCCATAAGGCCTTAGTCTTATCTAAATTAATTTTTAAACCTGACATCTGGTAAAATTTCTGTAGAATGATTAATGCATGTTTTAATGAACTTTCAGATCCATCTAAAAACATCTGTGTGTCGTCAGTATATTGACTTAATTTGAATTCTTTATTATTAATTACTATTCCCTTAACGTCTTTTGAATTTCGAATCATTTGGCCTAAAACTTCTACACATAGGATGAATATATACGGGGAGATCGGATCTCCCTGTCTGCAGCCACGTTGTAAATAGAAGAAATCCGACATAAATCCGTTTTGAAGAATACAAGATTGTACTCCTGTTTGAAATAGTTTTATCCAACGTTTTATAGATGGCCCAAAATTGAAATAATCCAAAACTTTATGTATCAATTTCCATGATATTGAGTCGAAAGCTTGTTGGAAGTCTATAGACAACAGTAATCCTGGTATTTGTTGTTGCTTTGATTCAAATAATACGTCATACACTACCCTTATATTTTCGCCTATGTATCTGCCCGTTATAAAACCTTTTTGATCTTGATTTATCAACTTATTTAAAACAGTTTTCAAACGATTTGCTATGGCCGAAGACATAAGTTTATATATTACGTTTAAAAGTGAAATTGGTCGCCAATTCTTTAAAATATTTCTAGCTTTATTCGGCTTCGGTAGACAGGTAATTATCCCTTGTGTCTGAGTAATCGACAGTAATCCATGTTTGTATGAGAAGTTTATTGATTTCAGTATATATTCACCCAAATTAACCCAAAAGAACTTAAAAAATTCAGCCGTAAAGCCATCATTTCCTGGACTTTTTGAATTTTTCATATTTTTTAAAGCAGATGTTAATTCTGTATATGTTATTTCACCCTCTAATAATCGAGCTTCGTCCTCATTAAGTTGATTTTCATTTCTACCTATCGCTTCCGAAATAGCAGTTTCATCAATTTGAATGTTTTCAGTATAAAGTTTTGAATAATATTTTTTGGGCCTCCAGAATGTCTTTAGTCTTGAAAACTTCTTCCCCGTTTTCGTCAATCAAATTGTTAATAACTTTATCTTGGTAATTTCTATTTTCCATATTTAAAAAGTATTTTGTAGGTTTTTCGCCCAAGTCTTCATAACGGCACCTTGATCTGAGCATGACTCCTTCTAACTTAGTTTTCCTGATTTCTTCCATTTTTTCTTTTTTATTATTAAGCAATGTGATATCTTCCATCGATGTACTATTAAGATTATTTTGAACCCTTTCCTCTAATTCCTTAATTTCTCTATCTAAATTTATTTCTTGTTCATTTTTTTGTTTTTTCTTAAACGAGCTATATTTTATTGTTTCTCCTCTTATCATTAATAAAATTGTTTCTAAAAGCAATTGATCGTTTATAGTAAATCCGTTATTATCATTATTATTATTATTATTATTATTATTATTATTATTATTATTATTATTATTATCATCATCATCATCATCATCATTTACACGATATATATCTAAAGTTTCGTTTATCACCTTTTTTACCTTATTTACATATTCTATATCTTTAAGTAATGTATTATTCAACTTCCAATATCCTCGACCTTTTTCCGTATCAAAATTAATTTGTAAATTTAACAGAACCCCTGAATGATCTGATCCTGGTATTATTTCACATTCATGAAGAAAAAAGAACATACTATGGCTGATAAGAAAATAATCTAAACGTGCTTGCTTTTTTTTCTGGATGTAAACGCCTCCAAGTAAAACCTTTCTTATCTTCGTTTAATATTCTCCATGCGTCCATGTACTCTAATTCATCTAAGAAAATTACAACAACTGACCTAGCATTTGGATTATTTATCGATTTATAATTTTCTGTGTCTACATTCGGATCTATTACTAAGTTCCAGTCACCGCAAATTATTACATTATCGTTACCTAATTCGTCAATTTTTTGCTTCAAATTATTATAAAACTGTGGCTTATCCTCGTTTGGACCATATATGTTCGCCAATGTGATTTTTTGTTTTTGTACTATTATTTCCAAAATAATAAAATTACCATTTGTGTCTCTAATAACTTTTGTGACTTCCTGATCAAAGTTGTTATTTATTAAAACCATTACGCCTCTTTGGTTACTAGTTAGACCACTTAGATATACAGTGTACTGAAAACCCCCATTCGTTTTTTACATAGTTTTCCATTTTATTTTCTATATGCACATCTTGTAAACAGATAATATTGTATTTTTTTCTTTCTTAAGTTTTGAAACACATCTCGACGTTTTGGGGCGCAGTTCAGTCCCCGTGTGTTCTGACTATATATAGTGATTAAATCAACCGTTGTCTAATTTAAACACAGTATTAAATATAAAACGTAATTCAGCTCCAGCAAAGGTACAGTAATAAGAACCACAACAGTAAAAAAGTAAGTCAAACACACATGTTCAAGTAACAACAAGATCCGACATAATTCAATAAACATATAGAATATAAGTAGTTGGTAGTACTGAAAGAGGAGGATCTTTTCATAAAATATATCATTTTCCGGTTTGAACAATACTAAGACGACCTGAAGAATCGCGCAGTGCTATCCAGTGACAACCAACACGGCCAACAGTAACCAACGCAGATGAAATCATTACGGTGGCATCAAGGGGCAACGTCCTCCCGGGAGCAGTCTGTCATATATCATTATGACAAGTTACAAGCCACTATTACTAAGAAATCGCACCCCCTGCCCTACTCCAACTTTATCCGCGCCAGCCGCACTGACGGTCCCTGGACAACATGTGCGATATTATTCATTGATTTAGTATATGCGCAAAGTATTTGCTAAGCACTGCGGCGATACACCATCCATTTTTTTCTTATGATTAATCTACGTTTTCAATACTGTCGAAAAATTAATGATATGTTATTTAGGTTTTGGGCGTCTCAAACCGATTTTTAAAAATTTGTAAAAGCGCAGACTATACATATTCGTAGAGGCTATGGAGATCGTTGGAACATCGTAGGATCATCCTGCGGACACCGTACGAAAATGCCAAAATTGGCATCGTGCGCTCATTGCAAGCTAAGGAACAAAATGATGTCATCAATATCTCAAGGGTTCGCGCCAGAATTAGGAGGAACCATTTTATGTTTCGGGATGGGATGAGATCCTTGTTAAGCTTTTGAGCGAATATGTCTGTCAGCAACTATAAACACGCTCAATTATTTCAAATTTGAGAGTGGTTGCGGCTGCATAAACAATTTGAGTACCTGGTACAGTGTCAGGTCAGATTGCACGTTTACCAGATTAAAGCGTCTTAACATTCATGGCCACCTGAAAAATGTGCTTATACCAAGATTTTTTATTTTGGACTCGCTTTCATGAAGCTATTTTGATTCCCAGGGCTGACGTACTGATTATATTTATTTATTGTAGGTCGAATCGGACAATGTCCGGTGCATAAATATTCAAAATGTAGGACAAACTTGTGTATTTGGCCGAAACTGTTATATATCAAAACAGCCACGTATCGAAACTTTAAACATCAAAAACTAGTTTCCTATTGAATCTTCGCCACTCTAGTTTTGATTTCTACTAGCGTTTGTGAATTCTCTTGAGACTGCACGTCAGGATTTTATTCAAAATCAAAAGATACAACAGTAATCATGCAACTTAGCTGTTCACCTGTCTACTCCATTTCTTTGTTTACATTCAATTTTTCACAACCACTACCGGAACCTGCTTGTACCTGGACGACACCAGATTATAGAGGCTTAGAGAAAAGACCCCGTGCAAATAACATATCTTTTTCAGGCTAATTTTACAGTTTTATTGGACCACTGATACAGTTTTAATAACCGAAACCGCCGTTTGACTAAATGTCTCCCCTAAATACTGTCAATGATTTAAAAGGAGATTGTTTTTTATTTTTATTTTAGTCTGTAGTGTGCTTTTGAAAGCTTGTTTTCTTCGCTTGCAGGTTCTGCCCCGGGATCACGTAGCCCATCTTCTACACTAACAGGTCCTGGATCAGCAACTAACATTCAGTCTAGTAGCTTAGTGAAAACTCCACCAACGCCTTCATTACAGCCGTCATTTTCTTCGGAAACACTAACATCTCTAACAAAACTAACCACATTAACCACCGATAGTATAACAACAACTAATGTTAAAGGATATGTCGATAGTTCAGACACTACAAGTTCGTGCTGGTTTTGTCATTTGTTGTATAAGTCTTCCACAACATCAACGACTTCTTCTAAAGTTGAAACGACGTCGTGTTGGTTCTGTGATTTAAATTTGTTCACAATTACTTCTTCATCAAATACACAGACCATTTCGCAAACGAAACAAATAGTGTCTGATATACATCAAAGTTCTTCACCGTCAGCAAATTCAGCGACACAGCTGACGAGTGTACATAGAATTTCTGTGACTGCATCTTCCGTCATTTCTACGTCTGTGATAAAGAATAGTTCGCGTTTAGTGTCATCAAACCCTACACAATCAAGTTCTACTTCATGCTGGTTTTGTCATTTATACTCTACCCCAAGCGTGACTCATTCCTCAGCCACATCCAAGGATCCTTTCCTGAATATTGAGGATCTAATAAGTCAGTTTTTCAAGTCTACGGTATCACAAACTTATTCTGAGAGTTATATTAAACTCACATCAACAATAGTGACCACATCATCTGCTGTTTATAGTATTTCCCCAACTTCATCCTCGCCCGCTTCGTCTGCGTCTAATAATAGTGTCTTTACTGTGGGCTCAGTGTTACACAGCTCAACAGAATCAAGCACGTCGTCATGTTGGTTCTGTCATTTATATTCAACGCCAAGTGTTTCACTGATTTCATCGTCATCCAAGAACTCATTCCTGAATATGGACGACCTCATAAGCCAGTTCTTTAAGTCGACATCTGAAAGCCATATCAAATCTTCATCGATTATACAGACCACGTCGTCTGCTGTAAACAGCATTTTATCAACCCCGACCCTGACACTATCCCCAGCTACAAGTATCGGCGAGCATGTGTTTTCTACAAGTTCAGTTACGCCAACCTCAACAGCAACAAGTACTTCGTCTTGTTGGTATTGCCATTTGTATTCTACTCCAACGACGACATTCTCTACTGTATCCAAGACGACACGCTTCTTAATAGACGACCTGATTAGCCAGTTATTTACGTCTACGGCATTTAAAAATCCCTCTGAGAGTAATATCAAGTCAACCTCGACTTTGGATATAGTATCAGCTTCTAAATCGAATATACAAGAAACAACATCACCAGTTTTTCATGCATCTACTACAAATGATTTTCTTACAAATGCATCGAAATTAAGCAGTACATACAGTACTAACAATGTGGTGACACCAAGCATCCAGACCAAGTCGCCGTTTTCGACAAATTCTTTGTCGCCGTCATTTGAATCTTTAGGATCACCAAGTAGTACAGAAGCTAAACTTTCATTAAACAGAATTAGCGGTCAACCTACAGAAACACAGAGCATGAGTATAATTACAACAGAAAGTATGCTAAATAATTTCAGTTCGTCGATAAGTGCGATGCCGAATAGTTTATCTGGTAAGTCATTTTCAACGACACACATTTCAACACGAAAGCATGTAAGTACCTCACAGACTCCACATACCAGCTCCCCAGAGATGCTACAAAGTAGTTCTCAACAGGGTTCACCAAGTAGTTCATTAAAGATGCCACAAAGTAGCTCCTTACCGACTTTCCAAAGAAGTTCTCCACAGACGTCACAAAGTAGCTCACAAAAGCTGTTACAAAGTAGCTCCTCGCCGACTCTACAAAGTAGTTCGCAACAGATGTCACAAAGTACCCCACAAAAGCTGTTACAAAGTAGATCCTCGCCGACTCTACAAAGTAGTTCGCAACAGATGTCACAAAGTAGCTCACTTAAACTTTCACAAAGTAGCTCCTCGCCAACCCTTCAAAGAAGTTCCAATCAGACACCACAAAGCAGTGCACCAGAGGCGACCAAAATAAGTTTTCAACAGACTAGTTATTCACATACTTATCAAAGTAGCACGCCATCTTCCTTGATGCAACAAAGTATTTCGCCGATTCTCCAAAGTAGTTCGCAACATATGTCACTAAGTAGCTCATTAAATTTGCCACAAAATAGCTCCTCTACGAGTAGTTTCCATCAAACGCAACAAAACAGTTCCTACCAGATGCCGACCACCCAAAGAAGTACCCAACAGACACCACACAGTAGTTATTCACAGTCTCAATACAGTAGCTCATCAAAGATACCACAGACGCTTCAAAGCAGTGCTTTGCTGACACCTATAAGCAGTTTTACTCAGGCGCCACAACGTAGCTCCTCAGCGACACAACTTAAAAGCTCTACACAGACATTACAGAAACTACCCTCACAATCAGTACAAATAAGCACCTCACAGACGCCACAAAGTAGTCTAGTACAGACACAGGGTAATTTCTCACAAACGCTTACCAGCAGCTTCTCGCAAGCACAGCAGACACATTCTTTGCAGACGCCACAAGATCTCCCTTCAATGTCGACACAGTTGCTCCAAAGTAGCACAGCGCAGACTCCACTTACACTAAGTTCTCATTTCATATTTTCACAGGCTCAGAGCAGAACTCAAATATTTCAAAGTAGTTATTCAGATAGTTTCAGGAATAATTCCTCAAAGATGAATGAAAGTGTGTTTTCGAAAGTACCACAGAACAGCTCCTTTTTTGTCCTCACAAGTGGTTTTTCTAAGAATGTTCAAAGTACTGTCTCACAAAATATGCAGAGCAGTTCTATCCAATCAACATTGCCAAGTCCATTAAGAAGTCAGAGCATAATGCCTTCATTATATTTCACTTTTAATTCAAGGTCCTCATTAATGGCATCTTCTAAAGAGACACCAAGCCATTTATCATCTGAAGATTTGACAAAGTCTCTAGAATCAACAAAAACTCTAATGTCCTCGTTAATTTTTACAGATTTACCAACGGCACCATCTATACAATCTGTGTCAACTTTTTCTTCAATATTGCCCTCAAAATTGCAAAGCTATTCCGATACAGTTGCTAAAACGACGGCATCAGTACTTACAACCATTTCTGAAACAACATCAACACCTTCAAATAACACCCGTGATTCTAATATGAAACCAACCGTGCTTTCTTCTAGTACCGTTCTATATACAACACCACTGTATACTGAAACAGCTTCAAGCACAACAACTGAATCAGTGAATAACTTAAGCCAAGTCATAAACGGATCAGGTAGTTCTTTTGGTGCAACGCCTGGTAAAACGTTAGTTTCATCCCTAAAATCAAGTTCAAATATATCGACTTCTGTCACACATCCTACTTTAAGCATCACTATGAGTCCGTTAAGTGTCAACACTATGTCAAGCACTGTCGCGATTGGCACTATTACAATTAGTCCAATAAAGTCAGTGACAATATCGGAATCACCTATAACGACATCTTCTTCACTAATGAGTGAAATTCCATCATCAACGACTCTGACGTCAAACATTGGACTGGATTCTATTTCACCAACGCCAGCTAGTGCATCCTACGGTGTTAATTCGACGATGACAAAAATTGTAACGACGACTGCGTCAAAGAACGTAACACAAATGAATACGACGTTTACATCATCGCTTAATGTTTCGGGTACCACTTTATCTAGTTCAAAATTGTCCGAGACTGTCAGTGGAATGTCAGAGAATATAACAACTACAACACGATCAATAATAGTGGATAGTATTGAATCGACTCTTAAATCTCCCATATCAAGCACCTCTACAGCTTCTTACAGTATGGAATTGTCTGGAAACACCTCGAGCGGTTCCGAGATACATTTAACTAGTTCGACGATATCTCACGTGAAAGGTGGGAAAGAATCAAGTCAAATTAAAAGTATCTTCGACATTCTATCCTCACAATTTACTAAAGAAGTGACTCGAGGGACTGTAGTTGAAAGTAGAACATCTGTAGACTCCACAATAACGTTAACCAGTAGTATTATTGCTACTAACACTTACTTCTCTAGATCATCGCTTTCTTCCTCATCACAGAAGTTCAACAGTAGCCGCATGTTGTTAACCAGTAGTTCAGCTTCATTGGACGTAATTTCAGCCTCACAAAACGTATCTGGAAATGTTCCATCGTCAACCAGCACTGCGAGTTTAACACTAGATAAGCCAACTGTAGAGCTACTGACATCAACAATGGAAACAACGTCATCATCGCTTGCTCATAGCACACGTTTTGACATCTGGTCCGATTCAAAGAATTTCACAATACCAAAGCCACTGAACACTGTAGGAACCAAATCTACTAGTTACTCTATAGAGACATCTTCGACAAATCAATTGTCACCTACACATTCACTTAAACCCTCACAGACTACTGTCACAATATCCGGAGGGCATACTGATTTGTTTGGAAAATCCGTTTCTTCGCCTAGCTTTACTTTTCCAAAGCCTTTGCATACCGTAGGAACGGTTTCTGCAACCACGATACCACAAACGAGCGAAATTTTGTCTCCAAGTCAAACATCATCAGCTACAAGTATCAAGATATCAGGGTCTTTACAAACAAAGGGAGCAACTTCTACAATAACTATACCCGAACCTTCTTCTTTGGTACCAACAGTACTTGTGTCTTCAGATTTGGTTAGTTCTTCTCGATTGCCAGTGACGAGTAGCATACAGCATCTATCGAGTACTGTATCAGATACTTCTGCATCGCCAATTGTACCAGCTAGTTCAGTTTCACTACTACCATCTGCTTCACTAACAACATCTATTCCTAGTATGCCAACATCAACGATTAAGCGTACCACCGACAATGTTGAAAAATCTACGAGTCGTATTTCAGAATCGCAGTCAACTATTTCGTTACATTTACAATCAACTAGCACACCTATATCAATGACAACGGAAACTTTGTCTGGTTCAGCACTCGTAGATTCTACGCCACTATCCGCTGCGATGAGCACACCCACTTCTTTGAGATCAGTATCTACATCTACGCCAAGTGAATCTACCTTGCAGAGTGTCACCGTGTTATCAAACTCATCTTCAGGCTCAATTAGAACCACACTTCCACTGGAATCACCATCTTCTTTATCGACGCCCTTTACTACTTCTGCGTTGTCAACATCAAAACCATCCACCGCAGAGGCGTCTGTTAGTTCCACTATGTTTTCAACGTTAATATCGTCTACTATCGAAACACCAGTTAGTACGGTTGTGCTGTCATCTTCATCACAGTCGTCCGCTGGTCCTGTTTTGTCGTCAGCTTCAACGGCATCTTCTACAGTTACGTCCACCAGTTCTACTGTGGTGCCAACTTCAAAACCCACAACTGTAGTGACCCCCGTTAGCTCTGCTGTTTTGTCAACAACGCCTTTGACAGTTGTTAATGCCACGAATGCTGGGGAAGAGTATTGGCTCGAAACAGGTAACATATACATGTACCTCGATATGCTAACTGATGTTCTTTAATGACAACACATACCAGCAATGACATACATTCAGTCTGTCTAATGTTTTCGGCATGTTTAGTTTGGGCCCAGATTATTAGGCATTGGCTTCCACAATTATAATATCGATAAATTAGGCTTTTTTGGATATCCAGATTGGTTTGAGTCTTTGATGCTCGTCTTAGGATGATATTTTATTATTAATCCAATTATTCGTTTTCACGCGAAACGATATCATTTTTTCAATATGTCGTGATTTTGGAATCGACCATTCTTTCATATGAAATTACATTGTACATGAATTCGTGGATTCTTTCATCTGTACATTGGTCTGCTTATAGCTGTATCCAAAACTGCATTAATTTAAACTTTATCTTTGCGTTTTGAAAAAAATCCGCGAAAATTGCTTGCACGTACTGCTTTCTCTTCAGTGCTAAAGATTCTCCAGTCCGTTGATGTTTCAACAAAAGAGTTCCGGGATGATATGGAGAACAGATTTGCTATAGTGTATAAGGAGGGCTTCAAGCGATTAGAGGGAAAATCTGATTCTATTCTTAAACGAAAGAGACGGAAACGGTACACACAAGTTGGTGATGCTGCCGTTCATGTAAGTAACATCATTTCAGACATACATGTATAATAAAAATAAAACAGAGATCCTTTAAGAGCAGCGAGCATATTAATGAGGAACCGCAGTTTCGGCTACTCAAGCCTCTTCAGTGACTCTTTAGATTTGGCAACATGCCGAGCCAAAGTGAATTACAGTTAATTTGAAACTTTCAAGATTTAGTCAATACAAAGACCAGTATTATCAAAATAGGGCCAAATATTTCAAACATTAGTTAGAAAATGAATCTAAACCGATAATGAAT
This sequence comes from Rugalucina vietnamica, assembly GCA_964017185.1. Taxonomy (NCBI): domain Eukaryota; kingdom Metazoa; phylum Mollusca; class Bivalvia; order Lucinida; family Lucinidae; genus Rugalucina; species Rugalucina vietnamica. The sequence goes on along the minus strand of OZ024878.1, from coordinate 39,882,399 downwards.
TTCTGATTTCTCAGAATACCCCCGCTGATCTCAAAGGACCAAAAGGAAAATATAATCTGCACTATGGATGATGTACGGGGAGACTTTTAGGGCCTAAGCCTATTATTTGAGCTAGTTACTACAGTGTAAAATCTGATATCTGATAGCATAGAAAAGACTATTATGCTTTCCTTCACTGAAGTTATCCGACATTGATTAAATGTTTTATGTTACATTCTAGCCTTTTTTAGTTCAGAATTTGTACAACAAACATTATTTGTCAAGCGAGTAGCTGCTCCTTTAAAAGTAAGAAAGCTGCAATACAGACACGTATAAATGAACTACTTTCAGATACGACACATCACCCGCACGCCCAATACGACAACAGTTTCTGTGGCATACACAGTGGAGAAGTCCGGAGCATTGTTAGAACCCAAAGCTGCTATAGATGCCATGGCTACACTAGACACACAGGAACTGGCGATTATCCTCAGACAAGTCGTGGATGTCACCGCCGAACGTAAGTTTATACTATTATTCGGCTCTATTGGGCTAGTTGCAAAATGTTTTAGAGGTCGATAGTGACTAGCAATTATGTTGAACCTTTTTTTACGAACACTTATTTTGAACGTTTTTGGCAATTTGTACACCGTACGAATCGCATTGTGCACTGCAAGAACAGAAGTGGTGTATGACTTGTGCGTCGCATGTTTATGCATTTCGTTCTGCTCAATTTTCATTTCGTAATTTTGTTTCTACGGCTGGCTACGAATTGAACTGTCCCGTTGATGCTTACATCACTTGGCGCATATGTTAGAGTTTGTACAATGGTATTGACATTAATGGTCCACCTCAGGGATGAGGCCCGTAGAACCATTTAACATGGTCTTGCAAGCAATTCTGTACTTTAACAACTGATAGTATTCCCGATTCAATTGCAGTCCATAACTGTAAGTCCAGTATATAAGGCCAGCCTGATTAATTTATGCCATCTTTCTACGGTTTTATTTTGTCGATTAAATATTTCAGCGTACATCAAGATTGTGACACCAGCTCCTTCTAGTGAAGATGACGCTCTGGGAAAACTATGGATTATAGGTGCAGTCGCTGGCCCGGTGTTGGCTATTATTCTCATAGTATGGCTGGTGCTCTGTATATACCTGAAGTGTTGCAGAACCATACCTGAGAAGCATGATGAAGAAGGGGAACCAAGGCTGACCAGTATTAAGAATACGGAAACACAGGTAGGTCATACTTTTTTGAAGAAACAAAAGGACCTAGTCATCACATTTACTTCTTGGAACTTGTAAACAAGAAATGTGCTACTACTGATTCAAAATGAGCTAGGTTTGACGATGTTAGTCTCTATTCATTCGCTAAAATGGATATATCTCCAAGCCTAACAGTCAATACAAAAGATAAATGTTGAAGAAGTTTATGATTAATTCCCTTGTTGTCACACTACCGGGGGTCCTCGTTATCCTGCTAAAATAATTATTTCGACAGAAAATTACACAGTTTTCCAAAGCATACGACAACCAGGGTTACAGTGAGCTACCTGAACAGAGCAGTCGTCAAGTTGACAAGAAAGCTCGCAGCTATGAAGTCAACCCAGAGCCGGAAGCGGAGTATATTGAGACCTTTAAGAAAATGGAAGTAACGCCATTGACGAACGCTGAGATACCAAAACAACAACCATCTGTGGGAATGTAATTATATGTTGCGTTAATTAATATTTTTCCTTTTAACATTTTATGGTGACCTTTTTTCATGGGATCGACACCATTGTTAGATTTGATTAGATTTTTTTAATCATGAGATTTTTAAAGGTTGAGTGATGTAACACAATACCTTGACAACCTTTATCTGTTTGCCATATAACGCTTGACTGCACGCTGCAAGATGTTCACAATTTAATACGATATGTTCCTCGGCAGAGGTAAACAAACTTTGCTTTGACAACTTGTTAGAAATTCTACATGATCATGAAGATCTAGAATTAATTCTAACAGTCCAACTGCATGCACTTTAGCAGCAATTACCATGTCTTCCAAGAAATTGCATCGCAAAATGACCATTAATAAATGTTGAGGCATGCATCAGGTTTAATCCAACAGATCTGGTCAAAGATACTGACTAAACGGTTTCCTCCGAGTGTTTTAACGCGGTGTTAGTTATAAGTCTGCTAGATTTCAAGACAAGTCTTAAGTTACAAATGAAGCATTCCCGATCTGTAATTGGGGTAACCTGTATTGAAACTTTAAACAGACACAGTGGTTTTACATTCGTCTGGAATGGGCGAGGCTAGCTTGAACTCATTTAAGCCTGGCGTCCCTTTTATTGGCGTCCCATCTGGGACTATTCTCTTTGCTTAGAGGAATTTCATCGTAAAACGAGATAAAAATTAAAAATCACTCCTAACACCCCTGAAAATGAAAGTGGACTCGTCCAAACGAAAATGACGGGCAAATCCATTCGTCAAATATGGGTTAATATTTCACTCACTATATACGCGTTCAACGTGTCTATGATGCATTTTCTAATTACTTTTATTCACATGTATATTATAATACAACTAATAATTAAAACTGGTAAATACTAATTTAAAGCTTTTTACATCTTATTCAAACAAAGATGTATGAAATCGTGCTAATATATTGAGTTCAATGTTACGCTGAAAATGTATAACATTAAATAAAATTTATTCTCTTGATGTAGGCCGACGTACATTGAAAAAGATTATTAATTTAGTTGGGACGATGAAACTCGTACGACGCTTAGTTTTGACGAAAAATACACCCATGATTCTAAAGGCTAAGTTGGGTATCAAATTAAAGGTTATTATGTCTCCTTTCATTTCCCGGTTGTTGTTGGGTCAAAAAGGTGTAGCGTCATATTGGAAAATGGGGAGATAACTCTGTACTGCACTACACTTCATATGTGCTAGAATGAGTAGTAAAATGGATATATCTCAGCTAATCTTCAAGATAGATCAGCAAACGTGGTACCAAATTAAAGTGAAGACATTTATCCTTCACCTGAATTTAAATATGCAAATCTTTCATAATTCTGAATCTATGAATATTCATAAGTACTCATAAGTTCTGACGATTTGATCAAAGTTATTGATTGAAATGTCCAAATCAAGCATAGATTGAAGCCAAAGCAATGTATATATTCAACAAATACAACAAAAATTTATTCCAGTATGCCAAACAGCTAAAATGAAACTAGTATGTGTACTTTTGCTAACTAATTTGCATACTAATTAGCTTATTACATTATCATATTTAGCCCTGGAAGCTAATTTGACCTACCTTGCCCCCCCCTCCCCCAGGACAATTTTTCATGGGTGCCAAATCGTTCATTGGGACCCCAGAAATGCAAAGAATATTTGTCCTCAAAGATTAACTTATTTGCACTATGAAAAAAAAAAAAAAAAAAAAAAAAAAACATGGTTTCCATGGCAACCGTTAACGTGATTCTTGAGCATGGTGGTGTACATACAAAATTGCTCATGTCTCCACTATTACTTATCATCCTAGACCACTCACTGAACATGATCTCATTTCAAAGCTTAGACGTTGCCCTTTCATCCTATTGTAAGTAATGCAAGTTACCTAATTTGCATATTCATGAATTTTAATGAAAACATTGAAATGACAGAAAAATCGTTAAAAATCCATAAACTGATTTCAGGCCCAAACTATCACTGTGACACTTTGTTATTGAACCAGTAATATCATATAACAAATTTATTGATGTCATGGGCCTAAATGAAAATTATCTCATTTGCATATTCATGAATATTAATAAAAATGTCGAAAAAGAGGAAAAACCTATAGCTATTGCAAGGTTTTGGATGGGTTGTAAGATCTATCTTGCATCCCTGACACCAATTTTCATGACTAATAGTGTGGTCAGATTGACCACCTTATGCCACAAAATATTGTCCTCATTGAACACATTTGCATGATGTAAAATTACACAGTTTCTATACCCCTCCTCAGTGTGAATCTAAAGAATAGAGTGTATTCACAAAAATATTCATATACCAACAATAGCATGCTCTGGAATACTATAATTGATCTGATAGTGATGCAAGGACCTAGCGATTTAACCTATTATTCAGATCGTTGAATTTGCTTATTCATGAAAATACAACCCACAAGCAATCGGAGAAAAAACTTGAAAGAAAAAAAAATGGGATATACGTACAAAATCACTTGTACCAGAGTTGTTAACAAACCCAGGATGCTAAAAGAAGTATCAAATGAATGCTATCGCAATGTACTATGACCCTAAAGTCTCATATAAGAATGATCTGATTTTGAATTTCATGAATTTTATTGAAAAATTCGTAAATAGGGATGAAAAAATTGGAAACATTTAACGACAAAATGACTTGTATCTCAGCATCCAAACGCCCTAACATGGTTATTCTTATAAGAGACTTTAGGGTCATAGTACATTGTCATAGCATTCATTTGATACTTTTAGCATCCTGGGTTTGTTTATAGCTCTGGTACAAGTGATTTTGTATGTCTACCCCCCCCCCCCCCATTTTTTCAATATTTTTCTCCGACATCTTAAGTGTTTTATTAATTTTCATGAATAAGCAAATTCAACGATTTAAATAATAGGTATAAAGATTAAATTGCTAGGTCCATGCATCACTATCAAACTATAGTATTCAAGAGCATGCTATTGTTGATATATGAATACTTTTGTGAGTGCACCACATTCTTTAGAATCACACTAGGGGTGGTAGACTGGCTACCGTCGTATTGTCATTTTATCCTTATTTTCTACATTCACTTGACCAAGAAAAATAACCTCGACAATTTCTTTTTATTTTACTAATCTTTTTTATTTATCTCTTCAAGAACAAACGTTAAATTCAGCCTTGTCTAGAAGATAACATTTTAGTATACTTATTGCTTGATAATATTATTTATGTTCTTATTGCATAAAAATATATAATTTAACGACGGTGGCCAGTCTATAGGGGTGGGTGTGGAAACAATGTAATTTTACATCGTGCAAATGCTTTCATTGTTGAGGACAATATTTAATGGCATTAAGGTGGTCCCTCTGTCCACACTGGCAGCCATGAAAATTGGTATCAGGGATGCAAGATAGATCTTATAACCCATCCAAATCCTTGCAAACGCTATAATTTTTCCTACATTTTTCCTCAGGTTTCGACATTTTTTGTTAATATTCATGAATGCAAATGAGATAATTTTCATTTAGACCCATGGCATCAATAAATTAGTTATACGATATAATTAGTCTGACTAGTCAGCCGTCAAAATGAAAGTATCATACCTAAGGTTCATTTTGCCGTCTGACTCCAGCACATTCTCAAAAAGCCAAGCTGTCAGCCACTTTTGGCTGACATCCATTATTACAGAATAACAAGTTTTTATACAAAACAAATGGTGCAAAACACTGTAAAACAAAATAAAAACACACCTCCGTTTGAAAATTGCTTAAATATATCCATATTTTGTTGTTTTGTAAAAGAAATCCCTTCAATGTGGCTGACATGCTTTCTTCAAAAATTGCATCTCAAGAAGGGAGATAATTCTAACTGCGAACATCTGACTGGCTCTAAACCATCACATGACCAAATGAATCAATCAGATGAGGACATTCCCATAAAATCAATGGCTAAAAACAGCTTGCAGTGATATTTATAGTAATTGGGATTTCATCAATGGAACAGTCAGACGTCAAAATGATAAACAATCAGATATCAAAAATTTATTTTGACGGCTGACCCGTCAGACTACGATATAATCTGGTTCAATATCAAAGTGTCACAATGATAGTTTTGGCCTGAAATCAGTTTATTTATGGACTTTTAACGATTTTTCTATCATTTTAAGGTTTTCATTAAAATTCATGAATATGCATATTAGGTAAATTGCATTGCTTACAATAGGATAAACGGGTAATATCTAAGCTTTAAAATGAGACCAGGTTCAGTGGTCTAGGTAAGTAATAGCGGAGATATAAGCAATCTTGTATGTACACCCCATGAATCATGCTAACGATGGCCATGGAAACCATGATTTTTTCCATAGTGCAAATAAGTTTATCTTTAGGGACAAACATGTTTTGCATTTTCTGGGGTCCCAGTGAACGATTTGGCACCCATGAAAAAATGTTGTGGGGTGCAAGGTAGGTCAAATTTGCTCCCGGGGTATAGGCTGAGATATGCTTGACTGCGCTGATAGACCACGCGTGTGTATAAAATGTACTATTGGGTCATCTCCCCATTTTGCAATATGATGCTACACTTCTTGGAACCAAGAACAAATGTAAATCGATAGGTGATATACTAAGGTTTAATCTAAGACAATTTCAGTTCTTTAAATCGATATACTAGCTGATTCAATGGGTAAAACATAGCAGTCATATATCGTAAAGTAAGTGATAGAGGAGTAAAATTTGCATATTACAATTTCAGTTCTTTAAATCGATATACTAGCTGATTCAATGGGTAAAACATAGGAGTCATATATCGTAAAGTAAGTGATAGAGGAGTAAAATTTGCATATTCATTAATATGCAAATCAGGTAATTTGCATATTTAAACATCATTCTGAAGCACAATGCTTAGCTTTTACTTTGATACTAAATCTATTTATTTAAAGCGAACGTAGGCTGAGATAGGCTTGATTTGTTGATCAGCTGCATGTATGCATAAATTGTACTACTGGATAGAATATCTCCCCATGTTGCAATATGACGCTACACTTCATGGAAGCAAGGACAAATGTAAAAAGATGGAAGAGGTACCAAGCCTAAATTTATGACAATTTCTGTTTTTAAAACAATAGTTTAACTGATTTAATGGGGTAAGACATCGGAGTCATTTATCGAACAATATCTGATAGACAAGTAAAATTTGCATTTTCGTTAATATGCAAATCATATAATTTGCATATTAAAACATTATTTTGAAGCACAATCGTCTACCCTTTACTTTGATACTAGCTCTATAAATTTAAGGCGAACGTAGGCTGAAATATGCTTGATTGTGTTGGTAGACCGCCGGTATGTATAAAATGTACTATTGGGTTATCTCCCCATTTTGCAATATGACGCTACTCTTCTTGGTACCAAGAACATATGTAAATCGATTGAAAATGTACCAAGCTTTAATGAAAGACAGTTTTTGTTCTTTAAATCGACATAATAGCTGATTCAATGGGTAAAACATAGGAGTCATGTATCGTAAAAATAAGTGATAGATGAGTAAAATTTGCATATTCATTAATATGCAAATCAGGTAATTTGCATATTAAAACATCATTCTGAAGCACTATGTCTACCCTTTACTTAGGTACTAAATTTATTGATTTAAGATGAACTTAGGCTGAGATAGGCCTGATTTTGTTGGTAAGCTGCATGTATTTGTAAACTGTGCTACTGGATTATCGCCCCATTTTGCAATATGACGCTACACTTCTTGAAGCCAGGATAAATGTAAAAAGATGGAAGAGGTACCAAGGTTAGATTTAAGACACTTTCAGTTCCTAAAAACGATATTTTACCTGGTTTAATGGGGTAAGACATCGGAGCCATTTATCGAACAATATGTGATAAATAAGTAAAATTTGCATATTCATTAATATGCAAATCAGATAATTCGCACAATAAACAATATTCTGAAGTACAATAGCCTACCCTTTACTTTGATACTAAATTTATAAATCTAAGGCGAACGTAGGCTGGGGTATGCTTGATTGTGTTGGTAGACCGCCTGTATGTATAAAAATGTACTACTGGGTTATCTCCCCATTTTGCAATATGGCGCTACACCTTTTGGAACCAAGAACAAATGTAAATCGATCGAAGATGTACTAAGCTTTAATTTAAGACAATTGATGTTCTTTGAATCGACATATTAGCTTATTCAATGGGTAAAACATAGGAGTCATTTATCGTAAACTAAGTGATTGATGAGTAAAATTTGCATATTCATTAATATGCAAATCAGTTATTTGCATATTAAAACATCATTCTGAAGCACAATGTTTACCCTTTACTTTGATACTAAATTTATTAATTTAAGACGAACGTAGGCTGAGATATGCTTGATTTTGTTGGTATACTGTCTGTATTCAAAATACGCGTGTTATAGATTTATCTGCCCATTTTACAACATGACGCTACACTTTTTGGAACCAACAACAACCGGAAATCGATAGAAGGGGTTATAAGCTTTCATTTGAGACCAAGTTTGTCCTTTAGAATGATGGGTGTATTTTATCCCTCAGAAATCGGGGTCATCGTCCCAACTATATATGTCTTTTAAAATCAAATCGTTTTTTAGCACAGAATTTATTTACAACTAAAACACAATTTGAAACGTGAGTTTTTCGAAGTTATAAAGTCGCATTGACTTTCAAATAAACTTTCGATGCGTTTTTTGTCGTGTGTGTGTGTGTGTGTGTGTGTGTGTGTGTGTGTGTGCGCTTACGACTCACTTTCGAGGTATCAGTGTCATGTTAAGATAACGCGAAAACGCAAAAGGTGTGACAATATTGCAAAATATGCAGTCATATTATGTCAATTGTTACACTTCAATGCAACATATACGAAATCAACAATTTTAAGACCATTATGAAAACAATAAACATGAAACATTTTTCTATTATTTCGTTTGTCCGGAATGGGTAATATTCTAAATCATTAGTGCATGTGAATAATTTCTTGTTCTTTCAGACAAAACGGTACAACGATTAAAGATAAAGCTGTAATCGAGGGAAACATGGGAGGAACTCCACAGAAGAAAAAGAAAACTAAACGAAATGGAAGCATAGGTAATTCACATGAGCCTTCGCGTGAGAAAACCAACAATCTGGGTTTCCGACCAGGTCTGACACAAACCGGCCTGCACATTCACAGAGGATGGCTAGAGGCTGGAACTTTTGGATTTACAAAGATGAGGAATTTTACTATCTGTGTAGCGGAAACAAAGGCGCTGATCAGCTGTGCAGTTACTGCTCTTTTTGTCGAAACGTTAATCTAGACGTCGATTTATGCATCACTTAATTGCAACCGCGCCTCTAACCTTCTACGAATCATTGCGAGGATAATGCCTTTATAGTTTTAGTGCCCCGCTTAAAAGCCCAACCATAAGATGGAAAACTTTAGCTCAAACCCCTACTCTTTGACATGCTCGTCCTTGTAGAATTTATATACGCCGTACTATAGCCAGACTATCCCCTGTCCAGTAGGTGGAGGCTTGGTTACAAAATTTTATGTCACATTACAAATGATTAATTACGTATTAATCGCAGACGTTTAAGTTAGAGTTAAAGTAACGACTAGAAAAAATAGTAAAATAAAGCGAATCGAAGACGACCTGTTTTTACTTAATATTTTTTTTCTACGAGATCTTGAACTAACTTGTAGTATGACAGACCACCAGTTGACAGATTCGCACTGTAACTTCAAATATCAGGAAGTTATAGTACAGTTTACATTCTGCCTCCTTCCAGAGTATTCAATATGTAGGCCCGCCTCCTTTGATATTGTGTTGGATTTAATGTTAAACTTCAAAGGAAAAACAGAAATTCATTCTACAACAGTTGGCAACAGCTCCATAAGCAATTATATATTTTCAATATTTGCTGCTGATGCTCTCAAATTCTCTTATGGATTATTTAACTTATTTTTCTTACCAAATTTTGTACTACAAATCATTGTTTTAGATAACAGATTCTAACAGGTTTTTACTCTAACATCTATCATCTTTGATACTTCAAGTAATTTTAAAATATATTAACGACGTGCTTAGTAACTGTCTTTTCCAGAGCCTTTGGGACCAGGTAGTTCCGACAACTTTCCCAGATTAAAATCCAACAGTGAAAAAAGTTTCCTTCTACACTCGAGCATCTCAGGGGTAAGATTAACATTGTTTTATTTCTTGGTGCCTGTTAACACTTCCGTATAATTTATATCATGGTCACCCCGAGATCAAAATGATAGATCTTAGAAAACTAGACGGAATATTCATACATAATTATTTCAGTTTGGAATAGAAATAGTTTTAAGAAAGATCTAAATGTTTCCAGATGACCGGTATGATATCAATTATAGGAAACGAATGTCATAACATTTCATAATTTTGATCACATTCAAAAATTTAACAGATAAGTTTTTTTTTTTTTACAATGAACATAGTCTATTGCTTTATAACTTACAATGCAAGCTCTAAATGGTATATTTTCCTTTGCTTAAATCGAATAGCACATGACTTGACTTAGCTAATAATTTTTAATCTTCCATAATTAATTTTTAAATTTCCATACAGCCAAAACCAAAATAAAAATTGCATAACAAGTCTATGGAGAAATGTAAACTTTACTTCATTTTCTTTGAAAATCTAATTACCCCGAAACAATCGGTTTTCTTAAATACATAGGAGGATGAAGAATTGAAGGGTAGAACACACAAAGAAAGACAGAAGAATAAGGAAAGACTCAGAGAAAAACAACAGAAAAAGAAAGGTACATTGAAATTGTCTTTTTGATATTGCCAGTAAATCTTAGATCTATATTCTTAAATGAAAATGGTCAGAGAGAGAGAGAGAGAGAGAGAGAGAGCATAGGTACCATACTTGAAATACTGGGGTCTGAAGCGCTTGGTAGCTATCTGGACAGTCAATGCAATGTGCCTTACAATCGATCCGTTTTTATCGATTGTACGGTCCAATTCATGAGATCAAAATATATTTGAAGGCTTGTCTCACCATTCTTCATCAAATTGCAAATAATATGTTTTGACCCTTGAGGTCAATAAAGAGTCAATATTTAGAGTATTTAAAACAGGTCAATGTTTAGAGTACTTGAGGTCAATATTTAGAGTATTTAAAACATAAACTATCTTAAGAAACATCTCCTTAAGAGTATTATGATTATTTGGTCTTTTTTGAATTGTTTGGCTTTTATTAAGACTATTAGTTCTTGAAATTGCAGCACCAGTGTCTGGCTTTAGCTGCTCGTTTGCACAGGAGTAGTAATGGGCGGCGTAAAGCGCCTTTTTCTGAAAACTTGTAGCGCCTTTTTATAGCGCCGTTTCTCTCGCTACGCTGATTAGAAACGGCGCAATAAAAAAGGCGCTACAAGTTTTTAGAAATTGGCGCTATACCGCCGCCAATTACTACTCTCAGGGTCACTGATGAGAGTCCATTACCCGAAAGTTGCCCACATTTTCCCTTTGAATGTATTAATTGCTTCCAAAGGGTTTAACAATTATATTTTATTCACAAAAATCTAAAATTATGCAAACACTTGATTGCAACTTATACTCGGAATGCAAACTCGAAAGATTTGAGGACAGTGTCTTCGAAAAAACGTGCTCTTCTCCCCTGCAGAGAAGCAGAAGAATGAGGCATTCGAATCGTAGAATAATCGACCAGAAAAATGTGACGAATTGTACTTTAGCAATTAATATAGAACTTAACAAGAATTTTTAGTGTTTCATTTCTTTCTTATTCTTTTTCGTCGAGGTACAACATCAAAAGGTTTTCACTGACGAGACTTTAATAGTCGAAACCGCGGTATGGCCCATCACATTTCTCATTAATGTGTTCACTGCTCTTAAAGAATCTCCGTTTGAATTTTATTTGCTATTACTGCAGCTGGTGTTGTGCCGTGTGGCGGCCCTAAAACGTCTCCCTGTAAATTTACAGTCAATAGACATAATTGTTCGTCATTTTCGGAAACTCCATAGACTTCAATGTATTTTCATGTTTACAAGAAAATATTCTGCCTCTTCTAGCCGACGTATTTTCACGATTTTGGTGTCATTTGAACGTTACTAAATAAAACAATAAATAAAGGTCATTTGATGAATTTTCGACATTGCATTTTTGAAATACAATAGTTTAAAGTTTAAGGAAATTTTGAAAAAGCCACTTCCCATTGACGTCAATGGTGATGTCAAAAAATTCTCACAACTTTTTTAAAAATTTGTGGCTTGAAAACGCAAGCACTGAATTGAATGAAAATATCTTTATTTATTGCGTTATTTATTTACCTTTCAAATGACACCAAACACATTGAAATATGTTGACCAGGAGAAGCAGGATAATTTTTCTTGAACATGAAAATACATTGAAGTCTATGGAGATTTCCGAAAGTGACGAACAATTATGTCTATTGACTGTACATCATCCATAGTGCATGTTATTTTTCTTTTTGGTCCTTTGAGATCAGCGAGGATATTCTGAGAAATCAGAAATTCATTATCGGTTAAGATTCATTTTCTTACCAATGTTTAATATATTTGGCCCATTTAGATAATACTGGTCTTTGTATCGACTACCCTGTTGCATAACTTCAGTAATTCTCTTTGGCTCGATATTGCCAAATCTAAAGGGTCCCTGGCGAGACTTTATGAGTCGAAACCGCGGTATGGCCCATCCCCTTTCTCATTTATATGTTCACTGCCTGTAAAGGATCCCAGTTTTATTAATTTTATTTGCAATTACTGCAGCTGGTGTTGTGCCGTGTGGCGGCCCTACAAAATCTCCCCGTACATCATCCACAATGCAGGTTATTTTTCTTTTTGGTCCTTTGAGATCAGCGAGGATATTCAGGGAAATCAGAAATTCATTATCGGTTAAGATTCATTTTCTTACCAATGTTAAATATATTTGGTCCCATTTAGATAACACTAGTCTTTGTATCGACTATCCTGTTGAAAGTTGCGTAATATCAGTAATTCTCTTTGGCTCCATATTGCCAAATCTTAAGGATCACTGACGAGACTTTTATAGTCGAAACCGCGACAGGCCCATCTCATTTCTCATTTATGTGTTCACTGCTCTTAAGGGATCTCAGTTTTAATTTCATTCATCAAATGTTCTGACACAGATCCAGTCTAAATTTAATTGAATCGTAATGATCAGACGCAAATCACGTGTACTAGAGGTAAAGATGTTTGGAATATCATTTCGTCTTATCGTCATAAAATTTTTGTTTCAGATGACGATGTAAGAGCATATCTAGAAGCACAGCGAGAGATCGATAAGGTTCTAGGAGTGCCAAATGGGCTTCCAGATGTGTTCGTTGAAAACAGGTAACCACTTTAATTAACTCGTGACTAAAACAGATCTTCAGATGTTCGTGCACAAATACGTTACCAGAAAAGATTGAAGTACGCGCCAGTATAGTAACACCATTGACGTATCTTTATGTCAGACTACACCTCGCTAGATGCCTAGTTCAAACAGGCGGGCTGGTCCTGTGAACACCACGTAACGTAACGTTAAATCGACTAAAACGTCAAGATGTTGCATTTTTTAAGATCACGGAAAATCAACACAGTTTGTTGATAGTGAATGCAGAATAATTTTATAAATATCACATGAAAGATTGGTTTATGAACTTAAACCTCATGCAAACCAAAACCTAAAAATATGTATTCTGACATGGAAATTCAACGGAACAAACGACGTATGGATTTTTATCTAAAAAAATCGGTAGTGTTACATTTTTTAAGATACGGAAAATTTTATGTTTTAATTATCTTCTGTTTCTGAAATCGCAAATTGTGCCTCAACATCTGACGCCACGTCAATATTACGATTCAGAGCTACATGGACAATACAGATAAATCACCAAGGAATCCTTTAAATTACACATGCTTATTGGACGGTTGTATGATTGACCAAGCCCTTAATCACAATGTTATTGAGAACATTTGTCTTACTCCGAGTAAAGCAATGACAAACTGATGACAAAGGATCATTCGAGATTCCATATCCTTTGAGATTAGTAAAGATATTCAGAGTGTTCAAAACACTCACGTTTAGAAACATATTTCTTAGCCATGTTTATAGTATTTGACCCCGTTCAGGAATGTGTCTTTGATTTAGACTTTTAGTGTAAATTTTCGAAATCGCAGTACAATGGCCTGGCTTTCGTTGCCGGTTTAAAAAGGCCGCGCTACTGATGAGGGTTTATTACCCGTAATTGCGCAATATAGTCCATACCATCTCCCTTTGAATGTTTTTACCGTTTCCAAAGATTCAAACCTTTATATTTTATTCGATGATATACTGATCAAAATAAGTTTATTCCTACTATAATGTTTTGAAAATTGTGTAAGGTATTAAGTTATTGGAGCAGATTCTCTTTCTCGGAAAGTTAATTTCATCCCTCTAGATGATTGTTACACAAACATAATGGCAAAAGATAGGCAGAGAGGAGACCTATCGACCTTCATTCCAAGTAGGGGTCACTATGAAAATTCACACATGAAGCTGCTGAAAAAGCAAGACTTTTCAGCTAGCATCGATCGGAATTTACGCGGACAAAATTTCATCTCTATATTAAGCACAAATGAGCACATGTCAAAGTTTCATTTCCGCTTGGAATTTGGTGTGTATTAATGCGTGTACGCATTACAAGTGACGTCAAATGGTAGTGACAGAAAAGGTGATCATTTCGCTTTAAAACAGAGGTTGGAAATCATTTGGGTTTAGGTCACCGATAAAAACATTTTTTATTCTCATTGATCATTTGTACCATTAAAAGCTGTCTAAATATTGGATTTAGCTGGCGATCAAAGACTAATTTCCGCATTACGTGACTGAAACGTCAAAGCTGACGTTAAAAGTAAAGTCGTCCGTGTTCTTTACTGAAAACGTCATTTTGTGATTTAAACACATCTTTAACAATCTTTATTGTGTATCTTTTGAAAAGCAGTGATTGGTATTTGATTCATTTCAACGTAACCGAACGTCAGTCGCGCAAAATTATGCACGATTTTCTTATTCAGTAGACTATCCATGAGTTCAAGAGTTCAAAGTTTATTCACTCAATCCATATATACAATGGCAACATGAGGAACATGGTATATATACATGGTTAACGAGGCATAATAACATTTCATAGTAAGATGCAAAACATGGTAACATATAAACGCATAGCGATATACCAATGTCATTCAAAACAATGAAATACATATATAAATACATGTATGGGAGGGTGTTTATAAAGTGTAGAAAATTTGTTGTATGAAAAGACATAATTTTTTCAGTTTTTGTATACTCTTACAATTCATTAGTTTACTAAACTTAAATGTATTTGAGTGACTTAAGTAATAAGAATCTAAATATTTCCTACGCACATCTTTAAGCATTTTGCATGACATAATACACTGAAAAGCTTTAAAAACGCAAAAGTTGTAATCCAGTTGCATTTTCATACTTCTGGTAGTTCGATTTTAATGAAATTTGACACACATAAACATTGATATGTTTTAAAACTATGCTGTGAATTTCGTATCAAAATAATGAGAAATGTGAGAGTTACAGTCCTTGCTTTAGCTATACCCCTAAAATCCAAAACTTCAAAAGATATTGAGCACGACTACAATTTGTTCCTTGGCACAAAGAGCATTGCTATTTCATTAAAAGCACATGTTTTACCAATTGCCTTGATTGCATGACAATAATGCTAGTTTGTCTGATTGGTCATATTCGACGTAATCCACGTAATATAGCGTTTTTACGTCAAATCTCTAGAGACATTAGTGTTTTGACGTGAAAAGTTCGGTTGATCAGACCGGTGTCAACCTTTCACTGTCCCAAAAGCCTCGGAGGGACTGCTGCAGTGCCATATAGATGAAAAATAGTAATTATGACGTCACGTGACGTCACATATACGTCATAAAGTTAGTAAAAATTCAATTGTGGTGGATAATTCATTTTCAAAGACCCGTAGAATTGTCAAAAATGAAACAAAACGAAAACTTAAGTGTTTTTTTAGATATGGATTACTACAAGCTCCGTGTGAAATGGTCAAATGTTTTTCTTCCTTAATTCAACGTGACGCCACATGGCAAAAAGTATAAAATGGCTTTTTATTCCTGTGGGTGGTCAGTGACTTTACAAATGCTGGTTTCGAGTAAAAATGGAAGCAGAGTACAGTTACTGATCCCTTTCACCTGGTACGGAAGACTTAAAATATCCTTGGTGCAAAAAAAAAATACCAATTTTCTTTTTTGCGTTTTTAAAGCTCTTCAGTGTATAATGATACTCGTTACCTATATCTGAATCGCAAAGGTGACATTTTCTAAGTTCTCTACTAGCTCTTCTCCAACGACCAGTTTCAACTGGTAATTTATGATTACGTGTTCTGATTTTGATTAAGAATTTTCGAAATTTTGATGGTACAATTTTTAAATAGTTTTCAAAACCAAAACTTGTTTTAAAAATTCTATATATATTACAAGACGTGTTGCTTTCACATTCCTTTTTCCAATCACCGATAAAAAGATCAGTTAATTTATGTTTTGTTGCTTTTACTAACCATTTCTTACTTGGAAAATTTAAATTATTCCAGAAACCTACATTTCCACAGGCTATTAATATATTTCTTATCTCTGAAAACCATATAAAAGATTTATTATGCATATTAACATCAAAGTACGATTTGCCAATAAAATAAAGTTTAGTAGATAAATTACTTGATACTGGACTTACAAGCTTTGCCCAATACCCAACCATTCTACTTTTAATATCAACCTTGAGAGGAATAACACCTGTTTCCCCGTAGACAATGCAATTAGGAGTACTTCTTTTCATATTCAGAATGTACTTCAAAAATTTCAACTGCACACGTTCTATCACACTTAGATCACCGAAACCCCAAACCTCACAGCCATACAATAATATCGGTTTGATTGTTTTCTGAAACAATTCAATTTGTAAATCTATAGGCAAAAGAAGGTCTCTGGCTTTTTTTAAAAGACTAAACATTGCTCTAGTAGCCTGATTTGCAATATATACCTTCGCTGCTGAGAACGAACCACTTCGGCTAAATAATATACCGAGGTATTTATATTCAGATACAACTTCTAACTGCACCCCGTTTATAGTAAAAGTATAGTTAATATTTCTTTCTTTGGTGAATACCATTACCTTAGTCTTGTCATTATTTATTTCAAGTTTCCATTCTTTACAATAGGCCGCGTACATATTCAAAGCAATCTGGAGGTCATCGGACGATTCTGACAGGATAACGGTGTCGTCCGCATACAACAGAACAAATATTTTCAGATACATATAAATCATATTACCTGCGGCATTTGAAGTACAATCGACTCCTTGCAAATTTCCGTTGTTACTTAGGAACAATTCTAAATCATTTAGAAATACGGCGAATAGAAAGGGGGACAAATTTTCTCCCTGCCTAACACCAATGTTGCTTTCGAAGAAACTTGACATAACACCATTAACAGATACGCATGATTTTATATTATTGTACATACTTTTTATAACATTGTAACATTTGCCAGTTATATTGAATTGTTGAATCTTATATAATAAACCACTACGCCATACAGAATCAAAGGCCCGTTTAAGGTCAATGAAACCACAAAACAAATTCCTCTTATTACGTTGAGAGAGGGTTATAAGTGTATGCAAAGCAAATAAGTGATCTACAGTCGAGAAATTCTTTCTAAATCCTGCTTGACACTCTCTAATTTTGTTATATTTTTCAGAATAGCACTGTAATCGATCATTAATCACTGCGGTAAATAATTTACCCATACAACTGAGCAAGGTAATCGGGCGATAATTTGACGGATCCCCTGACTCTCCTTTTTGTTTATATATAGGAATGATTTTCCCAATCGACCATGCTTCAGGGACAAGGCCTGTATCAAAAACGAGGTTGAACAGGCTAACGTATAATTCTTGAATCTGTGGTAAATGAAAAGAGTACTTGATATGTTCGTTTAAAATCATATCGATTCCGTTTGATTTGTTGTTTTTTAAACGATTTACCGCCGAGCGTATTTCTTCCAATAAAATAGGACCATTTATTTCATCATTATCTGTCGCGTGCTGGTTTTCAAAGTTGACATCGTTATCAGAGGTATCTTCTGAGTAGTTTATGTTCTTAAAATGCTCATAGGCGGAGTCGATAGTAATATTCACGTTTGATTTTTTGTGCTGGTTAAGGAATTTCCAAAATTTCCGGGGATTATTTGATTTTATATTTCGCATTTCCATTATTAATTTTTGCATTTTTAAATTTTGTCTGCGTATCAGTCAAGGTTTTCTTATACATCTTGCTACAAAAGTTTAAATCGTTCTTAGCTCTGTCAGTTTTGCGAAGCTTATATCGAAATTTGGCAGTATGGAAATTTTTTCTTGCATTTCTACAACTTTTATTAAACCATGTTGCATTTTTATTGTTTACAGATGGTTTTAATTTGGGCGCAGTTGTACCAAATGTTAGCTTACAATTTTCAGCATAGACCCCATTTAACGAATTCACCAAGGAGTCCATATCTTCCTGGATTATATTCCCTTTTTTGCGCAGTTCCGATAATCTATTGGACAACTCCCCTACTTTGTCAACATCAAAATTATTTACAAAATCAAAACTTTTGTCAGGGTTCCATAGTTTTGGTTGAGCATTACATTTTGCAGCCGGTATGGTTTGTTCTCTTGAAACAATAAACATGTCATCAAGTGATACTGCATTATGCGAGTCCGACAACAAAGGGCAAAAATCATGTACAAACAATCTCTGAAGCAAAGGCAATAAGTTTGGAGAGGAAACAAAATAATCAATTGTACTAATTTTTTTACATGTAGGTTTCCCATTTGCTTCACCACATCTGCCATTCAATATATACATATTATTATCTTTACAAAATTCTAACATCTGATAACCATAATTGTTTACACCAAAATCAGAATTCCGTCTATGCAGCGAGAAATATTCCGACTCTTCGAAATACCGTATATCAGATTCCAACTCTTCAAAAATTTCCCTTTGGTCTGTGCTTTCAAAAATATCACTGTCAGGAACAATACAATCGATTAAATTTTTCGTTCTTGAATTGAAATCCCCTAATAATAGTACGGATGAGCAATTAACTGACAGCCGGTCCATTTCACGTTCGATCTCGCTATATGGGTTTTCTGCTGCATAGCCTGAATTCTGCGGTGGTACGTATACTACACCACATAACAATGTGCCATTTCGTGTTAGCTTGTCTGATATTTTGAACCATAAAACTAGCTTACTGTCCGTTTCAATTGGTATAATAAAGTTTTCTAAAGAGTTTTTATACGCGATGGCAATGCCACCAGACTTTCGTTTCATACAACTTCTTCTATTTTTGGTATGTATTTTATATCCAGGTATTTCGAGTGTATCTAAATCATCACATTTAGTTTCTTGAAATCCTACTATGTCATGTTCATAAATTAATGACCGAAATTCTGGAATAATTTGCTTACTTTTAAAGCCACAAACATTTAATGTCATAAACCGTAAGGGTCGTTTTGTGTTGTCAAAGTCAGTCCTTTTGATCATTATTCGGCCCTCCCACGTGTCGCTAATCGGTATTCTCGTGCTGGTCCGTGATAATACCGTTTTCACCGCTATCTTTGTCTACCTGGCTCGTCGCCTGGTGCACTTCAACAGTTACTGTCTGAGTATTTAACGGTAATACGTCTGCGCCGGTTCCCGGCGCTCCACTACTAAATGATGGATCGTTCGTAATACACCCGGAGCCATTTATTTGCACCAATTGTCCGCTCGACACAACGTTTATTGGGTCCTCACTGCTCACCTGAGACCCAACCGGTTGAATTTCTTCGTCCATTTCCATTATTGGATCGTTCTGTACAGTGTGAATGACATGTTCGCTGGTTTCGTATTCATTGTCCGGGGCGGTTGTCCCTTCGCGTATTTGCATGTCACCAATGCTACTGTCATGCGATAAATTTTCGCGCATAGTCTGCGCGCACTGCAACTTTTTTAGCGATGTTTCATCATATGCCGGTGACGATGCCGGCCTCTTACTGGATCTGTTCGAGTTTCCAGGATTCACGGAACTGTCATTATTGTCCTCAACAAATGCAAGGGGGCCAAATCTGTTGCGTGACTCAAAAGACGGCATCTGCGCCAATCGGATTCCCCTGGCGAGCCGTCTGTCCCCTTGATTAATATCTCGCTGTTGCACCATATCCCTGCGCTGGGCGCTAGTTTCGCTGGGGTCAGGAGGGACATATAAACGATTATTGATATACAATTTATCCCTAACAAGGGCCACACGGTTTGCTGGATCACGTGAGTATTGTCTCATAATTGGGTACAACTGTTTACGAGCTGCTTCGATAGCTGGGGGAAATTGTTCACGAATATAATATGGACACCGTTTCTCATTTAGAGCTTTACTGTTTTGCCTGATAAATTCTCTGTCTTTGTAACGCTCAAATTTTGCCACTATTGGCCGAGGATTGTCCTGTGGGTTCCATTTAGGTCTACCTAACCTATGAACTCTATCAAAAACTATTTCATCCACTTTTCCAGGATCTTCGAGATCCAGCTCGTGCTTCAAAAAGTCCTTTAGTTTGGATTCCGTGTTTTCCGTATCACCGTGGGGTGCCTCCGCTAAGCCATAAAAGACTAAATTAGACTGCATGGATCTCGCTTTCAACTCCTGTAATTCGGAATTAAGCGAGGAACAACGTTCTTCAAACTTTGACACATTCTGATCAATGTTACTGCGCAACTGACTATTTTCAGTTTTTAAGACAGAGACATCAGTCTGGAGAACCGAACGAGCTTTGGCAGCATCATCAAACATGTTACTAATGGTTTGACACGACTTTTCCACTTCAAACATTCTCCTGGACATGTTAGCGTTTTCTAACTGTAACTTTGACATGTCTGTACGCATATAAGAAATTTCACACTCTATATTGGACAATTTTGAGACGCTATTTTCAATGTTCGATAATCGACTTGTAAAATTGTTATTCAATTGTTGAATCATGTTAATAATTGTACTGTTATCATAACTGTTATTGTTCAGCGACAAGTTTGGTTGTGGTGGCGCATAGAAACCGCTCCCATGATTAAGAAATGTACAGACACATGTTTTGTCATAATCAGAAGCTCTGATACAGAGAACAATCATTCAGAAAGAAATTTTCTAAATTGAGAAGTTTTGAACGTTTTTGGGCACATTGAAAAATAAGGCAAATTAACGTCAGAATAACGTAGTCTCTCACGCGTGTCTGAAGAAACAAATTGCAAACCTTTGAGCGGATTCCTGCTTCCTTGACACCAAACAAATGATTTAAAGCAAGTTTTGTCGAATGTGACAACACATAAAAATGTGGGCACTTGAGTGGTATAAATATGGATAAAATGACGTAAAATGACGTCAAGACAATTTTAAGTCAACTTTTGCCGTGAACCTTTTCTTGAATGAGTTTCTCAATAAGTACATACTACAAATTAAGTAATATCCCACACGTCTAAAAATAATCGACAACTATAGATAGTTCCTGCATGATGTCACAACATGCATATTTGACACATAAGATGGCTGATTTTCCAGGGTAAACCAGTTATGTACAGTTATGATTATCTGATCAAGTGAGTTGTTCTCAAACTAGTAAGAGGTTGACAATAGAAAAGTTGCACATAATTTCGTTCAAGCTTAATTTTACTGTATTCAGAAATACAGTTAACCCAGTGTATGCAAACAAAATCGGCCATTTTGTGTGGCAAAATCTTGATATTTGTCATGCAGGAACTATCTATAAAGTAGGAATAAACTTATTTTGGTCAGTATATATCAGATCAAATGTAAAATATTAGACGGACCGAGCTGTTGTTCTGAAATGAACTTAGCAGAAGGAGCAGAGTAACTATATACAATTAATACCTTTATAACTCCACTTTGTAAGCGTATTCCGTTAACTAAACAGGTAAATGACATGTCACGGGGAGACGGCACTAAACCATATAAGCATTATAAAAAAGATATTGACTACTACAGAAAAGTAAATATGATGGTTGGTCCAGTTTTCGTGGTACTAATAATTCAAAGGCAACTCTAGGGTGATACAAAGGTCAGATCTTAAATAAATATGGAATGATGCATAGTAATCCTTGGTATTTAATATCCAGTTTACCTTTTCATTTTCAAAACTGTTTATTGCTTACACAGACGCCATTTTGTATGACGTATTGATCTTTGAAGTCATCAAAATTAAGGCACCAGAATTCGTGGGTCTTTCAAAAACAGACTGTCAATTTCAATGCTTCAAAAAATTCTTGACATATTTTGATGTTTTATTATTTTATTACACCTTGAGAATTGCAATATGTAACTTTGAAAATATTTCACTGTCGGGTGTGATACTGAAAACATTTTAAAGACATCTACCCATTTTGAATAAAGCGTAAGTCCCATATTCAGATTCAAATCAATCAAAAATATTGAACAACCCCCATAAAAACAATCTTTGTTATTTTTCTTGCACAATGTGGATGGTAGACGCCAGTAAACGTGACATCTTATGAGAAAATACAGTTTCAGCTGAAATACATGTATACCACGAAAACTGGAACCCCCATGAAAACTGGGTTAAGTACCGTATATTTTGTATGGATAAAAAATGAGAAGTCTTATTTTACTCAAACTATGTATGCACATCAACAGATTATGTTTGAAAGCATGCAGTATATCAGAAGAATGTGCAAATAAAAATACAATTGAGATCCTTTGAGAGCAGTAAACATATCAATGAGAAAGCGGATGGGCCATACCGCGGTTTCGGCTACTTAAGCATCTTCAGTGACTCTAACTTGGAGCCAAAAACAATTACTGTAATTATTGTAAATTTTGCAACTTTCGACAGGGTAGTCGATACAAAGACTAGTATAATGCAAAGGGGTCCAAATGTATTAAACGTTGGTTAGGAAATGAATCTAAACCGATGATAGTTTTCTGATTTGTCAGAATACCCTCGCTGATCTCAAAGGACCAAAGTAGATTTTGCATCGAAATGTTTAGCCTAGGAAGCTACCTATTTGTACGAAAAGTGAGATTTTTGAACAATTTATTCATAAACGGATTGATCAGCTGAATATCCGATCTGTTATACGAGTATCAATAGCAGAATAATTTATTCAGTTCGATCAATGTTAATTAATTAGTTAATTATGGCGAGTGTCCTATTCATCTTTGACTTTCTATGTTTACTATAGATTCTGTAGCTGAATAATTTATTACATCTCCAGAGCGACTAACGCCATAAATTCTGTAACAGTCATTCGAATTAGATATATACACTTGCTTTGTATGACAAAAGATTCTTACTTAAAATAATACATACCACATTTACAAGAAAAAATGAAGGTAACCACTTAGCTTGATTGAATATCTATAAAATGCATATTAGAATATTACAATATAAAACCACATACAATTTCGTGGGGTTTTCGTTACTGATTTAATTAGCTTTGGGTTCAACTTCTTTAGATATTCTCTTTGAGAAACTTTGTTGAGCCATCAGATGCTGTCAGAGGAAAGTATATCTGCATTTATCAAACATCATCATCATCATCATAATCATCATCATCATCATCATCATCATCATCATCATCATCATCATCATCATCATCATCATCATCATCATCATCATCACTACCATCGTCATCATCGTCTGTTAAACTGAAATACAGAATCAGCGTTTTCATACTACTGTTATTAGCATATGCAATATAGCAACAATCAGGTGAAAATATGCAATAAAGTCTTGGAAAACAAGTCACAATATATAAATGCGTCTGTATTATAGCATTTCGTTCAGCCCGAGAATTTAAGACAATAAAAATCGAAACTCAGTTTAAAAACTATCAACAGGGATGATTGTTATTTTATCCAACCCACCTATCTGTATAGACAATTGATTGTTTCTCATCTATGGTTGAGCTAGAAAGTCGTTCATATCTATGACCGTTAACAGTTGTAAGCTGCTAGTATTTCTAGGTTATGTCTCTTTGATCATTGGGAAAAAGAAAGTGTTCTGCGGCTACATAACATATAATATTATTAAGCACATTTTAAAGAGTGTTATATATACTTAATGTAAAATGTCAAAGAACTCTCAAACGTTTAATAAATAACATCAGTATTTATTTCAGGGAAATTGTTACGCCCACCTAAATTATTTTTGTCAGAAAATCTTGGCGTTCTAAGAATAAAGCGGCGAATAATAGTATTGTCAAGAGTTTTGGGAAAATAACAGAAAAAGGCAAATGTCTAAAACATATCACCATTAAGTAATTTTTGTAAAATTTGACGTTAAAATAAGAAATGTCCCCCATCGTCATTTTTATCTAAGCTCATAATTTACGTTTCTCCGTATTTTTAACGAAAAACTGGTTTATTGAATAAAATCTAATCAATCACTTTTTGTTTGTCATGCTTATCTCAGAAAATTTGACCATTATTTAAACGCAGAAGTCTTATTCAACATGAAAATGATGAATTTTGTTATCTTTACTTCTAGTTTTGAAAAATACATTCATTTTTTACCAGAACGACTACGTGTTCCTTTCAGTAAACTAAGACTTTCAGCTCGTTTATTACAAATAGAAACTGGTCGGTATGGACGGGCTAGAATGTATAGAAACCAACGTCTGTGTGTTCTGTGTAGCTCTGACATTAAGGACGAATATCATTTCGTCATAAAATGTCAAACATATAATACAATACTATGAATTTATTGAATAGTCTCAAAACATGCATGGGACATTAACAATATCAAGCAAATCTGAACACACACACACACACACACACACACACACACACACAGAGAGAGAGAGAGAGAGAGAGAGAGAGCATATAACATATATTAAATGTTGTTGTCATTCAGATTCGAAGGAAATATATAAGCAACCCAAGTGCGTACAAATTTAATGAACTGATGAGTACTGATAGTAAAAAGGAACTCGTAAAACTTTCTAAGTTAATATTCGAAGCATTTGACTTGAGAAAATCATTGATTAATCCTACTTAAGAACATATTGTTCAATATGTTCAAACATATTGTTCAATATGTTCATCCTCAGTGAGATGAAAGCCAAGGTATTGGCTTTAGGTTCCAAATGCATGTCGTGTGCGAAAGTGTTTTTTCCCGCCTCGGTTTTTGGAGTGGGAATCTTTTTCTGATTGCGCCTTTTCCTGATCGTTGCCTACTTGTACCATTTTAATTAAACAATGATTTATTCTTGGGTATCGTGGCCTTTTCATCTAACAATTATTACGTCAACCCCAATGTGTCTGGGAAAGCATATTGATCTCCAATCTATCTTGATTTTGACACTACAGAGATGTACAGCAAAGAGGTAAAATAAGCCATAATAAGGGGCCGATGCAATCAGAAGCAACGCCCTTCCCTTAAAACCCAAGTGGGGAAAACACACAAAGACTATTAGATACCTATAGACACAGCCTCATATAATTCTCTTTGGCTCCATGTTGCCAAATCTAAAGGGTCACTGACGATGCTTGAGTAGCCGAAACCGCGGTATGGCCCATCCCTTTCTCATTCATATGCTCACTGCTCTTAAAGGATCACAATTTTATTTTTATTTTAATTTTATTTTATCATATACTTATCTAATAATGTACCTACAATATGCATTTTATCTCTCATATAACTCTGTGTTGATGCTTTGGTGGCATTTTCTGTGGTGTTTGCATAATCTGTATGGCAATTATAATTTATAGTTATAAATTCAAGTTAGATGTAGACGAAATAATGACATTGTCCACCTGAAAGAGTTGATCGCATGTCCTCTTTGTACTGTTACTTATTTGTAATTTTGGGTTCCGTCATTCACCAAGTTTCCACATTACATCTTAAATAGACAATGAGGAATCGTCTACAAGATGTGTATCAATGCTTTAAATTGTTATTTTATGGTATCTAATGCTTAGAAGTCATTCAACAGTATGCTTACCTGAAACGATAAACGGAATACTTAATTTACTAGAAAGAGTGGAAGACATTAGAACTAGAGAAACATGCCATTGTTACATGGTTTAAGCTGATTCATCAATTACCTAAAATTTAAGACTTGAAATTGAAGGGTTTTGTTGTTAATTTCATCTTTATAGTAAAAATTAAGCTTACGATCCTTGTTTATGAATTGCAAATTTCCAGGAGAAATAGTACTGGATAATGTACCTATCGGATTCAGAAACGGGTGCTTTAAGGTTGTCGTGTGTGCTGTTGGTGTGAAAGTTACATTAGGTGTGGAACTAATTAGATGCGGATTTATGTATAATGTTGCAAACTATAATCACATTCACAAATAACCAAACAAAAGTGTTGTAGTCGGACGGTCATTCGGAGTGAAAATGAGTGTCAAAAAATGATCTTTGCGCTACATACTTGTATAATTAAAAATAAGACGGATCGGTGATGTATGCTCATACAGAGAGCGACAGTGTCAAAAAAGAAGGGGACGAAGTGGGTGACACTAGTACTATAGGACTTAGACGATTCAGCGTTTTGTCAATTTCTAGTACCAACCTTAGCTTACTAGAAAAGCGTTTAGTGTGTTCAGATAATGAGCTTTCGTCGCAACACAGCAAAGAGTCCGAACGTGCAAATAATGGATCAGCCCACACACTTGCTGTTCTGAACTCTTCTCACAACTTCAAGCAAGAGACACCGTCGCAGTTGAGTGATCCCCTGCGGACATGCAGAAGTATAGACGTCGTCCCTGATATAAAGATTGACTGTTCAGCTTCACATGCTTCCACGCCTGTGAAGTCGAAAACAATTTCGGATACTTTAATATCAGATATGTGCGCCACAGGACTGCTTAATGTTGAGCCCGATTTCACTAGAAGCTCTGATGCGTTTGCTTCATGCATTTCAAATAATGACAAACTTGAAACTTGTGATCCTGATTATGTATTAGACAAAGAAGCCTCTGTATGCATAGAGCGTGTACCGACACAATCTTCAGTGTGTAGCATTAACATTGAATCCTGCAGTACTGATGAAAGTCAGTCTGAAACAGAAATTGACAATGACCTGCTTCATAGTCGACGCAATTCTCTGTCTGTTCCCAACGTCCCGATTCCCAACGTCCCAAAAAGGTTAGCTTGAATTATTTCGAAGTCCAAAGTTAATTCATGGCAAAGCAGTTTAAAAATACTCAGCAATGAAATGAGCTTAATTGTATGGAGTTTAGATAAATATACAGTATATTTTATTAGGTTTAAAATTGTTCTGATCAGCTTTAGGGTGGTAAGCACTTAGCACTATTATTCTAGTTCGTGTCGCTATTTGAATAAACATGATTGAACAGAATGTATTATTTGTTCAGACTTGAAGAACCTAGCTAACTGGGGTCAATGAGGCATCAACTTCGCGAAAGTCATTTGATCTTTTTGTAATGATAAAAGACTTAATAAGTCCAGCGTCGATTTAGAACAGAAAGATAGTCAAGAGAGATAAGGTGACGTCAGTGCATATTAAGAACTAATAAAAATTCCAAAATTGTTATAAGTATTTTTTTGTTTATTTGTTTTGTCTGTGTCAACCGCTGTGGTCATGTCGGGACGTTGCCTCCATTTTATGGGACTTTTACCCAACAATAGGACGTCATGACGTCCAAAAAATTCTTCAAGTATAACCACCCAACTAAGACAGTAAGGCTTATATGTATGGATGGTTTGACTTGAACCACTTTTCCTGTGCAGGCTCAGACCTGAACGGTGAACCAGTTACCATATAGCCAGTCATTAGCGTAGAAGCTTTGCTTGGAGGCACTAGCAGCTCATCTATTGCTCAAGGCACAAATGGGCGGGGTCCCGTTATATGTATGAAATGCATATTAAAAACTTCGACGGCCTGAAACCGAGCGATCTTTCTTCGTATACTGATCCTCAACCCCATTGAAACCATAATAAAGGCATTTGTTTTTCGGAAACACAACTCCACTGAAGTTTCCAGTCTTAATTTGTTGTCGTTTTATGCTATGAATGGTCGTACTACTGTGTATATTAGGTTTGGGTTGCTCATCGATTCTCAGTCAATTTATTCATGTTTGTTGACAGTTTTGTATTTCCAGAAAAAGGTGTCAGTTTACTGACGAAATTCGTCATGGCAATAGGTTAATCAGATTAACATTTTTATTTGATGAATTGTACGCGATGGATGCGGTTTATTTTAAAGTTGGATTTGCTTTCGTGTTGCGAAAATATCGCAAGAAAAATATTGTTATGAGGTTAATGTTCTTGATAAAAACATGAATTTTTTGTAGTGAGGCATGTAATTATTTTACTGTTTCTGGAGGAAGATAATTAAATGATGTTTTGTAAGCTGGCATTCAATCATGAGTTTTGTCATTAAAATTAGACTGCGACAGTGCTGAAAATAGACTTATAATTGCTTGAATATAGTTATGCTGAATCAGCTCAAACTGGGTCGTTGTCCGACATTGTAAATTACCTAAATCAAAAATGATCAGCGTAAGTCATTTTCCTACACTTGTTTATTACAGCGATGGATCCAACCATGCCAAGGTTTCACGTCAAGATTCTGGAGTTTCTGTAAGTACACAGCTAAAGGAAAAGCTTCCGATCAAAAACAGCGAAATACCAGGGGCCACTTGTTCAAAACTTTGTTAGCTTAACGTCATCGTTAAAACCTCTACTGGTTATGTGAATGCCATCTACATAAGCAAATCCAGTTATTTTTGTTGAAAAAATGTGAGAATCCTTTGCATTGATTCTCACATTTTCTCAACCAAAAATAACAGTTGCAAAGGATTCTCACATTTTTAACAGAAATAACAGTGCATTTGTAATGTTCATGTTTGAAATTTTAACAAATCGTTAACTAACGACATCGTTAATTTTGAACAACTGGGCCCAGATATACATTTTAATTAAATGGTAAAACTTGGATTTCGGATTTGTAATTACCGCGCATCTGATCTGCGCATATTACTTTGGATGTACTTAGCAGACTTGATTTGAATACTATTTGTGCATTTTCTTCTCATCCTGTGTCTGTTGCTTCAAAAATATTTTACTAAATATATTTGGGGTGTACAACGACATTTTAGTGTTACAGTAAGTAATACATTTAAACAGTTTGAGAAGTTCTTAGAATAACGAAACATATCAATTACACCGTACTACATCCAACCTTTATCTAGACCCTGGTTGGTAAGTAAACAACGTACATCTTGCCATGACGCTATTTTCCAGAATGAGCCACTATCAGGAGAGGAAACCCTGGAGGAAGCCCGGATGAAGATGCACCAACTCCTCGATGACGCCTTCACTCTCATATCACCACGGCAGTCTCTACAGGAAAACGATCTAAGGTAAACAAGAGAGAGAGAGAGAGAGAGAGAGAGAGAGAGAGAGAGAGAGCCGACTGACCCTTTGATTGAGTAAATAAATCATGCAATGCTGGTTGTTTGGTCTTTTTTGCCGTCCGTTCAATACCTACAAAAATTTGAAGTTGGAATTACTGAGTATTCTTATTTTGCTAAATTATTTTGATAATTAAAATCTGTAAGTGTGGATTTCAGAGCTATACAGAGAATGCAAGCCATAGCCAGAAGGTATATTACGACAATCACATGTCTCACAACTGTGTTGTATCATAAGATATAAATATCCAATTGTTACGAACATTCATTAAAACAATGTCTGTCGATTTCGGTTGGCTTAATATACTGAACAAAAGAGAAAATGCTACACATGTATTCTAACTTCAATTTCTGTCTCTTATTTCATTTCATTGTAAAACGTTCTATAGCACATAGAAATTTCCCTCTTTGGCTAAAACCTGGAATTTGCTTCGTGACTTAGAAACGCGCCTTTTAAAAGTATAGATATAGGGTCTCAAAATGATTATGCCGGTTCAGTAATCAGGTTAAAATCGAACATGTCAAAATTAGCGGATGACATCGATACGATAAGATAAAGTAGCACTTGGAACCAGCCACGGCAGGTTTCATACCATCATTTCGGCAAGCTCTGTAACTGACGCGGACCCGAAACATTATTGAAATGCGTGTAGGAGGACATTTGTCGCTTCAACACAAACGAAGTGCAAATAATAGCCAAGTAATGACAGTCTTATGTGTGAAAAAATGTTTTGCAATGAAATGAAATCAGGGGCAAACATAAATGCAAGGATATAGAAAAAAAAACTACCGTATTCGTTCTAATTAGCGCACAGGGCGCTTAACTTTTCAAAATAATTTTAAGTTATGGTAACAAAATATTGTTCTAATAAGCGCACACTACGATCCAACAAAAAACAGACATGTCAAAATAATCAATGATGCTGCCACTTAAGTGTTCTAATCGTTCCAAAATAGTATTTGACCATATGAGATTAAGTGTTAATGATGTTAATACGGTATTTTTGTGTAAAAAATGTGTAAAATACCAATATGCTAGACGAGCATTGTGCGCTTATGCACGTGTTTTTCAGAAACGGCCAGGGTGTGCGCTTATTGGAGCATGTGCGCTAATAAGAACGAATACGGTATGTGTAGCGTTTTTGACTTTTGATCAGTATGTTTATTGTTCCGCATCTACATACATCCTTGTATGTAAACGAAAACGTTAAGCTTATCTGCCGTGTTAGTACAAAACTGACCCTGCTTGAAATAGCACCAAAGAGCCGTAAAACAATGTTCAGATGTCGGGTATTGTTGAAAATCACTGCTGTTGTCAAACGAGGCATGATTTTATTCTGTCGACGGAGAGTTGTTTCCACATATCGTTCACATACATGTAATTTGTATTCGCAGTGTTGTATCCTATTTCACTTTATCATAATTTCGTCACCGTACTTATGTTAGATGAGCGGTCATTTAATGAAATGAAATTATTAAAAAGAAATAATATAATTCAATCAACCTTGGACGAGAATTGCTTGCCCTATCAGATGTTTATGCTTTGGCATAATCGATTGACAACAACGACGTCACTAAAAGGAAATTGGAATGACAAAGACCAGCCATTTGATATAACAAATGTAGACGTGTAAAGATTTTTGTTCACATCTATTCCTTATAAAACATATTGTCACACCGGGTGTGTTATCACTGTTACCATCGAGTTTTATTAATGTAAACTGTGCCACTAAAACTTGATCTGCTTTGAGCTGTTAGACAATACATAATACATACATGAAGGAACTAGTAGAAGTGATAATAAACCAAATACAAATGCTATGTGCAAATTATGTTATGTCGTGTGCACGTCTGAATGCGTCCGTAAAGTGCCAGTCCCACTCGTCTAATTTTATTGATAAGAATGCGTATGCAAGATTTGTTAAATGTTTTCAAACGTGTTTATTGTTTCTTAATTTACATATCGAGGTCAAAGAAATGACCCTCAAATTCGTATTGCAATCTTAAGCGATCGTAATGCGCGTAGTGGGACTGGGATTTAAATGGCACGTGTGCGTGCATACTAATTACATACACAAAGTGATCAATGTCTACAAATATTTTTTTTCATAATGCTCAAACTTACAGTGCATGTAATGGTATGCATTTTGAAAAACAACTTCAGTGATATAGGACGACAGTCACTGCAAAGCTAAAACATAATTGTTATGCCAGCCTGTCAAGAGAAATGCGACTGAACCTTAAATTACTAATTTAATAACCGCGAACGTAAATACTGGAACAAATGCAAATTATGAAAAACAAAGTACAATGACACTTAATGCCGAAAGGCGTTTAAATGAGACTGTAAATCCACACATGCATGAACAAGTATTAAATAAACGGAATGTTTGAAAAAATAGGATACAACCTCAGCTCAGAGCGAATTGTGAAACAAAAATAAACATTTAGCCTCGCTTGAATCAAAAATAGAAACCAAGCTCCTCCGGTAAAACAAAATCAAGGACAGACACCATTTTATGGCTTTCTCTGAAACCTAGATTTAAAATCACTATGTGATGCTAAACCGTATCTTTGAGTATATTTGCAAACATACTATTATAATACTTGTTCTATAAATCTATTTGAATTATTTTTCACTCATTTAATGTGCAAAATAGTATTGAAAAGTTGTGTAAACATCTATGTTCTTTGAGATTCTTGTACCGATAACTTGTCATGGTTGCGAATGCAGAATCAAAATCAAAATGAAAAGTTAAAATCATGTTTATTAGTGCTTAAACAAGGTTCATTGCCAACAAGTTGCCAATGACACTTATCTGACGTACCATTACATTTCACACTAGTCCATTCCATGTTAAAACAGCTGAAAAGTATTGATGACATATGGTTACTTAAACAGTGATTGTAACTACATCATAAATAAGCAAGAATCTAAACTTTGTTTAAGTAATAATATACAGCTGAATTCGTAGTTTCCTTTCATTTTCAGACATGGCGATAAGATATCAACGTCTTCACCAGAGCGAAATAAAATTGACAGTGTCTCTGAAAATAAATCGTATGTATTCATTGGACAGCACTCTACAAATAATCAAATACTGTGTACAAATCTTGAACAATAATCGAGGAATTCCTGGCTCTTAAGATAACGGCTAAAAGTTAAAACCAGAATATGGACATACCGCTTGTAATATAACTACAGTGATAAGCATCTGTCTAATACTCGTACTATTTTGTTTTCATCATTTTTATTGAAAACCAACATCTAAAATTATTGGACATCTGAAACCTAATACATATATACAGGTCCATAGCCTGAAACCATGTTAGCTAACACTTACCCGTATTCTGGACTCCTTAAATTGTCACGTAATTTTGAGACATCACAATTAAGACCTATGTGTAGCCCCAACAGAGTTTGGCTGTACATACTCAGATTTACACATTTGGGTTAGTGTTGTTGTTTCTTTTGGCAGTCTGACTAAAATCTTCATTAGGTATAGACTTGTTTTCTTTTTGTCACATCAATTTCGATTTGAGCCGCATCATGAGAAAACCGGATTTTTGCCTAGGCGAAAACAAAGGCGCAGATCAGCTGATCAGCGCCTTTGTTTTCGCTACTCGGATAGTACAATTCCTCTTCTACTTAAATCCGAAATTTCAAGCTTCTAGCTCTTTTCTGAGCGTGTACAGGCCGGTTTGTGTCGGACCAGGTCGGAAACCCCGAAGACCGGTTTTCTCGCGTCGAGGCTCATTTGTTTTAGAAAGTGTTCGCTTATAGCTATATTTGGTTTGTCTCTAAAATAAGTATAGGGTAGGATTTCTCGTGACGTGGCTCAATAATGATGTTTGAAATAATAATAATGATTATAATACATGTAATAACAATAATCGAATTATGTCTTCTTCGTTTTATAATTTGCAGGAAAGTATCTACTGTTCATTTAGACTCAACGAAAGATTTAGGTATGTTTTTCATTTATTAGCCTATAAATATTGTTTTTGAAAAAGGTCCGGACAGTCGAAAATGCCCCTATTAGAGTCCTAAAATAAGAACTGAAAGTGCAAAATAGGCAGTGACACTAAATATGAGAAATCAAATAATATAAACCTGGAAATATGATTCCTCAGCTTTATCAAGAGATTAATGAAATGGAACCACAGCATTATTTGCAAAATGTATTGAGTTCGCAGATTTCTAGAGTAAGTTATTCACTTGCGTGATAAACTGACCACTAACTGTTTAAAAATACTTATAAGTCCTAACAAGACTGTATGACAGTACAAGTTTCAAAACATGTAAAGCTGTTGATTTTTACTTCCTCATTATTTTAGGTCATCATATAAAACATGAGCCAATGCATTTTGACTCTGGATACTCTCACAAAGGCTTTCCGCTTGAGACGTGGAGCCCATATAGAGCCTCCGATCAAGTTGCCCTTATATCCATGCCGAATACAATGGTAAGGCTTAGTGCATAGAGCTATTGCAGTCACACCGGTCGTCCACGTTCCCGTTCCCGTGCTCGTTCCCGTGCGCGTCACACTTGCGTTAAAGTTTTCTAGAAGTCCATATCTAGACAACCACTCATCAGAAAGCATTCATACTTGGACCATAGATACCCTGTAGGGTTAGCTTTCATTCCATGGCATCGGGCCCCTGGGTCCAGGCCAGGGGGGGGGCGGGTAGGGCTGGAGGTTAAAATCTAGAACACCTTCAAAAATGGCAATTCTTGTGTTAAAGTTTTCTAGAAGTCCATATCTTGACAACCACTCATTAGAAAGCATTGATACTTGTGCCATTGACACCCTGTAGGGTCGGCTTTCATTCCATGGCATCAGATCCCTGGGTCCATGCCAGGGGGTGGGGCTAGAGGTTAAAATCTAGAACAAAATTAATAATAATGGCTTTTCTGTAATATAGTATTCTAGAAGTTTATATCTTGAAAAAATTTTATCAGAGGACTTTCATACTCGGACCATAGGTACCCTTTAGGGTTGAGTTTCATTTCATGGCATCGGATCTCTGGGTCCATGCCTGGGGGTGGGGCTAGAGGTTAAAAACTAGAACACTCTAAAAATAGATGTACTGCTGTGTAACTTTTACAAGGAGTCCATATCTTGACAACAACTAATCATAAAGCAATCATACTTTATGCACTTTAGGTTCCATGACATCGGACCTCTGGGTCGGAGTCAGGGGGGCGGGGCTAGAGGTCAAAATCTTGAACCCTCTGAATTTTTTTTCTTTTCATTTCTTAATAGAAACGACCGGTTCGTCATTCATCTTTTGACTTTGTGACACTGACTTGTGTGTCATGACGGTAAGGGTCGGTTGACCTACTTTCCATGGTTCAGTGATTTTGCCTTATATTTTGACACTCAATTAGTATATTTTCATACTTTTTTCAGATTATGAGTGAGTAGGGCCAGGCCTTTGACTCCAATATACTTATAGGTCACTGTGACCTAATTTCACGGTTCATTGATTTTGCCTTATATCTTGACACTCAATTAGTATATTTTCATACTTTTTTTCAGATTATGAGTGAGTATGACCAGACCTTTGACCCCAGTATACTTATAGGTCATTGTGACCTAATTTCACGGTTCAGTGATTTTGCCTTATATCTTGACACTCAATTAGTATATTTTCATATTTTTTTTCAGATTATGAGTGTGTATGACCAGACCTTTGGCCCCAATATACTTACAGGTCACTGTGATCTAATTTCAAGGTTCAGTGATTTTGCCTTATATCTAGGCACTCAAGTGGTTTATGAACAAACTTCTTTCACAGTATGTTTGCGTATGACAAGACCTTTGACCCTGAAGTAGTCCTAGGTCACTGTGACCTAATTTCACGGTTCAGTGATTTTGCCTTATATCTTGACACTCAATTAGTATATTTTCATACTTTTTTTCAGATTATGAGTGGGTATGACCAGACCTTTGACCCCAATATACTTATAGGTCACTGTGACCTAATTTCACGATTCAGTGATTTTGCCTTATATCTTGGCTTTCTAGTGGTGTATGAACAGACTTCTTTCACACTATGTTTGCGTATAAAAAGACCTTTGACCCTTAAGTAGTCCTAAGTCAATATGACCTAATTTTACGGTTCAATGATTTTCCTTTATGTCTCGGCACTCAATTGGTATATGAACATACTTCTTTCACAATATGTTTGCGTATGACAAGACCTTTGACCGTAAAGTATTCCTGGGTCACTGTGACCTAATTTCATGGGTCAGTGATTTTGCCTTATATCTCGACACTCAGTTGGTATTTTTTTATACTTCTTTCTGATTACGAATGAGTATGACCAGACCTTTAACCCAAACATACTTATAGGTCACTATGACCTAATTTCATGGTTCAGTGATTTTGCTTTATATCTCAACACTGAATGGGTATATGATCATATGTCTTTCACATTATGAGTAAGTATCACTAGACCTTTGACCCTGAAATACTTATAGGTCAGTGTGACCTTATTTCACAGTTCAGTGATTTTGCGTTGTGTCTCGGCACTCAGTTGGTTTATGAACACACTTCTTTCACAATATGAAGGAGACCTTTAAATCTTAGGTAGTTATAGTAGACTTTCATGGTTCAGTGATTTTGCCTTATTGCATCAAGTCAAAAAGATGTATGAGCATAATGCTTTGGGTTACTGGTCGGGTTTGGCCTTATGTTTGACAAAGGTCAGAAGCAGTCGAGCACGCTGTCCTGCGACAGCTCTTATTTTATTATGGTTTAAAATATTTCGCTTATTCCAATATTTTTCATACTTTCGTTCATTATAAAAGACAATGCTTCTTTAAACTGAGTCCCGTGCTTTGGTATCCTTTTAGGTGCTCCTCAAATGAATTTAAAATGCCTGTAATCCATGC
This sequence comes from Rugalucina vietnamica, assembly GCA_964017185.1. Classification (NCBI taxonomy): domain Eukaryota; kingdom Metazoa; phylum Mollusca; class Bivalvia; order Lucinida; family Lucinidae; genus Rugalucina; species Rugalucina vietnamica. The sequence goes on along the minus strand of OZ024878.1, from coordinate 39,846,246 downwards.
AGTTTGATATAAATTTGACGAAAATTGATTGGCGCTTAAAAAGTTATTATGAGTAATTAAGTATGAACCGACGGCCGCCAGTTTGTTTATTTGCAAAAGGTGTAAAATTTAGGACAAAGTTAAAAATAAAGGATTCCTTTCACAAAGAATGTGTGTAAACTCAGTTGATAATATTAATTGTAACTAAAAATAAGCAACTATCTAATTTGTGTAAAATTTTCTAAGACAAATTATTTAATTTCATTTTTCTAATTATGATTTAGACTCCTCATGTCACCAAAAGTAGACTATTTGCGGTCATTATGGATATTAACAAACTGCTGTTATTGCTCCTTTACTGTGTCGATTTTGAAAATTCTTTCTCCAGAATATATTGTTAGCTGGTCCCAAATATCCAAAGCTTTTAAGCGTATGTTCTTTCTCAGTTACGTATTATATTTGTATGTATATATATATAAAAAAAAAACATGTCAAAAAATGGCAGCACCCATCCCTCAAGGTAAATCGTTTATAACTGTCTTATTCTTCAACCGATTTTCATAATTTTTAAATCAAAATGAATGGTTTCAAATGCTCTATGATTTAAAATACATCTAAATAAAGGGTACCAGAACAATTTAAAATTGAAGAATTTTACCGACAATGTTATCACTTTGACATTGTTTTAATATACATGTATTTACTTATCTGGCTACATTACACCTATCAGGAAACGAAACTTGACGGTTCTAAGAACAAGAACAAAGAGAAAGAGAGACCAACGACATCTAGACCTAGCAGGAGACCCGCTGCCAACTTTGAGACTCAGGATTCCAAGAGTACTGGCTATCTGGATCAGAAGTATGCCAGTAGTTCTCCACAGCCTATAGTGCTGCGGTCTAAAGACCTGGCAAGTTTTGTAAATACAAATAAAGATAAACAGTCCAAAGAAAGTGTGAAAACCCGCCAAAACTCACTAGGGAAATATGCAGCAATGACTAGTTTAAATGGTGACGTGTACCTATCTGGGAGTACAACAACGTTACCCAAGAAGAAAGACAAAGGTTTGTCCCGCGGCGCTAGTTCAGAACACAAGGACAAAGGTCTCCTGCATAGCACTAGTTCAGAGCGTAGTGATAAAGATATTTCAGTTGGTGAAGGTATTGAACTGCGAAAGTTAAAACGCAAAAGCTGGGCTGACTTACAAAAGCATCGTGGTCCGGTGCCACACCAAAAAGATAGTGATGAAGTTGATGTTATAAACAACATTGAACCAGCTGAAACGTCAGGTGACCTCATTAAGAGTTTGCGCGACGAGTTACAGTTACTCAAAAGTAGTTATGTAGACCCAAAATCAGCAAAGAAAGGTAAAACAGGAAGTGGTATGACAGAAATCGTATAGGCGACTTAAAGCATGTACATTGTACGTTCAGTGAGGATCAACCTTTGCCCTAAATTCTTAGCATACTTAGCTAAGTCTAGATTTCAAAGATAGAAATATGAATGATTTGATCTCTGGATCGTCTTAAGTCACCGCTCGACACTGATATATCCACACAAGGGTTGTTGACATCAAGCGCTAATCATATATATATTTACTTTCACTGTCATGATTTAAATATTATAAAACTGTGATAATGTAAATATAATTTTGATCTGTTTGCTTTATTTAGATGATGCATGAATTTATAAACGCTGTAGATAAACAACACTTACAAGCATAATTTTGCATTGAAACAACAGAACCGTTTTCATCATCATCATCATCATCATCATCATGTAATTAAAGTTGACAATATAATACTAATTTAACAAGCACAAGACTGTCTTTGATACATTTTGACCAAGAATAACCCTATTTCGACAATTACAGGTGTGGTTGTTTTAGTCTCAATGGTTAAATTTTTAATTTGATTCGTTAAAAAACATTGAGACGGACATGCACTAAAATGATGAGTTGACTTGATGGGCTGAGTGTAAAACTGAAGTGCGTTAATGTGCTGAGTATAAGAAACTTTCTTTCAGTAAAACAGAAAAAAAGAAATATGTCCAGTAAATAGTTATGTCACAGACTCGGCTAATACGCTCAGCTCATATCCACCTCAGCTTTAAGGCGCAGATGCAATAAAATGCTGACAAATAAAATAAGAAAACGTCATTTGTGTTGGCATGCTACAGCTTGTGATGGTTCATTCAATCATAATAGATTTGATACTTGTTTTTAGTTAAATGTAATGGCATAGGCTCAGCTCATTGCCCCAGCTTATCCATTCAGCTCATTGCCTCAATTCATACGTTCTAGTCTATTCCCATAGGAAGAGGGGTTTTGTACTCGAGTGTATCCGGCGTCTATAATCCTGGAAAAGGTAAATGTAAGCAACAGTCAGGGAATGGCACAATCAGAACACAATTCACACTCCAAAACGAGATGAGAAAACACTAAAGTGACAGTCAGGTTCAAAGAGCAGCTATTTCCTAATCTGGCTACTAAGTTACTCGGACTTAGTTGAATACTTGAAAACGTGCAAACAACACAAAACCGGTTGCAATTAAGGGTTGTATATGTTCAGTGCAATGTCAAATGCTGATTGCATATCAGATTTTTATTGAAAGTTTATCTAGACTTTATAAAAAAAATAGAGAAACCAGGAATCGATGCAATTAAATTGAAAGTCCCAACCAAGACACCAGGTGGGAAAGAAAAAAAACACACTGAATATGTGCTGTAAGAACTTTGGTTGCATCAGATATACTGGGTGAATATCGGTAAGATGTTATTAAAATATAGTACACATACTTTCTGAGGAACCCACTGATTTGTATAGTGTTCTTTTGAACTTCTAGATAGCCCACTTTCATGCCATTTCAGTTAGTTGTTTTTCAAAATCAATAAAACGACGGAAAAACAAATCAAAAGTTACAAGTAGGCAAAGATCACGAAAATGCGCAATCTGAAAAAGATTCCCACTCCAAAAACCGAGATGGGGAAAAAACTAAATTAACAATCAGGTACTTATACCATGAAAACATATCGTAAGCCGAATGAGCAGCTATTTTCCCAATAGGTGGCCACTCAGTTATCTAAACTTAACTAGCTTTTTTAAAAAAAATGAAAAAAAAGTACAAGTAGGCAAAGATCAGGAAAAGGCGCAATCAGAAAAAGACTCCCACTCCAAAAACCAAGATGGGAAAAAAACAAACTAACAATCAGGTACTTATACCATGAAAACATTTCGTAAGCCGAATGAGCAGCTATTTTCCCAATAGTTGGCCACTCAGTTACCTTAACCACCACAGAAGTATCGACTTGGAACGATCAGTAACACAAAGTTACTGGCGGGTTTAAATCGATTTTACACGGCCGTAACCTCACCCTCAGCTTCTGCAGTGGTTCATAACATTTAGTTAGTTCTTTACTGGCGGGCTTAAATCGATTTTACATTGATTTTACATCGATTTTACACAAAAGTTGTGCAGGCACTAAGCTTGTTTGGAACAAACGAACCGTGTAACGTTGTAGCGTTATTTTACAAACGTCTCTCGCAAATATATTCACCCTGCTTTAAGACAAAAATAATCAACATAAAAACAAAACATGACAATTAAAATTCTTTACCTTCACCGTTTTCTACATGTAGCTGTCCCAGCCAACAAGGAAATAGGATGCACATCAAAACGTAGACGTTAAAACATGTGACATGTAGTATTTGTTAAGTAATATTAATGAGAGTGTTAAAGTAAGTTCTGACACTGGTAATAAAATATAGTCGTCTTAAACAATGTTTTGGGAACGATTCTAAAATATTTGCATCAAAATTTTAATAAAAAAATTGTATTCGCCAGTTGAACATTTATAAAATCGTGAATGTCCAGTTTGGCAAATTCGCCGTCCATGTCCCAGTAAAACTTATCTTCATGATACATCCGCTGTTTATTATGCCTGTCTATCTGTTATACTCGTTGCCTTTGGTTTTGGTTGAGACTAGCTGGATGGCTATCTTTTTCCACGACACATGACAAAATGGAGTGCGCTGATCGGAGGCCGGGTCGATTGGGCAGCAATCTACAAAAAAGATTTTTGCCTCGCTGTTGTTTGTTTCGAAATCGATATTGCTTCGCTGTAGGTTGGGGACCAATCGACCAGGCTTCATACGATGTATTGGTTACCTAAGCTCACAAAAGACCGTATAAGGCTAGATTTATTGCAAATTCTAATCCTTGTACTACCACTGAACTTTCTAAATTATTTACTTCCTGTCTTACTGCTATCAAATCTCATGTCATACGATACTGTGAGACGGTGTATGAAACTTCAAATAAACACTGGTTTTGGTCAATGAAAAAATCTGGCGAGGTGCTCAGTAAACTAAAGTGTAAAGGGTTCCATGCGACGAGCTTGTCCATATACGATTTTTCTACTCTGTATACCACATTGCCACATAATCTGATTAAAGAAAAATTTCTCGATTTGATAGAGTGGACGTTCAAAAGAGCATTAGCACTATGGTTCACTTTATTTGGACTGTAATGACTGAAAAGCTTTTTTCACTTCCTCTAACCAAAGTCGATATACACTCTGGTCATGTCAGAATGGATGCGATGCCTTATCCTATCTCCTGGATAATATTTATATTATGTTCGGAACCAAGTTATACAGACAAATTGTTAGAATTCCGATGGGTACAGACTGCGCCCCTCTCGTAGCTGATTTATTTTTATACTGCTACGAAAGAGATTTCATGGATTCGGATTCTCTTAACCATGACAATCAAGCTGATGTTATCGCGGCTTTTAATTCGACTTCTACATGTAGGTACCTTGATGACCTTTGGAACATTGACAATCCTTATTTTGAAGGCATGGTCAATCAAATTTATCCTGGCCACCTGAACTACAGTTGAATAAAGCCTACACCACAGATACCGAAGGCCCTTTTTGGATTTACATCTTTTTATTGCAAATGGATTTGTTTCTTCTGAAATTTATGATAAACGCGATCACTCTGATTTTGATATAGTAAAATTTCCGTTTTTGGATGGTGACGCTGTGCTTCGTATGGGGTATACATTTCGCAGCTTATTAGGTTTGCTAGAGTCTGCAGTCGTGTAGCGGACTTCAACGCGCGAAACCAAACAACCAAACTTCTTCAGCAGGTCTATCGGTATCATAAACTTCGAAAAACATTTTTTAAATTTTATTGCAGACACTATGAGTTGATTTCCAAACTTAATGTTGGGCTAAAGACGCTTTTCAACTACGTGAGGGCCTTTCGGAACCAGAATTCAATGGTGACGGTTTACAAATTTAAGAAACTTATAGGACGGAATGATTTTTCTTTTCAGTTCAGAAAATTATAACACGTTACAGACTTATAGGTTATAACTTTAATGACATGCGACAGTCTGCAATGCTTAGTTTTTAACCCAATCATGGTTGATAACTGTGCTTCCTTCTTTAATTGCACGCTGGTGTGTCGAGCGTCAGATCTATGATGGCCCCGACATAAAGCTATTCATTTTAGTTGGTTGGGGCGGAGAATTTGGTTGCATCATGGGTACACAGTGTTTCATTCATGAAGAAACTTGTGTACTTTACGTGCAGTTAATTAGAGATATATATTAATAACGATGTCGCACTGATTGTTGAGAGAGGCATTATTACTACATGCAAAAGATCAGTGGTCATAAATTAACTGACAAAACGCCATTTGTCACTCAAAATAGACAATAACCAGCAAATTTGTGAAAAATGTATGAGAAACAAATGTACGTGGCTAATTGGAAATGAATGTCATTACGAAAACAAGTTCATGTAATAAACAGATTTTTAGTAAGTTGTGAAAATGAAATTTTTCATTTGAAACGTTTTGATATTTTTCTTATTTTTGCGGTTCTAAGGAGTACCAACAATCCGTGTTTTGGAGCAAAAATAAGAAAAATAGGTATACCCCTGCATACCCCAGTTTTGCTATATAAAAGTGAAGTTTAGGGGGTATACATTACACGGACATGTTTTCCTGATGTTATATATTATACATGTAGCAATAAGTCATGTGTAAAATAAATGCATATTAATCTTTCTTTGTCCTCGATTATATTAAAATGTCGAGTGATAGTGCGAACCGCGTTTGGTCATTAAGAATTGGTATCACAAGAACCTGAGCGACGCTTTATTCCTTACTGTAGATATATAATGGTAGGCGTCTGATTTCTGGATCATACTGCGTCAGAGTCTACACCTGCTTTTGTAGAATATAGGACGTGCACCTTTATTTTAGTAAGTATGTACTCAGTATCAATATTCCGCTTATCTACTGTGTTCCTTTTGAAGCCATGGCTTAATATGGACACAATAAGCATTATAAGATGTGTCTGACGCCATGACCTGTTTGTCCACTGTATCGTTGAAAATATGTGACGGTCGCAATGACTTTGCATCTCCGCGTCTGCAGAGTGGTAGAGTCCTTTTATTGCGCGTGCTGCACTTTGGGCGCAGACATGAAAATTATCTACATTTTGAAATGCACAATTTTGGTCACTATTATTTTGCATTTATCTTGTTATTTTGCATTCATCAATTATCTTAAGACAAGGACGTACCCTCTATTTTTGTGACTCTCCTTTCCAAAATTAGGATGTCATGATCACATCACAACAGACGGCAATGAATCATCTTCTCAGTAGACTCATATTCATAATCTAGAACAAACTGGTCTCAACGAAACCGGTTTCGCTAAGCCTTAATTGCGACACTATGCGTTTCTGAAATTTTTAAATTCTTTAGATGCGAGTATAGGTAAAGAATGGGTTTTTCGACCCTTGTTAATGTAGACTTTAATGTCTGACAATTATTTTCTGACAGGTAGGTAACTTGTTCTATTTCTGGCAACTATACTTAACGACACTCCCAACGCTACCGATAAAGTTTTTGCTATGATTTCAAAACTACACCAGATATTTAAACGAAAATGGCAGGGACGATAGAAAAAAACATGAGACATATACTGAATGCAAAATTATGCCAGTACACCTTTATTAAGAAACGCCCCGGGGGTTTGGATGCATCGCCCCTCATTTCCAAAAGTCGCAAAACTTAGGAATTAAACAAAACAGTATTTCACCATTACCTAATTTAACATACAATTTATTGCCATACTGTATTTCTTTTTATATTTTTTATTCACGAAAGAAGACGAAGAAGACCAAAAAAAAAAAAAAAAAAAAAAAAAAAAAAAAACAATTGAAACTAAAATAACACTGGCAAATATTCATCTTATCGAACCTAGTATGACCGCCATTCTTTCGAATGACAGCCTGCCAACAATACGCATCGAAGCCATGTACAGAATACAAGTACGCTGTGCTATATCTTTTTTTTTCCTGGGCGAGACCAGTACTATAAGGTTGTTTTTTTTTTTGTGGGTTTGTTGTTCCGGGAGCACCCGAAGGCTCAACCGGAAGGAGGTTTTAGGAGAAGCCCGGGATCGAACCTGCGACCCCTGGTTTACAAGGCGAGTGACTTAACCACTGCACCACGGAGGCTTCTCGTTTCACCAGTTTCTTACAAATTGCTCCAATTGTACAATATTAACAGGGTTCCATCTCCTAACTGCACTGCTCATAACTTCCTAAATATTGGTCAAATATGGCCGATTGGATTAGGTCGGTGATTTAGATTGCCAAATTATTGGACATGTTTGCTTGCAGAAGGTTTACAGTCGCACATGCTCTATCATCGGAGACGTCGCACCGTCAAGCATCAGACGATTACCCCCGTGAGTCCGTGATGATGCGTTGTTTTATGAGAATGTTCTTCCGTTCATGTGATGTGGCAAAAATGAGAAGGCCATACGCAGGAACTGTTTTAACGATCTTTGTTAGCTACACATGATTTTGTAACTTTCGAAAACGAAGTGTGGTGCATTCAAACGCCCGGGACGTTTTGTAATAAAGGTTTTCTGGCATAATTTTTGTCTTCAGTACAAGTCTCATGATTTTTTCTATTGTCCCTGCAATTTTCATTGAAATATCTTGATTAGTTTTGAAATTATAGCAAAAACCCTATCGGTAGCGTTGGAAGTGTCGTTAAGTATAAATAGTAAAACATTGTCAACTGGTGTATGTGTTACTGTCATTATTTTGACAGCGAATATAAATATGTCGCATAAGGCTGTATGAACACTATTTTTTTCTTTTTTATGGAAATGATGTTTGGCACTGAAATAATGCACGTATGCCCATGTCTCTGCCAAATCACCCTTCACATTTTCATTAACTTTCGGTGTCGTTTTAGTAAGATTTGTGCAAATCGGTTCATTCATATATTAAAGAAGATGCCGGTCAATGATGAATTAAGATGCACTTATGGAAAACGTACTTATAGCCCCGACATAAAGCTATTTATTTCAGTTGGTTGGGGCCGGAGCTTCTTGTCTGTTGCTTGGCCCATCGTGGCTCAAATGGTGTTTTTCTTTGCTCCAGGTTTCAGTAAGTTATTCGGCGCCCAGGGATCTCCATCTTCGGACAGTTTACTGAATCTGTGGAGTCCTCGTTTTTTATTCATCAGGGTAGTTATCATGATTTGTTTGTCCTTGATGATTCATTGACTAGTTAGAGATTCACCACGAGGACCGAACAACTAACTAAATGTTGTGAACCAATGCGGAAGATGAGGGTGAAATTAGGCTCCTGTAACACTGGTTTAAGCCACCCCCCCTCCCCAGTAATTTTATAGTACAAGTACCTAATTTTCAATTTAGTTTTTTTCTACCCTGGGTTTTGGAGTGGGAATTTCTTTTTGATTGCGCCTTTTCCCGATCATTGCCTTCTTGTACCGTTTTAACCTTTGAGACAGCTGCATTTTATTAACAGCTAAGAAAATAGCTGCTCACTTGGCTTACGATATGTTTTCTTAGTATTAGAACCTGATTGTTAATTATGGTTTTCCCACCTCGGTTTTTGGAGTGGGGATTTCTCTCTGGTTGTGCCATATCCTAGTCATTGCCTACTTTTACCGTCATCGCAATTTTACTAAACATATAATGTCAAAACAAATGTCATTGACTACGTGTATATATTCTTGGATGCACATTAGTATCAGGAAAACGTATTTATCCCATCAAATCTCTCTTTTATGTCTACGTGCGCAACATGGTCCAATTCTTTCTTGTGCTTATTTTCGTGATTCTAAAAGATCTATCTTTATATTTTATAAAGGTACCTGTATGCCACCGCATTTGCTGCTGTGCCCTGTTACAGCCGTACAAATCCTTCCCCGCACCTCAGACATACCTTCCCATGTTCTTTTGGGATCAGTATGAATGTAGCTGTGCCACATGGTTCAGCAAAGCCTGTGTGACTATTTTTAATATGGAAACAATATGTATTATTCTGGATAGTAATAACTAAGAAAAGACGCTAGTTTTCTCAAACACTTTATTTGTGCTATCTTGGATAGGTTTCATAATATCACTTACAACAGTCATATAACACCACTTTGATCACAGATACATATAAAATATACGTTACAGAAAAACTGTACCTGACACGGCCATCTAAATAGCACGTGACCCCATCGAAGATTCTATATTAAGCGTCCACTGACCACTGTTTGTAGTTTACTTTATTCTGAATCCATATGCTTCTATTTTCTATATTACAAGCATTTTGTCAGGACAGTGTAAATACAATTCCAATGTTTCGTGGCGGTTTCGGCTCGGTCGTTACCATCAACATCCACTCTTGACTGATAATTGACTGATAATGCTTATAGTTTTCGGATATGATAAACTAGGAAAATAATATACCAATATTTGAAACTGCGCATATTTTGAACATAAGCCTGACTAGTAACCTAAATTGAAAATTCCAAAATTCCAAAAGCTGCACAGTTGCAATCGGATTTTTGCCTAGGCGAAAACAAAGGCGCAGACCAGCTTTGCAGTAACTGCGAAGTTGGTCAGCGTCTTTGGTTTCGCTACTCGGATAGTACAATTCCCCAGTTCATTCTCTTTGGGTTATTCTGTCTTTCACAGTTCATTGACTTTCTGATTGACACTTTCGATGAACCATCAACTAAAATTTATATCACTGGACACTATAAGATTTCTTTGGGCAACACGTTCTTTGCACAGACTTTGATACATGTTCTTAGGCAACATGAAAATGTGGAAATAAGATGAGTATTACGCCTTTGGTTATTTGATGAATTTACACAAAATGCAACAAACCATTAATGAATAGAACATAATGTTATCAGAAAATCTTAAAAGTATATTCGAGGCGGACATAGACCTCCGTCGTCGCGAAATTTAAAGTACCATTTTCAATGTAGTTTTAACTTGACTTTTGCTTTCATTTAAAGTAAATTTAATCCGATTACATGTATCGACTGCAGCTTAGCACGTCGTGGCATGCATGTTTGGTTTCGTAAATATGAAATATTTCACAGTCATGGCTGAATGGGACCTGACAACAAATTTGATGAAATTTTATATGAATGATTGATTTATTATTAAACAGGGTAGTAATGTGACAGAGTCGATAATAAATAGTACCAGATATACACACATGAAAGTCATACCGCAAGCAACTTTCTCGCGCATACACTATATACATGGGAACTTTGCTTTACAAATGAAAAAGTGATTCTTGAAAAGGTAAGAAAATTGATTGCAGGAAAGGCTGACAATTTGATTCTATAGAATGAACTTAGAGAAAACAATGGCTTGTCAGATGTCTGGCTGCTAAATATTTGATAACCCATTTAAGTCCCTGGAGCTGGTGCTGTTTAAAACCATTTATCAATCAACACCGCATAAGTTAGTTACTGCAAATAACATTTAACCAACAAAGTTTCTGTAATCAACGACAATTTTATTTAGCACCGACATTCATTTGAAGTGCCAAGCAAACTTGATTCTGGATAAATTTCATGGTATTAAATATCTATACAATGTCAATAACACAAAGGAAGGGGTGTTTCTAAAAAAACAAACAAATAAAAGCTTGACAGAAATATGGTAAAACAACAGCCTATCTATAGCACATCTTATGTCTATCGCAAAAATACTTTAAGATAAGTCTACACTTTGAATAAACTTCTGTTTTAAATTTTCATGACCGCTTTGACAAATAGCATCAAATATAGAAACAATTTATAAATATACTCAATGATGGGATTGAATTTTTCACGAATCTTCTGACATATCCAAATTTTCAAGGGGCCCAAATTAAGCCAAAATTGCTGTTTCCCAAGGTTTCAGCCATCTGGTGGTCTTTTTTCAAGATGAAAGTCTATCGTGAAGAAGAACATTTTTAAAGATATAGTTAAATTTTAAAAATGTAAGTATAAGGAGCATGATTGTATCTTTACAAAATAACATATACACTGAGAACGGTGACAAATATAGCCCGCACTAAGTAAGTTATAATACACTCAGCTAATATCAAGTGCGAGTATGTAATATCAGTAATGATAATAATAGTAACAACAAATCACATATAAAACTATCTAAAACACAGTATAAGCACATAATTAAAGTGCCGTTAGCACAAAGTCTGTAATTTTCTCGGGGTCATTTCCAACCACCGGCAATGTTTCTTGTCCACCACTGTATACAGTTGCACTTGTCTCTATAAGACTGTCTGACATTTATATTTTCTTAGAAATCCTTCCCGCAAGCTAATATTGCTTTCCCCCCTCTTGATCCTCTTTTCAAGAGTCACTGAATCAACGTATGCCTGTCAATCACAGCTATGACGCTTTGTAAGTCTGGTCCTCCTGCTTGTTTAAAACAAGGACAATATGTCTAGATGGGAAACTACTCTAATAGGTACATATCATTTCCCACAAAGAACAGTTTATGAATTCAAAATGTATATTTCACAGTCGAAAAGCAATGAATTCATCTTTGTAGGATCGTATATGCACTCTTGGCTGATACATGACGTAACATACCAATGTTTCTCTTGTCCACCAGACTGGCTCACAGCTTCGTATGCATATTCTGTAAAATAGAAGTGGCATTTGAGTATAGGTGGCTATATCATAGTCAATTATTATGATTTCGACAAAAGCACATATGTGTTTTCTATAACAATTAAGTTCCCCCAGGAAAAGTTCTATGTCGAAACATTGATTCCCCCAATTATTTATTCATCTGTCAACCCTAGAGATTTACAAGACCTTATCTTTCCCTTATCGGTGGCCTTTTCATCCCAGCACTGTACATTATTCGGCAAACAAGATGCATGGATTTACGCATTACATAGTCATTTGTTGTAAATTGTAATAGGATAAGCTATTGAAAGTTGACTTACATCAAGAGGATTTTCAGAGATCATATCATCATAGAACACCGGGTTATCCTCCCCTATAGGAGTAATGGGTACAGTGGAGACAGTACTAGTAGTCGACATGTTACTAATAGTTCGTGCAAGACTGTAGTCACTGTTTGTGCTGCTCTGTCGACTACAGGTCCACGACAGTCCCACAGGGGTGTCGTCATCTGTATCGGAATCGTTTGGTGTTGCTGGTTCCTTGATTAAGTCTATGGTACTGTTAGAGCCCAAAGAGCCTATTGATGCCAATCTGCTCAGAACAGGTAGTAAACTGCTGCGACGCCGTCGGCCTAGAAATAAATATAATGATCAAGTTATTTCTTAGTGTCGTAACCTCATTTACACGAAAATGGTGTTTGGTTATGCTGTACCTACAAAATTAGACAGGTCGATGCGAAGACTTACAAAGAGAACAAAGAAAATGCGAATCGTTTAATATGAGGAAAATTGAAGACGAATTTCATTTTTCGCTAGTGTGTCCCGCCCACCGAGAATTGAGACAGAAATATTTAAAACAGTACTTTTGTCACTGGTCGACAATTCGAATATTTGATACTCTTTTATCTGTTTAAAACACTAAATAAATGCTTTAAATGGACTGGCTAAATTCATCTATTTTGCCAATAAAAAGCGTAATGCTTAAAAGATAAATTGAACAATATTGTATGTAATAAATCTTGATGAGTGTTGTCTTTCAATGTACATGTTCAGTTTATCATAGCTCTTCTGTTAATAATTTTGTTACAATTTTATTGCATTCACATCTACATGTTTATGGCTAGAAACATTATTTTAATGCTAAATAAAAGTATTTGTATTGTATTGTATGATGTCATTCCATTTCTTTTGTACGTGTAATAGTTTAAGATACTTTTTTAAGTTGTAACTGACAGTGTTCAGTCCATGAGATATTTTACCCCAAATTTATTAATGTATGCATTTTGACAGGAAGTTCATTTATATATTTACCATTTTTGACACAAAAAATAATTAACGCTTTAAACGTAACGACTACGAATTATGAGTAATTTACAATATATAGAGGATATTCAAGTTTTTGGAGTGAATATGAGTTTTATTTCATTGAGTGAAGTGAAAAATTTTTATATTTCATGAGTGCCGAAGGCACGAATGAAATATATAATTTTTCACTTCACGAGATGAAATAATACTCATATTCACGACAAAAACTTGAATTTTCTTTTTATTATATTGCATGTAGTCATTGTTACGTTGCGCGCTAAAGCATATGACGTCAAAATCTTAAATGACGTCATTACGTTACGTCATTACGTCGCTATTGTGTGTGAACGTTCATTGCGTCAACAATAGCATAGATTATAAAATTTAGTTATGTATAAATTAGAAATGAAACGGTGGAATCGTAATTTGTGTATTCCCAAATCTTATATTTTCACATGTGAAAATATAACTTTTTTATATTTTCACATGTGAAAATATAACTTTTTCAAATATTGGTTATATTTAATACATATTTCTCTATATTTCATCACTTGCCATATAATAAAAAGACAAACATTATCCTCACGTCAAAATAATATTTTCACGTCTTTTAGAGGATTAAAATTTGATTGATAGCAAGGCATTGTCGCTTCGCAGTACCAAATGACGTTATTCGCAAGTAAACAACAAATTGACATACATGTAATTATGCACATAAAGATTACATCAGGAAAACATGTCCATGAAAAGTATACCCCCTTGATCCCCTCTTTTAGATAGAAAAATCGGGTTTGCAGGAGTACACCTATTTTTCTTATTTTTGCTCCAAAACCTAGATTGTACTCGTTAGAATCGCATCGGCGAGGCGGTTCTAACGTGTGCACACAATCTATGTTTTGAGCAAAAATAAGAAAAATATCAAAAATTTTCTACTGAAAAGTTAATTTTTTTACAACTTTAAAAATCTCTGTATCATTGCATGGGCATGTTTTGGTAATGAGGACTGTATATGAAGTTAGCCGTTTCAATGTAACCTGCTAATCACTTTTAACCAGTTTATGCCGCGTCTCTTTTGCCGTTGATTCTCATGCCCGGCACATTCGCTAGTTGCCAAAAAACTACCCAGGTAGTAAAAAACTGAAACCTGTTTATGGCAATACATATAAAATTGGTTGTGGTGCACGTTTTACTGTTTAATAAGCGGAAGTGTACACTGTTGATTAGGCACTTTGTTCAGTATTTATCAATGTCCATTTTTATAACTTTGTGGCTACGTACGTGTTGTACAATGACATGAAGAGGCAAAAAAGACTATCTATAAGCTTCAAAACCAACGGTAATAAAACTGTCATTTCGATATCAACTTTCTACCGCACAATGCATTGTGTAAACAAAAACTCTTCCTACTGATTATAATTATACAGCTTTTTTCAAAGAGTGAATGGTAAACTATAAGAAATTCAAATGTTACTACCAAACAACCTGTGTTGTTAATTTTCACGAAGGGTTGGTAAAGGAAAGTTTGTCTGTTGTTTCTTTCAGATTAGGATTATTTTATAAATAAGTAATATTCCCTAAGCACGGTTTGAAAATGGTTTTAACTGAATGGTCCCTGACAGAGGATATGCATGAAAAGTGAAGGTGAAACAGAAAAACAAATCGTTGCAAACAGTCTGATTTAACTGAAAATTACTGCAATAAAATTACTGTAATAACAGCCAGTCTTGGTGACAAAAACGCAAACTGTCGTAAGGTTTATATTTTCTTTTCTAGATGGAAAACATAAAGCATATTCTGACTGGCAAATCTTTATTTATGACAACAAACATCTTCAAACATTGTCATGTTACATCAAGGTACAGAGAGGCCATTTCCTTAAACTTGTGACAGCAGAGTACATAACATTGACAGACACCGACACTTTTTCTTTGATCTTCACAGGTGTTATACAGTACAGTTGTATATACAGGAGGGGGCTCATTGAAATCAAGGCAAGTACGAGAGTGTGTGTTGAGGTCATATAAACTTTTCGCAAAAAGATATTTTAGTATGTTTTTGTTTTTTTGTTGTTTTCACTTGGTGTTTATAATGTATAACAAATGAGCCAAAATAGTATAATTTTTCACTCTTTTTCGAAAACTTTGTCGGTGAAAATAAAGGTTTGACCCCTTGTTATTTTCTGTACCTACGAGTATATAAATCAAGTTTCCTGTGTTCTTTTAAGTACACGTTTTTTATAAGTTTTTTTTCATG
The DNA here is from genome assembly GCA_964017185.1 of Rugalucina vietnamica. Classification (NCBI taxonomy): domain Eukaryota; kingdom Metazoa; phylum Mollusca; class Bivalvia; order Lucinida; family Lucinidae; genus Rugalucina; species Rugalucina vietnamica. The sequence continues at coordinate 39,830,710 of OZ024878.1, read as the reverse complement.
CGAGGGTAAATCTGATGACAACGAGTATTTATACATATATATTACATCACTTTAAGAAAAGCTTTTCTTTTTTCAGTCTTGATATCACTTTGCTGTTCTCAGAAACAGATACACCATATAAGCTTAGCCGATCAAGGTATCGGAAACGTCTATATGGACTTAAGTTACTCTTTGATAAATTAAAAACTAAATTATATTAAAATTTGCATTGTATTTAATTAATTAGCATTAAGAGTTTACCTCCTGTCGGTGCACATTCTTTTAACTCTTTCTCCGATGCCCCCTTCTTCTTACATAACATTTGCAAGTTTTTAACTTCAACCTGAAAACACATTTAATAATTATATAAGCTTGTTTCCCTTAATACATATTAGCTAACATGAGAAGCTTTAATGTCAGTCCATTTGCCGCTTAGATTTTCATACTCCTGGAATCAAATTCAAACGTCCGTTTAAGATATTGAATCTCACATTAAATGCCCGCGGTAGTCTAATGGATAGTATATTTGCGTAGCAATCAAGAGGTTGTGGTTTCGATACCCGGCTGGTACATATTCCTGTCTGTTCCCCCTGACTTAATAAAGGTAAATCGACTATAGAGGTGTAGCATCAAAAAGATAATCGTTGCCAGACTGTTTATTCAATACTTCCATGAACTTAGTCAAAGTAAATCGCGGGTGAGTTCTCCTCCAATAATTTTCAATCTCCAGTTATATGGTGTGAATAAACGTACCCTATACAGCTCTGTCTTCATTTTCAGATCACTGGCTCGTTTAACTGACCCTCTGTATTGTTGTTTCACGATCTTTAACTGTAGAAGATCCCGACCCTGTATCACCAATACGAAGCCTGAAATAAAAAAAAAAGTGATCCTGAAATTCTAAGGTATGAAATAATATGGTAGGTGCCACCAGGAAGTTAGTGGTAGCCTGTTGGGTATGATTTAAACATGCGACAAAACATCTCATTGAATATTATGCACAGTAGGCGCACACTCGCTGAAGCACTAGCTGTAGCTTCTACTTGTGTCTTATTTTGGTTTGAAAAAGATGCCGAAATAACTATTATTTATGCTACTTTCATAGTCATGAAGTCATTAAAACTATATATATTACCATGCCACACACGCATTTCGCCACTTATTTATCTACATTTTAACAGTATTATTAGATGAAGCGCTGATCTTATTTCATGCTTAATGGCGGGGCAAAACTGATGAAAAATACTATTGCAACGAAACCCCTGAGGCTGACACGTTTATAAGAAACTGGAAAACCTTGTTATAAGTTATAGCCTAATAACTTTCTAAAAAGGTAAATCAATTTCTATATGACACAATAGAAATAAAATTCCAATATGGCACAGGGGAAATTCAATTTCAATATGGCACAGAGGAAATTCAATTTCAATATGGCACAGAGGAAATTCAATTTCAATATGGCAAAGAGGAAATTCAATTTCAATATGGCACAGAGGAAATTCAATTTCAATATGGCAAAGAGGAATTAAAATTCCTATATGGCACACAGGAAATAAAATTCCTATATGGCACAGAGGAAATAAAATTCCAATATGGCATAGGGGAAATAAAATTCCTATATGGCACGGAGGAAATAAAATTCCAATATGGCACAGAGGAAATTCAATTTCAATATGGCAAAAAGGAAATAAAATTCCTATATGGCACAGAGGAAATAAAATTCCAATATGACACAGAGGAAATAAAATTCCAATATGGCACAAGGGAAATAAAATTCCTATATGGCACAGAGGAAATAAAATTGCTATATGGCACAGAAGAAAAAAAATTCTAATATGGCACAGAGGAAATAAAATTCAAATATGACACGATTTAAAAGAGCAAATTGAGACTTGTCTGGCGTGGCTTAAGTAGCAGATCCCGCGGTATGGTCGATCTCTTTTCTTAATTATATGTTCACTGCTCTAAGAATCTCAGTTTTATTTAATATAAAACGCCGCCATGTAAAACGTGAGTGTAAAAATTGAAAAAAAAAAAAAAAGGAAATAACTTACTGTTAACAACACGAATCACCCTCCAGGGCAGGATGAATATCATGATGTTAGCCGCCTCGTCTTCCGGGTGAGCCCACAGCCCTTCCCAGAACACCAGATCAAGCGCCCACGATACAGTGATCACAAACGCGTCAAATACCTACAAAATATTAAGAGGGTAAACAGAGCAGGCAATATGATAAAGATGGTAACCTGAAATCGTTGTTGTGGAGACACCGCGAGCAAGGTTTTTCGTTTGGTCCAATACAATGTTTAGTACACTGGCAAGGCTCGGATGAAGTTTATTGTCGTGGTTGAGAAAGAGGAACATGATGACGTGATTCTTGCGAAACTTAAAGGTCGTGTCTTAAGGTTTTGATCTTGTAAAACTAAAGTGGACATTGATGAAAGAAACTAACTGCAGAAAACCTCATCAAATTATCATGACTGGTCCCGGAGATAGATTGATTTGAAATTTGGCATTTTATCTCATGAATACACACTGAAACAAAGTTATAAAGAGGCCACTTTTCAAACTCATTTTTTGTTTCTAAGCCAAGTTCAAAATTGCACAATTTTTGCCAAAAGACGTGTCTTTCAAGTAAGTAAAGTTCCAAAGTGTTAAGAAATAATTTTCTTTTACTAGAGGCGTTTTTGGAGTAAAAATGCAAAAATCAATGTTTTTAAATAAAAAATTTGATACAGCACACCATTTATTGAAATTAGGAACGGGTGTCATCAAAGGGGTCGTTACGGCTTGGAAAAACATCAAACATTCGAATTTTCTCTACTGGTAGAATTTTTATGCATTTTTAAAAATCGCCAATTTTGAGATTTTTTAAAAAATTCATAAATGTGCCTCTTAAACATGTTGACCCCTGTTAAATTCACTTGATGAGGCCTGGAAATGAGAGATATAATTCGACTGAACTGTTTTTGACCATTTTCGAGGACCAACATGTCAAGGCTGCCGCACACTTCCGGTTTCAATGCCAATTTTTAACGAACAAAATAACAAAATTTGTGGACGATTTTTTTAATTTTCAAAGTATATCAGAGTCTAGTATTTGACCTAAATAATCGCTGAAAATTTCAATGCCGTGCTGCTGATAATAACGCAACTGGAGAAGAACAAAGTTGGTATGCAAATTGCATACAAAAGCTGAATTCCTGTTATTCAGGTTGTTGTCTTCTTGCATGTGCAAAACAGAAACGAAGATTCTTATTGCAGCAACACTTTTGACTTAATTTTATCTTGCATCATGGCAGTCAGTAGCACTTTCAAATAAATTAAAATGTAAAAACACAACGTCATAATATGACATTTAATTTGATGTTAATAAAGTGTGACTTTTTGAAATAGGGTACCTTTACACATGCTTCGTCTGTGTGAGAAGTATCACGCATTTTGGAATGCAGAAACTCACAGAGCCACTGTTAGACATTGGTTTATTCATATGATCATGAATTTTAATTGATCGTATTTTACTTTCTGAACTAGAAGACAAAATATGAGGTGGCCTCTTATAACTTTGTTTCAGTGTATTCATTAGTTCTACTATGACGTCATAGAAGAACATAGAAAATTTGGAACATCATTACAACAAACAACTAAAACAAATAATTTGTCATTTGAAAACAATTTTAAATCATTTATACAACTTACTGTATCGATTTTTTAAACTTCATACGACAATTTAGGTGTTTTTTTTCACCAAGGGAGACTACTCTCATGAAAATAATGCGGTAATTTACATAAGGTCCCATGTCTCTTGGGCTTAGTTTTCGATAAATAAGTCCCAAGAGTAAAATGGGATCAGCTGACAAAGGATAAAAAAGATCTAAAAGAGCTTTTATATGTTCCCTTTAATTGTATTGTAGATAGTAACGACAAACAACGTCGCATGGTTTTCATGACAACTGTATAAACTATCCTGAGAGATAGACTAACCTCGATTTTATGATGGAGGAATTTCTTTCCCATGATGAACATCTTGAAGTAGGTCACCAAGACAAGTACTGTCAGTATCACCATTGACCCCAAATGGAACGCATGCGTCAACTCGTGCAACATGTAATGTCGGTGCATGGCTGCATCAGTCAGGTACTCGTGTCGGTGATTAGGCCCCGCCCCTCTCCTGAACCTTTCATGTGCATGTGGGTGGAAATGCGGATGGTCGTGGGTATGCCCGTCCGCGTGGCTGTGAGGATGACTGTGACTGAAGGGCTCAGTCGCGTTTTCTCTCGCGAACTCCACGAGACCGTCTATGGCCGACTGTGACCCGTCTCCGTGACTATGATCATGTCCCCTTACATTAGTTTTCACCAGCATTAGTATACTCTGTAGTGACCAGTCATCGTGGACAGAGCGGTTCAGAAAGCCCGGGAAGGTCTTGAACATGATGTCTTTAGAATTGGCTTCCAGTATTTCCTTCTCGTGCAATTCGTCTGAAAATTACAGAAAGTACAAATAATGCAGTAAAATATCGGTCTCTATTTTTCTATGAAAACAGTGTCTGTATGTCATGAAGCCTAAGTATGCAGCTGTATATGAACGCAACGATTCATGTTCATGAAAATGTTCCTTATATGTGTTTTGCATTTGTATGATTGTGTGAATATAACGTAGAAATTAACTTGTAGACTTTGTACAGCTAAAGAGGGTACTGTGGCAACAGTTTTCAAACTAAACACCATGCCCCTAGAAGCTCTAGCCTTTCTAGCAAATTGGCAAAGGGTTGTCTTTACCTTTTTTTATTCATTTTGCTCAATCTAGAAACCTTATTTAAATCTTAAATAGTGCATCAATCAAAGCATTTCATGCAGACTTTGTCGTGCAGTTTAAGCAAGTCAAATATTTTTATGAAGAGGTAACTGCATTAAAAAGATTGAAGAAAATGTTTCCATAGCATAATCTGTGTTTTCAGTGGTGACGAACTGAGGTCACTATAATTTTTATGATGATGCCGCTGTGTTTTCATGCAAAACTAGAACTTGTTTTGTTGTCGCGGCGGACATGTGGCTGTGTTTTGCAAACATGCATGTGTAATAAAACTTGTTCAAATTATATGACTTTTGCAGTAATTCCTTGTTCTCCGAGGTGCCACTCATGCATGAAAGTTTTGGTGATTCGAAGCAAATACATACCATCAACAGCTACAAGTATTTGAGACACAATGAAAGCAAAATCGATTGAAATATAGACACCGACACTGTTCATCCATTGAAAATTGGACTACAACATGTATGAGGTGTATGAACAATGTATGCAGTGCATGTTTCTTTTTTAAAAGATTCATTTAAGACTTGAATTTATTGAATTTAACGGCCCCTGTGAATAATAACTTTTGTTCTAATTGCAAGATAGCTTAATATGATAAATCTGGTTTGGTGAAGAACATTGGTATGAAAGGGGTCACAATTCCGGTGTAATCGAATTAACATCAATTACATTTCTGCTAATTTAAATTCAGATAAGGTGTGCCTCTGATAATCATTATTACCATTATGATTAGAATAAACTATAATTTAGATGTCAAAACATGTGAGTGACTTCTTTGGAACATACATGTACATGTAGGTAATCCATCCATCAACGACTAACTTAATTTTTGGCCGCAACACGAAATAGTTTATCCTTCCCTATATCCAACAGACTGCATCTTTGTCATTGCATATACATGTATTTAGATCTATTTTGTCATGAGGCAACCCAATTAATTCCAAAGGAAGTCAATTAGGGCGCCCCTTTCGTGACTTGAAAGCGCGATATGGAATGTTAAAATATTGAAAGTAAAATTTAAATTCTATCCATCAATTCCAATGACTGATACGGTACATGTACCTTACACGTGTATGTCATGACCTTCTTAACCAGGAATAATCTGTCATAATGATGGAACTCAGAAACGCCTTAGGTGTGTCGCCAGGCAGACTCATATTATAGTTTCACATGTTTGTCACACTTTTAATTTCTACGTACAATGATTAAAATCCCAAGAAATACAAACTACGATATTAGAAAGGCCAATAAACTCAGGTTATACTAAAATAACAAAGGTATGTCGTGTTTCCATATCAAAAGCACAAATGGCTGCTTACAATATTGCATTCTGAAAATGTGGCATCATGCCCTATAAAGCAGTAATTGCTCATGATGCTTAAATCTGATATACATGTATTGGTAGGAGATACTGGACTCGGTAAATCTGGAAATCCTATATATGTGGTGTACGCACCTTTCATAATGAGGATATCTGATATGATCTGTCCTATAACACAGCCGGCGTCCAGCACAGTGAGTATGGTCAGGATGAGCAGGGCCACGTGGGTGTGGAGCAACGTCGACATACGCTTCTTCATCCTGTAACGGAAATATACAACAACGTTAACGTCAATACTCAGGAATGATGGCCAAATAAAAGTGGAAATAACTATAAGCATGCGTTTTATAACAGGCTGGTATGCTCTTCTTGTGCAACAATAATTTGAAAGCAATTTGATGCTAGTTTACACGGCTGTCATCGTATATTACTTTTTTCATGTATGGTAGCTTACTAAAAACCTCCTATGTAGAAGTTATTATATATTGTGTAGCTAGTGATGTAAATCATAATCGTAATAGTGATAAGGCTCTCGAACGCCAGATAAAATTGGTAAATACATTCATATCACCACAGTATATGTGGTATACCACACAATATATGCAATATATATACCACAATATTCTGAGCAGTCAGTGTATTCAAGAAAGAGTGTCATTCATAGTCTCAATTTTCATTACAAGTTGCAGTCCCTGTTTGTTTATGATTGGTGTTTATCATTTTTATTTGATAAATACGTAGTACGTAGTCATTTGAAATCCGTGTTCAGTACCAAATTCGAGGAAACGACAACCATAGGCCTAGCCTACTGTCTGATCCTTTGGTACATATGTTTATACTTTGTATGTACATGTATGTATGTTATCATGAACTTTCCAATAAATAAATTTTTATTTGATAAATCTGCCTGGATAAAAATGCCTAATCATTCCTGAAGCTGTTTACCTGTAAACATGTAAGGTCACCTGATTGAACCAGTTAACTTAGAAAACATTGAAAAAAACGTTGTTTGCAACAAGGTGAACATCATGTTTAACAACTGTGTCTATATGTGCTAAGACAGAAAGTCCAGGGTCTTACGTACAAATAAATGACTACATGAAAATGTGTAATTTTTACTCATTTCTGGCGACGTCATATGTGGGAAAAATATATCACAGATGACCAGTATTAGCGATGAAACATACATTTTTATTGTACATTGTGTTACCTGTCAATCTTCTGACCTAAGATCATTCAAAGAGCCGCCCCATGGGAAAACCAACAATCTGCATAGGCGAAAACAAAGACGCAGATCAGCTTCGCGGTAATGATCAGCGCCTTTGTTTTCGCTACACGGATAGTACAGTTCCTCTTCTTCTTAAATCCAAAATTTCAAGCTTCTAGCCTGCTTCTGTGATTGTGCAGCCTGATTTGTGTCGGACCTGCTCGGAAACCACATTGTTGGTTTTCCCAAGAGGCGGCTCATTAAAGGTATGATAATTAACCGTTATGTTTCTGTCCTCCTGTCAAACCAATCATATTTATCACTTTTTGCAACTTTGACCCCGGTGCATTTCAGGCTCCTGTAATTGTTTTTAATATATGTCAGAATCCTCATCCAATCAGTACATTTGAAGCACGGTATCAAAATTTTACAATGTAGCACATCATTTAGTTTTACAACATTTCAGATAGTGGCGGAAAGGGGCTGTCATACTCTATTTTTGTCTTGAGCAGGCCCATTATGCTAATATATTCAACGTTGACCTTTTCGATATTCATAATTACTAAATATTCATATTCATCCCATTGAAATTTGGAAATTAATATCATCTCTTTCCCGCTTTTGATTAGAAAACTAATGACTATTATACTCACTAAGGATCATCCTGATTATCAATAATATGGTAAATAAAAATGGGGCCAGCAGTGAGTTTACAGTAAAAACACCTACAATAAAAATGACGCCTTAATTTCATGGGTACCTTGTGTATGAAATATGGACATTGATAAAACAAATACACAGTAGAATTTCTTACTACAGCACTATAGGTCCCGCACAATAACTACCCACCCTTTGTCATGTTGTCATGTTTTCAAGTAACAATTCCTCCGCGAAGGTGAAAGTGACTTCTGGATTGCAAGATGTACAATTTTAAAAGACGTTACCTCACGAGGAATCGAGCAACAGAGGATTTTTCTACACAACAGCTAAACAGTAGGTTTACGCTTACTTGTGAACAGGACTTAAACCAGCCTGGTGGCTTTGGGTTGTGATTTTGAATCGAACCATTTCTTAGTGTTCATTTTTTTTCTAATCGTATTACAGCATTCGGTCTTTCTTTGAATTCCTATCGGTCATTATATTAACCGTGTTGATAATATTGTTAAAATACACAGTTTTTAATTATAAATAACAGGGCTTTAAAATTGCATGACCTTTTCTTTTTCATCCATATCATCACTGCTTTTAATTGCTCTAAGTTTTCGATTTTTATTTCTATCTGACATTTGATAGAGGAATTTTACAATATTTTACAAAACACACGTTTTTAGGTCAACAATGATGTCCTCATTCATGTACAAAATATACATGCACCTCGGTATACTATATGTATGACTAACATTTTATGTGAACAAAGGGACAGAATACAAAACAATTAATCTTCGTCATGAATTAAGCATAATGTGCATTCCTATGTATTCATACTGCGTTGTTAATCCGAGTCCGTAGGATGAAATATTAACATACACCTAATTGTAATTAAACGCAGCTGCATTTGGCAGTTAACCTTGCAGTTATGTCATGACGGACAATGATATATGACATGTTAGTCGAATGCAGTTAAGTTAACGCCTCTGTGGCAATGTCGCAAATTACAACAGTGCACTTCAGCGAAAGTTTTTATTTGTTTTTGCAGTTTCCTATTTAAAACTTGGTCATTAACAATGCAAAAGTACAACGGTTGCATATGATTGTCATTTAAATGTGATATTATACCATGAAATGTAAATTTAACACATTAACAAACAATAAACAGTAAAATTTATATCCTAATGTTGTCTAACTTATTTGTGAAAAAGGCAAGAATTTTTAGATGCCTGATATTGGAAAGAACTAAACTGAGTTGATGGTATCTTCGTTCGTTCACACAGTAAGGTATACAGTCCTAATATAACGAGATCTTTTTGGCGAGCAGGAACTCACGAACACGCATCCAGTGTCTTACAAAAACGCGGTAATTTCAAGTATAGCGTTTTTGTGTCATGATTACATGTATACCCAGCAGTGGAGAGGGTTAAAGATTGTTGTAAATAATGATCCTTTCAAGTTGGTCATTAGTAAATGTAGGTGAACTGTGCTGCTAACCAGAAACAAAAGAGTCACAAATACTCTTTATTTGTGTCAGGGTTTCATTTGTTTACATCGTGTCGGCTTATAGGTCTTTCAGAGATTGAAGGAAATCGTTTATATAAACAAATGAAAATCGACTCATCCGCGCTTCAGATGTATTTACCACAGAGTTTAAAATATTACTGCTTATTTCAACATGCAACGCTATCGAAGGTACTAGAATGAATCGGTGCTGAATACAATTGTTAAAGCCTAGGTTACATTTGCCCCGATCATCGTACGATTTTTCGGTCTGCGATTTTCTCTACGATTTTTAGACATCGTAGGAGATCGTGGGCTACGACGTATGTGTTAACAATTCATACGGACATCGTGCGATTTTTTTCATCTGCCATTTGTCGACGTTCTCATACAAAAACGCAAGGCGATCGTACGGCAGTCATATGTCTCCGCAGATAGTACGTAGATATCGTACGGATCCCGTGCGTTGTCCGTACGGAGTCCCTATACGGTTTGATACAAAACGCAAGGAGGCCGCACGGTAGTCGTAGGGTCTCCGCAGACTGTTAGTGGATATCGTACGGAGTCCCTTGGACTTCTGACTGATGCCTTGGTTACATTTGGCCTACGATTAGCTTGCGATGATCGTACGATGCCATTTTTTGCATTTTCGTGCGGTCTCCGCAGGGTGACCTCACGATGTCCCTACGATTCTACGACTTCCTACGATCTCCGTAGCCTCTACGATCTTGTAATAGTCTGCACTATTACAAATTTTAAAATCGTAAGACCGTAGACTGTAGACACGTCGTAGGGCATCATACGGGCACCGTACGGATACCCTGCGATAATCGAGCAGTCACCGCACGATTTTTTTTTATGATAATTTGGGAACAAAAATCGTACAGTGATCGTAGGGAGGCCGCAAGGGGTCATGCCTAGTAGGTTACATTTGCCCCGATCATTGTACGATTTTTCGGTCCGCGATTTCCCTACGATTTTTTAAAAATCGAATGTGATCATGGGCTACGACGTAGGTGTTTACAATTCATACGGGCATCGTTCTATTTCTTGTTCTAGCTTTCTTCGATGTCCTGAGTCGGAACTGTTTGGAGATCGTAGGGAAATCAAAGGGTCTCCGCACACTTTAAGTTGAAATCGTACGGAGTCCGTGCGATGGCCATGAGGAGTCCTTACGATTTCTTGCGGTCTCCCTACGATAGCCGTACGATGTTAGGTGTCCGTACGATTTTAATAAACTTGTGATATAACCGTACGGATGCCGCACGATCACCCTAAAGATCTACGATTATCTTATTATTTTAGTCCCCAAATTATCATAAAACCGTGCGGTGACCGCACGATCATCGCAGGGTTTCCGTAAGGCGCCCGTACGATGATGCTACCTACGACGTGTCTACGGGCTACGGTCTTACGATTTTTAAAATTTGTAAAAGTGCAGACTACTACAAAATCGTAGAGGCTACGGAGATCGTAGGAAGCCGTAGGAACTCGTAGGAAGCCGTAGAATCGTAGGGACATCGTAGGGTCACCCAGCGGAGACCGCACGAAAATGCAAAAAAATGCATCGTACGATCATCGCAAGTTAATCGTAGGGCAAATGTAACCTAGGCTTTACCGCTATTTACCGTTTCGTGCCAAAAATGGCATAGCCTTATTACCATGCATGTAGGAATCGACTTTAGTTCTAATTTCCAAATATGACTGATTCAAAGCATTTTGACGCTGGATAGTTATAGTTTAAATAGTATCTCTTCGTACAGCTTACTGCTTATATATGCATTTTTAAAAGTAAGTCTGCGCAAGCGATTTTCACTTGCGCATTGGTGGCTACTACAAAGTATGTAAATGGAATTGGTGACATGAAAATTGAAAAGAATAAGTTGTTGTTGTTTCTGAATGCCCACAGTGTGGTCTTCCTGTTTAAAAGAGCATATTAGCAAATTCAGAGTGGATTGAAATTTCAAATAATCAGGTTTGGAATAATGTTGAAAATAACAAAACAAAACAAAAACACGTGTACAATCCTTTTGTTTAATTTGTAGTTGAAAAATATGCCCATTAATGGTCATTCTAATTGCTATGGTCTCAACTTTTTTTGTAGAATTAGAAACTGTACAAATAATCAAACCTGTGTATAAGAAATAGAATAAATTGTTTTTGTCTGTTCATTGTATCCTACTATGTCTCTGCAAAATACGCTACGATTTAGATTCCAGACTTATATCGTTTAAAATTAATTCTGATGTCAGAGGTATTATTTTGTGCAGATTTTCCTTATATAAACAAAAATGTTAATACGTACGCCATAATTTTAGATACCGAATATTACTCTCAGGTAAGCGTTGTGATCCCTTTACTTTCGTTTGTTCAGAATGACATGTGGTTAAAAAGTTTTTGTCATTATTTAAAGTCTTACTTGCGCATACAATATGTAGAGAAAATGCAACGTACCAGTTGATCAAGACTATGCGGTAAACCATTGTTATTTTGCGATAAATTATTTAATAATAATTTAGTAATAATTTAAGGATGAAAACTTTAATTTACATGTATGATAGATCTTTCATAAATTACCTTTTCAATTTGTAAATAAATTAAAGAGAGAAAGACCAGGAACTGGTCCAAATAAAATGATAGACTCCCAACCCAGACACCAGGCGTAAAAGAAATGACCAGACAATACATTACATAAAATATAATACATTCTGCAATTAACGTCCTGAATATTTTGAGTGACAGAATAAATGCGGTATGTTTGGGTAAACTTAAGCAATCAGATATTTACATGTATAGAAAACTGTTAAAGAACGCCTGATTTCTTTAATTGTAAGTGTAAATCAAAAAGTCAGTTTTACTAAATATGAATTTGCCATTGTTTTTGTCATCCAAGAAAAGCTATAACAGAATGCAAAAACATTAAATGTTAGAATGATTGTACGCCGACATTAATAAATGATTGTGGTCATGAAAACTATGAACTGAGCCCCGAACCACGCTACTGTTCCCTATATACACTAAATTGTACACTGATATCTTAAGTTGTTTCCCGATACACACGAGAGTAATTAATAAACTGACCACTAGAAACCAACCCATCAATCAGGAAATTGAACTGTTTTAAAGATTTACCGACTGCATAGTTGTTGTTCATCATCTTTTGCCGAAAAAAATATCAATGGTAAATGTTATTATCCCTTTACAAAGAAACGTCTGTCAGACTGTGTTATGGAGTCACGTAATAATGCATTTCTAAGGACGGATTGTATCAATTTTGCGTTTGACGTATTCAACCATATTTGATTGTTTATACCATACTTGGAACATTTATCTGTAAAGTAGCGGAAACTGTAATAAAGATTAAGCCTTTTTCTTGCTAGGTCTTATTGGGGCACCGATTAGACACATGCATCTGGGGCAGCTGTTCAAAACTTCGTTAGCTTAACGTGATTGTTAAGACCTCATCTCGTTAAGTAAATGCCGAATTTGTAATTAATATTCATTTTTCAAATTTTAACGAATCGTTAGCTAACGATGTTGTTAATTTTGAACAACTGGTCCCTGAAGCTGCCTTATAGCGTATCTGATAATTCGTTTTGTGTCAACGCAGTTCTTACTGCAAAACCATACTTGTACCCTGAGCCAAGCATATATGTGTACAAAATGTACCCATATGCGTTTCCAAAGTTTATTTTATTTGTACCGTAGAGTTTGTGTGGCGAAACATTTATATATCTTTACAAGCTACAATTCAAGAACCTTTCTAACCCTAGATTTTCCAAACATTGTTCTTCGTAAAGTTTAAAACGAAACAATATTTCGCACTTATATTTTATTGCAACAGTTCTTTTGAGCATCAAACAATCGGTTCTTGTCAGTGTTTAACTTACACTGCACTTTATAATATCCTAACATACAAACATTAATTTAATGAGCAGTTTCCTGTAGCGTTACCAGAGTCTACGTTGTTTTATCGCCTTACATCATGTTTTACAACTTGGGGTGTGTTGATTCACAACCTAGATGGTAATGAAGTAGGCGTCATGAGCCTTATTCATATAATGATCACACGAAATGTTTAAAAATGCCCTGAAGTTCTCTATAGTATACAAGTTGGTATAACTGAAAAAGTATGTGCCTTATATGTACTTTGAAAATGTATTTAATAAAGCTGAAATATTACAAAATAATCAGTAACTTACTGAAGTAAAGCATGTCAAAGTAATTAATGATGGTGCAGAACTCGCTGTCTCCACTAAAATATTATTTTCATTTTATTTTAGGGTCACATGCAAGAACATTATACATGGAATCACAGATCATTTTTTGTATTAAAACAAACAGGCTCAGCACGTCGCCCTAGTTAACACCATTTTCCGATTCAACTTCGGCTTCGGGAATAGTAATGAATCATACGCATTTTTGCATTTTACTTTTTTCTTTTGTATAAATGAAAAAGACGAAACAATAAAAATGATATACATGTAACTAAATATTTTTCCCGGTAGTAAAATCGACTTTGTTTTTGTTAAAGTCAGAGCATTCAATAACATTCCAAAGTGATGATTTGATTAATCACCAAAATGATGTATTTCTTTCAATGTCTGTTTATTCTACCAGATCATTCACTCTAGATTTGTTATATCTTTATACGTATCATGTTAATTGTTATGGATCACACAAACCAAGTTGTTGTTTACTTTTCCTGAATTTCGATTATAAACTAAAGAACTTGCTACATGTTAAATATGTCAAGGCTTTTTGTATGTCATCGAAAACTATCGCTGAAATATGCCATAACCAAAGGCTGCGCTTCATATATTGTCGAATATTCTCGAAACATTTAGTCTTAGCTTCAAACTAGTCATAATCATCTATTACCAGCATGGAAATGTTATTCAATTCGACTTTTATTGCAGGAAACTCTTGCTTAAATTTACCAATATCATCTTAATCAACTGTAATAATGCCGTTGATACATTCCCAGGCAGCGTTAATTTCAGTAGTATGCTCATGCGTGCAGGCCCTTGTTGTATTTACGATATCTTACCTGTTGCGTTTATGTCTGGTATTGGGTGGTCGGTGGTGAGGCACGGCCTGAGATCCGGGAGATTTATCGTTGTTATTACTCTCTTCCTGAGCTTTTGATTTCATAGTTTATAAACTCATATAAGTTAAATCCCTGAAACTATCAACTAACACTTCCGTCGAAAGACTTGAATGTATAAAACGACCTTCCGAAAATTTACTCGTATGTCACGACTGAGAATTCTTGCACATGTTGATTATTTCCGGCTTTAGTTTTCTCTTCGTTTTCTGCTTTTTTCGTTTTATAAAAATCAACGAGTCCCATTTACTGCTCGTTAGTCTCAGCTTTGTTCATGAATCACTATATCCAAAATGTCCATGTACAAAAACAATTGATTAATCAAATTGTTAAAGCAATCTTGAATGTTTAAGCTCTTTTTCACTTCTTATTTAGTAAACCAGCAAAACACTTCGAATCTCGTCAGCTTGAAGGCGAAAGTATTAAGTATGATCCTAGAGTAGAAACGTAACGTCAGTGAAGCACGTTAAGTCCAACTTCTGTACTAGTTGACGGCGATGGAGGACGGAAGAGAGGCAACGATCAACTGGAGATATACTACAATTCTAGCAGCAATTTATACCATCATAAAAAGTCCGGGAATGTCATGTTTTGAAGGATTGACGAATGCTAGCCTAGGTATGTCAGATGGGAGATACAATTGTCATATCACAGGTACCCTGCCTGGTTATGTATCACAATGAATGTGCGGGACACCAGCCACGCTTGTCACAATTAACGTTTTGTATTTTTACTGTTCACCGTTATATTTTTTTTCGGGAAACAGTCATACTATACACCATTAGTTGCATAAACGCCAAGTTGCTTGATTAATTTTGCAAGACAGTAGATGATCTATTTTAATGTATGCTAAGGGCCAGTAGTTAACCTGTACCTATAACAATAATTGCTCTCATTTAAGTAAATTTCTCTTTCTCATATAAGGAAATGACGCACCAGATTTAGACATGGCAGAACAATTGGGAGCTTCATCTGAAGAATCATGGACCCTATATTTAATGAAATGGGGGAAATAAAGTTTTACATAGTGTTTTAAATCCTATTTTGCCTTTCCCGCGGAATCAACATCGTTTATCAATAACCGTTACAACCGTACACGGCAAAGTATAAGTACTCTAGTTGTGCTGAATATTTAAGACGGCGATAGGACCACGAATCCATCAGATTAATCAAACAGTATATTATTAAAACCATACTCGACAGAGTCACATAATAATTCTAAAAAAATTTGGAACCATTTTTACAAACTAGCATGAAGAAAAAAACAATGCTTCCAAAATGTGGGCTAATCGACTGGTCATTTTGACAGCAAGTTACATCTTTATCGGGTCATTTACCTGTTCCGAAAATCAGCGTCGTTAGGGAAGATGATGTATATCAAAATGCAAATGTGGACAAAAATGATGGATGTGTTTTAAATCGATCTTGACTGATCGACTTTAGCCACCTGCTAATATCCGGAAATATATGGCATATATTTATTATAGTATTAGATTTTCTAATGAATTCTATAATTACAAATCGCTTCTAATTTGGCAAATGCTAATACTAGTTTTGTAGCACGGTTTAATTGGCGTGCCGATATCAAATTATAATGTTTGTATGTATGAATATTCTTCTGTAAAGGAAATAGTTGCTCTTCTATCATAAAGGCTTCTAGTTGTTCTATCCTTACATGAGCATTTCAAACATCACGCGAACATCTTTTAGTCCAATCATTCAAGTTTGAGAGTCAAGCACCAGTTGTTGTAAAGTCTTTACTTGATTTGATTCCTACTAATCAACAAGTAAAAAATCGGAATTATTTATTTTTTCTTTACTTTCATAGCAGCGTCTATGTATGTTCTTGTTGTCAATGCTTTCCGAAACCATGTGGAACAGTTTTACTTCTTTTAGGAAGGTTTCGTTTTCTAAAATATGCATCATTACATTACATACGATATGTTTGGTTTTCATTTTTCATAACGTATAATATAATGTTCAGGGTCTGGACCCTGATAACTTTCCTGGCTGTCCAACATCCTTAATTGTTGCTGGTGATTAAATTAATTGGTCCCAGACACCATAAATTTCAGCTTTCTTCGGTTTATTGATGTTAAGTTTTATCCTTATGGTGACAGTGTCATAATAAAATGGCTTATTGTATATACAAAAGGAAGTCTGTTTTCAATGCAGAATTATATTTTACCAGCACATCCCAGAAAGACATGCTTCACCCTGATAAGTTCAGCGACCGAAAGCCAGGGAAAAGGAAATATATATCTTCTGGACCAAATTCAAGCTTCATTCCTTCCAAATGGAAACATTCTACGATTACAACTTGGCAGACTGCAAAGAGTCTATATATACGTACATGTCTCATATATATCTTCAGACTGAGTAGGAATAACAAAAGTTTGGAAAACCACATAATAGTTACACCAATCATTTTGTTATACTGCCAATGCATATGCGCCATATTTCACACTAGTCGCCACGACATACCTGCACATAGAGGATATTTGCTTTTTTGAGGTGAATACCAAATATATTTCATAGAGTGAGTTGAAAACATCAGAATTTTCACGAGTGCGCAGCACGAGTGAAAATTATTATGTTTTCAACTCACGAGATGAAATATATTTGGTATTCACCGAAAAAAAAAGCAAATTTTCTTTTTATTTTATACAATGCACAGGCATTTTCCAATGCACAAGGTAGGCGGTGAAAATGCAAAAACAAAATTTTTTTGAAAACACGAATATTTTTGGTACCACATTGTTCCTTATGTTCTAACTAAGAAAATGAATACCCACACTTTATGTTTTCGTTCATAAATAACGGAGTTATAGGCGTTTGAATTTCTGAAGTGAGACACATTTAATGACGTCAAGTAAATGGAAACGTCAGAAGTAATCCAAAAAATCTGACGTCATTACAGTGACGATATAGGCTGATATCAGTCACTAGTGACTTTTGATATCAGTGAGATTTGATATCAGTGAAATTTCATATCAATGAAAATACCAATTTTATCAAGTTTTGATATACATTGGTTTCACTGTAAAGTATAAAATAAAAAGAGATATACCGTTACAGCTTATCGGACATATACTAAAAATAAAAAAAAATAAATGAATAGTAATAAATAAATAAATAACGACACGCCTGCACAAGGAGATAAAACGTTTAACGTTAAATATACAAAAAAATAAAAATAAAACAAAGAAAAAGTATAAATAAATACAAAAATTGAAGGATGTTGAACTAAAGTTTTATTGCAATGGAGACATAATTTTCTAACAAAATTATTTATGGATCTGGTAGAACAATGCATATACACAGGTGACAAAAGTGCAAAAGCGATTTTACCCTGTTTACAATACAATAGCCCGCTATATGTAGCTACACCCTTTACCCAAAAGTCACATGTACAAAATTTCTAGTTGATTTATTAAATGCAAACCCTTTCCAGAATATTGATTACAGTTTTTTTTAAACAATCGTGTAACCTTCACACCGCTGTAACGTTTAAAACACAAAAATGCACAAATAATGCCTGAAAATAAGGGTACATTTCGTCCATTTTTGCAAATCATAAAAAGTACTGGCAACGATATATTGCTATCGTCACTGAAGTTAGGTGTGGAGGTTGTGTTCGTGAATCAGTGACGAATCTGCAGACAGAAATTAAGATAAGCAAGTTTGTGCCACTTTTAAGAGGTTATGCATTTTGGAACTTTACTGTACTTAAACCATTGAAGCATGATTTGTTTAACACACGCAATTTAATAGCAGATAATTGAATTAATGGATGTTTAAATAAGTTCCGGCTGAATTTATGAATGGGAAGGAATTTCGGAAATCGAATATCGTTTGAAATAGTTTTCTAAGTACTGTTTCACGTGTGCAACTTATGCAATATTTGAAAAGAAAAGGTACATGTGCGCAAATATATAACGGTTTTGTCTAAACTGGCTTCCAAAGCAGGGGACCATGACATTTCGTCTGATTATCTATGCTCGTTTTCGCCAGGCAGCAGTAAGGATATGGCTGTGTTCGTCGAAAGGCCGCTAGAAAGAATAGAAAGACCAGGAATTTATCTATTAACCCATCAATTTCAATCGTACACATAAAAATCAAGGTATAACTATGTCTTTCCCAGCAAGATGGCCATCTGAACAGTATCGACCAAGACAGTAAATTGGCCAGAAGTAGATAAATAGAATCCATCATCGGTGGTCAGTGGAGATAAGAAAATCCCAACCCGAGGGTCCACCCGTTCCAGTGGGAAACGAGGCTCGCCGAGTTTCCCACCGGAACGGTGGACCCGAGGGTTGGGATTTTCCTTTCTCCACTGACCACCAATGATCGATTCTTTTTCTTACATACCCCGGTTAAGCCTAAAATCATTTTACCGGTAACGTCACCTGGTACCGTGCTTTAATTAACTCAGTCTGATGACGTTGTGTTTATTGCGGATATGACGTCAAATGTAAATAAATCGTTGTCAAATTGAAAAGAGATGCAGTTTTGATTTGTTTTTTTCGTTGAAAAGGAGTGTGAATCAAGAATATACCCTATGAAATCACACCAATGTAGTCTACTTTTGTTGAACAATATTGCTGGGGCTAGAAACGATCGAATATAGTCGCGTGCTTTTCTTATCTTGTATGAGCAACCAAGCGAGCAGTGTAAGATAGATTTGTCTACCACCGCTAAAATACCGGAATTTTTCTATCTTTATGAAAGAGGTATGTAAGAAAATTTAATGATAAATACAGACAACAGAGCTGGAATATCTAAAATTGATAAATCTTTGAAGTAATGTTGGTTCTAATAGAAACTATCCATATGTAGCGCGACAATGAAAAATTTAAAGAAATAAAGTAATGTTTGAACAGTTAGAAACAAACACGATGACTCAACCGAACCGCAGACTCAAAAGTAAGCTCATTTTACTTGATCGTGTACATTTTGTCTCGGGTAAAAATTTTTTCTATCATTTTATAATGATTCTGAGCAATCATTAATAATACGAAAAATTTTAAAAGTTTGCGTTAAAATAATTACATCCCTTTTTGTACAATAAATCCTTTTTCAAAAATGTTTTTTTTTTTTTTTTTTGTTTCACGCATTGCATATAGGTTATGTAACGATGAGCTATATATGCTTAAGTTTATGTTATGTTATGTTATGTCAACCGATTTTCAAAATTCTTCCTGCCCTTTTTCGACAATGTAACTGCTACCTTCTGCCAAGAAGATATTTCATGCACACTTATACAATTGGAAAATGTCTGCAAAAACATTACCAGACCCCAGGAAACACTTTATACTAAACCCCGGCGGACCAGAGCAAAAACAAGACAGTGACTTTATCTCGTTAACTCAATCAGCTTCTCCAAAACAGTTTTAAATCAGGACTATCATTTTGTCAGAGGCCCAACCCATTCGATAATACAGAAAAGAAAAGAAAATCTAAATTACATCATTATATTCATTATTATAATGCAAAACGCCGGGTAACAGTGTAAACGTTTTAAAAGTTTAAGTCGTATTCATGCTAATAACTATTGCGACCTTTTCCGCGTATTTTTTAAATTCAAATAAATCTAAAACATGTGAATTTTATTTGCCGGAATAGCCAGTTTTGAATCTGTGTCATTGTAGTGCATTAAAACATATTCTTTTAAGCTAAGCACGTGCGTTACAAGATGTCACATACCAGGAAAATTAATTTTTAAGAGTGTTAAATAATTGATAAGTAATTTATCATATTGGCAGGTTCCGTGTATAACGTTTTACAGTAGCCCATTATGTATATACGTGCTCGTAAATACTAAATATGGAATCAAAACTACTGCGTAATGGTCTTCAATAAAAAATATCATATAATATTAGAAGATATTTTATATTTTCCTTGTTTTATTTCCATAGGCACACTATTTGAACGGGCCTCCATGCGTCTTTTTTGACACAATTAAAGCCCCATCCTATAATCCTGTTGCTATGTTTTCATTACGAAAACACGCCCATGTAAATTATAAATTTTTTCTATAGTTGTAAAAATTGAAAATTTTCTGCAGAAAAAAGTTTGATATTTTTCTTATTTTTGCTCAAAATATAGCTTGTGGGTACACGTTAGAACCGCCTCGGCGAGGCGGTGCTAACGAGTGCCCACAATCTATGTTTTGGAGCAAAAATAAGAAAAATACGTATACCCCTGCATACCCCACTTTTGCTGTATAAAAACGGGGTTCAAGGGGGTATACATTACACGGACATTTTTTGTGATGGGCCTATCGTACAAGAGATAACCGTCCATGAGATGAGACTTTAAACCGATGCCCCGTCTCCATATTACATTAACTGTTGAATGAGACGTGAAACACAAATGCAAACATCGCCATGCGTACTGCATCCTCTGCGTATTGACAATCACTTTAACAGTGAGAGACCATTAAGGAAAACTTGGTAAGCATTCCTTTAAATAAACACAGATACAAAACGTAAGTATAAGTGTTTCTTAACTTTTTTCACTCCCCCGAATGGTGATGCCTTTATGTACTCTGGAAACTCAAATTAATAATATTTTAGTTTTATGGCATGTAAAATTGATTGATTAACCTTTACTGAGCTATCCAACTCCCCATGCATCATCTGGTCTTATTTTTAGCAGGTCGGATGTGTGATAATATCGCGCACGGCTGGTAAAACTATAGTTCTGCAATTTTTAGATAGCGCCGTATATGGACAGTTTCAAAAAAATGGCCCAAAGTGTGACATTGGGTTAAAACACTAAAACTGTTATTTGGCAGACAAATCTGGCCTTATTTGTTCCGTAATATCTCCAATTTAATGTTTTGAAGAGATTCAATAAAATATGAAGGATGGTTCATAAAAATTATGGCAATTCGTTGATGATTTTTTAGCTGTAAAGTGGAAAAAAAATCTTACACTCCTTACGTTTTCAAACAACACTCATAAAAAAGTAAACAAGTGACAGAGCTAAACCAAATGTTGTGTTAATTTATTGGGGGCCTGAGATTAGTATGAACAGTAAGAAAAATAAATGACAACCACAAGTATTAAGAAATTGTTGACCAAAAACATTGAAATCTTACACTCCTTACATTTTGACCCCAGGTTGATTTGCGCACGGTGATACGAAAATCTGAAAATACCAGAGTGGCTGTGTTGCTCAATTTTTTATCTCTATATTCATATGTTTGATATTTTGTATCGCTTAAGTTTCTATTCCTTAATTTGATGCAGTATGATAGCTATCAGATTTGACTTCAATGAAAAATTTCACACAAAAATCTTCCACTCCTTACATCAAATATCTGCACAACTTTTTATTTATAAAGTTACATCATAGAAACTTTGTCAGATCACTTTGTCAAAACAACTTTGTTATTTTGGTATATCACTTGATAATTTCCATGCATACAGTACAGTCTCACTGGGGTCTAAAGCCTCAAAATAGACTGGGGCCATTATTTTTGGAAACTGTACATACTGTCAAACTGACTGAATTAGTGTGTGGTCCATCTTATTCCTCGGTATCATTATTTATTTTATCAACAGAGCAATATGTCTATGAACAAGTTGGCTCTAAAACTTGAAAGTTATACGTTTTGAAGGTAAAATGTTATCATTTTGTCGCCTATCTCCAAGTTACGTTTTAGTTCATGACAGTTGTTTGCTGATGGCGTAGCATAAGTAAAACTTTTTTTATTTGTCCAATGGCGAAGATAACAAAACCAAGGTTCGACAGTTTGCATCATTATGTATTTTGTTCATGCTTTTGAGTATGGTTTTCACACAGAAGCTTATCGGACAATCAGCGAATTTCACTATATGCGACTGTTTTCCATGTGGCTTGTCTTCCAGGATGTCAGTGTCGGAAGCAATTATTTTATTAACTTTGCTGGACTATTTTTGTACAACAACAAGACCTCTTGTTCCTGTTGTGGTTTTGTGGTTCGTGTTCATTATGGTAGCATATCTAATACATTGCGACTGACTGACTAGCTAGAACCAGTTTCAAAGAATATATGTTACAGCCAATCTGTGAAACCAGCCGTTCATGAAATCGCCAACAATTTTCGCCGTTTCCTGAAATGACCAATTCAGTTAGACGTACATGAAATTGCTAAACATTTGCTCTATAACGAACGTCAGATGCATACCTCTTTATTTTATTTTCTTCAAACATATATCGAAATACTCGCGAAAGCCATTAAATCTTAACGAAAGCATAGACTATAACATAAAGCTGTACATGTACACATGTTTCCATGAATATAGATCCCGTACTATCGTAGTAGACTTTCGTCACAGATTTACCGTTATAAAATGAATGACACCCCTGTTCCTATTGGTCAACTACATTCATTTCATTCAGATGTATAACGGTAAACCTGTGACGTAAGTTTACTCTGATCGAACATGAACTATAACTGAGTTTTATTAGCTCACCTGAGCCGAATGCTCATAAGGAGCTTATAGAGGGTACTTGAGCCGGCGTCCGTCCGTGCGTTCACATTCTCAAAGATCGCCTTCTCTGAAAACGCGTGTCCAATCAAAGTCAAAATTTATATGAAGCATCTATATGAAGAGGGAACCAATTCTATATATATAAATAATCTTGGTAACATGTCCAAGATGGCCGCCATGCCCGTATATGGTAAAAACCTTCAAGAGTCTTCTTCGGTTGACCCATTTCAACGAAACTTGGCCTGACGCATTGATAACTAAAGTACTACGATGTGTATATAAATCATTGCCCTGCGATGACCTTGACCTACAGTATTTTACGGCAAGGTCAACATAGATCGCCTATGCATTTGAATGGAAAACCCCGTTAAAATGTCATATAAAGGAAAAATCTTGCAAGAAATGGGAAGTAGGACTGAATATCCATGATTCTGAAAATAATTGGACCCAGGGCTCATCTGCCCCCCCCCCACCCCGGGGCAATATACATGTATATTACCATAATATCCTCTTCTCATCTGTAACCGCTTGGACGATCAAAGCCAAATTTTATATGAAGTATTTATAGGAAGGGGAACCAATGTGTATATAAAAAATCCAGGTCACATGACCAAGATCTCCGCCAGGCTCATATATGGTAAACGCCCTTCAAACTCTTCTTCTTAAGAGGGGAACAATTTCAACGAAACTTGGCATGACACATTGATGACAAAAGTACTACCACGTGTTTATAAATCACCTGACCTTTTGATGACCTTGACACATTTTACAGCAAGGTCAAAATAGTTTATAATGCATTTGAAGGGGAAAAACTGTTAAGATGTCACTTAAAGGGAAAACTTGCAGGAAATGGACAGGAGGACTGAATATTAATGATTCTGAAAACAATTTGGCGCCAGTGGTTCATCTCCACCCATCGCGGGGCAATATACATACACATTACAATAATATTCAAACCTCTTCTAATGTCATATTTCATACGAATAAAAATAAAACTGAGATCCTTTAAGACCAGCGAACGTATTAATGAGAAAGGGGATAGGTCATGCCGCGATTGCGGCTGCTGAAGCCTTAGTCTTGTTTGGCAACAAGGATCCAAAGAGAATTACAGTAATTTTGCAACTTTCAACAGGGTAGTCGATACAAATAAAAATAATTGTTAGATCCTTTGGAAGCAGTAAAAATACAAAGACTAGTATAATCCAAATGGGACCAACTATATTAAACGTTGGTTAGAAAATGTATCTAACCCAGTGATAATTTTCTGATTTCTCAAAATACTGTCGCTGACCTCAAAGGACCAAAAGGAAAATACAATCTGCACTATGGATGATGAACGGGGAGACTTTTTAGGGCCACCACACGGCACAACACTGGCTGCAGTAATAGCAAATAAAAATAGAATACTTTTCTTTTGAATGTCCTATGACGGTACTTCCTGACTCTCAGGTGAGCGATCGTTGCCCTTTGTGCTACCTGTATAATTTAAGGCTTGGTTATAGGAGGCATCATAAATAAAGGCGAGTTGGCATGATGTGCAATAATATACAGCGATATTTCTTTTAGAGTAATAAAAATGTATTTCCTTGTTCATAAGTTTGACAAGTTGAATGAAGCAAAACTTAGAAGAATTAGCATGTAAATGACACAATTAAATCCAAGAAGTCTTCAATTCACTTCAAGTTTTGATTACTTTGACAGGTTAACAATCATAACTGAATATAGAAATCAAATTAAAAATGCATGTTCTTTGTCATTTATCATACTATAAAAACCAAGCTTTGCCTGGTTGACTCTTATCCAGGGGTAAATTCCTGACGGTTCTTTAAAGATCTCTGCGCCGTATTTTCCAGCGAAAAGGTTTAATAGGGACATTTAAAACTATTTTCAAGGTTTGATCTCTGTCTAGATCTACACTGTCTATGTCCAAACTTACATGCTTGGCTTTGATGGGTGTAAGCATAACTTGTGAGGAAAGTATACGAAAGTTAATCTAATATTCAAAACTATGAAATAAAGTTTACTCTCATACGTGCAAAAATACACAATCAGAAAGAGCAACAATATTGTTTTATCACCACTTGTGTGAATGACAACGTGCACCAATCGCAATAAGTATTACATTCTTTCAGAGGTACTTCAAAATAGTCCGTTTGGTTGTTAGTTAGTTGTTAGTTAGTTAGTTTGTTTGTTTGAGGTTTAGCGTCCCAGCCAACAGCTATGACCATTTCAGGACGTTGCCTCTATTTTAAGGGACTTGTTGGGCTTGTAGGTCCTAATTTTGAGCCTGACGGCGGAGAATGGGGGCGTTATATGTCCCCTCTGTGAGCCTGCATGTGAAGAATTGGTTTGTTATAGGTCCTCATTGTGATCCTGATCGCGGAGAATAGGCTTGTTGTAGGTCCTCATTGCGAGTCTGATGGCGGAGAATAGGCTTGTATTGTTATGTGTCATCATTTTGAGCCTGATGGCGGAGAACGGGCTTGTTAAATAGGTCCTCATGGTAAGTCTGATGGGCTTGTTATATGTCCTTCTTGTAGTCCTGATGCCGGAGAATGGCCTTGTTGTAGGTCCTCATTGTGATCTTGATGGCGGAGAATGGGCTTGTTGTAGGTCCTCATTGTGATCTTGATGGCGGAGAACGGGCTTGTTATATGTCCTCATTGTGAGTCTGATGGCGGAGAATAGGCTTCTTATAGGTCACCATTGTGAGCCTGATGGCGGAGAATGGGCTTCTTATAGGTCACCATTGTGAGCCTGATGGCGGAGAATGGGCTTCTTATAGGTCGTCATTGTGAGCCAAATGGCGGAGAATAGGCTTCTTATAGGTCCTCATTGTGAGCCTGATCCGGAGAATAGGCTTCTTATATCTCCTCATTATGGGCCTGATGGCGGAGAATAGGCTTCTTATAGGTCCTCATTGTGAGCCTGCTGGCGGAGAATAGGCTTCTTATAGGTCACCATTGTGAGCCTGATGGCGGAAAATGGACTTCTTATAGGTCACCATTGTGAGCCTGATGGCGGAGAATGGGCTTCTTATAGGTCGTCATTGTGAGCCAAATGGCGGAAAATAGGCTTCTTATAGGTCCTCATTGTGAGCCTGATCCGGAGAATAGGCTTCTTATAGGTCCTCATTGTGAGCCTAATAGCGGAGAATGGGCTTCTTATAGGTCGTCATTGTGAGTCTGATGGTGGAGGATGGGCTTGTTATAGGTCACCACTGTGAGTCTGATGGCGGAGGATGGGCTTTAGGTCACCATTGTTGGCCTGATGACGAAGGATGGGCTTGTCCTCATTGTGAGCCTGTTGGTGAAAAATGGGCTTGGAATAGGTCCTCTCTGTGAACCAGATGACAGAGAATGTGCGCGTTATATCTCCTCATTTCGAGCCTGATGGTGGAGCGTCGGTAAGCATTAGACCCTCCTTGTGGGCAAGGCGACGGAGCAGTGGCATGTATAGTATCCCCTTTTGAACCTGATGGAGATGTCAAGCTTTCTATAGGCCCTCCTTGTGAGACAAACTTACTATAATTTTTCCTTGTTTATAGTTTGATGAGGAGAGCACGGTCATGATATACATGGAGAAGCATGGACATTTTATAGTCCATGTGTGAGCCATTTGGTTCAGATAAACTTTACAGAAAAGTCGAACACAAACAAACTGCTCGTGATGGATGCATCGTGATATAATCCAGCGCGTTCATCATTCGATTAATGCTACACACATACCTGCGCAAATAGAACTTACGGACGTGCGTTGTTTACGTCACTCGTAACAAAGCAGATCATGATGTCTTAAATCAAGTTTAATCGTTTTAACAAATCTTGTTGTCTCAGCGGATAAGAGCACTGACCGAACCAATTGTTGTCTTGTCATCACACAAACAAATTATCATAACATTTTTATTCATGATTCAGGAAGCTTTAGTAATATTTCAGGCTTCGTCTCCAGTAAACATATTTTAAGCCTCATCGACCAACACAAACGCCAACCGCACTGCGCATACAAGTGATTAGTAATGCTGTTGTTTGATGTTTAGCTAAACAGTATACTGTATTCATTTGCCAGCCAAATCTGCTTTCGGTCCGGATCTCTGTATATTTCTGATTCATTTTACGGTCCTAACTGTGAAAACGTTGCCAAATATGCAACGTTAACACGTTATATGCTTGCTTATTCGTAATCAAATCTAAGGATTATTTTTTTTTTCAAAACAAGGCACAGTTGCTGACCATATACATGTGTAAAGTATAGACACTAGGTTTTCATTTCGTTGGACCAGAGTTAAGAATCAAATAATTGTTATTGAATCATAGCAGACTATGTGCGAATACTTGGGCCTCATAAAGCCGTTTAGGTCCTCTAGTAATTTTATTGACCGTTCTAGTGCGTTTCTGACATGATTTATTTTTATATTGTATGCTCGGTCTATTTCTCTGTTGTACTCAACATCTTCATTTTTAAACATTCATGCTAGCCAGGGGACCACCTTGCTGGTAAAGAGCGGGTCATATTGCTCGTAGCTGTATTGTGCTTTTTTTCTTTGTCTTACCGACGCTGCGCCACCAGGCTCTAAAGGAGGGCCTAAAACAGGCCCATTCTCCACTATCAGGCTCTAAAGAAGGGCCTAAAACAAGTTCTCCGTCATCAGGCTCACAATGAGGACCTGTAAGAAGCCCATTTTCCGTCATCAGACTCACAATGAGGACCTACAAGAAGCATTGTTGTTTGTTCCCGCCTGGAGTATTGGAGGTGATTTAAAATTCAAGTGTATCATTTCCTGGACGTTCTATTATCATTTTTGCAAAACAAAATTACTCTGAATGGGGAAACAATGCAATTTTATGTCCAAAACAACAAAATTTATTAATTATTCCAGTGACAGTGCATTCTTACATAATTTGCGCGACAACATGTCTCCAAAATTTGTCGTAACAATAAGTTATTATAATTTTAAAACCACTATTTCGCTGGATTTCTTTTGAAATGTTTATGCACATGGATTAAAGGTAGATTATTGTATACGTCTCAAGCTGGCCATGATATTCACATGTAATCCAACACGTGGGCTTCGATTTATGCTGACGCAGGACACCTCCTGGAATATGTTGCTACTGTGTCGTTTTGAGATGGCCTGTGTATTGTACCAGCCTGTCCTGAAAGTACACGGTCAACGTGACTGGGACTGGCAGCTGAAAATGAAGATAGTTCGGAAACACATATCTGCCTAATTCTCTATTTGGTCCTTTGAGTACTGGCTCGATTTGATTTATGGTGACTTGGTTTACAAATTTAAGAAACTTATAGGAATTAATTATTTTTCTTTTCAGTTTACAAAAATCATAACACGTTACAGACGTATAGGTTATAACTTGAATGCAATGCGACAGTCTGCATGCTTAGTTTTTAACCCAATCATGATTGATAACTATGCTGCCTTCTTTAATTGCACGCTGGTGGGCGGGCGTCAGACACTTTGATGGCACCGACTTAAAGCTATTCTTGTCTGTTGCTTGGTCCACCGAGGTGCAACTGTTGTTTTCTTTTGCTCCAGAGTCAGTAGGTTATTCGGCGCTCAGGGATCTCCATCGTCGGGCAGCTAACTCAGTCTATGAGTCCTGGTTTTTGATTCATCAGGATATTAATCATTATTTATTTTTTGTTCTTTATAATTCATTGACTAGTTAGAGATTCACCACTAGGACCGAAAAACTAACTAAATGTTGTGAACCACTGCAGAAGCTAAGGGTCAGGTTGTGGCCATGTAAAACCGGTTTAAGCCCGCCAGTAACTATGTGTTACTGATCGTTCCAAGGCGATACTTCTGTGGTGGTTCTTTTTGTTTTATGTCTTGGTGTTTCAAATTTTTGTGCTGTTGGCGCCTTATGTATGTTTTCATATTTTTAGTTCAGTTAAGGTAACTGAGTGGCCACCAATTGGGAAAATAGCTGATCATTCGGCTTACGGTATGTTTTCATAGTATAAGTATCTGATTGTTAGTTTGGTTTTTCCCACCTCAATTTTTGGAGTGGGAATCTTTTTCTGATTGCGCCTTTTCCTGATCTTTGCCTACTTGTACCTTTCCACAGATAGAGTGCAATGTTCTGTTAGATGAATTTCCAACCGTCATGGAAACAAGAAAAGCAGTGCAACAACTGTCATCTGGCAAAGCCCCAGTTGCAGATGCAATTTCTGCAGAGGTTTATAAGGCTGGAGGGCTACCCATGGCAGAAAAACTGACAGGGTTGTTTCACTGTATGTGGAGGAAGGTGGCTATCCCACAAAAAATTTAAGGATGCATCCATAATCCACCTATACAAGCGGAAAGGAAATCCACAAGTCTGTGACAACCACAGAGGCATCTCTCTTCTGTGCATTGCTGAGAAGATACTGGTTAAATTCTGTTGAACCGCCTGAATGTTCATCTTGATCAGAAGGGACATATCCCTGAATGTCAATGTGGATTCAAAAAAGACAAGGGACAATAGAAATGATCTTCACAGCAAGACAGCTTCAAGAGAAATGCCAAGAACAGAATGTAGATCTGTACATGACGTTTGTCGACCTCTCCAAAGCTTTTGACACAGTTGGTCGTGATGGACTCGGGAAAATTATGGCGAAGTTTGGCAGTCCACCCATATTCGTTGCAATGGTGCGGCAATTTCATGATGGCATGCAAGTACGTGAGCAAAACGATGTAGAGTTCTCTGAACCCTTTGAGGTAACGAATTGGGTCAAACAGGGCTGTGTTATGGCACCAACACTTTTCTGCCATGTTCGTGCGTGCTTTTCAGGACAGTGACACTGGTTTTTCAATCAGGTACCGTTTTGATGGCAATATATTCAACCATAGTAGGTTGCAAGCCAAAACTAAGGTGCAGATTGATGTGCTAGTTGAGCTCCTCTATGCAGATGATATGGATAAGAATGCCAGCTCAGAGGCAAAAATGCAAACAGCCGTGGATCAAGTCTCACAGTCTTGCGATAACTATGATATGATCTCACAATCGGCACAAAAAGACAGAGGTTGTACACCAATCTTTTTACACCAGAGGTTGTGCACCAATCACAAAAAGACAGAGGTTGTACACCAGAGGTTGTACACCAACCTGGAAAACCGTACAATGAACCAACCATCACTGTGAATGGACAAAAACTGAATGTGTTGATAAATTCACCTACCTGGGAAGCACTCTTTCCAGGGCAATGCACTTTGATGATGAGGTCACTGCCAGAATTGCAAAAGCCAGTGTCGCATTTGGAAGACTCAGTGCAAATGCCTGTGAGCGAAATGGAATCAGGCTTGACACCAAGCTGAAAGTCTACAAGGCTGTGGCACTGCCAACCCACTTGTATGCATGTGAGACCTGGACAGTATACCAGCGTCATGCAAAGAGACTTAACCATTTTCACTTAAGCTGTTTGAGACAGCTATTAAAATCAAATGGCAAGATAAGATTCCAGACACAGAGGTCCTGAAGAAATCAGGGATGCAAAGCATGCATACTGTCTTAAAGCTAGCACAGCTAAGGTGGACTGGCCATGTTATAAGAATGCCTGATGAGCGACTTCCAGAAGAAGAGGGTGAGGTAAGGATCCTGTAAAACCGGTTTAAGCCCGCCAGTAATTTTATATTACTGATCGTTCCAAGGCGATACTTCTGTGGTGGTTCTTATTGTTTTATGTCTTGGTGTTTAAAAATTTTCTGCTGTTGGCGCCTTATGTATGTTATCATATTTTTAGTTAAATTTAGATAACTGAGTGGCCACCTATTGGGAAAATAGCTTCCCATTCGGCTTAAGAAATGTTTTCATGGTATAAGTACCTTATTGTTAGTCCTTGGTTTTTGGAGTGGGAATCTTTTTCTGATTGCGCCTTTTCCTGATCGTTGCCTACTTATATGGAGAACTACAAGAGGGAAAACGCACTCAATGTGGCCGAAGAAACGCTACAAAGACACCCTCAAAGCTTCTCTGACGGATTTTGACATACCAATTGGGTCTTGGGAACAGACTACACAAGAGCGATCAAAGTGGAGAGGTCTCATCAACTAAGGAGCAGCTCTCTATGAAAAGAAGAGAATCTGTGAAGCTGAAAGAAAGCGCAGAGAACGCAAAGCCAATACAAATGGGCCACAAGCTGACTCCATGACATTGACTTGCTCTACTTGCAACCGACAGTTAGAGTTAGAATTGGCCTAGTCAGCCATCAAAGAACTCACCAACACACACGAACCTATTCAAGAAATAATGATGGTCTTTCTCATTAGTGAGAGACAAACGACCAAAGTCGCATTATTGAGAAGATAGTTTAAGCAGTCCGATCAGCAAATGCACATCTATATGAAAAGTTAAGCGGCACTGTCAAAATATTTTACCTATATACATGTAAGTTCATAAATAAAGCCAGATATGAATACAACTTTTTGTGAGTTCTGATCTGTTAACAGTGTAATGCACATTTTGTTGTGAAGAGAGGGGTTTCAGTTTTGAAGAATTTAGTTACATTTTTGCTTTTTAGTAAGCATTATTTTAAATGTTCTAAAGTGTCCCGTCTTCTTTGGACAGCGGATTCCTTTCAGTGTATACTAAATTAAATGTATGTAAAGTAGTCCAACGTGTGTGCCTTGTGTGATATTGCCGTACGATAGAATGAAATCGTGCCCCGTATGTAACAATTTATAATTTATGGGGGCACGAGACAGGAAATACCATGCCATGTAAATGTGACAGTTGGAAATCATTAAAGCTACAATAAAACACTTCACTGAAAATTAGGTCTTTTTAAGTAACCTGGCTATGTTTAATAGGGGCTCGTAAATGCCAATTTTGTCTAGGCTCGAGCATTAATGACAAATGCTAGTAACCTAGTCTTCAAGGTTCCCCACTTACAAGCAACATAGATTGATTTGTTTCTCTGTTAGTTGCAATGACCAGCAACCTTTCCTCATTTGCCCTTTCACAGCTATTGTTTGTTATACGGTTTTCTAGGTGCTCGGTTATAATTTAGTGATCTTTGGTTCACAGAACTTTGTCAAATTTTCCACATGAGTGTAAAATTTGATCCATAGACCGCAATAGTTGCCCTTGAGAAGAGTAACACACCTACCACACTCTGCTTCACGAAATATAATTGATCGTTTGTCTCTCAATAGTGAAAAAGGCCGTCTTTTTTTTCCTTGAATATACAATGTACACTTGGAACAAAGTTTTGTAATACCTTAAATAACTCGATTTAATCAAGGACAGTATATCGAGAGGACGACACACTCCGATTATTTTGCCCTTTATCTACTGTGACATGATTTTGGACCGAAACGACCCGTTGCCCCGCGTGATCCGGCAAACGAGCGGTAGTTTCAAAATAAGAATTAATTGAATGGAATTATCTTCTCTGAGCCAGTAAGTAGAACCTTTAACAATTAAATCCATTTACCAGATTAAAGGCATTTTAATTATCTTTCATCTGACATATTTATCTTTCCCCTAATTATCACATTACAGGTAATTTTAGTGGTTTTCTTTACCCTTATTTTGTTTCTATTTTTGACCTTAAAATGGCGTCATGGCGACCAATTTTCACACAGTCGTCATAAATCGGAACCGATTACTTAGATATAAGCTGCGTGCTATTAGTAAGTATAATATTTATGAAAAGCAGATAAATCAAAGTTTCGGAAAATTTATATAAGAGTTTGATATTTTCAAATGTGTAGTAGTAAACTTATTAGAAATTACAAAGTCCGCGTTACAAAACGGCGGACCGTTTTTAGAAAACGAAAATCAACGGTGGCGCTTTTGGAACACTTTACAGCTTTATTTGAGCTTTCTACCAATAATTATTTTGTTTAGTTTGTATGTTAAAGACATATCTTCAGGTTAACATATGCAAAACCTAAGTTCAAGCTATACTGTCAGTTTGTGAGGACGATTTTTTTCCGGGAAATTTACAGCTCATAAATTTGTTTTAGGGGTTTCTTTTTCCTACGTTTTTTCCTAAATTGAAAGGTTTTCGTTTAAAAATTGGTTCTAAAACTGTCTGTTATGATGATGGTAGACTTTGTGCACTTAATTTTCTTTCTTTATCAATTTGAATGCAACCAATCTTTGGAGTTATTTAATAAAAACTCGAACAGGTATTATTTATCTTATTTCAAAATGGCGACAATATCGACTGCTGCGGCTTAGCGGACAGGTAAAAAGGGCATAGTACATAGTCAATATTTCATGAGCGATTTCCATTGAGTGTGTCGTCCTCTCGATATACTGTCCTTGATTTAATTTATTTGTGAAATTATCACTTTCCAATTTGATTGTTGATAATTATAAACCCCCTATACGGTCATGATAAGGTCAGAAGATACATATGGTCAAAGCAGCAGAGATGAGCCTCCCCAGGGGGGTCTTTGCTCCCTGCTCCCTGAAAGAAAAATGACCTTTCTCCCCAGCTTCCTAAAATGTTTTTCCTCAGCCCCTTGCTCCCTGCTCCCTAAAACCCCAAAAAGTTATGCTTTCTCCCAAAATCCCTAAAAATAAATTACCCTTCTCCCCAAATCCCAGAAAATAAATAGTCCTTCATCCTGAATCCCCAAAACCCCTGGGAGGGCCTCAGAGATACAGTCTGGCTTGTAAAATGGTAACGCCGTCGTCAATACTCACCGACGACATGGACAATTCCAATTCCGACCATTACGCGCTTATTGTATTGTACGCTGCTCTGGAGAGTATGTTTCCCATGTAGGCGAATTTATCAACCATTGAACTTTCATACTTTGGGCTTTATATGTATGCAAACGCTGAATGTCAGAGCTAAAGAAACGACCTAGGGACCTACCTACGCCCCATCATAACAACAACTACTGTCATCAACATCTCAATATAAACCGCCAACGATCTCTTTATTGAACTATGTGAAACTGTCAACAAACATAAATAAACAAATACTGTCCTCATCATCAACCTATTTATAGTTCATAACTGACAGATTGACCGTATATGGGAGGCAGCAAATTAATAAAAGTCAAGGCTTTCTTCAAACCGTGCAAGTTTTTGTTTAAAATGCGGATAAACATCTGAAAATTATATGATTTTCAAGGTGCTTTGAAATGATCGAACTCAGTTTGGTTTTAGTAAAACAAATCGTTTGTATATATAATGCAACATGATTTGCATGTTATCAGGCGTCTTCTGTTTGACATACCTACTCAGTTCAACATGATTCGCCATTTGTATAAAGTGCGTTGAGTTCAAGGCAATGTTGTACTTACCAAAGTGCATATTATAAGTGCATTTTCACAGTCTCAATGAACTAATCATGGCTATGTACATGTACATAATATTCAAACATCTTCTCCTCTGAAACCGCTGGGCCTATCAAAGCCCAACTTTATATGGAGCATGGTTAGGAAGGGGGAATGAAAGTTTCTATAAATGGTCAGAGTCACATGACCAAGATGGCCGCCATGGTTTTAAATAGCATAAACCTTTAAAAATCTTCTTCTCCAGAACTAGAAAGCCTATGATTTTGAAACTTGGCATGAAGCATTAGGCAATGGAGCTCTTCAAAGTTTGTACAAATCATGACCCTGGGATGACCTTGATCTATTTTACGGC
The DNA here is from genome assembly GCA_964017185.1 of Rugalucina vietnamica. NCBI lineage: Eukaryota > Metazoa > Mollusca > Bivalvia > Lucinida > Lucinidae > Rugalucina > Rugalucina vietnamica. Next base: position 39,796,035 of record OZ024878.1, on the reverse strand, counting down.
AAGGTCAACATAGGTCGTCTATGCATTTGAATGGGGAACATTGTTAAAATGGAATTTGAATGGCAAATCCTGCAGGAAATGGGTACATGAACGGGAGATTTAAGATTCTGAAAAGAATTTGGACCCCAGGGGTGGGTCTGCCCCTGCCCCGGTGCATCATACATGTATATAACCATAATATTCAAAGATCTTGAAGTTCTCTAAAACCGCTTGGCCAATCAAAGACATATTTTATAGGAAACATCTGCATGAAGGGGGAATCAATGTGATTATAAATAAATAAAATATAAAAGTATGATCCTTTGGAAGCAGTAAAAATGTTCAAAGGGGTGTAGTATGGGCCATATTGCGCAATTTCGGGTACTGAACCCTCATCAGTGACCCTTTATAAACTTCCAGGATATGGGCAAGTGGACAGAATATTTATAAAGTTGAAAAAGAAATTAACCCCAGTGTGTGTGTGTGGGGGGGGGGGGGGTATTCTGACCCTGTCCTATATACAGGGTGTCCCCCCAAAAAACGCAACCGCTACTAAACAGTGCATATCATTTTTGATAGTAAAGATATAAGTAAGATATTTGATACAATAGTAGGTCTATTATATTTGATCCTTAATCTGACACCCGTTTTGCTAGAAGGTTCTTCAACAGGAAGTGACGCCATAGCAAATATGCGATGTCACTTCTCGTTGTCTGCTGCAACTTATATTACTAGAAATGCAAAGCAGTTAGCAAAATACAATTTCCAACCGTTCTCATGCCTTTATTCTCTCTTAAAAGTGGTATATCGTTGAGAAAATTTCCATAATAATCAGAAAATAATAGAGTTAGTTCAAAAATTGACAACATTTGCTTTTCAACGAAAAATGTATTCCAAAATAGGAAGTGTGTCATGTAAAATTTCCAATACTCAGAAAGCTGTCATTTGCAATAAAGTTGGTTCTTCTGGTTATAGGTGAAGTACATAATAACAATTCTTATATGTCTGAAGACATTGTTTTGAAGCATACTTCTGCAAGTTTGATTGGGTTATCTGTAAAAAAGAAGTAAATAGAAAACAGGCATTGTAACGGGTAAATTAATGTGAGAAATGAAAATTTACATGACACTTTTGATCTATAATGGCCATGCATTTCCCATTTGGGAATAAATTTTGCATTTTCTGCAAACGCTGTCCATTTTTGAACAAGCTCCTTTAATATTCAGATAATTATGGCAACATATTCACATTCTATCCATTTTGAGAGAGAATTAAGGCTTTAGAACGCGTAGAAAATTGCATTTTGTTAACTGCTTTTCATTTCCAGGATTGCTAGATGTAGTTGCAGCAGACAACAGGAAGTGACACAGATTTATTATGACGCAATTTCCTGTTGAAGAACCGCCTAGCAAAACGGATGTCAGATTGAGGATCAAATATAATAGAACTACTATTGTTTTAAATATCTTACCAAAGTCGTTAACAATGGTACTGGTTGCTCCCCCCTTGGCAGTCGGATTTTCGGGGTAGGGCTAGGACTGGTCGCTCCGGTGTCAGTATAATGTGACTGGAGGTGGTATCAGGTAAAAGTGTCTGGGATCTGATATCACAGTGAGGCAGCACTGTAAGAGTGAGCATTGAGCTCCCTGTCACAACCAGACACCGTCGTGATATGACAGCTAATGTTGAAAGCGACGTTAAACCCGAACAAACAAACAAACTTATATATGTATTATTAAAAAGTTATGTACTGTTTAGTAGCGGTTGCTTTTTTGGGACACCCTGTACATGTATATGACCTTCATATTCAAACAAGTTTATTGGTGTATATATCTTAAATCTCAGGTGAGCGTTTACAGGACCATTGGTCCTCTGGTATTCTATTTAAATACATGTATAATGAAGAAAGTTTTTTCCTGGGTGTTCACTGAACGTATTTTATCGTTGTAGACTCACATTACAGATTTACCGTTATAAATATGAATGAAATGAATGTACTAGGCCATTCATATTTATAAAGGTAAATCTGTGACGCGAGTCTACTACGATAATAATTTAATTATACAACCTTTGATACAGTGCACAGCAATCAACATAAGCGTGACGTTAGAAATCTTTGGCCAGTTATTCAAAATTAACGATGTCGCTAGTTAACGATTCGTTAAAATTTCAAATGACAGTATTTATTTTTTTGTTGAAAAAAGTGTAATGCAATGCAAAGGATTCTCACATTTTTTTTTTCCAACAAAAATAACAGTTTATTTGTTTTGAAGTCGATACATAGTGAACTTGAATATCGAAACTTCGGCTATACCCATATCCCTTATAATCACTTAAACTCTAGGCTGATATGTCATTAAAGAAAATTCGAAACGTCAATAATAAACGTTAGATTTTTGGCATAATACGCGTATTGGTGTGTTTTTTTTTTTTTTGTTTAGCCAGATATTATATTATATATTTCTGGTTGCTTTGAATAAATGACTATTTTGTACAACGGTTCGCCCTATTGATTTGGAATAAAGCATATTAACAGCTTTTTGGTGTTGCCATGAAATAAGATATTTCAAAGATCAGTGTTTGATTTTGGCTAATACACAATTTTTCCTATTTATATGGCTATTTTCATTTGCCAAAAGCGTGGGTATTTCGAAGGGAGATAACTCTGTTACAAAATATGCTGTACCATATTTCTAGGCAAAGGATGATGATACGTCAAAATATGTATACATATATGCACTTTGATTCACAAATAACGTCAGCAATCGATAAGTTTCAGGACTTAATGAATCCCCCTCGTATGTCACAAAAGGAAACTCCTTCGGCTTGAAAATGATTATTTGTTGCCCTCAGTATATATTTGTCGAATTTGCATAATGAATTGTATAACAATCATCCGTAACCAAATTTGTAATCGACCAACATGTATACATGTACGTGTTACACATTGTTTTGGTCATTGAGATGATTAGTAAGACGGTCATCATGGCCGAACACTGTGGTTTTCTCTATCATTTTATCTTTAAGGCTTCACATGAACAAAGACAAATTAACGCATCTTAAGCCATGAGAACATATAAGAAATTGACCTTTAAGAGATCTTAACAGGATAGGCTGATTATATTAATGAATTTGTTTATGTCTAAATCATCATATTTAATACTTGTTTTGACTTAAGATTCTAATTTAGGCTCATAGATTAGCTGCTCTGATGACCGTCAAATATGAACGTCAAAACAAAAACATTAATAAATCTCAACGTGAAATACCTCGGTGCGGAATGGTCATAAATGTACGCACATAATGTTTCTACATGCATTTTATTGGTCCAGTAGGCCGCGTGATGTCAAAATGACATTAATGACTCACAAAAGCATAAATTCAAAACCATTTTTCAAGCATCAAGTTATTTACGATAGAAACCGACGAGGCAATGGCACCTATATAGCTACATGCTCAGGCTCACACAGGCCTCTGCTTCCACTCATCCTAAATATCCCTTAGCCATGCACATCATTTATTGTTCTAACCAAAGAGGACACTCGGACATCCGACTGGAAGGTTCTTTCCCAAAAGGTGACAATTAAGTTACCCAAACAGAAAAGGAAAATATTTTAGGTGAAACGCCTTGGAATGGCTAGAAATATAAGATTACTGTTGGTCTTAAACTTATTCCAGCCTCGCCATCATAACTGCACTTGGTTCCGACTAGGTCATATACAGTCACAGAAGAGGTTAGGAAGAAGAAAAATTGTACACTAATTATTGATACATTATGAATTACGAAGGGCGGCCCCCGTGGCCGAGTGGTTAAGGTCGCTGACTTCAGTGCTCTTGATCATTCGATCATCTCACCGATGTGGGTTCGCGCCTCGCACGGGGCACGAATTCATATGTGAGACAAGCCATGGTCTGCTTGCGGGTGTGTCAGGTGGTTTTTCCCCGGGTACTCCGGTTTTCGCCCCACCTACCGATTGATTCGTCTCGATATGAGTGAAAAAGCTTGAAAGGGACGTAAAACTGAATCAAAAAAAAAAAAAAAAAAAAAAAAAAAAAAATGAATTACGAAAAGAAAAGCAAACCAATGATCAACCGTAGTTATTGGACAGCTGACTTTCGCATAGACAAAAGGCATGTTTCTAATGACGCGGTTCATTTAGAGTACGAAACGCCAGCCTCAGCAATTGAACTAATCATGGTCCATGGGTCATTTATAGTACTGACATTTTTATACGTCCTCGGTCGTGATATTTTATGGTTATGCACGGAGAAAAAATTATACATTGTCCAACATTGCATGTTCTATGCAAATTCAACCTACGTCGTTTAATAGAGTAAAAGTAGCCAATGATTGCATAGCTATTCACTGACTGGAACTGATGAGGAAAAACTGTGGACCGATTGCCGGTTTTTGTGCAACATTTTAAAGTGTCAGTAAATTTTCAATTAATTTTTTTCAATTTTGATAATTTTTGATATGTTCTAGTGCTTCGTTTGCCGAACAAGGATATGTCGAAAACTTCCCTAAAGCATTACAGATAAACCAATTAAAAACTAATTAAAATTAAACTTAAATGAGTGACAGTGATAAATATATATTTTTGCCCGCCTTCACACTCGAATTTAATGCGCAAAGTTCTGGAATTCCGGAAGTAAATAGAAACACGTGGTAAACAAAGTACATAATCGATTTTATTTACGGACAGGCTACATAGGGGGAAATTTAGAAAGATACCTATACATGAAAGACCGATCAAGAACCGCGGTCTGTAGCAATTCGGAATTCTCTATAATGCGTTACCCGAACGTTGGCACATTCATTTTTATGCCAACATCATGGCCACAACGTCATATTTCCTCCCTAAAGTAATGATGTGTTTGTGGTCAGCATTAATAGGGGGGGGGGGGGAGGGGGGGGGGGGTTGCAATGAAATCAGAAAAAAGTGGTCTCACTCTGTGCCATGTCGACCCGAAAACAACCGGAACTAAGTGTGTAAACCGGCTAACCGCCTAAGTTAAAAGTAAATGTAGCTTGCATTCCTCGATTCACAACTCGTACAACTGGCAGACTGAGGTGCTACAATTTTTACGAGTTCGTACCATAACGCAGCAGTTCCGATACGCCGTGCATACGTCAATGGCATGGATTAGAATACAACGCAGCAGGTACTCTTAATACGCTACGTAAACGTAACGATTAATAGCTTTGTCACATATTCACGTATCTGCGACGTATAGCTCGCGCATCTATGATAATGTTGATACGACGAGGTCTGAGCCGTATCAGTTTGTTCAAGCGACGTATCATACGGTTCCACGTACGTGTGGCGTTCCTGAGCTTCGTTCCCGTGGCGTATCAGTGACTTATCTGTATTCGTATGGAATTTCACTTTCGTATGTACGGCGTATCAAGGCGTATGTGCTACGTACGTGTTACTTATGTATCGCATATGAAGTGTGCGCGTGACGTATCTACGGCGTATGTACTAAGTTCTATTCTTATCTGCGGCGTATCTGTTCTGTACCATTTGCTTTTCAAAATCTATGAGAACAAACGGTTGTGTTCACTTTGTTCATGCAATTTGCACATAATATCAATTATCAGAGGTCGAAGATGCCACAGGAGAAATCAGGATAATCTAGATTAACACCGAAAAAAACAAACACAAGGGGGTGACATCGCCAAGCTCCAAATACTGGTCTAAAGACGAAATGAACCAAATCAGAGGCTACACCAAGCGTAGCCTTAAAAGAACCCTAAGGCACCCCGGACCGTGAGAAACATCTGATACATGACTTCGGAAAAAAAAAAAAAAAAAAAAAAAAAAAAAAAAAAAAAAAACATTTATAAAGAAGCATTAAGATTCTCTTGGAACGGTCACGGGTCGTTTCGTTTCGCCCGTGAGTTGTTTCGCCCCTGAGTCGTTTCGCCCGAGAGTCGTTTCGCCCTGGGTCGTTTCACCCGTGAGTCGTTTCGCCCCTATTTGGTGAGTGGTTTCGCCCTTAATGTTCTACAATGCCCAAATGTGTAATCTGGTGTATTATTTGTTATTTATAACTTATGGATATGTCTTTGGCTGATCATACATAACTGTCTTTTGGGTATATATACTAAAGGACTTTGAAAACGCCTCACAATAAATTGATCTATCTATCTATCTATCTATCTATCTATCTATCTATCTATCTATCTATCTATCTATCTATCTATCTATCTATCTATCTTACTTCCTTCCTTCCTTCCTTCCTTCCTTTCTTTCTTTCTTTCTTTTTTTTTTCTTTCTTTCTTTCTTTCTTTCTTTCTTTCTTTCTTTCTTTCTTTCTTTCTTTCTTTCTTTCTTTCTTTCTTTCTCTTTCTCTTTCTACAACATTTAAAGCCACACGGTGACAGAAGCGAAAGCGCTAAAATGTTTAAATGAATATTATATTAACAATATACGTCATTATACTCCTTTAACCAAATTTATCTATCTATCTATCTAGATCCTGCCTTCCTTTAGCTTTCTACAACATTAAAGCCACAGAAGCGGAATCGCTAAAATGTTTAAATATTATTTATATTAACAAGGTACGCTGAGATACTAATTTTAACCAAACCTACCTACCTACCTCTCAGCATCATTAACAATAGCAATATCAACAACAACAGCTGTTTTAATAATAAAAATAATAATAATAATAATAATTGGCGAAACAACTCACGGGCGAAACAACTCACGGGCGAAACGACCCACCTAGTAAGGGCGAAACGACCCACCCATAAAACCAGGGCGAAGCGACTCAGGGCGAAACGACCCGGCGAAACGACGCACGACCAGGATTCCTTGGAACGCCACAAAATATCCCTAATACTCCGTAAACATCACACATACTCCACAGCAGCGAAACGTACATAGCACATACGCCATTGATACGCGAGATACGCCACACGCACGTCGCTGATACGCCGTAGATACGAAAAGAGAGTCGAGGATACGCCACACATACGTCTCACATACGTAGCAAATACGAATGGTACGCTGTACATACGCCACGGTTACGTGGCATGTTACCCGCGACGTACGTGTGGCGTATCAGGAGTATGAGCTACGTAAAACCCAATAATCTATAATTTCGATCTGCTTTGACACAAACTGGCCTGTACAACCACGTGCACAGAAGAAGGCACAGAGAAGCTTGAAATTTTGGATGTTAGAAGAAGAGGGATAGCGAAAACAAAGGTGCTGATCAGCTACATTTTTGCATATACTGGGAAGCTGAACTGCGCTTTTGCTTTCGCATATGCAGATTGTTTTGTTTTGATGTTTTCTTATGTTGCAGCTCATATAAATCAGTCGATTACCATAAAATAATCCCTTTAAATAAGATTTATTTTACAAACTTATGTTTTGAAATTCAATCGATTTCTATGCGACCAAAATTCAAAACGATCGAAGCCTCAGTACAAAGGTAGCATTGCGGTTTATCATTCTAAAGAAGGCGGCCACACATACCGTGACTAGTCACACCTACACCACAGGACCGCCAGATGTACGTCGTACGTACGCAGTTTGAGCAAGATACGTCGATCCTTGGTCTCAGCGTATCAAGTCAATTCAACGTATGCAAGGAAAGACTAGAAAGAAACAGTATTACACACAAGTAGCTCGACAATGACCACAGTCAGATCAAAGACCGAATAAGTATCGAAATTGACATGCGCACGTCACTGATACCTGTCAGTAGCATTATGACTCGTCGAGCCATATTTACTAGGGGTTCATTCACTTTGCACGCGACCCACTGCGATTCATAGCTCCATGAACATCAGAAAAATGAAATTCATTTCTTAAATAATGGATTCATAACATTTAATAAACATATCAAATCATATTGTTCATGTATCATAGATTGACCTTTACATGGATCTAGAAAAAGCCTCTGTGGTGTAGTTTTGCCAAGCAAAACATGGCCATGTGTTCCACCCCGAGCTTCTCTAGATCTTCGGGCGAGACATTAAACCAAGATCCCGTCCTCGTGCGACCATAGCTGTTGACTGGGACGTAAAAATCAAATAATCAAATCAACTGAATGCACATGACATCTACTGTCCATATCCTTTTATCATTTGGTCTTCCGATCAAAATGATGACTTTTCAACCAAAAACTTGTATCCCTTGGTTTCAGCATATCGCTATTAGCGTTTCCTGTTGGTGTACGGATTTGGAATTTAATTGTTTTAGTTCCTCTGCATTTTTCCGTTTTTACTTTTTAAATGTTCCTTACGTTCTAAGTAATGTCGGGACGGAGTCACCGCTTCCGGGGTTTTAACCAGCACTCTGGGATGTTAATTAATGTGTATTACTCAAGGACAAAGCACTATGCCACCTGTGGGGATCGAACAAAAGGACCTCTCCACACGGAGTCCGATGCTCTATCAGAACGCCACTGCGCTCCCCTACATTTTGGAGTCAACCACATACGTTCTAACTAAGAAAATGAATACCCACACTTTATGTTTTCGTTCATAAATAACGAAGTTATAGGCGTTTGAATTTCTGAAGTGATACATCTTTAATGATATCATGTAAATGGTTTCCATTCAGAAGTAAACCAAAATCTACAGTGAAGTCAGTCACTAGTGACTTTTGATATCAGTGAGATTTGATATCAATGAAATTTCATATCAATAAAAATACCAAATTTATCAAGTTTTGATATACATTGGTTTTCACTGTTAAGTATAAAATAACTTCATTTACGTATTTCGCTTTTATAGAATGAACTTGGTGGAGCCACGTTTTTGCTGTGTTCTAACACAGTGTCGTCACTATACAGGCCGGTGGATCCCGGCTTTACTTCGGTAAACCCCGATGTTAAGCCGGATGGTTGTCAACGATGGTGTCGGTGACGACCGGGCCCAAAACCGGCTTCACGGTGGGCAAACTTTTAAAGGAGTTCCAGTGAAGGCACAGCTTGAATTACCCCCAGTTTACGATGGATCATCCCGGTTTATTATGCACGAACGCTTTGTCCCGGTGTCGCCCAGTTCTGCACCGGAATGTCCCGGCTTGCCACGCATGTCCATGGTGGCGCTATGGTACCATCTCAGTCCTCGTTAACCGTAGATAATCCGGAACAGTTAGAACATGGCTTAGCATCGAGAATTAAACCGTCTTCTACTGAATTAGCACCGTACTTCTTTGCCTAAAAGAATAATATAATGTAACTATAAGTTTAATGAGGTAATCTTGTGCAAACGAGCAAAATTATTGGTAGAGGACAATAACTACGATAACTACTTCCACCGTGCAGTGTTCTTCAACATAACAAGGCACTTTTATGCTTCGCATAATATTGGATGATACCCAGAAACCTAGGAACCGCTGGCGTCGTCCCAACATGACTGAAAAATTGTTGACAGTGACATAAAGTCAGAACCAAACAAAACCCAATACTACCTTCTCTCTAAGACTTTGCGCGATGGATCCTTTAGGCCGCACAATAAAGGATGACATTTATTTTATCTAGTCATTGTTGCTTTTCTTCTAAAGTTTTGAATAAGTTTTAACCCATGTTTTAGTAAATGTTAAAATAAATGCCTTTCAACATATTTTAAATAATTAAAGAAACTGCAGTCATACCGGTTCTACTATCATTCCAGGCCTGTATTCGCCGGTATGTATTGATATTTAACGCCCAATTCAACACTGTTCCAGTCGAGACGAGACCCCGCCTCAAACTGATTTAGGATCGCCAGCAATATTGTGAAACCCTACTTTTGGTAGACAATCTTCAAAAAGTAAGAAAGAAAAAGGGGGAAAAAAGAAGAAAACGCCATGTGTTTTTGCTTAGAGCAGATGTATCCGACGAGGGCATATCATGACTTCCAAATGCTTTGAAGACGTCAAATCAATTGGAGGCACCGTCCCGACATCACCGTAGCTGTTGAATGTGACGTAAAGCAACAAACAAAACTGCTTAACTCGTTGAGCAAGACCGTAACTTAAGTTAGGTAGAGAATGGTCAAATGGCACTCCAAATTATTACCACCATTATTTCTGAGACTATTAAATGTAAAAAAAAAAAAAAAAAAAAAAAAAAAAAAAAAAAAAAAAAAAAAAAAAACACGAAATAATCTACCTACTAGTAAATGACCAATAAATTTCATCGAACCACTTAGGTATGAAATGACAAAATTAGTTACGAACTGACCATCTAGTACCCAGATAGCTAGGGTGGAAATCATGAGAGTGGTTATGAAATGAACAAAAATGTGTACGGAAAGACCGAAGTTGTTTTCAAAATGACATGGGTTCGAAAAAACAAACAACCCCCCCCCCCCACCCCAGAACATTTGGGTACGAAACGATTGAAAACCATAGTGAAAATAAATGAAAATGTATCAATAAAAATTTTACCTAAAGCCCTCTTAATAGGTCTTGGCAGAATCTGTGTCTGGCTTTCACTTAGAATGCCTAAAACGATAAAATCATGCAAAATGACCTGGTATGTATATAACATGAATGCATTATTGTTACTGGTTATATGCATTGTCAGCTCGACACTGTTATTTCCCTTTGAGAAGCGAATACTTGTCATGAGTAGTCAATACCCGTATCGGACCTCAAATGAAATATATCTACAGTACATGTACATATAATAAAATCGTGTCTCTATACCCGATACCACTTTCAACTGTTATACAATATCTAAATTGGAGATGGACAAGGTGCTATTCTACAGATTTACATAATACACCCATCCATATGACATCTAATGCGTAAAGCGAAATCCAAAATATACATGAGTGGTATTATTTAGTTTTATGTTTGAAAAAAAAAAAAAACAGAACTGACACTGTATACTTACCAAATGTCTAGAAGTTTTGAAGTCGCCTCGTCATGGGACCTGCATAACATTCCTCCTATTCCCCGCTCCCCATCTCGACAATATTCCATTGGAGAATCACTGGATTTTAATATTGTTTTGCTTTCGCATTCAGGAATTGACGAACCGCTCATGGCTGTATGTTGTTTACATTTTATTGATGACGCGTGACTATGTGAGTGCGCAAGCCTACTACGGTACCCCGCCTTAAGTCACGCCTAAAACTCTTTATAATATTTGCGGTAGAATCGAAAAATGTAAATGAAGCAAAATTAAGGTATTTCCCTTAATTTAAGCCCAAATTAAGGCGCGTAAATGAGAATTTTAATGCCCATGTTTAGACACCATTTTAGCACAAAACTTATGACCAAAAAAATTTTTTTTCACATAAAAAATTGATTGAAAATGTACAGTGACTTTAAAGAGTAATTGAACAAAAAGGTACAAGTAGGCAACGAACAGGAAAAGGCGCAATCAGAAAAAGATTCCCACTCCAAAAAACGAAGTGGGGAAAAAACTAAATTAACAATTAGGTACTTATACCATGAAAACATATCGTAAGCCAAATGAGCAGCTATTTTCCCAATAGGTGGCCACTCAGTTACCTAAACTTAACTGAAAATATGAAAACATACATAAGGCGCCAACAGCACAAAATATTTTTAAACACCAAGACATAAAACAATAAGAGCCACAACGGAAGCATCGCCTTGGAACGATCAGTAATACAAAATTATTTGCGGGCTTAAAACGGTTTTACATGTACCTAACCTCATCCTCAGCTTCTGCAGTGGTTCACAACATTTAGTTACTTGTTCGATCCTCGTGGTTAATCTCTAACTAGTCAATGAATCATCATGGACAAACAAATAAATCATGATAAATTCCATGATGAATTAAAAACGAGGACTGGTAGAGTAAGCTGTCTGACGATGGAGATCCCTGGGCGCCCAATAACTTATTATGTATGTTAATAACCTACTAGCTCCGGAGCAAAAGAAAAACACCAGTTGAATCCCGGTGGGCCAAGCAACAGACAAGAAGCTCCGGCCCCAACCAACTAAAATGAATAGCTTTATGTCGGGGCCATCATAGCGTCTGACGCCCGACCCACCGGCGTGCAATGAAAGAAGGCAGCATAGTTATCAACCATGATTGGGTTAAAACTAAGCATGCAGACTGTACGTTTGAATCTGTCTGCAGAAGCTGGAACTTCATGGAAGAACACAAACCACCCTCGACTCGTGTCAAATTGAAAGTAAAATATAAAAAAGTAAGATACTTTGGAAGCAGTGATAACAGTCAAATGGAGGTGGTATGGGCCTTATTGCGCAATTTCGGGTACTGAACCCTCATCAGTGAGCCTCTATAAACCGGTGACTATAGCCAGATAATTATACTGCAATGTCAAAAAATTACAGAAGGGAAGTCTAAATCAAAGACACGTGTCTAAAGCACGCACTATATCGCAGCTTAGATGGAAACTTTCATATTGTGAATAACCACTGAGTCTTGAAACACCATGGATATACGAAGGCCAATGTAGTTGTTTGTCGTCTTGTTTGTTTTAATGCATATTACATCCACAATCAACAACTGTGGTCATGTAGGAAATAACAATCACCATTGTCGCACTGTTTCTTGACAAGTCGGCTAGTGCTAGGTCCACATATATTTAGCCATTTGGTGAAAATGAATACACACTGTAATTGACGGAAGAGGAAGAATGATTTTAGAAATATGTTCATGACATGTTTTCCTTACGTGCGGTTCGATCTCGAGGTCCGCTTTAGTACGAACGAGCCAGCAACCGCGGTCGATGTTCGCTGTCTTTGGCTATTCAGAAGCACATCTTCTACTTTCCAATTGATCGCAGTCGCTCGCCTTTCAAAATCTATTTTTTCCAGTATTTTTGCCTTGAAAATGTTTTAATTGCCTCGGGTAATATAGGCCTCGTCATGAGAAAAAAGGTTAAGATCAGGAAAAGGCGCAACCAGAAAGAGCTTCCCACTCCAATAACCGAGGTGGGAAAAAACTAAATCAAAAATCAGGCACCCGCTACTTAATATCAAGTATATCTCTGACGCCAAAGTCGGGCTTCCTCTAGCAAATACATGTACATGTGACAGTGCACGCCGTATTGTGTGTGGTCAGGTCGGATTTCTCGCAACGCAGCTTATCTAATGTCAAAACATTGACTCAGGAATCTCTTCATGTGTCATTTCCATTAATTATTTTCGGTGCGTTTTGCCTAAGATAACGTAACAAACGTGTAATATTGCCGTCAAACACGACCAAGAAGTGTTATACTAATTTAATTAGCTCCTTATATCTCAAGGTCAACGGAAGGTCAAGATGTGGTAGCGAATGTGTATAGTCTTGAATTGATCGTTGTAGAGAATGCTCCTTTGGCATATTATGTCGTGAATATGCGCATTTGTGGCAAACAGATCGCAGATAGCATTTCTAGTACTTTGGTACATGCAGATTTGTAAAGTTCGGTTTTCCGTCATTGCATTCAAAGAGAACATAGAAATAACAGCGACATGAAAACACAATAAAATATGAACAATTTTATGCCCTGTCATTTATATGCAATTAACAAATTACTTAAGTTATAGTATTTACCTGGAGAGAATTTACGTACATGTATTCTAATGAGTGAAAGGGAGGACAACTGATTTTACCATGGGAGTTTACAACCACATTTTAGCAGGCAACGGATCGCTGTACAAAAACCGGCATGTTTTCATGAAATTACTATCTAGATCTTTTGTAAGCTTACCAATTGGCCAGTATGACTGACATCCTTTGTGGCTGACGCTCAAGGGAATGGATAGTCAAGCTTTCTTGCAAATAATGACATCGCAAATCACGATAACCACACTCAGTATACCACAGTGTATATCCGAGCGTATGCAGAACAGACGGTTACGGAACGGACAGACGTTTACAGGAGCACGCGCTTTTTCGCGCCAAAAATGTTTTGTACAGTTTTTCATCCAAAACTGTACGCTTCGAATGTATTGTTATATCGGCCTTGCATGTCCATCTACTATCTCCCAAAACACCATAATTTCCGGCATGGAAGCCTTGTAGTTTAAGCAGAATTTTGTTGCTTAGCAACAAAAACATTACGGAGCGGAACAGTCTACAGATTCGTTTATGTTACGGGGCGGAACAGACGTAGCCTACGAAAAAAAACAGATGAATCAGCATACGGAGCGGTCACAGACGGCCATGAATACTACATGAACAACACTGTGATGTCAAATATAACACTTTGCGGCAACCTTCTGTATGGTAGCACTCGAACGTGACCAGATGGAATACACCTGGTGACCTGGATCAGAATCGTACATGTATCAGAATAGCATCGACTATGTTGTGAAAACAAAAAGTTGTTTGGGGGTAAACAGCAGATCAGAGAGAGAGAGAGAGGGGGGGAGGTCCCGATAGCTCAGTGGTAAAAGCGCCCGCTTCGGGGCGAGATGTCGTGGGTTCGCCCAGGCCGCGCCATATCAAATGCGTTAAAATGGTACCAATGGCTTCCTTGGTGCTCAGCATCACGAGGCAAACACGGCTTTTCTTCTCCTTTAAATATAGTATCACTAATAGTGCATATCTAACAATATTAAATTCTAAAATAAAAGACTGAAAAAAGTCTGAAAAGGTCCGATAATAAGACTCAAGTCTGTTTTAAGGATGTTCGCTGCTAACATTTGACATTTCGGAACTTCCGGTTTTTCTTTTCTTGAATATCTCGTAAACGGTTGCAGATATTTTCCTAATATTTTATATTTGGATACATATTGATGCTATGCATTGAATGAGCCATGAAAATTGTCAATCTAAGAAACTTCATTTTTTTCACCCCGTTTTCTGCCACTTTTCAGAAAATTTTAGTTGTCAGTAAAATTTAGGGGATAGGGTAGATTAAACTTGAATATTACACATCTTAAAATTAATTGCACTAGTTCGATGTTTATTTTAGCAGCAGTATACTTGTACATGGTCTTCTAAGTCAGTCTTTGTGTCTTTAGTGTGCTGGTATTAAAATATTAGGTGGTTTTATGAAATGGGCTTTTAGAAACAAAACAGCTGAAGAAAGGCTGAAAATGGTGATTTTCAAGTTGTTGGTTCTCTCTTATATGCTCACTACCCTATATATTTCTTTCTTTTATTCGAACAATATTACCAAGTTCTATGTTGTGTGAAAATACAAGAAAATGTTTGAATCAACAAATATGAATTTGGCACATTTCAAAATATTGATTTTTTCCAACTTTTCAAGTGTGGGGGTAGCGTTGAAAAAGGAATCGTAAAACTTTGTCATCCACTCCAAGTTGCAAATTTTTCTATGCTTTTGGTCCAAAATAGTCTGCGTTACGTAAATATTATGACATTTGAAAGCATTCTAGGTGTATGTTTGTTCAAGACAGATATGTTTCAAAGAATTAAAAATTAAATTAATTTTACCAAATTTAAAACATGGTGCTCAGAGGTCTCATTCAGAGGCCTATAGCTTGAAAAAATGCACACTACCCTATATTTATTTTGTTTTCAAATGTCTTGTGTTGTATTTTGGAATCAAAAAAGAGTGGTTAGAAAAAAAGTTTGAATACTTTTTCATTGGCAGCGAACATCCTTAACCGGAGGTCTATATGGAAAGCTGGCATTCGTGCTGAATACTTTAGTATTATAGAGACCCTAGAATTTCGGTCAAAGGAAAAGGTTCCCTGTTTGCATACTCAGTCCTTAAGCAAAGTCATCAAGCGAACACCCACCTCCGTACACACCGGCGGGAGTACTCTCCAAAGCATCGGTCATATATTCCAAAGTCTTACCATATATGAATGATGCGTGAGAATCACTGTCTATAGTGAATCAGAAAGCTCGAGTGAGCTAAAACATGTTTGTATCTTACATTTCTACTATACAGCGTCTGTTTCTATCCGTATTCTAAAGCTCGCCTACGTCTGTTCCGTTTCGTATGGAAATGCGTCATTTCGTCTGTTCCGCTCCGTAACAAACGACTGTACCGCCCCGTAACCATGAAAGTAACATACGCTTCAGAAAAAAACAAATCTTGGCTATTTTTACTGGAAAACATATAAAATATTTAATGTCTGGTGGTTCAGGACATATTTAACTACATACGGACTAAATCCAAAAGGTTGACAATGGCTTATTTTGCAAGCAATCTCGACACACAGCCAAAAAAAAATACAAAATATGCCATTTTTCACACGTCGTGGGCAGTTATGGCGAACCCCCTGAAAAATCATTGTGCTCTTGAGCACAGGCAACTAGACGGGTATGTATGCAACACATCTGCTCTAGTTTGGTCTCAATATTTGCATTAGTCACTTTAAAAGAACGGAAAAACATTTTTGGCGCGAAAAAGCGCGTGCTCCTGTAAACATCTGTCCGTTCCGTAACCGTCTGTTCTGCATACGCTCGGATATACACTGTGTATACAATGAATGCATTGTCATGTGACTGATTGTCAATACCGGAATTGGATAAAGGAAGAAAAAAACTATGGTTATGAGTTATGACACGTTTATAGATCAAATCCGTGCATTTTGGCTCGTAAACTTTGATAAGTTCCGCAATATGTATCGGTTGTACAAATTCCTTGGAAAGTAAATAAAGGCTGAGCTGAACTGATTCTTTGTTTAAAGTTGCTCGAACATGGTTTTATACAGAAATAACGTCAATTATAGTTCTGTGCAAGTCAAAACCAGTTTCTGGCACAGTTTAAGTACGTACAGTGTTCTCAAAATCGTACCACAAAACGTATACAAGCAATCTATAGTTGTAGATCTAGTGATATTATAATTAATTCATAATTGGACACCTCATGGTCCTTCAACAGGAAGTGACATCATAATAAATCTGTGATATGTCTCTTTCGGCCAGCCCATCGTCCCAGTGGTGCACAAAGTTGGTTGTCGAAGAAATCTGTCTAATGCCATTGATAAAGGCGAATGTTCAGGAAATAGCCCGAACCTAAAACCCTATAGAAAGGTACAAGTAGATAACTTCAGCATTTTGGATGAACACGTGACCCAGATTCAGATTCTAGAAATTTTAAGCAAACGTCGTTTGAGGCATACTTCTACCAGGCTTGATCTGTTAAAATAAACATTTCATATACTGTAACGGATACATTTTGTAGTTATTGTAACTTTGTCATAATTTATCTGTTTTAAGCCGAGGCCGTTGGGTTCCAAATTGAGTACAGTAGGTCATAAAACCTCATGTAAAGATCCAGTGTTATTCCGACAATATATCATTGTCAAATATTCTTCCTTTTCAAATTTGTATAATAATTCTTAAGAAACCAGCTTCTCTAATTAAACAATGGTTTAGTGTTTAATTGACTTGCAAAAATAATTATCTTCATTCAAGAAGAAGACATATCATCAAAACCGTAGTTATTTTCCGTTTTCTGTACGGAAACCTATAGATTGTTCAGTCTTATATAAATATTCTCGCGGAGGCAAGTTGCATAAGTACCTATAAATTTGATTTTGTTCTAGAACTATAGATAGTTTGTCATCTAAACTATCAACTATTGTTCTGTTAGTGTGCTCTGGTCCTATTATTCTGTTTCCGCCACTCATGTGATGGTAACATGTCAGTAGAGTAGTTGATGTCAATTTTCTGATGAAATCATCAATCTTTTCGGGACTTTTTTTTCTCAGGTCACAAGGAGTTTCAGTGTGACTTAATCAAAATCCATAAGATATTAACTGTGGTTAATCGACTTGTTATTTAAGGGGCTATTTTACAACCGGTTGTCCTGGGAGGTCGATATATAAATTGTGGTCTTACTCATGTCAAATATTTCAGATTTTAGATGGGCTGCTTGTGCCTGCAAAGCTTATACGCAACTGTCTGATCGTCTGATTACTGGTTAACTGCTTTGGTCTGAGCCTGCCGAGGAAAAGTGGTTTCAACTCAAATCATTCATACATATATGCCTTATTGGCATAGTTGGGTGGTTATTTTAAGCACTTTTTGCATGTCATGACGCCCTTAATTTTGAATAAAAGTCTCATAAAATGGGAGTCTCATAAAATGGGAGCAACGTCCTGAAATGACCATAGATGTTGACTGGGACGTTAAGCATCAATTCTAACAAACAAAATTCATTTATTTTAGTACACTTTGAATCTCAACACTATCGCAACGGTAAAACCTACCTTCGAAGACTAAAACTAATTAATATTTTAAACAGCAACGTTCAGTTTCAATACGAGGGTGGGTCAGGAAATTCTGTCATAGGCGTTATATTACGATAAATAGACATGACAGTTTGCTGAATTATATATTGTTAGAAAGGTCAACATTTCTCCTTTATAATGATACCAAACCCATGCTCAAAAGAAATAAATAGTTTAAATTATCCGTCTTGAAAGACAGGTGGGGTAAAACCACTGGCACGTTTTCTTGAAAATGTGAACCTTGTATTGTGTCTTTCATGCGTTGTATATTTATAACTACTTGTCATATTTTCTTCAAATTTTAACTGATAAATTCTGTTATATTTACAAAAGCAATCTGGCAGAAATGACCGTCACAAGTGCGCTACTGACTGTATAATGAAGCGATAAAGATGACGTCATTGGAATATGTATCCCTGAAACTGTTCAATACCACTGTGGCATTATAATTGCTGGCATTATTATGCTTTCACTTCAGAGCAGACTAAGATGATACAGTTAAATGGTTAAATGAATTTAAAACTTCGAAGTTCATGCTTAGATGTCAATTTTTCTTTGAATTGGAACTGCAGTTTTAAAGAATGTCAGGACAGGCCGATTTCAACATTTCATTGTGCTATAAAACAATTAAATTAAGCTGAAGAAGATTGGGTTTTGCAGGATAAAATCACTTATATTCGAAGAATATATAGCACTTATGACTTTTTTTTCGAAATCATTTTTCTGTATATTTTTGCATTGTTTTCTTAAAAGCATGCCAGTGTCAGGTAGTCACCGCTTTAAAAGTGATTTATTACATTTCATTCATGAAGAGCCACAAACAATTTTTATCACAGGTAATAGCTAAAGAAATGGTCTTTAAGATGCTGCTATTTTAAAATAGTTGGCAATGACAGATACCGAGAAATATATGGAGTGACAGCACTTTTAGACCGATCCTCGTAGACAGTCTGCAAAATGAAAAGCGCTTACACGAATTTTGGACACTAATTTTGGTGACAGTTTGTCCTTAAAACATGCTTTGTCGAAATCAAGTGTATTGAGGGTGAATTATTTTTGCTTTCCGACAGGTCTATGGGTCGTGGGACTTTCCACACAAAGTAAAACACTGCAAATACGAATAGGTCGTCAAAATGATGAAATGTGGTCAAAAAGACGCCATGTAGTGCATTTGCTCTGGAACTGTGAATGAAAATAAAACTGAGACCCTTTAAAAGCAGTGAGCATATTAATGAGAAAGGGATGAGCCATACCGCGGTTTCGGCTACTTAAGCCTCTTTTTTGGCAAAATGGAGCAAGGGAGAAACACTGTAATGTTGTGTGAAGAATGCAAAATTATTTGTAGAAAAAAATACCTCCAAAGATTACTTATACATTGGGTATCACGTGAACTTGTAAAGCATCTACTTATTTAGGAACTTATGGCGATACTCCAATCAGACGTCACAGTATAGTGCCAACGGGTTTCAGCGTTTTTTTTCCGCAATTGCATGCAACTCATTTTAAAATATGCTAAAGTACAAACCCACTTTGTCTGAAACTAATTTTGGAAAACATCAGTTGAACTCCAGTCAGCTGTTCATTTTTTTTTTTTTTTTTTTTTGTAACACGAAAAGAGATAAAGAGATATTATTCAATGATTTCGACCTGAAGGCTAGCCATTACATTAGAAGTGCTGTGATTTATAACACGTGGTCATTGTTTCATTTTTAGCTCACCTGAGCCTAACGGCTCAGGCAAGGTGAGCTTGTAGGGTGGCCATGATCCGGCGTCCGTCCGTCGTCCGTCCGCAATTTCAAAGATCTTCTCCGCTGAAACCGCCTGGCAAATCAAACCCAAATTTTATATGAAACATTTATAGGAAGAGAGAAACAATGTATATATAAATAATTCAGGTCACATGACCAAGATGGCCGCCATGCCCATATATGTTGAAAAACCTTTAAAAGTCTACAACTCCAGAACCGGTGAACCGGTTTCAACGAAACTTAGCATGAAGTATGGATAACTCAAGTACTACAATGTATATATAAATCATGACCCTGTGGTGACCTTGACCTATTTTACGACAAGGTCAAGATAGGTTGCCAATGCATTTGAATGGGGAAAACTTTTAAAATGCCATTTAAAGTGTCCTTGACTTGCAGGAAATGGAATGGGCAGTAGGACTGAATATTAATGATTCTGAAAAAAAAAATGGCCCCACCCCGGGGCAATATACATGTATATTTCCATAATATTCAAACATCTTCTCCTCTGAAACCACTTGGCCAATCTAAGCCAAATTTTATATGAAGCATCTATAGGATGGGGTAACCAATGTATATATAATTAATCCAGGTCACATGACCAAGATGGTCGCCATGCCCATATATGGTAAAAACCCTTCAAAAATCTTCTTTTCCGGAACCGATTGACCAATTTCTACGAAACTTGGCGTGAAGCATTGATGGCTAAAGTACTACAATGTGTATATAAATCGTATCGTGACCCTGTGATGACCTTGATCTATTTTACGGCAAGGTCAACATAGGTCCCCTATGCATTTGAATGGGTAACACTGTTAAAATGTCATTTGAAGGGAAAATTTTGCAGGAAAATGACAAATGGATAGGATGTTGATTATTCTAAAAAATATAGCCTCAGGGCTTCATCTGCCCCTTTACTGGGTCTATTTTCCATAATATTCAGCATGTTCATTAGTACAGTATATACAGCAGATCTCAGGTGAGTGTTTACAGGACCGTTGGTCCTCTGGTTAATTTCTAGATAAAGCGCTGAATTTTCCTTGTTTTGAGGTCTAACGTCCCAGTAAATAATTTTTCTGTCGTGTCGGGACGGAATAGATTAGTAGAAAGGTGTTTGCAATATCTGTTTTAAAATGTATGCCTTTCCTGTTTGCATCCAACACGGCAAGGTAATTGACTAGTTTGTTTTTCTGCCAACAGAAATTATATTTATAAAATTATGTACCCAGTCATAAAGCTGATGAAAAACGCCACACGTCTTGGAGAGGATATTAAGTCGGAACATACTGGCGCAAAATAATGATCTGTCTCAAAACTGCGTTCAAAGAGGCTGTTAACATATACATTTACAAAAGTAGATGGCTATAATAAGAGGTGATAATGAAGTAATCAATCATAAACGAGAACAAAAAATCTAGGTCAGACCGCAAAGGCATATTACAAATCACCATACGATAATGGTTAAAACATTAGTACGCGCAGTGGTCATTTTCTCGTTCTTCTCCGGTTATAAATTATGTTGACAATCGACATTTGCAGCATTCCGAGGTACAAGAATTTTCCCACTCTTTTGCCATTAGAGCAAGTCAATCTGTCTATATACCACCAGACTTACAAACACAGTTACATGGTCAAGACAGTTCACAATGTTAAGAGGATAACAAAAACCCCTGGAGACTTATATGACGCCCGACACGGGTTTGTCTCTGTTTGATCTCGGCACAACATCCGACAGGCGAGACTGCCGGAGTACTCATAACCGACCATTCCAGCAGAAGTACATACTTTTCCTTTCCAGCTTAACAGCCTTCAACTACAGGTGAAAGTTGCTTCCAAAAAAGTCAAACTGGAGTTTGTTCATGAGACGATGCTATTACGTTTGGCGTAAAATCTCTTCCGATTCGTACAGTATATAGCGCTTGTGATCTGATCTTGCGCATTTACGTATTCCCTGAAACTCGATCAGTGTACGGCGGCTTGTAAGAGTCCAAGAATACCTTCCAGAACCGTTCTGCAATTTTAAGGCTCAACCTTAAACACCGTTTCAGATTGTATTGTTGACGTAATTATGATGAGTTGTGTTTTATGATGAGTGGTGATTTTATACGGCAGGCATCTGGCTACTTGTGAGCAATAATTTAAACACTTGTTGATTTCGGATTACATACATGTACGTTACATGCTATGTGAAAGAAAAAAATAAATCGTCGAAAATGTGCTTATCATAACAGCTAAGAGCAAAACCACATGCTGGTTTCTAACCCCACCCCTGTGCACACTCTTAGCCGTCAGTATAGGATTTTGTCTGTTTATTCGGCGCCCAGGGATCTCCATCGTCGGGCAGCAAGGGGGACAAAAGTCGTACTAGCAAGTCTACAGGTATTGGTCAATTTATTGTATACGGCATATAGGAAATAATTTTTTATCTTTTCATAACTTTCTTAATTCTTTCGATATTTTTGCATCACGAACGGCATTAGAAAGAACAATTCTTTATCTTTGACATGGTATTTAAATTTTTGTAGTAGCACTATTATAAGATGGTCTGTTTGGGTTAGGTAACCTAGTAGGGCGCAAAATAATTAAATATATAGTGAAATTTCCGTAAAAAGTGGTAAAAATTATCATGGTACATGACTTCAACGGCAAGTTTAGGACATAATAGTTAAAAAATGTTATGCGTCACAAACGGTCTAGTTTAGAGGAAAGAATATATTTTCAACTGGTGCAACTTTTGTTTTTGTAGCACAACGAAAAAATGGTCTGTTTGAGTATTCAGCAAAATAATATAAATATTTTTTTCTCCCTTGATTTTCCGTGCATCTCCGTAAAATGCTCCGATAAGACCCGACCAAGCTTCCAGGTAATAATGCCGCGGGCGAAGATTATCGCTCATACATGTACTGTATATGGAAATGACACACTTGTAAAAGACAGAATATTGTAATTCATGTAGATATTTTATGTAAATGAATAAATAGGCCCTGATGTATTTAGAAAATATGACACATATTTTGGAAAAATACATTTTCATTATGATCTAATGTCTCTGTTATATTTGCATACGTATAGAAAAAATATTTCTATTCTTATGATTATCTTATGATTATCTTATCATAATTGGTAATTAAATATTTTCGTATTGCTATTCATCATAATCATATTTGTTTAATGAAATACTTAAAGCAAATATAATTGTAAATTCGCACAGCCTGTGAATGCAACGAATTCAAATATTAAACGTCAATTACATGTTGTGCGATTTAACAATGACGCAGGTCTGCATTGCAGTAATTGCGAAAATACAATTTTAACGTCTCAAAGTAGACCACAGAAAACACGTATTATTATTTGATTACTAAGATTATGATAATAGAATAAAATATGCACTTTAAGCCAATGCGTGAGAAAACAAACATTCTTAATATGCCGAAACAAAGGTGCAAATACGCTGTCCAATAAGTGCACAGCTATATCGCCATTGTTTTCGCTACACAGTCTTCCAGTTAAATCGGAAATTTCAAGCTTCTAGCTTGCTTCTGTAATGTAATAAACAGGTTTGTGTCGGTCCTGGTCGGAAAACCAAACTGTTTGTTTTCTCACGCGAAGGCTCATAGGTTAGCAGCCGTCTTACCAGTATTGAGAAAATCATTGTTTTGCATATCAAAACTAATGCCTATAATTATATGATCTTAGCGGTAACTATCAAAATGTGTGTTTGCTGTAAATGTACTTTGTAAACGTACATTTGTTTCATAAATGGGGAAATGCTTTTTCAGCAATGAACTTATCTTCTGTCTTTATTCATGTCGATTTTGTCAAAATTTGGAAACACCAAAGGCAGTTTTGCGTGCGACGCGGCTCACTTTATCGGGTCATTAAGAGAGGTGTCAAAACTTTATAATATGTTTTTATAACGCTTGCCTTTCAAGCCCTTCAGCGAAATACTGGCGCATGCCTGGGATAGCTACTTAAGACATTTTCCCACAAAGTGTACTGTTCGAACACAATCAGTATCATATTGGATTGAATCAGAAAATAAAAATAACAACAATACTTTTTATAATAATAATGATAAACGAATTAACATAAATATGTTGTTGTTTTTTGTTCATTTTTTTGTTTCTCAAAGAATGGGTTAACATTTGTGCATGCTGATCCGTATGTAATTTTGACGCACATGTAGTTTTGTCATGAAAAGACTTTTTCACAGATAGGGGCATCGTATTGTAGCAAGATAGTGCAGATTAAGATAATGTTCGAAAGAAATAGAAAATCAGACTTGTGCTCAAAAACAACTTTTTCAATTATGTAATTGCAATTTTAATGATGTTTTTTTGCAACGAAAAAAAAAACCAACAGCAATATTCAACTAGTAGCAAGGTGGTCGACCCGTCGATTATAGGCGCAGGTAAAGTCCCTCAGAAAAAAACTTAAGATTTTTTAAATTGCATATTTTTCATAAAGATACACGTGCATCAACATTCACAGTTTTCGTTAAAACGGTAATTCGTTCCTTCCTTCGTTCCTTCCCTACTTCCTTCCTTCCTTCCTTCCTTCCTTCCTTCCTTCCTTCCTTCCTTCCTTCCTTCATTCATAAAAGAAAGAAAGGCATATTTTTGTTAGCTTTATGTACAGATATGTAAGCATTTCGCTGTGCGTCATAATTGAATATTTCTGTCATCCATGTTGTCAGAACTGGTCCGATGAAAAATGTAACTTCACAACCACGTCCATTGCACATTATTAAATTTTAACTCGGTTTATGAAATCGGCGACCTAAACCACTCAACCAAGACAGCTAAGGGATCAACAATTGATTTATATCGATAAGACAACTGTCCCCAGGCATTGACATTACCTGGACAGATTAGCCGGATGATAATCGAATATTGCCGGCCAATATCGGATATCATCGGAAAGTCTCCGTAAATTTACCTGAGCATTAGTTAAAATCAATTGTTTGCTTCTGGGCCTACCTTGAAATACGAGATAAGTTCGGGATGCTTATTCAATGTGTGAGTCCTGGTTTTTGATGCATCAGGATGTTAATCATGATTTATTTGTTTGTTCTTGATGATTCATTGACTAGTAAGAGATTCACCACGAGGACCGAAGAACTAACTAAATGTTATGAACCACTGCAGAAGCTGAGGGTGAGGTTAGGCGCCTGTAAAACCGGTTTAAGCCCGCCAGTAACTTTGTGTTACTGATCGTTCCAATGCGATACTTCTGTGGTTCTTTTTGTTTTATGTCTTGGTGTTTAAAAAAAATTGTGCTGTTGGCGCCTTATGTTTTCATAGTTTTAGTTAAGGTAACTGAGTGGCCACCTATTGGGAAAATAGCTGCTCATTCGGCTTACGATATGTTTCATGGTATAAGTACCTGATTGTTAGTTTGGTTTTTCCCACCTCGGTTTTTGGAGTGGGAATCTTTTTCTGATTGCGCCTTTTCCTGATTTTTTAAAATGCTACATTTTATTTGAGGTGTAAGTTATATAGATAAGGCAGCCATCAGTATAGCTGGAATTAGTTTCAATCAAACTATTTTAATAGATAATGATTGTCTTATAGCATGGAGTGTACATTTTCATTCGAAATAATTATTGATATGTTAAATTAGATGCAGAACCACGGCATACCTATAAGCCGATTTACAAATGAACATGTCATTCTTAATTTTTCAGAATGAAGTTGCCTAATTTACATAATTGGCAGTTTAAGTGTCACAATTCGTCGTCTAAGAATTAGCCAATCCTATATAACGTCGGGTAATAAAAGACTGACGCAATTATGCTAATACGTAAATCGTACATTTGGGAAATTCAGTAGCCAGAGGGTACAATTCAATGTAATTACAATACTGACCGTATAAAAACATAAGTAAAACAATTACAAGCTGTCAATAATGGTTGTAATATGTATTGATATGATATGAAATTGACAGGCTGCTTTGACTGATGTAGTATAAAGACTCTCTTAATGAATAACATTGACAATAAAATACAATACACATGAGGGTTTATGACATAGTCTAGTTTCTCACATCATTACACCTATCCTTTCCTTTGTCGGCGAATTATTATCACTTTTCAAAGAAAGTACGATTAAATAGTTTTGCACAGCAAATTCTTCACCCGCACAATCTGGGCATTTCCACGCCCATGCAATATACAGAGATTTTTTTAAGTTGTAAAAATTGAAAATTTTCATTGGAAAAGTTTTCAAATTGATATTTTTCTTATTTTTGCTCAAAACATAGGTTGTGGGTACACGTTAGAACCGCCTCAGGAAGTCCGCATTGTCTGCGTTGACATAAGTGACGGTGTGTCAGAACGATTTGGCCTGCGTGGCTGTGAACCATTTACTGCAAGGCGGTGTAGAACTATTCTTGAACTACTCCGATGACGAAAAGGACTACATGTATTTGCAGCAATCATTTCATCATTAGCAAACCTATTCCGTAAAGGACATAATCGAATGTAGCTGCACACTTGTGACGCAACTCATGGCCTCTGAGATCTTGATTGATCGTAAGAGTTGTTGTCAATATGCTAGCAAGTCGATTTTTGGCGCATACCGAAGCGTGTGGGAAAGACAAGCATCAAGCACACCAATGGTTTTTGTTGAGCAATATAGCGCAGCGCATAAGAAATGCTTGAAAAGACGAAGAACGACTAGCCATTTCATTGATGGTACAGGGGAACTTACACACTGACCTTATTGGCAGTTGGCCGAACAAGTCATGATCATACTTTGCTTTGAAGTGAATGACAAACATCACAACTTCTCTCTGGTGTACTATAATTGAGCCTTCGCATGAGAAAACCAGCATTTTAGGTTTCCGACTGAAACCGGGCTGTACAGTCACAGAAGCAACCTAGAACATTGAAATTTCAATTTTGAAAAAAGAGGGATTTTATTATCTGTGTTAATAAAACAAAGACGCTGATCAGCTGTACAGTTACTGCACAGCTGATCTGTACAGCTGATCTGTGTCTTTGTTTTCGCATATGCAAATTGTTGGTTTTCTCATGCGAAAGCTTATTGTAGCATGAACGCCAAGTTTCACATCATACTGGTCTTCAACAAGGTTTGATTACAGCTTCGGCTTTGATGAAACAAGGTAACCCAATACGCCTCATATGCGTTTTCCATGCAGAATATCTAGATTATTTTGACTGTTTTGATGTTTGAAAACATCAGTCTAGTGATGTGCATACATCGTTTGAGTGGTTTGCCAATGTGTGACTCCCGTTCTACCTCTTTAGGTTTTAGGTTAATGGGTTATATTGTCATGATTGTTGTGTATACATATATGCAAATAGGTTAATGGGAGAGTTTAATCCATTGAAAGTACTTTCATTCAATTGCATTTTATACATTATAGAGACCTGAATCATCTCAAACCGGGAATTAAATATGAATGTCTGCTGTTGATTCTGAAAGAAGCCGTTTGGTGGCTTTTTGCTATTGCGCAGGTGTTTCATGCGGTACTTCTGTGATGGTTCTATTTGTTTTCATTTTTTGTTATGGATTTTTGTGCTGTTTGCTCCTTTTATCTGCTTATTCATTTTTCATTTGTTCAGTTTAGGTAACTGATTGGCCACTTTTAGGGAAACAGCTGCTCACTCAGCCTAAGATATGTTCTCTTCGTATCATTCCCTGATTGTCAATTTGTTGTTTTACCTAGGGTTTTAGGGTGTCACTTTCTTTCTAAATGCGCCTGTTCCTGAACATCACTTACTTTTAACAGTTTTATACTAAGTTCACTTATGTTTAATTTCATTTAATTTATTATCCACTCCAAATAATATAATCACTGTCATGTACGTGATATCGTGTAGATTTTTTTGGCACTAGTGTAGATCATACCAAGATGGCGGCCAGAAAAACTGGGAGATTGTAAGTAGCCTTTCATTTGTTAAAATACCAGGCATTTTACATGCCAGTGACCAGTCTGAGACACCCCCATGCTCAGAATAAATTAGATTTTACGATTTTGTTATTGCCTTTACGCAGTCTGATCACTTTAGCAAGTATTTGGCCTAGATGCGTGGGTGAATTGCCGATTTTGTAATCAAAGCGTAGTCAGCAGGGTTTTGGAGATATTTTGTCTTTAAATTAGCAAATATCGAACATTCTCTTCAAAATACTATTAGCCCAATCTCAGAAACACCATCCCTAGGCTAGCCCTGATAGCCCACAGAAACTGTCGTGGAAGAAAATACCAGAGTTTGAAATTTTCACTCGGGCAACTGTGTAGAGACCAGTGTGTTTTTTGTCAGCAACCGTGTAGACACAGATGGATTTTGAGAAATGTGTAACTGTGTAGACGCAGATTTTGGAAACCGTGTAGACACGGTTTGACTCATTTAAACTGCCCATTACATTTGGCTAGTGATGATTAATCATCTTCTATTAAATTATTAGTTTTGATACTTAAGCCTATTAAAATTTGCATGGTAATACGTCCAAAACATTTTCAAGTCAGAATATCAGTACCGATGTAACCCATAGCGTAGGAGAAATATTGCACTATGCCATCTTAACCTTTGGTATGAACTATAATACATACATCTCAAACCGGCCTCGGTAGCTCAGTAGATAGAGTGTCCGCTCCGAGATCGAGAGGTACCGGGTTCGGATTAGGGCTTGGACTGGTCGCCCCACTGTCGGTATAATGTGACTGGGGATGGTATCGGGCAAATTGTCAGGGATTTGATACCACAGTGAGGCAGCACTATGAAAGTGAGCACTGAGCTCCCTGTCACAACCGGACACCGTTGTGATATGACTGAAAGATTGTTGAAGGCGACGTTAAACCCCGAACTACACACACATACACATACATCTCAAAACTTAGTTATGTGTAGAGCAACGGTGTCCGGTTGTGACAGGGAGCTCAGTGCTCACTTTCATAGTGCTGCCTCACTGTGGTATCAAATCCCTGACAATTTGCCCGATACCATCCCCAGTCACATTATACTGACAGTGGGGCGACCAGTCCTAGCCATAATCCGAAAATCCGAGTGCAAAGCAGGGATCGAACCCGGTACCTCTCGATCTCGGAGCGGACACTCTATCTACTGAGCTACCGAGGCCGGTTTGAGATGTATGTATTATAGTTGATACCAAAGGTTAAGATGGCATAGTGCAATATTTCTCATATGCTATGGGTTACATCGGTACTGATATTCTGACTTGAAAATGGTTTGGAAGTATTACCATGTAAATTTTTAATAGGCTTAAGTATCAAAACTAATAATTTAATAGATGATCATCACTAGCAGCAACTGAATTGGCCAACATTGGAGGACCGTCGTAAAGCTTCAGACTTCAAAGCTTCAAACATTTTCTTCTTTTTTTTCAAATGGACCCCATTGGAAATAAGCCTTATGGCTTTATGGGCTATCCATAGGTCTTAAGATCAAACATTTCAATCTGCGTTAAGTGGATATAGGTGCTGGCATTCCACTATTTGATTTAGCCAAAATTGTTATTAATCATGCAAGTGTGCTCTTAATGATTAGTAATGAGTATTTACAAATATATATATATATATACAAAAAAAAATTGTACATATGATCTTATTGCCTGAATAAATCTTATCTTATCTTGACTTAATTCTCATGTACAAGGTTGTTAACAGCC
Organism: Rugalucina vietnamica; assembly: GCA_964017185.1. Classification (NCBI taxonomy): domain Eukaryota; kingdom Metazoa; phylum Mollusca; class Bivalvia; order Lucinida; family Lucinidae; genus Rugalucina; species Rugalucina vietnamica. The sequence goes on along the minus strand of OZ024878.1, from coordinate 39,766,551 downwards.
TTGTAGCTGTGCCTGTGAACTATCTACCACCCAGATCGCCACGGTATGCTGATTGTATCAGATTCATCGCATACCACTGCAGAGTGAATGTATATCAACATTCGTTCTTCCCACGGATCGTGATCCCCTGGAACCGACTACCGGACTCTACTATCAACCTACAGAGCTTGGATGGCTTCAAACTCGCTGTCCAGCCCGTACACAGGATGTAAGGTACTCAGGAACTGTACAGTGTATATACATGTTTGTTTTTACGTAACACTATAAATACACGTTTTAAACTTTTCAATGCGACTGGCGTCGTGCAAGCGAAAATCTAACACCCTTGTCGAGATGTCTGCCCAGCGGATTTTGACAAGAAATATCATTGAAGTTGAAGCCAAATGTAATGGGCAGTTTAAATGAGTCAAACTGTGTCTACACGGTTTCCGAAATCTGTGTCTACACAGTTACACATTTCTCAAAATCCATCTGTGTCTACACGGTTGCTGACAAAACCACACTGGTCTCTACACAGTTGCCCGAGTGAAAATTTCAAACTCTGGTATTTTCTTCCACGACTGTTTCTGTGGGCTATCAGGGCTAGGGATGGTGTTTCTGAGACTGGGCTAATAGTATTTTGAAGAGAATGGTCGATATTTGCTAATTTAAAGACAAAATATCTCCAAAACCCTGCTGATCTCCGCTTTGATTACAAAATCGGCAATTCACCCACGCATCTAGGCCAAATACTTGCTAAAGTGATCAGACTGCGTGAAGGCAATAACAAAATCGTAAAATCTAATTTATTCTGAGCATGGGGGTGTCTCAGACTGGTCACTGGCATGTAAAATGCCTGGTATTTTAACAAATGAAAGGCTACTTACAATCTCCCAGTTTTTCTGGCCGCCATCTTGGTATGATCTACACTAGTGATAATGTACAGTCAAAAACTAACTAACGAATTTTGGTCTTTATCTTTCCCTACTGGTGTCTTATATTGGGACTTTCTACGTATTCTTAAGCTTACTTTTCATAAAGTAAACTCTCCACCATAAAACGAAGTGCAGATATGTAATTTTAAAAAATATTTGGTTCTGGGTAGCTTTTCTTATATACTGGACACAATAAGAATCAGGAAGTGGCATTGCCATTTTATCGGACTTGTTGAAAAGCTTTCAGGTTTGCTCAATGGTAGCATTGACTTAATACATACTAGCTTTATCCGTGTCTATCCACTACGCTGAACCAACAATCTGCCCAGGCGAAAACAAAGGCGCAGATCAGCTTCGCGGTACCGCGAAGCTGATCAGCGCCTTTGTTTTCGCTACTCGGATAGTACAAATCCTCCTCTCCTTAACTCCAAAATTTCAAGCTTCTAGCCTGCTTCTGTGACTGTACAGGCCAGTTTATGTTGGACCTGGTCGGAAACCAGATTGCTGGTTTTCCCACTAGACGGCTCAAGTATTTGAAAAGATACGATAATGACTTGTTCGGTTGTGGGGAATGGAGGAAACTGAATACGGTTTAACAGATAAAATTACATCAGAATATGTCTAATTGATAACTAAAACATATCTTTTCAGCCGAATTTCAGAATAATGTGTATTTAGTGGATGCTGAGTTATTTCCGCAAACATCTCTTTTTGATGTGAGTGGACATAAATTTGTTGCTATTTATTCGAATGCCATAACAAGCTTTTAAATGTACAGTATAAGGACTTTGACAAATGTCTTCATGTACAGCTCCATTATTAATTGTGGACAATATGTAAATTTATCAAGCTATAAACAAACAGCATGCACTTTTAAGATTTTCATAACAGCATATCATATTCTGACCGAATTACACTTTCATTTTGCATTTTTATTGAAACAATGTCTACCTATTTACCAACTATAATATTTATCATAAAGTTCTTTTTAGGTTTATCGAAAATTTCACATAGTTTGCTTTGAATACGTTCCTTGCCATAACTACTTATTATTTTGTTTAACCCTCTAGTGCCCAAACACATTTTTGCTGAGCAGAAAATTATTATTTCATATTATTCATGATAGTGGGTTATGACCATGGAATGTATTATAAAAATGCTAATATTTAATAATTTTGTATCTCCGATGTGATTTTATAGCATGTATCATATATGATACATTGGACATAAGTTCTGGTGTATCATATATGATACATTTTTATAAAACTCAAACTGCCTGATAATATCAATCAATCTAAACAAAAATATTAAATTTGTTTTAAAATATAACAGAACGACTTCTGGATTACTAAACTGCAACAAGTGAACAGCAGCAAAACCAAAATACAATATCATTCACGAAATATGTCTGATCACATGAATATGTGATAAAATTTCATTGTTAAAATTATTTGATTGAATTTATATTTTTCAGTTGAGATATTATGTGAGGATTATTCAAAGCGATATATTATTCAACATGCACAGTTTCCACTTAAACGTCCGTATATGTTCGTAGCTTTACGGAGAATTGATTTCCGACCATTTCCATATATGGAAAGTTAAATGATTAATTAGTGTAATGCTGGCACGTGGTGAAACGTCACAATGATGTCAAATTCAAAATGGCTGACAGACGTCATTTGTAGAAATACGTGTAGATCATTGGACAAGACCAAAGCTTGACCTTTCAATTGGAATAAATCAATGTTCGCCGTCAGATTCTGTCACTTCGGCATATGTTTGGGCTTGTTCCGGAAACCGGACAAAAGAACATGATTGACAATAGCTGTAGAAATGAATATGTTAGAAATGAAGACGCAGAATTTTATTTACAAACAACATCCATCAAATCCTTTACAGCTTTAGCAGCTCTTTTGAGCTGTTTTTCGGAGACTCATCCCATATGAAAATTTGGGTTCTTTTAATGCCCGATGTAGCATATATGCTACATAAATCAGACGATGGCTAATGGATGTTCAGACTCAAATAAATAAAGATAAAATACACTGTTTTACTTACAACCATGTTCGTAACAAACATGTAGCATTATTGTGTTCATTCATGCATTTTGTGAGTCAGGAAACTAAATAAAATTGATTTTGGATTGTGTTGTCCAATGTATCATATATGATACATTACATTTTTGCCCGATGTAGCAATATGCTACATCAAAAATTGAACGCAAGTTCTGCATTGTTCAGGTAACATCTCTATTTAAAACACATTTGTTTATTGTTTTTAACATCTAAAAAGCTATATTAAGCAAGTTTTACCTTTTGTACATACCTGCTTATGATTTTTTCAATTGATTTAAATGACCACTAATTAACACTTCTACATGTTTATGGCGGCGGCTATTTTGAAAGAAAGATAACAGTCACGAGACACAAAGCTAGACAAAAATACCGCAATTTCTGGAAACACTGCAACATACATGTATAAATTTACAATCAAAGAAAAGCAAGTCAAATCATCAATGTTTTCACAAGTTGTTGCTTTCTAAAAACCATGTAGCATATATGCTACACTGGGCACTAGAGGGTTAATATGTTCAGTGGCGTTTTGCTTGCTTGTGGCTGGCATGCCCCCCCCCCCCCCCCCCCCCTCCAGTGGTAATAGTCGCTGATTACATTAGCTGGCGTGGCCAAGTGGAAATGGTCGCTGATTACATTAGCTGGCATAGTCCATGATTACATTGGTTGGTGTGGCCCAGTGGTAATGGTCGCTGATTATATATGTGATATATATGTTGAATTTTGTAATTTCAAAAATGAGTATCATCTTTATCAAAGAATGTATATAGACCTATATATATTTTCTTCAAGGCTACAGACAAAAGAGATAAACTTGACACAGGTGCCAATGAGAGGGGAGATTGTGAAATAAAGCGGATGATAGGAGACTTTGGGAAGTTTCTCGACATACTGATCTATTGACCTGGAATACTGGGAAGTGTTCTATCGACATATTTACGATATACAATCAATTAATCAGCTGTCATTGTCATAATTATAGGACCAAATTATATAGGTATAACCAGGTGAGGGGCTGGTCAGTAGAAACTATATCAAATGGTCATTATAAAGTTTATATTTGTACTTAATTCTTATTGATGCCATTAAAGATAGGTTTTATGTCAGATTGTGTATATATTGCATATTCTATTATCTACATGTATATCATTTACTCTGGTATATATCTACCTCAGTCGAGGAAGGGGAAGCTGTTTTATTGCCATTGAATATTTTATTGGTAGCACGTATTTGCATAAAGTAAATACATTTGGTTTTATAATTTGATTAGATTAATTGCATTGTAAGATCCGTAGAGGACTAAGACATAACGATTTTGGAAAATGTAAAGTTCTGACCAAATATGTCCCTGGAATTGAAAAAAGATCACGTGATTTGCAAATTGAAGAAAGGTGATAATAACCTACATCGTAAGATCGACATTACATATGAGGGTGGGTCGGTTTTTCACTGCAAAGACGGTACAATTCCAACCATTCTTACATCCGAAACATTTATCAAGATTTTTTAACACTGTTTACCTCTCGAATTTGCCGACCACAGAGTGTTGTCTTTCTGAAACTCATATGGGGCAAAACAAATCCTTGTGATATTAAAAACTGACTCCTTTAAGTTTGCATACATTTTAATTCTAATATTTTAACCATACCAAGGCGATTGCTGTAATCACCATAAAGCAATACCTGCACGAAGACACAAGGCACATGACGTCAGACTGACGTCATATCAACGTCGATACGACGTCATGACGTCGCATCGACGTCGATCTGACGTCATTCTGACGCCATGTGCCTGCTGGGTTTTTTGAATAACTAAAATGATGATTTAAAAGATGGCACAGACTGTCTCCCTTGTTCGTTTTTACTTAAATGGTTCTGTTATTTTAATATTACTTTGGTATAGAAAGGAAGTATGTGAAACAAATATTATTCTTTCCTAAACTGGTAGCTCCAGCTTATTTATCTTTGCTGTATATGATTAATGATGTTGTCATGCTTTGCTGGTGTGTCCAAAGGACAGATAATAGCACTTTTTGCTCGGGGTGTCGCTTGCTAAACGCTTAAAGCCTCGTGAACATCATCTGAAACATATAAATAACATTGGTGTATAAATATGTCCAAACTCGTAAGCTTTAAAACAGATCAAGGGACGAGAATGTGTGTTTCCAGCACCATTCGTTCATTGGAAAAGGCGATTCTATTTTGGGTATAGTTCAAAATATTTTATGTACATTTATCTACATTGTTCGATCATCATATTTTCCGTTTGCGATATATGTATGTAAATGTCCTTCACTGGTCATAACAAATATCCGTATTCTATTCTATTCTATTCTATCAAAAGATAAAAGTAGGCAGTGATCAGGAAATGGCACAATCAGAAAGAAATCTCCATTCCAAAAACCGATGTGGGAAAAATATATTGATATTAGATACCGAAACCGCAGAATGGCCCACCCCCTTTCTCGTTTGTATGCTCACTGCTCTTGAGGGATCTCGGTTATATTTTTATACCGAGAAAACATATCGTAAGCCGAGCGAGCAGCTATTTTCCAATTTGCGGCCGCCACTCAGTTACCCTTAACTAAAATATGAAAACGTACAAAAATTCCAACACCAAAACATAAAACAAATTTATTCTATTCTATAATCCTCTCTTACCTGGTTATCATTTTCATCTCTCAGTCTTTCTATTGTTTCGTCATCATATCTGAATACCTCATTATCAACACCTGAAGTATCGGGTGTATCGTCAGTCCCCGGGGTTAGGCTGAAGGACACGGGGTTAGATGAACTGTTACTGGTCACTGACTCGTGCCAGCGTAATTGTACTTTGCTAGTGTCAATATCGTCGTCTTTAGTAGAGCTGGAGGTTGAGACTTGGTCTGGCTCTGGTTCCTGGTGATGTCCCCTGCCTTTCCTAAAGGCATTAACAGCTAGTGTTTGAAGACTACCGAATAAACTGCTGCGTCGTCTCTTGCCGGCTGAAACAGAAGTGTTTGAGTGATTTCATACAAGTGTTTGAGTGATTTCAAAGAGAAAAATACAGGTTTGGAATAACGCGAGCAAATTCCACACCAATGCACAGCATTTTATTAGTAGTTACGCAACATAAAATATATTTACTTATTAATTGCGAACCAGACAGGGTTGAGAATGAGAATACTTCCGAGGTACAGGCTGTTCCAAGTGACCAGCTTCCCCACATACGATTTCGCCGGATTACATTACCACATAATCTGGCCAAGATTTGACTGAAATGTAAAATGGGAGCGCAATATACTGCTTGTAATGATGAAAGGGATAGCGTTGGCAATGATCAAGGACCGACGACCCATCCCAAAAACCGACAAACAAGAGCTGATGCAAAGACAACATATAGTAACCTGTCCACTCACTAGGCTACATTTATTTTAAATGAATATAAAAAGCACAAACGACTCGTAAAATGAACAAAAAGCACAAGCAATCGACACCGAAACATGAACATAACAGAGGTACTGCCGTGGGCCGGCCGTGGGCCGGTCCGCCGTGGGCCGGCCGGTCATGTAAAATTATTGGATATGGCAGCTTTTTTCACTCCCTTTATGCGTCGATCCTGCTTTGGGAATGTATGCGACGTACCTATCGTTGATAAGGTATACATGAGGTTTGGTGCAAATTCATATGGACAAATGTTTGGTATTTCAATGGGAACTTTGATTGTGCTTCTCTTGTAGCTGATTTGTTGCCGCCCACGCCGCATAATGGAAACATATCCGTATGGAACTTAACCCCTTCGAACCTATATACACTTGTTGTAGCCATAGCGGATCTGTAGATGATCCGGATCAAAATTATTTTCAAAAGAATTTTACAAAAATATGAAACAAGATTTTTTTTTAAACGAACTTGGCCACTTGGCTCTTGATTCAAACATGTTTCATTCCATGGTCAATGATCGTGGATAATGACGTCAACATCTTGTTCATGTCAATGGTTCCCGGCTCATATACAGAAACACGATGGAAAAAGCGTTCTTTTACACAAGGCGGTTCGCCGAATTTCCCGAAAACGAATGGTACCATGTAAGTTATCTTTCGATTTTGGTTGCTAATATGTTTTCCAATTATTTTCTGTCATTTTGACGAAGTTTCCGTCCTAAAATAGAATATTACGACATATTTAATTAGAAACTTTGAAACGGTGGCATTGTAGTTACTCCGGATTACGTTTAACCGCGTACTGTCATTTTATGCTCTCAAAGGACTTGGATTGTTTAATGTTTGTAACCAAATGCATATTGTTACTTTCTGGGCGTTTATATGATAAAATTAAGTGTAAACAATGAAATAATCTGCGTTTTTAACAAGCATCATATACTATTCCGACGCTATTCAGATTCACATCTCTTGTGAGAGCCAGGGACTAATTTTCCCCCAAGCGCACCCCCTGGTGAGGTATTGTCAGTTTGGCGTTTCACCAGTAAACTATTCAGATTCAGATTCAGATTCAGGCAAACAGTTTTGACCAGATTTGGAGTTAACCTGTCGAGATATTTATTCACATGTTTTCTCCCGCATACAACAAAGTAAGAACAGAAACTCTGATTTCCAAATTCCACTATCCAAAATGTTGAGGGTTGTGACACTTTTTCATGTTTCATTGATCAACTCACAGCACAGCTGCCCAGTAAATTCTCAGAATTGTAGCATAATTTACTCACTAGTATATTAAAATTATTATACACATAGGCATTTGGCCCAAATTCCCGAACTTAGAAAATGAATTGCTGGGTTTTAACTTTTTATAGGTTTCTGACAATTGTGACAAATTATGGCATGCCAAAAACACGCACAACATCATATTACCTTAAACAATACCAGACCGAGTTGACCCGGCCAAGTAGACACAGGACCGAGTTGACTCAGGAGCCGAGTTGGTATCAGGCCGAGTTGACCCGCTTCCGCTAACTTCATCTTCACAGCATAGATAGACCTTACTATGCTTCGCTTTTAATATCATCAGAAAAACTCCAAATAAATAAGTATTTTTTTATCAAAATATATTGGGCTTCAAGATAGCAATGGTTTTCTGACCATTCAAAATAAAACTTTTAAATGGCCTTTTTTTAGATCAAAACAGTAATTTTGGATTATTTTTTTTTTATCATCTTTCACAATAATAATGTTAACACATGGAATCAATTGCCATTATGTTCAATTCTTGAAACAGCTGATTTGGTTCCCCACTCATTATTCGACATCTGTGGACTTGTGGATGAAGACGCGGAAACAATGATGGGTTCGGTCTCATTCCGAAATAATTCGTTCACGATCTTATTTTTTTTTCTTAGCATGTATCATTATGGTTGGTTCCCTACTCGTTTTTCGCCAGGTACTGACTTATGATGATGCGGGAGCAACAGTGGGAACGGTCTAATTGCCGTCATTTCCGGATTGATGTGTGTTTGCATCAACGTATATATATGCGGGCGTTCGTGAACGCCCGCAATAATGGATTAAAACGCCTTTGCCGGACCCTTTCGGATAACATCTTAAGTGTTGAAACATTACAGCTTAGTTTGATATACGTTTTAAATATACGTTACTATAAAAATCAATGTCTAGTTAAATTTTAATTTTGATTGATGGTCTTAAGTTTAGAACAACACTGTCATTTATAAGACAACAACAAGCTGATTCTTTGTTATGAAAATATTTTTATTTGTATTTTTTGTTTTTAATTAAGATGCCGCTATAAATTATGTGGTGTCTAAAATAACCATATTTCGAATTTAATCTTGCTTATGTCGGAAAAGATTTCTCACCGAAAGGTTTTTTATAAAAGAATATTTTGTCTGAAAGTGCGTGTACACTAGACTTACTGCGTTTACACTTTACCTTCAAAGCTTTTGGCATCATTTAATACGGCAGAAACAACAACAACAATAACAACATCAAAAGTAAGCAATGATCAGGAACCGTTGCAATCAGAACCAAACCCGTCTCTAAGACCCAATATTGGAAACACGCAAAACAAACAGACAGTCCAGTGATCAGTCAGTTACGCCTTATGTATCAGTGCCTTCGCGTCATTTGCAGGGACATGAACGCATTGCGCCGACCTTCAGGTCGTACGTTTACTGGAGGCCCCCTGTGCAGGGACAGTCATCCTATTGGTTAAAGATCCCTACACAGGTTCTATCATCCTGCAAACACACCGGAATCTACACTGATCGCCTCCCAAGAATAGTCAGCAATTTATTGATGGGAGTAACATGAAAGAAAAAAAAAAAAAAACAGTGCATGCGTTTACATTACCTGCTGGATTATTTGCAGGGTCGCAAGCATTGATAGCTTTATCGTCGATAGCATGTTTCTTGCACAAACCCTGCAACTGCCGGACTTCCAGCTGAAAAATGATTGATGATGTAAAGACACTTTTTTCTGCGTATATATAAATGTATATGTAAGGTGGCCCGTCTTAATCACCCCCAATAACCAGTCAAGATAAAATACCAAATATCAAAGCAGTGTCTTATCTACATGAAATTGCTAATGGGGTGATTAGGCCCTATACCTGGTTGGAGACATAATTTATTTATTTATTTGATCATTTATTAGAAATTTAATGACAACATACATACATACATATATACATACATATATTCTAATGACAATTTTCAAAAACATTTCACATATGACCATATATATACATAAACATGGGTCAAGGGATTGGAGACTTAATATGGACAATATACTGACATTGATGAGATGGCCACTTCTTTGTCAGTTTGAATAAGCATTATGTATACGAAACGCCATTTCTCGAAGAGAGATATCTGGTAAAACGCTCTGACGATCTTGTAATAAATGAGCCGCCTCATGAGAAAACCGGATTTTAGCATGTGCGAAAACAAAGCCGCAGATCAGCTGTGCAGTAACTGCACAACTGATCAGCGCCTTTGTTTTCGCTACACGATAGTACAATTCTTCTTCTTCTTAAATCCGAAATTTCAAGCGTGTAGCCAGCTTCTGTAACTGTACAGCCCGGTTTGTGTCAGACCTACTCGTAACTGAAATTGTTGGGTTTTCTAACACACAGGCTCAAATAGAACATATACGACGGTAGTCGTTCGATATTACCTTGTATCTTTCCAGTTTCTCCGACAGTTCCCTCTCCCGTCTCAAAGATCTTCTCAGCAACTGTTTCACCACCTTTAACTGAACCAAATCCTTCTCCTGAATAACCAGCACGAAACCTGAAAATACAATCAAAACGAATAGAAACATTGGAAGCTTGCTAAGGGCGAGCGGTTTGCGGTTTGCTTTTAAAAAGTCAGGATGACCATGGGTTACCAACATTTCAGGCATGTACCTGCTTGGGCTCGAACTCGTAACCTCTTGGTTGCAAGGCGAAATCCTATTCACCACATTAATGCGGTCGGTATTGTCATAGATATGTTTTTCAACTGGCTCATTTATTTGAAGGCTATGGTTGTGTGACCTAACCAAGGGCACAGGTAGTTTGAGTTAGTACTTCCGTTGTTCCTCGTGACCGTTATGTTTATTTTCGTGGATGGAAAGAATAACTAAAGTCAATTTACTTTTTCATTCGTTGAATATATTATTTCTGTTTTACTGAATTTTCTGTTATACTAATTTCCAAAATAAACTGGAGTCTTATGTCGATTGTTCTATAAAAGGTTTATTAAAGTTTCAATTTTGTAATACTATTTTAGTCTCTTCATTCCAAAAGCTAAAAAACGACTCCCCTTAGATTAAGGACATAATCCCAAAGAAGCTTTGCCACAAGAATAAACTAGTTCTCATAAATCTAATCTGTCCTTAATGTTCTAGAAATGGTGCAGTCTTCGCATCCATACACACGCACACACATCAACCCAAAACGACGTCGTTACCCCATGATACCAAGTTACAGTATATCCAATATTCCACCAGATTCTGATAACCTCAAAATTATTCAAATACATCAAAACCATAAACCAATGAGATGCCAAGCTTTATCTTCATAACAATACCGTTGCCATGGTAAACAAGAAATAGATTAACACTAATCCGTCCCACCGGATACATCATGAATACTAGATAAGATGCAAATGGTCCAATATTAATACATCATAAGCTGTCCAGTTAAGCCTGAAATAGATTTAAACAATCGCATCCGGACAATGATGTCAATCTTCAATACAAAGCTGCAAAACCCATAAAAAACGTTATCAATGGAAATTCATTTAATCTTCTAAAGACCAGCAGAAGCATTGTTCATCTCCTAGATTAATTCCCAAGGATCCAATCAATAGTTCCAACAAATTACAAACTAGTTTCTTCAGTCCACAAGTTACCAAGTCTGAATCCCAAAACCCAAAGGCAGGCGTGCCTACTATGTTACAGAACACCCCTTGGCCAAATGTTTTTGCCGTCAGGGAAAAACATTCAAAGAAGGCAGCAGGACAAGTCATACTTGTAGCATCAGGCTACTAAACCCAATATCAGAAAATGTCTTATACTATTTTTAAGTTCCCTCTTATTTCTTCAGCAGCACAGTGCAATATCGGAAACCAATACCTTAGTCCAAATTGAACACAACAAAACCCAGAAAACTGACAAAACCCAATCACATGTCGTCAACCGACATTGCAACCGAAATATCATAACCAAAAATCCTCAAATTTGACAAAACCAAAATACAACAATATGCAAACAACTACCAAGTTACATTTTAATCAGCACCTTATTTTACATTGACCAATACAGTTTCATTGCCACAAGCACCACAACCGTTAAGTCCAATGCTGAAATTGTGTCAGCTTTGTCCATTATTGGAAAACATAAATGCTGCTACAGTTCTTATTGATTTCCACAGTAGCACAAGAACCAATACCAATTTAAAAGAGTGTCACAACAAAACCCCAGTTATAGTCTTTATTAACCTCATTATAGAACCCACTACGATGATGATACACTTTGAAGCATTGCCTTTTGTTCTCACACGTCCTTAACATTATTCCCTCCCGGGATAAAATATTTACAGTTTAAATACTGTTGATAACCCCAAGTATATCAACTCTATAAACCTGACTTTTGCCAGAGCGGAAGAATTTCTTTTTCCCCTACCCTTTAACTACAAGGGCCCCTTTCAAACAGAGACTCTGAACAAAATAGTCAGCAACCATAATCAAAAACATTAATACCCAAATAAAATTAATGCGTCAATCATTAAGGTAGCCATTATGAACACCCCAAAAATGGCGTCTCAACAGTTGAGGCATATTCTCTTGCATACATGAACATAACATGAGATACAACATGTAACACTACATATAACATTAACAAATTCATTTTATCAGCACAAAATGTGTCCTGTCACAAAACCGATAAACATTGTCTCATAATAACAGTGTCCTGTCACAGTACAAATTCGAGACAATTGTGTGTCCTGTCACACCAACATTAATGATGACATGATGATATGATACTAATCCACAGTCAAACATTCACTCTATAACCTTGGCACTATGTATTCTACCAAGACTCCTTGTTTCTCAGGACCAAGTCTACGGCGCAACCATGCCTAGCGCCTTGCTCGAAACGAGCTACCGTTCAGGCCTTTGCTTCAAAGATAAAGGTTATTTGACATATCCAAATATGAAAAGAAGAAAAGTACATCCCGTAATTAATCCAATCGTCACTATTGATTCTGTGACAACACAATTATTTGCATGTAAATTAACACACTGCGCACACAAACCATTGCAATAATACTTAATTAAATTACCATTTTTATAATTAAACAGTACTTGACTTGCTTAAACATTAATGCTTTCTCATCTTTGAAATTGAATCATTTGAAGTTTATTTTAATGCACTGTTTTACATGGTTTTGTTAATCTATTTCTTCTAGGATGACATCATATTGTTAAGCGTTGCACCTAGCGCAGACGGTTTTCGAGAATCCACGCTTTAACCCTGGCTCATATAACATCCCATCTGTAGCGTTGTCCCAAGCACAGACGGCTGTCCATAGGATCTGTGCTTTAAACAAAACGTCACCACTCATCGACGAAGTTTAATCGACGGGGCATCACCAGTGTCAATACGAAATTTTACAGTACCAGTAAATGTCAAATCGCTGTTCTTTGCCGCAAATAAATCATTGTTTATCAACAATTTAGCCACCATAGGCCTAAATTCTAACGGCGAGTAATATTTGAACAGCCCATTCTTTTGTAAGCTGGCAGTGTCCTCATGGACCCCAGCTATTATGTCCAACTGGATCCACCCGTAAGTAAGATCTAGCGATGTTTCGTAACACCAGGTGAAGATCTGACCACAATTAAAACATCGTATTTATTAAGTTACTGTAATTTTTCTACATAACCATATTAAATGTTCAGATCGTCAAAGTTCCATTCCTTTAGTTTAAACCAGCAGTCCAAGATAGATAAATTTTCAGTACCCACGTTTGAAATGTCCTCTAGGTTCGCATCCTGTCGAACGGCACCAGTTTACACTGTGACCTAACCAAGGGCACAGGGTGTTTGAGTTAGTACTTCCGTTGTTCCTCGTGACCGTTATGTTTATTTTCGTGGATGGAAAGAATAACTAAAGTCAATTTACTTTTTCATTCGTTGAATATATTATTTCTGTTTTACTGAATTTTCTGTTATACTAATTTCCAAAATAAACTGGAGTCTTATGTCGATTGTTCTATAAAAGGTTTATTAAAGTTTCAATTTTGTAATACTATTTTAGTCTCTTCATTCCAAAAGCTAAAAAACGACTCCCCTTAGATTAAGGACATAATCCCAAAGAAGCTTTGCCACAAGAATAAACTAGTTCTCATAAATCTAATCTGTCCTTAATGTTCTAGAAATGGTGCAGTCTTCGCATCCATACACACGCACACACATCAACCCAAAACGACGTCGTTACCCCATGATACCAAGTTACAGTATATCCAATATTCCACCAGATTCTGATAACCTCAAAATTATTCAAATACATCAAAACCATAAACCAATGAGATGCCAAGCTTTATCTTCATAACAATACCGTTGCCATGGTAAACAAGAAATAGATTAACACTAATCCGTCCCACCGGATACATCATGAATACTAGATAAGATGCAAATGGTCCAATATTAATACATCATAAGCTGTCCAGTTAAGCCTGAAATAGATTTAAACAATCGCATCCGGACAATGATGTCAATCTTCAATACAAAGCTGCAAAACCCATAAAAAACGTTATCAATGGAAATTCATTTAATCTTCTAAAGACCAGCAGAAGCATTGTTCATCTCCTAGATTAATTCCCAAGGATCCAATCAATAGTTCCAACAAATTACAAACTAGTTTCTTCAGTCCACAAGTTACCAAGTCTGAATCCCAAAACCCAAAGGCAGGCGTGCCTACTATGTTACAGTTGCATTCTCACAGAAACCAAAAATTAACAATACTTTTGTAACGTTAGTTTTACCGAGAATGTCTATGTACAAAGACTCCTGTCAAATATGGACCGGTCATGTGCAAGACTGGGGTTCAAATTGTCTCCGATAAGCAAGGTCAGTGAATCAGTAAAGGATGCACCTAGGCAGCTAGACAACGTGGATGTCTACATAAAGCAGTATAAATGCGAGTCGAGGCTACGCGGATGTAGATAATGCCGTCCGGGTTGACAGATTTGATTTATTGATTCATGTTTATATTAACATTAGAATTTCTTGATAGACTGAAACAGGTCCCGATGCATCATTTTTGATTAAAATTTACACAATTGTACGTCTAAATGACGTCACTGACATTGCCTATGTATTATGTGCCATGTGCATTTTTAGAAACAATAAAATCAACGTGACCATATATGGCATCAGGATATAGCGGAGTGCAGACGGTCCGCAGCGAAATGGTTAATTAATGACGTTGGGACAAAAATAAACTGCACGAGATAAAAATAGAACATTGCCATCAAATAAGGAAAGGTATGCAAATTACTAAAATACACTCAGGTCAGCGTCATTGTAATTTAATCTTCAGTTATGTTCGGCTGTGTCTGATCTGTGCACGATACGTGTCGCCTGTAATACAGGTTAGACATTTCGGACAAAAGAGAATCATTTATGGCCGACAAGTTTGCAGCGGCGATTGGCTGTGCCCATAACGTCCTTTCTATGGACATGCATTTCGTATAATAAGAGCCGCCTCGTGGGAAAACCAACAATGTGTTTTCCGAACAGGTCCGACACAAATTAGGCTGTACAAGCACAGAAGATGGCTAGAAGCTTGAAATTTAAGATTTAAGAAGAAGAAGAAGTGTACTATCCGTGTAGCGAAAACAAAGGTGCTGATCAGCTTCGCGGTTACCGCGAAGCTGATCTGCGTCTTTGTTTTCGCATATGCGGATTGTTGGCTTTCTCATAAGGCGGCTCATATGTAGATGTTGTTTAATAAGGTTTTATTAAAATTTCACAAATTTCAACATAACATGCGATGTATTTCCGTCATGTAATGAAACAGTAACACATAAAATATAGTCAAAATATGCCTAACGGACAGTTTTATGGTGGAATCGCCATGATATTTTTATACCTCATATATTTTATTATTGTGTCATTAGAACTCGGTAAGGGAAAATGACACAATGTCGCGACATTCTGTAAAGATTTTTTGGTTTCACAAAAGGTCATAATTGATATCCAAAGCATCGTTCACAACCGTCTCAAAATGTTTCTGTGTGCATTTACTGCATATGCTGAATTTAGAAAAGCGAGTTAAACCTGCAAATGGCAATAAGACTTAAGAAAAAGTTAATTAATGAGTTTGAATTTTTGTTCAGTAACTGTTAGAATTATTGGCTTAAAAGAAAAATGAAATATTGTATAGAAAGTTACCATTCTGCTGATGAATCGGTCAACCGGTCAGGCCACAGAAAAGTCTTCACTAACAACATGAATCAGGTGAAAACTGTCGCACATGATGTTATCAGATGATAAGTGATCGGCCAATGAATTGAACAGACAATTTGCAAAACCTGTCCGATGTGGATCATTGTTCGGTGTATTTGCAGTTGTCATTTTCTTATTATATATATATGAATTTCGCCAAACTTACTTACACCTCTCCATGATAGTATAAAGATGAGAATAGTAGCCCCCTCTTGTCCCGGTCTAGCCCATATATTCCCAGAATGATACATCTAGACAACTTACTGTTTACAATCCTTACAACTCTCCATGGTAGT
Source organism: Rugalucina vietnamica (assembly GCA_964017185.1). Taxonomy (NCBI): domain Eukaryota; kingdom Metazoa; phylum Mollusca; class Bivalvia; order Lucinida; family Lucinidae; genus Rugalucina; species Rugalucina vietnamica. The sequence goes on along the minus strand of OZ024878.1, from coordinate 39,750,318 downwards.
ATCAAGATGAGAATAGTAGCCCCCTCTTGTCCCGGTCTAGCCCATATACCTTCCTAGAATGATACATCTAGACAACCCATATACCTTCCCAGAATGATACATCTAGACAACTTACTGTTTACAATCCTTACAACTCTCCAGGGTAGTATAAAGATGAGAATAGTAGCCCCTTCCTGCCCCGGTCTAGCCCATATACCTTCCCAGAAAGCAACATCTAGACACCAGGATACTATCACAACAAAAGCATCAAAGACCTAAACAAACATAACAAACGAATAGTTTTGGTCGTGCAAGAACATTATTTGGTTGGTAGTTTAATAATTATTTATTGTAAAAGATAAAAAAAAATATAGTTGATAAATACATGTAAGATAATATGGAAAAAGTAATAAATGAATATTTTATTTCTGAAAGGCAATCCTATTTAAAATTGTATAACATTCAGTTTATGCCAACACGTATGCATTTAAAATAATATGTCCAACCTCTGAATCAAAATTTTTCAAAAAATAATATCTGCATTCGATGATATCGAAACAATTTCTTCAACAGCCGTATTTATGTAATGTACGATATCATTAATTATGCAGTTCATATAATGCTAAAGCGCATAGATTAAAGCACATAGATTTTCCATGTGGCATGCGTAGCTTCACACATGAACAATAACACATAAGGGAAATCACTGCTCGTTTTTAGATTAACAATCTTCCAAGGGGTTCTCTGGTTTACATTAACCGAGGACAACAGTCAATGTTTGGGTTGAAATAACACCCAAGCAAAGCTTAAAAAGTACCGACAGAGTGAATTCAGAAGAACAAACTCTTTATATTTTGTTTGTTATTACTGCAGCAGCATCTTCCCGGACAGCAGCCAGATTACTTCATATGTATGCATTAATAGTTATAATATGTTAAGAACCATATTCCAAACAGAGCATATGCCAAACAGTTATTTGCTTATTTGGTCAGGATTTGGTTGAATGTGACTACACTGATAAAAAAAATTCCGAAACTTTAGTATAGCAAGCTTAATGTGGTACACGCTGTTTTCATTGCTTCCACAGGAACTATCTTTCTATTTTTATTCAGTTGAATGTGAAAAGCAAAAAGGAGTTCCAGTTTGAAACAATCTACAAATCAACATGAAAATGGTTGCCATGGATATAATTTATGTAGTAAACACTGGACTTATCTTCAGCTATCTTGAGTCGACCATTTTCTGACCATCGCCTTAGGTCAGGATGGTGTCTAAATTTAAAATTTGACCAAACAATTTCTCGCGTAAACATTTAGCTTTAAAAGTGGCATAGTAACATAAAAGACACATAGTACGGTACTTACTTCAAGTTTGTGGTTAAGAAAGTGTTTCCACATAGCAAAGGTTTTCAAAAAGATCTGAAAGTATAAATATTGAAAAACAGCTGGTCGCGAAATTTCGAAACCAGATCCGGCATAGGCAGACTGTAAACATTATTAATGAATGTTTTTCTTTTTTCATGTTATTTTTTTTTCTTAATTTAGTCCCAAGGCTATATTTGTGTATAATAGAACCACTGCGGAAGCTGAGGGCGATGTTAGACGCCTGTAAAACTGGCTGAAGCCCCCATTGTAGTTTTATTTTACTGATCGTTCCAAGGCGATACTTTTGTTGTGGTTCTGTGTATGTTTTGGTGTCGAATTTTTGTGCTTTTCATATTTTCGTTAAGTTCGAGTAACTGAGTAGCCTCCTGTTGGGATATAGCTGCTTTTTTGGCTTACGATTTGTTTTCTTATTATAAGTAGCTAAATGTCAATTAAGTTTTTTCCCCACCACGGTTTTTGGAGTGGGGATTTCTTTCTGATTGGTCCATTTCCTGATCATTGCCTAGATGTACCTTTCTGTGAATGACAGACCCCTATAACACGCACCCTGTCTTAACCAGAGTTACTGACTCGTGTTTCTAGGTTCATGTTATCTAATATGACGTGTACTGAACGTCTGGCACTGTACCTCTGCAACCAGAACGGAGAGAATTGCCATAGATCCAATATGGAATATATGTGTGAGCTCCTCCAGTACAGTATGGCTCTCGTGGTAGGCATGGGCATCCCCATGAGCTGCTGATCGCTTCTGTCGCATGTGGAGGGACTGACCCCAAGTCATCTGCGAGAATAGATATACCGTAAAAATTCTATTAAACGCCCACATTCTAATTAACGCCCATCCCCCTATTTGACTGCCAAAAATGGCCATTTCATCTGTGAGTTTTGGAATTCCTGGAACCTCTAAAAACGCCCACTTTAAAAAAGTTAGACAGATTCCTATATTTTAAAGACCTATTTCCATGTCTATTGAGGGTCATTAGATAAAGGATAGGGCAATAGAAAACCTAGTGCCCTGACAATGACTCAGAATACAGGTAGGGGCCAAAACAGGAAAAATCAATATTGATTGCAGAGGGAGGAGGTTATCAGGGACCATAAAATCATTAGTTTTAGAATAGTATTTTTTTCACAGAAATCATTGTGTCATTTATACAGCTGTATATATAATCACATTTTGTATGTAAGCTTTAATGGCACAATGGTACTCGGAATTCGGATTATTAATATTAAATGGGCCACATTACTAAGATGAAATTCAGTTGGGGTCGCTAGAAATCTGTAGGAGGGAGTTTGTGTTTAATATTCATAATCGACGGTTCGCTGCTCTGAAGAACATTGGATAAATCGTCAAGAAACAGTACTGTGTATATAGCACTGTAAATAACAAGTCACCAGTCGCGAACATTGAAACACTGAAATAATTAAATTGAGCTCTTAACTTGCCCAAGTAACGCCAAAAGACGTGTGCCCCGAATAAACATGCGAGGGAACTCTAAGAAACAACAACAGCGATGGCTGATACGCCCATATACATGTACATGTATGGCAAAATTCCCTTACAAATATTTCTCTCTGAAAGCAGTAAGCGATTTCTGATTTCCATGAAACTAAATTATGAAGCATTTGTGACTACAGCTCATCATATGTTTATTCGTGACTACCTGTGGTGACACTGGCCTATTTTACCGCATGGCCGAATTTTGTAAATTATGATCTTTAATTCGGGATAAGTGAAGGCAGTGAATGTTTCAAAACGTTTTGCAGCATGTGACATAAAAATTAGTAGATACAGACAACTAATTGAGTCAATTAAGGTATTTTAAAACAATGTCAAAAGTGGTTCATGGTAAATAATTATTACATAGGAAGATCAGGTGTCAGGTGAGCGTTCTCAGGGCCATGGATAATCTGGTTTACATTTGCAGACGCACGATATGTCAGTGGCTGGCTGGATGGACTTTGATTTATTTATCTATTTATTCATAGTTTTCATATCCTATCTTATATCAACATTACCAGTGCAAAAGCTCACCTTTTGTAGAAACATTTTAATCTCGGCACTAGAATGATGAGTGCCTTCTTCATGTGACGGTTCAACTGTTGTTTCATTTCTGTGAAGACTGGTAGGATGATCAGTAGAACTGCCGTCATGGTGGTGTTGGTCAACTGTGTCGTTACTATGGTTGTTGCCATGGGGATCAGTACCGTTGCCATGACTCAGAGTTTCTTCTAGATATTCTATGACTCTCTCTAAGAGCCAGCGTTCATGTTGAGCTTCACTCAGTTGTTCTGGTAATATTCTGTACAAGATCTCCGTGGTACGCTCGTGTAGCTTCTCGTTCTCATTTAAAGAATCTGAATATACCGTATACAAAATTGGTCCATGGAATCTGATGTATTTGCTTGTTTGTACTGCATCTTATGTTGTTATATGAATGCATAACCAAAGAGCAATAAATTTGGAAATTTGGAACTTGGGTTGTCACATGACATGGAATTTATGATAGTTCTGTTATGTCTCTGCCTGGTTTTCGTTTGATTTCAGTTTTAGTAACGTCTATTCATTATGTATGTTCACAATAAATTATACTTTGTTTTGTTCTTTGGCCTTCTTTTTGGAAGTGACTGTGCCTTCAGTTTACAAGATGTTCCTATTTTTTCTTGCCTATTTGTTGTTTAGTTTATTTCCGTTTGGTTTAAAAGGGCGTGCGTTTGTTTACAACTGTGTTAGTTATATGATTTGATAAGAGTTGTTTGGTACCTGACATGATGAGTATATCACAGATGATCTGACCAATGACACAGGCTGCGTCCAGACTGCTGAGAATACATACGAAGATCAGAGCGATATGAGTATGCAGGAGCTGGTTGGTTCGTTTTCTCACCCTGGAATTCAATGTATACATCCAGTCTGAACATAATTAATTGCAAACTGTACACACGTTTCTATACTGGGAGGCAAAAAGAAAAGTATACACCGTACTTCGTTCACGCCTGTTGTGATAAAATAGGCAAACGTTGACATTTTAAATATTTACTTGCAATAATCCAATTATTTCGATATGAAACAATTAAGAACAGATATATGCCACATCGTTAAGCTGAAATTGATTAAACTCACCAAACCTAGTACAATCATACTGTCGGTATTACTCGGTATTAAAAAAGCGTGTAATTCCTGATACTGAATGTTTAAAACATCAGGGGAAAAATAAACAAGTGGGTAAAATTGTAAAGGTTTGGTAAGAACAATTTATCAATAACGGGTCCGAGGCTGAGCAAAAAAAAAAAAAGCTTAAAACAGCGTCGCAGTATGATTGTCGCGCTTTTGATAAAAGGGCTGTAAAATTAAATTTTCAAAATTACGAAATGAGTCGCAGTATGATTGTCGCGCTTTTGATAAAAGGGCTGTAAAATTAAATTTTCAAAATTACGAAATGACACCCTTGCTTCCTACTTGCCATCGACTGGAGAAACGATGAATGTCATCAGATTGAAAATTTTGACTTAGCTGCTGATCTATGTCAGAGGAAATTGCAATTACATTGAATCGGAAGTTCTTAAAAGTTGTTCAAAATTTGCTTCATGGATAAACATTCAGAGAATGAAAATGAGAGCAGGCAAATCCATGTAATAAAATGATACAAAGGTCGATTTTCAAAATCACATGTGATGTTTCAAAAAATCTTGTTTAGTTTAAGTATATTCACAGCTTCTCTTTTCGCGAAATTCAAAATAGTTGAAGCTAGATTATGAAAAGATAAAAGTAAGTAGAGTCAGGAAGGTCACGTTCCAATTAAAATTTGGAGAAACGGTTCTTAAATAAATTTTATGTATAAATGCAAAGTGGTGATTTTAGGATTTTCCTAAACTAACGAGCTCGATTTCCAATTTTCATTGACTACACAACTAATATATGTGCCCGTGGAGACTTTTTCCGTAAAGTTGCGAATATAAAAATGCTTATAAAGAAAATGCGTCCGAGAGGGATCTGTGCCCTGTTTCTGATCTGAGACTTGTTTTAAGTGAATGTACGCGATTACAATGACGAACTATTTTTATAATATTTATAATGATTGTAATTTTAGTATAATTTAGTATAATTTGTATCGTCCATTAAAAAAAGATCAGTGAGAATATCTATGCTGAAAGAAGGGCCAGTGCGTTTCTGATCTGAGACTTGTTTTTAAGTGAATATACGCGATTACAATGACGAAATGATTGTGTCATTTAACTTGTATCGTCCATTAAAAGATCAGTGAGAAATTGAGAATAATATATATGCTGAAATAAAAAGTCGACGTTACACATCTTTTTAGACCCGTTCCGCATGAATCATGAAAACGTGCGAGTAACCTACCTGTATGTCCGTGTGTTCTTACGTTTCTGTCTGAGAAATTCTTGTATATCATTGGGATTAATAACACTATCCCTTCCCAGATCTATCTTATGGCCGTCCTGTATCAATACACCACCATTACTAGGTTTTTCTGTTATAAGTGTGCCGTTTAACTCAACATCACCATCAACAGATTTGCGCCGACTGGTGCTATTCTGTCCCTGGACGTACAATCCCATATTTCAGGTTATGTAATGTTTGTTTATCGTAATACTGATGCACTTAATAAAATAATCATTTCTATGTAATTCTTTTAGTTAAGATTAAGTTCCTCCATGAAAAGAAATACTGATTGTGTTGAAATTATGTAATAGAAAAATGTGATTTAAAGCCACCCATCGTTATCCGTCTATTGTTCTTACTTTCCAAACTTCCTTTCAAATTTATTATACTTAAGACCCATCATCATAAAACAATCAAAATATGGTCGTTGCATGGGGAAACTGGGTATAGATAAGGTTTTCCCCCGTACATGTTGTTATTGTTCTATCGGCAGCCCTGGGGATGATTTTTGCGAAGCAAGAATTATAAAAAAAAAACACACCATGATTAAGGACCAGAATGCGTGAGTTTTTGATATTAAGCTTTACAATTAAGAGTTATTTGAACGTTTTCTTTAATGTTGCATTGTCTGTTATACCATCGTCATTTTATTGACCCCCAATTAGTAATATTTTGGTCTAATAAACAGAGTTCACCTCGCTGACCATCTTGAATCAAATTTATTTGACCTTAAATTTATGCCATAACTTCCATTGTGGTAGCTTACGTGTACACGTATCCTGGAACTGACGCTTACTTTATGAATGCAGCTTGTACGTCATTTATCGTTTCTATCTGCCATCTGCAATTATTAAGTGATGCACACTACAAGATCTAATGAAAACCATTGTAGGCCTAGTTGCTGAAGTAAGACTGAGTCAGACAACTGTCTTAGTTTTGTCATGAAGCAGCTCTTATAAACTGGCTAAGGTGAAAAACAGGCTAAAAGGCCGTTGGTCTCAATGCAAGGATCGAATGATCCAGTAATGCAGTGATCGAATGTTTTAATGTACGAAAGTCGGGACGTCTCTGTCTTATACTTCTCATCAGCGGATGCCTCCAAGAGTTACCAAACAATTTAGTCTAATAAAATCGACCGAATGACCATTATGGGAGATGCATCGCATCGCTTTCTATAAAATTTTCTCACAAATACGTACACGCATACGTCTTAAGATCACTAAAATTCGGTGCTTTGGACCTGAAATTTAAGGTTAAAAGGTTAAAGACCGGAGTTTTATGGGGTCCAAAATGCGTCAAATGGCTAAGCTGACAATAAAACCGTCATTCTATCCATGTTAGGGACTGACCAGCACTTCCTTATAGCATGGACCAGACTAAGCTAGTGTGGGATTGTCTCCAGAGAGGAATTGCTCAACCTGGGAACGTGGACTGTATGAGAGCAGGTGAAGTGTCCGGAAGGCTTCTTGAGGGTGCCCGGAAGTTGATTCGGAGCAACAGGTCTCATTGCATTGATGTTGTAAAGGCCAATCAAGGACGTACCCGTTACTGAGTTGACGTTTACGATCATTATGTTATGAAAACATGTCTTTTTCTACTATTTAATAAAGAAATGTGATGACATGTTCATTGACTAGTTTTTGTCATTTAAGGATGTTCGCTGCTAACATTTGACATTTCGGAACTTCCGGTTTTTCTTTTGTTGAATATCTCATAAATGGTTGCAGATATTTTCTTAATATTTTATATTTGGATACATATTGATGATATGCATTGAATGACCCATGAAAATGGTCAATCTAAGGAACTTCATTTTTTCATCCCTTTTTCTGCAACTTTTCAGAAAATTTTAGTTGTCAGAAAAATTTAGGGGGTGGGGTAGATTAAACTTGAATATTACACATCTTCAAATTAATTGCGCTAATTCGATGTTTATTTTAGCTGCAGTATATGTGTACATGGTCTTCTAAGTCGGTCTTTCTGTCTTTGGTGTGCTAGTTTTAAATTTTTGGGTGGTTTTATGAAATAGGCTTTAAGAAATAAAACAGCCGAAAAAAGCTTAAAATGGTGATTTTTAAGTTGTTGGTTGTCTCTTATATGCACACTACCCTATATATATATATTTCTTTCTTTTATTCAAACAATATAACCAAGTTCTATGCTGTGTGAAAATACAAGAAAAAGTTTGAATCAACAAATATGGGTTTGGCACATTTCAAAATATTGATTTTTTCCGACTTTTCAAGTATGGGGGTAGCGTTGGAAAACGACTCGTAAAATTTTGTCATCCACTTCAAGCTGCAATTTTTTCTATGCTTTTGATCCCAAATAGTCTGCATTACGTAAATATGATGTATTTTGAAAGCATTCTATGTGTAATTTTTGCTCAAGACGGGTATGTTTCAAAGAATTGAAAATCAAATTAATTTTACTAAATTTAAAACATGGTGATCAGAGGTCTCATTCACAGGCATAAAGCTTGAAAAAATGCACACTATCCTATACTTATTTTGTTTTCAAATATCATGTCTTGTATTTTGGAATCAAAAAAGAGTGGTAAGAAATAAAGTTTGAATACTTTTTCATTGGCAGCGAACATCCTTAAAATAGATAGATGCAAATTCAAAATCGGACCCATAAGCTTTCTGATGGGTACATTCTCTGACAAAACTCTCAAAGATATGTGTTGTTATTAAGTGGATCATTCAAGAATCTCAGGAACTGCCTCTCATAACAAAATAGAAACAGATCAGCTACCTGACGTTCAGCGACGACTTGTCTGTAGATCTTAGTTCTGAGTCGAATATAGACATTATCCAAAAGGAAGTTAAGAGCTCCAACCAAGACCATAACTTACATCGTTTATGAACTTCATCGATAAGGGGATTGTGAAGTTAGCCTTACACGTTTGAAAGCAGCAGCAACAACAACAACAAAAAGAATATAGAAATAAATAAATAAAATAAATAAAATAAATAAATAAATACAATGAGCGAGTTTTCATTTCGGTCAAATCAACTTTTTTGTTTGTTTGTTTGAATTGATAATTAATGTCCCAGTCAACAGCTTTGGTCATGTCGGGACGTTGTCTCCATTTTATTGAACTTTTACCCAAAATTAGGATGTCATGACATCCAAAAAGTGCTTCAAATATAACCACCCAATGTTCATAAGTATAGGTGGTTTGACTTGGACTACTGTTTCTGGGCAGGTTCAGACTTGAGTGGTTAACCAGTAATCAGGTGGTCGGTCAGTAGCGTAGAAGCTTTGCTTGGAATCATAAGCAGCCCGTCCATTTCTTTAGGCACCAATGGGCGGTGCAAAGGAAGTAAAGAGTCGATTTTGAATTTTAGACCAATAAAAGGGGAAACAGATGAAACAAACTGATTTTTCTGTGTCCAAGATAATATGGAATTGAATTTATATTTTTACGAGGATTGATCAAAAAGTATTGTTACAGGTGTAATGATTAAATTAAGTTCAGTAATTTCGATTGCGAGTTATAGTTAGTATCCATCCATGTTCGGAATACTCGTAGATTTGGCACTGATTACAATTTTCAAAATCGTTTTCCTATTAATAAATGCATAATTTTCTTTAACCCATGTCAGTATCATAAGAAAAGTTAATTTGTTTGCTTGTGTTGAGGCTTAACGTCCCAGTCAACAATTTTTCAGTCATGTCCGGACGAAGCCAACGCTGTAGGAAGTTAGTGTGTCTTGCTCAAGGACACAACACGGTGACGCCTGTGGGGATCGAACCCAGGACCTCTCGATTAGTGTGTCTTGCTCAAGGACACAACACGGTGACGCCTGTGGGGATCGAACCCAGGACCTCTCGATTCGGAGTTCGACGCTCTACCACTACGCCACCGCGCTCCCTGAAAAGAAAAGTTAGGGGCCAGATTCGATGCAACTATATTTGAAGACAAAGTTGGGAAAGAAACTACGGATATTTAAAACATAACAAAACATTTGATCGACAACACACTCGTAGAGCAGAATGAAACATTTGTCTGACATAATACTCGAAGAGCTCTTTCCGAACAAGGTAGCCATGCGGCTAATCTCAATCAAAAGGTACAAGTAGGCAAAGATCAGGAAAAGGCGCAATCAGAAAAAGATTCCCACTCCAAAAACCGAGATGGGAAAAAACTTAATTAACAATCAGGTACGTGTACCATGAAAACATATCGTAAGCCGAATGGGCAGCCATTTTCCCAACAGGTGGCCACTCAGTTACCTAAACTTAACTAAAAATATGAAAACATACATAAGGCGCCAACAGCACAAAAATAGTAAACACCAAGACATAAAACGAAAGAACTACCACAGAAGTATCGCCTTGGAACGATCAGTAATGTGTAATTACTGGCGGATTTAAATCGATTTTACAGGTACCTAACCTCACCCTCAGCTTCAGCAGTGGTTCATAGCATTTAGTTCGGTCCTCGCGGTGAATCTCTAACTAGTCAATGAATCATCAAGAACAAACAGATAAATCATGATAAACATCCTGATTAAAACGAGGAATCAACAGATTCAGTAAGCTGCCCGATGATGGAGATCCCTGGGCGCCGAATAACTCACTAACTCCGGAGCAAAACACCAGTTGGACCCCGGTGGGCCAAGCAACAGACAAGAAGCTCCGGCCCCAACCAACTAAAATGAATAGCTTTAAGTCGGGGCCATCATAGAGTCTGACGCCCGACCCAACGGCGTGCAATTAAAGAAGGCAGCATAGTTATCAACCATGATTTGGGTTAAAAACTAAGCATACAGACTGTCGCACAACATTCAAGTTATAACATATACGTCTGTAACGTGTAATGATTTTTTCTGAATTGAAAAGAAAAATCATTCCTTCCTATAAGTTTCTTAAATTTGTTAACCAAGTCACCATAAAATTCTGGTTCCGAAAGGCCCTCACCTAAAAGCGTCTTTAACCCAACATCATATTTGGAAATCAATTCATAGTGTCTACGATAAAATTTAGAATTTTTTTTCGAAGTTAATGATACCAATAACCCTGTTGGAGAAGTTTGGCCGTTAAACATTTATTTCGAGCATTGAAGTCCGTAACATGATTGCAGACTCGAGCAAACCTAATAAGTTGAGACATGTATACACCATAAGAAGCACGACGAGGAACGTCACCATCCAAAAACGGAAAATTTACTATAATATCAAAATCAAAGTCATCGCGCTTATCATGAATTTTAGAAGAAACAAATCCATTTGCAACAGAAAGATGTAAATCTTAAAAGGGGGCTTCGGTATCTGAGATATTGGCTTTGTTCAACTGTAGTTCAGGTGGATAAATTTGATTGACCATACCTTCAAAATAAGGGTTGTCAATGTTCAAAAGGTCATCGAGGTACCTAGAAGTCGAATTAAAAGCCTTGATAGCATCAGCTTCATTATTCTGGTTAAGAGAATCCATGAAATCTCTTTCGTAGCAGTATAAAAATAAATCAGCTACGAGAGGTGCGCAATTTGTACCCATCGGAATTCCAACAATTTGTCTATATAACTTGGTCCCAAGTCTAATATACATGTAAATATTATCCAAAAGATAGGACATTCTGACATGACCAAAGTGTATACCGACTTTGGTCACCTGAAGTGAAAAAGGCCTTTCTGTCATTACAGGCCAAATAAAGCGAACCTTAGTTTTTTAATGCTCCTTTGAAGGTCCACTCTATTAAATCCAGAAGTTTTTCTTTAATTAGATTATGTGGTAATGTTGTATACAGAGTAGAAAAATCATATGTGGACAAGCTCGTCGCACGAAACCCTCTACACTTCAATTTACTGAGCACCTCGCCAGATTTTTTTATTGACAACAAACAATTTTTATTTGAAGTTTCATACACTGTCTCACAGTATCTTATGACATGAGATTTGATAGCAGTAAGACAGGAAGTTAAGAATTTAGAAAGTTCAGTAGTAGTACGAGAGCTCGAATTTGCAATAAATCTAGCTTTGTATGGTCTTTTGTGAAGCTTAGGTAACCAATACATCGTAGGAAGTTTGTCTTGGCATTCATTGGCACAAACAGAAAACTTAACAGGTAAACCGTTTAAGTGAGCATTAACTACAGACATTTCATCAGTATCTGTCTCCAGATAAGCCCTGGTACCATCAAGCTCCTTGCACCTGTTTCAACATTGTTCGCGGCTTTGTCTGCTGGATCTAAGATATACTTTCTATGAAATTCTTGGATACCCTGCTTCAAATGCCTAAATGACGATTTGAGTTTAGGAGGTAAAAGATAAGTATTTTGTGAATAAAACTTTATACCTTTATCCATGATAGTGAAAATACTTCTTTTCCATTCTTTAAGAGCAGTATCCTCAACACCCTCTCGTTTACACCATCGATTACCGAAATCATTCAATGCAGATGCAATCTCCTCCCTACATTTGTCGAAATTAATGTAGGAAAGGAATCTATATTTCGGACCTTTAGAAACAATTTTGCGAATTCTAGAATCCGAAATTATTTTTTAAATTTCCAGTAGCTACATGTCCAGCTTGTTGATAAACATATTTTGAATCTTTACAATCTCAAGACTTCTGAGTATTACCATGGATCTCAAGATCAGAAACAAGCTTATTGAAATTAAAAATAGTATTTCTGATTGGTTTAATATATTTGTAACAAATAATAGGAGGTTCTGAATTTTGGAAGTACGTAGGTATAGACTGTACTTATCACTGATTTATCCTGGAATATGCTGGGTAAATCAATAAAGTCAATTCCTTTATTAATGAAAGGAATTTTAATAAAACGTCTAATGTGATTAGATTCGGAATCGATAAATGGACGAAGAGCATGTTGAGTGTTACATCTTGTTAACAGTGCAGCGTCATACATTTGATGATTTCTATCGTAAAATCTATTAGCCTGTGTGTCCAAGGAGCGTGATACAGCAATAGGTAGAGAACTAAGATAAGAGAGCCTATGATGTCGACCGTGAATCCTCAGTTTAACCGCTAAACCATTAAGGGAAGTGTTCAATTTTATTGCAGCGCACCGTTTACGTTTGTCATTACCCTTTTTCCGTATACCATGAGATCTAGATTTACGTTTACGAGACTCTGAAAGTGTAAGTAGATCGAAATCCGGCATTTTGGAAATATTCCCCTCATGGTAAATGTTGTCGTCAAATCCCAGTGGAAAGGGTGTTTGCAATAATTTTATCTTAAACCTAAAACCAGGGTCTCTATATACTTCTATAGAGACCCTGCTAAAACAAAGAGCACAACAGAGTGGCAGACAGAATAAACAGAAGACGCATCATGAAGATAATCACTTTTACTGGCGAACACGAATTACAAAAACGTATGATGAAATTAAGTAAAAGAAATCCCAACCAAAGACACCAGAAATACAGAGATTATCATTTTTATTATTAATAACATTTTACTAATAACATTTTACTAGGGCAGCGAAATGGTACTGACCAAAACGGATTTAAATAAAATTAAACGATTTTGTAATACTGGCTAATACATGTATTGCATGTAGAGTCAACTATTTTAAAGAGATATTGTCCATGCAATTCACGAAGAGCCGCACAAATGTTTTTAGGTAATGGCCAAGGGAAAGGTCTTTCAAACATGGAACTTTCACAAACATATAACACATACTGAGGTCAACATAGCTTGAACTGGGTGATCAAAATATTCATTTATATAATGTCTGCGCGAAGGATGACCAACTGTAATAGAAAATGAAGCATTGCCGGAGTATTATCTAATGTTACAGTAAGAAACGAGAGGCAATGTTTCGATGTGCCGTTCTTGACAAAAATGGGCAACTTGGTTCGAAGACCAATGAATAATTTTGTCAGGCTATCGGCTCATTACAAAAAGGGATATTTTCTGTACTTCGTTAAGTACATGTCGACCGTATAAACAGTATATCATCAATTGCTCTTGCCCTCGAAGTGAGCCATACTTTTCACATAAGTTGTTATTGCATCTATATTTTGTATCATGAGCTAGACCATTAGAACATTACATGTATATTGCTTATAGTCCCGTTTGGGTAAAGCTTAATTCTATTACCAGATACATGTCAGGGCATAAAAGGACATTCAATAACACATACAACGTATATATGCATATAAACCGAATTTTAAGACTTGCTAATCTATGTAACTGAGCAGGCTAGCATGAGTCATGTTACTCGGAAGACAGTTTTTATCATGACTATGCTCAATGAAGATTAAATACACAATATCTAGACCGATAAACTAAATTATTGTCTCCGCAGTTTACTTTTACTGTTTAACTACCTTGTTTGATTATTTAGGGATGGATAGACATTATAAATTCTGATATCGTGGCACTTCTAAACAATTGACATCTCAAATTAGTGAACAATTTATAACTGTCGTAATTTAAAAACTCGGTCCTTAGTTAAGTTTGCTATTAAATAGAGACAGAAGAATGAGATAATCTTGCTTCATCTTTTGGATTGTCACACCACCACATGATGACCCCCCCCCCCCCCACACACACACTTTTCATTCCAAAAAATTGAAATCCATGAAAAATTGGCTCACATGTTTAAAATTCTTAAATCATACATGTAAAATGACCCCCAAGACTAATCGATTTGACATTATGGTAATTTTTGCAAGAGAACAAAATTTTATATCATCTTATTTATTTATTTATTTATTTATTTATTTATTTATTTATTTATTGCAAATATCCTAAATGACCGACAACACGGTCTACATGGATTACAGGGTTCAATGAATGCGTAATGACCGGCTAGCACATGAACCCAATTGAAAATGTGTGGGACAGAGAAGAATTGCTGCCCGTGGAATCGACGCGTAGTTCTAAAGACATTTAAGGCCTGGTTTCCACGGACAATGTTTCTATGACGAATATTATTTGTCACAGAAACTTTGGCAATGAATTTGCGTTCATACACAGCAAAGACTACTTATATTACTCAACTCTCTCACCTTTGTCACAGATATTTGACAATGATAATTCGCCACAAAATTAAGTTTACATTTATAAGCATAACATACTTTGTCAAACAAAAATTGTCCGTGGAAACCAGGCCTAGTAAACAAAGTATCTTGTACATTGTTACCGCTTTAATTCAGGTTTTGAATAACTCACGAATATGAGTCTGTCTGTTTCTATGACATTATAATGCGATATGAAAACTTTTACTTGTTTCGTACCTTTGTAGTCTTGGTTTCCTTTGTTTAATTGGGAATGGAAATATATGTCCGTCTACAGTAGGGGATAAGTCTATAGAATCCCTTGTGGAATCTGTGTAGTCACCGACCGTCGGAGACAAATCTACAGAATCGTGTCTGTGGGCAGCTAAGTGACCGTTTGTAAGAAAGTCTTTAATGTCCAGTTCCATGCCTCGTTCTTCGTCCATTTTAACAAATCTAATTTCTTCTCTTGTTACAAATAATATTATCCCCACGTTCTTAAGCGCCTGCGTTTCCCTACGAACACGAGTACTTTGTGCTCTAAATGACTGTTTTGCTGGTTCGTTGTGGATTTACAATATATATTTTGGCTCTTGAAATTGTCTCTTCAAGTCAAATTGATGGTTCATCTGATTTATGCTAATCATTCAATAACGTGTCAACTTAAAATATATATCTCTTGGTCAGTGAATGAGTGCACAATGTTTTCAAAAGGCACCATGATTTACTGTCAATTAAGATATGTTGAGGGTAAGTGAAACAACAACACTTGTCTAATGTTCTACTGTTTGTTTTTATATTTCTACTTTCTTGTTCACGCTATGTTCACGTTTTTCTTTCTTTTTTATGTATGCCTTATGTGAACTGGGCGTCTGACATGATTGCGGTGTGAATGGTTTCTATTAGGCATGGCCTTGATCAGAGAAGTTCGTTTGACTGCTTTAAGCACTCGACCACTTTCTCCCTTTGGCCTTCCCATTCCTGTCGACCAGTTTCCATGACCAAAATACAGCATGTAATTTTATTGTGTTGTCGTTTGATTTGAAGTTTTTGTTTTATTGATGGTGCTCTTAAATGTAGTTGACAATCTGAATAATGAACTCGAATGAAATGAATTGATTAAAATCGACCATCAAGCATCAATGAGGATGCAATCGACAGACTTCCACAGATAGAGTGCAATGTTCTGTTAGACGAATTTCCAACCGTCATGGAAACAAGAAAAGCAGTTCAGCAACTGTCATCTGGCAAAGCTCCAGGTGCAGATGCAATTCCTGCAGAGGTTTATAAGGCCGGGGGCTACCCATGGCAGAGAAACTGACATATTTGTTTCACTGTATGTGGAAGAAGGAGGCTATCCCACAAGAATTTAAGGGTGCATCAATAATCAACCTATACAAGCGGAAAGGAAATCCACAAGTCTGTGCAACCACAGAGGCATCTCCCTCCTATGCATAGCTGAGAAAATACTGGCAAAAATTCTGTTGAACCGCCTGAATGTTCATCTTGATCAGAAGGGACTTATCCCAGAAAGACAACGTGGATTCAGAAAAGACAGAGGGTCAATAGACATGATCTTCACAGCAAGGCAGCTTCAGGAGAAATGTCAAGAACAGAATGTAGATCTATACATGACGTTTGTCAACCTCACCAAAGCTTTTGACACAGTTAGTCGTGATGGACTCTGGAAAATCATGGCCAAGTTTGGCTGTCGATCCAGATTCATAGCAGTGGTGCGGCAATTTCATTATGACATGCAAGCACGTGTGCAACATGATGGAAAGTTCTCTGAACCCTTCGAGGTAACGAATGGGGTCAGGTCTGTGTTATGACACCAACATTGTTCAGGATGGTGTTTTCTGCCATGCTCATGGATGCTTTTCAGGACAGTGACATTGGTTTTCCAATCAGGTGCCGGTTTGATGGCAATATATTCAACCTAAGAAGGTTGCAAGCCAAAACTAAGGTGCAGACTGATGTGCTAGATGAGCTCCTCTATGCAGATGATAAGGATTAGAATGCCAGCTCAGAGGCAAAAATGCAAAGGGTAAAAATGAAAAATTAGAATAGAAAGCACAGAAACTGATACAATTAAATCTAAAATTCCAAACCAGACATCAGGCTGGACAGAGAGGGAAGCACAAAACATTACAATTAATACTTGCGAGGAAATTACTGGAGAGCTTAAGGATGATACCGACCCCGTATTGGGATTTTAACGACCTTGTATAGAGTGTGCTTATTTTATTGAAAATATATTTGCACGTGTCTTCTTTGCACTTAGCAAATAAAAAACAGGGGTCAACAGGCTTAACTTTGATTAACATCGGTTGGAAAAACACCCAATGAGTTGGCCAAAAATGATTGCAGTTTTGCCATTTGCTACTACATTTTTGCATTTGAAAATTCGCTGGACTATCAAAATACTGTAAATTTCAAGAATACTCATAGATGTTGTTTAGTGTATATAAAACGTCTGAGCTTTGCCAAAATGTTGAATCGCTAAACAGATGTTATGTAACTGAATGATTTTAGGTTGGTTTTGTTATAGTCTTTGTTAACATAGTAAAGCCAATATTATTCATTGAACTGTAGCAGGTATTATAATAAGTAATTTGAGGTTTTATGGAACAGAGAGCAAGAATCTGACGGAAAACGTTTAGGGCTCTGAGGAGAAATGTATTTTTCTTTCCCGGAGCAGGGAGCTAAGACCCCCTGGTAGGGCCACAGCAATTGAACTGTGTTTCCTAGTGTCTGATAATGTTTCTTTTCGCAGATATTTTACAACTGTTTAAATATAGATGAAATACTTTCTTGGTACATTTAAGCATCTACTTTGTCGCAAAACGTGCAGAATTTGTTTTTTACAATCGGTTGACAAATAAAAATGTTCTTGACAAAAACGTTTTGAATATGGATTTCCTGTACAAAAATATCATGTAAGGTAGGTAAATATTTTCCCGCAAAAATTTTAAATTCTTTGTATTTAACTATAATTGCTCAAAATCAGTGTAAAATGACATACATGAGACGAAACCTTTATGTTCAAGTAACATTTTTCGATTATCTACCTTGCCAATGCAAAATCCCCATTCAAAATTCATATTGGCCATAAAACTTTCTATGCTGTCCGATTTTCAAAATTTTTGAAGATCCTAATAGTACAAACTCAGATCAAGATTTTGAGATGAAAATAATTTTCCTTACGTCCAGCACACACACACACACACACACACACACACACACACACACACACAAATCTGCGAAAAAAAATAGATGCAAGGTTCTAAACTTAATTTGATGCTGATGCTGCAAGGCACTGACGAAGTGAGTTTTGTCATACAAGAAACAAACGAAATGAAAAGATGAGCCGCTTGAATATGTTTGTAACATTTTTATTACTATTTTACTTCTGGTATTGTTGAAAATACTCTGTTGAAGTCTATTACGCCCCCTATTGTCTATGACAAAAATCACCGAGCATCGATGTTTTGGTGAGGTTATGCGCCTGAAAAGCTAGTTAAGCCCCCAGTAATTTTATATTACTGATCGTTCCAATGCGATACTTCTGCAGTGGTTCTAATTGTAATTATGTTTTGGCGTTGAATTTTTGTGCTGTTTGCAACTGATGTACATTCTCATATTTTAGTTAAGTTTGGGTAACTGAGTGGCCACCTGTTGGGAAATAGCTGCTCACGCGGCCTACAACATGTTTCCTTAGTATAATAAGTACCTGATTGTTAATTTAGTTTTCCCACCTCGGTGTTTGGAGTGGGAATTTCTTTCTGTGCCATTTCCTGATCATTGCCTACTTTTACCTTTGTAAGACATTTTATTTAATTGGCTTCCGGTAGGCTTGTGTCCAGGAACAGTGAGGTCATGATACAATCTGACTACGCATAACTATATGATCACAAGTAAACAACAAAGTTACAAACAATTCAAATCAAACAAAATACTTGTACACAATTCATTTAAAAAAATACAAAAAAAAAAAAAAAATAAATAAAAAAAAAAGAAAATAAAAAAAAATAGCGAAGTCAATTTTACGGCGACACAGCAACAAGTCGGCATCGTTTATTCTATTCAAACTGTTCTCCTGAGTTCAGTACAGTAGGTAGTAGTATACTTCTGATGGTAGGTTCAACGATCACAAAAACAGTAAACATGTGAAGTATGCTTCAAATGTTTATATCATTTACTAAAAATGGGCCTTAGGAATTAGTTTTTATAATCTGCTTATGATCTACTGTTTGTTTTTATATTTCTAATTTCTTGTTCACTCTATGTTCACGTTTCTTTTTACAAATACCTTGTGTGAACTGGGCGTCTGGAATGATTGTTGTTTGAATGGTTTCTACTAGCATGGCCTGAATCAGATATGTTCGTATGACTGCTTTAGGCACTGTACCAGTTCTCCCTTTGACCTTCACATTCCTATCGACCAGTTTCAATGACCAAAATACAGCATGTAATTTTATTGTCTTGTCATTTGATAAGTTTTTGTTGTATTGGTAGTGCGCTAAAATGTAGTATTGGAGTATAAGGCACAGAGACTGACACAGTCAAATTTAAAATTTCAGCCCCGACGTCAACATGAAACGTCACAAAAATTTACTGGCGAGGTAATTACCAAAGAGTTTATGATACTGATCCATGTGGGCATTTTAACGACCTGGAACATTCGTTTTCGTATCTTTATTTTATTTGCACATGTATTCTTTGCACTGATCAAATAAAAAAAAAGCGGTCACCAGGCTTAGTTTTGATTTACAACGGTTGGAAAAGCATCCATTGAGTGTGCCAAAATTTGCATTTTTGCTTATTGCTAAAACACTTTTGCAATTGAAAATTATACTGGACTATCAAAATACCGTACATTTCAAAGAGTACTAGATGTTGTTTAGTGTATATAAAATAATTTGTTTAGTTAAGTTTGGGTAACTGAGTGGCCGCCTATTGGGCTTTTTGGGAAATAGCTACTCACTGACACTGCCTACGATATGGTACCTGATTGTTAATTTAGTTTTCCCACCTCGGTTTTGGAGTGGGAATTTCTTTCTGATTGCGCCATTTCCTGATCATTGCCTACTTTTACCTTTGTAAGACATTTTATTTAATCGGCTTCCGGTAGGCTTGTGTCCAGGAACAGTGTGGACATGATACAGTGTAACTACACGTATCGATATAATTCCTGGTAAACAACAAAGTTACAAACAATTCAAATCAAACAAAATACGTGTACACAATTCATTAAAAAAAAAAAAAAAAAAAAAAAAAAAAAAAAAAGAAAAAAAAAAAAAAGCGAAGTCAATTTTACGGCGACACAGCAACAAGTCAGCACCTAGATCAGCTGGCTAACTTTCACTCCGCTCCACTTCGGTACCTCGTTCCACTTCCCTGACAGCTAAGCATAGGTTGCCTTTAAACCAATGTCGAACTGATTGCGGGTTTCGTAAGCGACTTGCAGCTATGTTATTTTGCTATTAATCGTTATATTTTTGTTATGTATTTGTACCAGTGCCAAAGATCTTCCCGTAAGCACACAAAATTGCCTAACACGTTTAAATTAATGTAGTAAAACAAACATTTTTCGACTTGAGTCCCAAATTCTACAGTAGTCTCCCCTGATATATTTATATTATTTTACTTTGAATTTTCCATAGAAAAAATGAAGTATTTAATGACTAGAATATTTATAATTTATGTCATATATGCAAGAAAAGATCTAAAATAAGTTAGAATAACACATTTTTTGCAGTTTTGCTGAATTTTCATTTTCGACCAAGGACTGAATACATCCCTTTAACGGAATACCGATGGAAATATTCCGTCTAGTCAGCACCGTTTATTCTATTCACCTGCGTTCTAAGTACAGTAGGTAGTAGTATACTTCTGATGGTAGGTTCAACGATCACAAAAACAGTAAACATCTGAAGTATGCTTCAAATGTTTATATCATTTACTAAAAATGGGCCTTAGGAATTAGCCACTGTTGTATAATCTGCTTATGATCACTTGAAATTATTCGAGCCTACTTGTTAAATATCTGTCGGAAGCACACACGTTACATTTCGTTAACGTCTCCACTCTGGTAAAATACTAACTAGAAGTGATAACAGATAGAGATGATGTCTGAGATGTAGGGTTTACAAGCCACTTGCTGATATACCTTAACATTGTTATTTCCAGAAAATATTTTGATTACACTTACCAGCATCAACCATTACATATAGAAGTACAATGTCACCGCTTCATCTTGAGAATACGGCTTTGTACGAGGTCAACTTGGGTCAGGCGACTCGTCGAATAAAGAAACGTTTGTCCACTCGAGTGCTTGTCTCACGAGAGAAAGAAACTTCCGGCTGTCCAAGGACAATTGAAATGACACATAGTTTATAAATCCAGAGCTTATTTTCATCAAATTATTTAGTTAATAGGCGGCCCCCGTGGCCGAATGGTTATGAGCGCTGATATTTCATTATCGCACTTAACCATTCGATCATCTCACCGCTGTGTCTGGTGTGGGTTCGAACCCCGCTCTGGCCACATGTGAGACAAGCCAAGTTCTGCTTGCGGGTGTGTCAGGTGGTTTTTCTCGGGGTTCTCCCGTTTTCGCCCCACCTACTGATTGGCCCGTCTCACATGAGCAAGGGACGTTAAACTGAATTTAAAAAAAAAAAAAAAATAGTTAATAGGAACTCCGCATTAATGATAAGCGACTGTTTCGGCCAGGGGCGTGTTTAATGTGGGTGCAGCAGTCCAGTATCTTCGGCGATATGCTAGACGAACTTGAGTGGCCATCCCAGTCCTCTTTATTTTAAGAATTACTCCGGTTCAGTATTTCTTGACAAAGCTAGATACCTGACCCTATTACCAAAGATGTACTCATTTGCATCACAAGGTAATAAAACTCTTGCCGGCCGGCATCAATTGTGCCTCTACTAGTGTTTGAGCTATGGCACAACAAAGTATATCTTTAGTGCATGTACTTTGTTTCTACGAAAACAAATACACATATCATTGGCTCTGATGTCACAAGTCTGATATCTATTTTGTATTGTACTAAAAAGACTAGTTAAAGCTAATTAAGCTGCACTGCTAAACTCATATAAATTTACAGATGCATCTTTTTCATGATGTGGCTCATTACAATTACAAGAAGAAAGTGTCAGTGATCAAAATTTGGAAAAAAACAACACACTTGTCTTTATTAACAGTAACATTTAAACAGTTAGACAAAGACACTGATCAATTGCACAGTTGTGCCAAAGCTGATTTGGATATAACATCCTAAAAGTATAAAACAGAGAATTAAATCCTAAAAGTACAAAACAGATAATTAACTGAGTTTTGCTTCAAGTGCATGGTTTTAGAAATTGATACATAGTTTGGGTGATCTTTCATCATGGCATTTTCACAAGGCACCTGCTCGTGGGTCATTATGAAAGGCCATTGAAACTATGGATCAATTTCCAAATCCTGCACTTGAAGCAAAAACATTAAATGGTGCTACCCACCTTTTCCTCCCTGACTAAATTCTAAATTCAGCCACCAAACCCACGCATGACGTGATGACAAGAAAGTAAAGGCAATGTATCAGCTGATTTCGCCTATTATACACAAGCTGAGTTAAATCTAAACAGAAATGTCAAGGTGTACAGATCGCCTGGAGATCTTTAACCTCATAGTCTGTATAAACAACCAAAACAACGTTTTATTGGCCACATTTGTTATCACAATATTCCCATCTGACATCCGGGTCAGTCGTATAGCACCACAGCGACCCCGTCTTGTCGGGATCCCTGCAGTAGTTCCTTGCTGAGGTCACACTGTCGTCCAGCGGGAACCTGTTGGGGACATCATTGGTGTGCTCGTGTGGGAACTGGTCACTCCATGGTTGACAAGTGAGGCCAGATACGGTTGTGTTGCTATTTCCGTGGTAGTAACGGGATTTATCTCCATACCAACAGTCTAGGTTACCTGTGACAAGTTGTGGCGTTTAGTAACATGTTTTACTGCTACACATTTTTAGTGGAAACATGTTATTTAAATGCCTTGCTCAACATGGTATTGGTATCTCTTTGCCCAGTCACTGGCTATTCTTTGGAAACGAGTTGCCTGGCCGATTGGGGTTCAACTGGTGCTTTTCGTTAGCTCCACATTTTCGGTGATGTTGTTTGGATTTCCAGGGATCACGAATCGCCGGAAAGCTTATTGTATATGTTTGTAAGTCCTCTTTTTTGATTGATCATAGTGTTTATTATGATTTATTTGTTTGCCCTTGGTGAATCATTGACTAGTTAGAGATTCACCACCGGGACCGAACATCTAACTTAATGTGGTGAACTATTGCAGGAGATGAGGGTGATTTTATGGCCATGTAAAATCGATTTAATTGTGTATTCCGAGGCGATACTTCTGTTGTGGTTTTCATTGTTTCATGTTTTGGTGTTGAATTTTTGTACTGTTTGCACATTATGTACGTTTTCATAATATATTTAAAGGCCTAAGTCAGCCGCCGGGTGGCAGGAGATTAATACTTTTCATTAGACAGGTATATCCGGTTTTTACCCCTGAGCCATGACCTCTAGGATGAATCCACTGTAATCTGTAAAGCGCGTAAAAAGTTAGGTTTTTACAAAAGTAGTCAGCTACCTTTGTAACAGAGCATCGCAAAAACATATATCTATCTGTCCTCAAATGTATGCAGGCATGGCGAAGTGGATGTGATACTAGAGGTCATGGCTCAGGGGTCAAAGCCGGACTTATAATACAGGTAGAGATAAGCTTCTGTGCAGCTACATGTACTGTCATATTTATTGTCTTATTGATAATCCCCAAGGCATTACCTGTGCAATAAAATTAGTCACAGGTATGGGCATAGGTATTTATGGTTATCTATTTTACAAGCGAACATATATCAGTTATTCCACAGGTAGCAGCCTCAGCCAATCAAATTGATTATTGGATTTTTAGGAGCCGCTGGAGATGTTAATCCTTTGGTGTCTAGACAAATACCGAGATAAGCTACCTAATTTTGCCTTTTATAGTCCACCTTATTTTCTGGTAGCTGAGTGGTCGCCTATTGGGAAATAGCTCAGTGCTCACTCAGCTTACGATATGTTCTCTTAGTATAGACACATACAGTGTTATTGTTTACATTATTTGACCTTGACCTCGATGACGTATTGCGCGTTGCATTGTGGTTGAAACTTTCACTTCCGGGTGGCAAAACAATTTCCGGTTCAATGTTGTTTACATACATTAGTTAGAATGAAAGTGAAATGTATGGTGCCATTTCAATCAGTGAACGATGATGACCTCTAAATACAATATTATCATTCAAAATGGAAAAAATAAAAAAAAGGAAATAAACAATTAAATAAATAAATAGTTCTCGGTCCTTTCTTCCAACCTTATTTGTACTTTTCTAGAAATAAAAGTGCATTCATCTTAGCGCTTTTTTATGAACGAAACTCCTTCTTTTTATCCATCATTTACATTTTAATTCTTAAGAACATCAACTCTTGCTCTCATTATATTTAAATAATCCCAATGAAATATGACTTGATCCAGTTTCAATACATGTCAAACTATTCAATGATAATAATCAATTTGCCGGAAAGAAGGGCGGTTTCAGCTATTGAAGACAGTTTTAACTTTTATGACACACTATCTCAAATTACAATGCCCATAATCATGATAATCGGCTTCTTTAATTATTATATATGACGCCTTCTTCAAAGAAACTACACATTCTTGGGGTACAATATGAATGATAAGGGGATTAATGCAGTCCCCCGGGGCAGCCGGCTTGTGTGTTCAGTCAGTCGATATTAATTATCATTACATGTATATGTTGCTTGGATTAGCAAAAGATAATTATGATTCCAGTGTTGAAGATAAAAATCGATACACTACACATAAAGTAATTTTAATTTGGGAATAAATTAGATCCATTTAATAAATAATGCAACTTTTTTTTTTTTTTTTTTTTTTTTTTTTTTTTTTTTTTTTTTTTTTTTTTTTACCGCATGCAAAACAAAATTAGATTACGTGCTCTTGAGAGAGAGAGAGAGAGAGAGAGAGAGAGAGAGAGAGAGACCAATTATGACGGCTTTTAAAGATATTCCGGTTTCTTTTTGTATTTATAAAATTAAAAAAAAAAATGATTCAAACACGGAAATTATTGAACGTTGATTTATGATTTATACCGTGGGAATATTTCATCTTTTGACTGAGCTGCAAATCTTTTTAAATTCATATTTTCTAATTCCGCAGGGGAAGAAACGCTAAATACTTATAATACTAATTTAGTAATGAACAAACATATATGGAAATTAATTTGTTATGAATAATATTTCGACATTATTTTACACTTTTATACATCAAAACATTACACGTCATTACGCATTCATTAACCTGAGGTCGGTTTTTTGCCACCCGGAAGTGAGAAAAGGTCATGTGATAGTCACATGACTTACCTGTATTTTATAGACCACGTGGTTTGTGACGTATTGTTTGTACCTGTGTATAAGTACCTGGTTGTCAATTTTAGAGTGGGAATTTCTTTCTGGTAGCACCATTTCCTTTTCATTGCCTACTTTTACTTTTGAATGATATTGGCCGAATCGAATTGACATGGATATGAAAGTTCTCTCGCTTAATCCCGATTAACATTCACTTACAAATGGGGACGTCGCAGAAATCCCATCTTGTCCAATGCTGTGTTGTGTAGCACCAGGGCACACCCTCATGGTCCGGGTCCCGACAATAGTTATCTGCCCCTGACACACTACCATCCCCAGGAAACATTCTGTCCTCTGTAAACTCATGCTCGTGAGGGGACTGTTCCGACCACTTTTGACAAGGAACTCCAAACCGTGTGTTGCTAATTGTGCCACCATAGCTCAGGACACCAGTTAGGTCATTGCAAGGAATACCAGCTGAAACAGAGACTTTTGTTCTATTCGCGCCTGTTTTGAATGTTATAAGCTTGCTGTGTTTTGACACTCCGTGCGCGTGAATGTCAATTGGCATTTCGGGATCTATTCTCAACTTTTAGAGACGTCATTGGCCAATTTTCAAATCCCCCCATGCAAAATCATACCTTCACATTGATAAAATGACGACCAAAATGTGATCGTGTTGGTCCAAAGATAACGAGTCAACATATTTTCATCTAACTATTTTCCTAAAACTATGAATCTTCCAATAGATTACATCACCGATGGGATATAATCTAACAAGACAATTAATCAAAGAAATTTGCCTCACCCACTCTCCACAACATTACCGTTTTGAGTTTCTTCTGTACTGTTACTATCCTGTAAGGCCATCTCCAAATCTTCTAGATCCTGGTCTATAAGCTGGAGACCCGCCTTTAATCCCTCCATGCCATCGCTTAATCGTAGCACCAGTCTCCTTACAAGACCTTAAACAGACATACCTTTGTCAGTATACTATCGCCAAGAGGATATGCGTGCCCTCATCCACTGCCCTCATCGATAGAAACCTCAAGTTCAGAGTAACATAAATAGCTAAAAGTACAATATTCGGTACAGCGGGCGTGCTACCTTCGTCGACAGAATGCCTACCTTCGTCAATGGACGACACAAACGCAGTGTAACAAGTAAGCCATAAGAAGATCCTCAAGTAGGATGTTGCCATTCTGAATATCAGTACGACTGTGAGGCGCATGTAAGAGGCTACGTGATGACTGCATTTATAATATTCCAGTAATAGCTAGTAATTGTGGTAAACGTTTCTAGAAAACAGCAAGTATGTTAATTATGACTTTATATAATATTATGTGATTTCTTTAAATGCCATATTTAAACACCGCAGCTAAGAGAATAAAATTAAGCACTGACAAAGTAAACAACATGCCAATGTTTTATATTTCTCGACAGTTTGGTATGTAATTTGAAAATACAGTCGAGTGTACATTATAGTGAATACAAGTTAGCTTCTTTAAAATAACAACTGACCAACAAAAGCCATATTTCGTGTGGAGCCACTTGTGCGAATGTGGGGATGAACATTTAGTCAAAGTCACGTGACCAAGATGGCCGACATGCCCATATATGATACATGACTACGTATATATACCAGATCTCAGGTGAGTGTTTACAAAACCAGGTTCTAGGTAAGGTTTAATGTAGAAAACTGTAATAGCACAATACGATGAAAAAGACAACAGCAAATAACAACAATAATTTCCATCCCCTTTCTAATTAATGTTATCCCTGCTCTTAAAGGATCTCCGTTTTAATTATTTTTATTTGCTATTACTGCAGCAAGCGTTGTGTCGTGTGGCGGCCCTGAAAAGTCTCCCCGTACATCATCAATAGTGCAGATTATATTTTCCGTTTGGTCCTTTGAGATCAGCGATGATATTCTGAGAAATCAGAAATTCACTCTCAGTTTAGATACATTAATCTGAACAATTTTAATCGTTTGGCTCTATTTAGATTTGATTGTCTATGTATTGACATCCCAGTTTAACTGCGTAAAATTGCAGTAATTGTCTCTAGCTCCATGTTGCCAGATTTATAGGGTCACTGATGAGGCTTGAGTAGCCGAAACCGCGGCATGACCCATCTCCTTTCTCATTAATGTTATCCCTGCTCTTAAAGGATCTCCGTTTTAATTTTTATTTGCTATTACTGCAGCTGGCGTTGTGCCGTGTGGCGGCCCTAACATCATCCATAGTGCAGATTGTATTTTCCGTTTGGTCCTTTGAGATCAGCGATGATATTCTGAGAAATCAGAAATTCATTCTCAGTTTAGATACATTAATCTGAACAATTTTAATCGTTTTGGCTCTATTTAGATTTGATTGTCTATGTATGAATGTATTGACATCCCAGTCAAAATTCGTAAAATTGCAGTAATTGTCTCTGGTTCCATGTTGCCAGATTTACAGGGTCACTGATGAGGCTTGAGTAGCCGAAGCCGCGGTATGACCCATCCCCTTTCTCATTAATATTATCCCTGCTCTTAAAGGATCTTCGTTTTAATTTTTATTTGCTGTTACTGCAGCTGGCGTTGTGCCGTGTGGCGGCCCTAAAATGTCTCCCCTAACATCAGCCATAGTGCAGATTGTATTTTCCGTTCGGTTCTTTGAGATCAGCGATGATATTCTGAGAAATCAGAAATTTATTCTCATTTTAGATACATTAATCTGAACAATTTTAATCGTTTTGGCTCTATTTAGATTTGATTGTCTGTGTATTGACATCCCAGTTAAAATTCGTAAAATTGCAGTAACTGTCTCTGACTCCATGTTACCAGATTTATAGGGTCACTGATGAGGCTTGAGTAGCCGCTGTGACGAAACCGCGGTATGACTCATTCCCTTTCTCATTAATGTTGTCACTGCTCTTAAAGGATCTCCGTTTTAAGTTTTATTCAAGTACCATAAGAAATTATCCTATGTCGTTTTCTATTTTGAAACAAATTTTCAAGAGCTCTGGCGCTTGGTTGCTGTAGGCATGAGAGTTCACACCCGGCCAAGTGTGTGTGGGAGGGAGGGGGTGGCACTGGAACATACGATCTCTTTGTTAGCGTTGGGAATAACTATCTAGTATTACGCCGCGTCTGGCGATTGTTGTATAGTATATCAGATCCTATTCTAATTATTGCTGTTATTATAACCTAATTAAAATACAAGTACATTAATGCTGCATTCTGTTGCTACGAAGATTTGTCGTAAACAGAATGTGATTTTAAGTGCAGCTTCATCATTAATTTGCATGTCGCGCTGATTGAAGATGACGGACCAAACAATTTAACAAGTTATAAAAATGAACATTAAGAATGATATTGTCACGGTTTTCGCTTAAGAACATTTTCCACTATTAATGGCATTACCAGATATTTGATACCCGAATTCATAAAATATGTTTATAGACAGAAGAGGTGCAGATACACCCAGTTATATCAAATCTATTTCAATGGAAATTTGAATGGCACAAAAAGGGCCAATGTAGGTTGTAGTAGGCAAATGTTTAGTGCACATTTTCTAGCCTCCTCCCCATGGTACGGGCTTGAGCAATGCGGTTCTTAATAGGTCTGCTCAGTCGCTAAGATGACTGCCTCTTCTACTCACGGAAAGCGACCATATAGACTGAGCCGCCTACGTGCAGGTCTGCAACTACAGCTGCCAGTGAGTCTTACACCTGCTGCTTATACCCTCGCTCGCCACAGAACATTTGTACTCGGGTATGTGGGTGCATGTGTGGTGAAGATGCGTTTAAGCAGGACCTTGTGTGTTGAAAGATAAGATGACGTGCGCTATGAAATTGGAAGAAGTAGTAGACAGGGTCAACCTCACTCACTCATTCTCATCCGACTAAGCCCAAGGCAAGACACATGTTAAGACGTTTGGAGCCAGGTTGGACGAATGGAGTCATGTAGCGTCTTTCGTGGTTAAAATGTTGCTGCATTGAAAGATTATTTCTGCCACTCAATCTAGCAAAACAATCATTGCATGTCTGGACTAGACGGGTCTAGACACATCGATTTTAGATTTGATTTACTTTCTCCTGCATGTAGATGATCTGAAGAGCTCATCCAGACGCCTAGGAGGACTGTCAGCCGAGACTACTGGGTTCCCCCTGTTCCCTGACCAGACACGTTTTGTGTAAAGATCTAGCGAACTCCTAGATTAACCGTCAACCAGGGCTTACGAGCCCCATCCTCCAACATGATAACAAATAGCACTGATTACATGGTACAGTAGCAGTGAACCTGATCTTGCCCGGGATAAATAAGAGTGCTAATACATAATAGGTTTCAGTTGCTGCTGAATTTCGATATTAGTTCAGGCTTTTCGCCCAAGTCAACATGTTTCAGCCATGTCGGAACAGAGTTTCTTACTCAGTGACACTACCATGATAACGCTGATAGGTATCAGGACCTCTCCTTGTCCTGTACTCTAACCAGAAATGATTAAGTAGTTAGGGCACAGGCGCTTGAAGTCCTATGGTTAGGGTGATGGACAGGTTTGAAATAAAAGGGGATGTATGGAGGTGGTTGGATGGATCAGAGACATCAGATCAGATTCATCTTTATCTCAGGATGGATGGATGTCTGGGTGGGTGAGTGGGTGAATGGATGTATCGTTGGTGAGTGGGTGGCAGAATGGATGGATCAGAATCAGAATAGTTTACTGGTGAAACGCAAAATTTGACCTCAAGGTCAGGGTGGTTCTGGTTACCTGTATGCCCAATTTTGATTTTTATTTTCTCTAGCTGGAAACCAGCCGTTAATGCATCATCAATACCACAACGGGGCCGGGGGGGGGGGGGGGGTCGATTCTGGTGAAACGACCCGGATTCGGCAAGAAAAACGCTTGATCAATATCAAGCGTCTGATAGACACAAGAAGATATTTATTCCAGTTCAAGGCAGTTGCTGAGGTTTTTGTATGGTTTTTCGACTATAATCAACTTGATCAACCCCTAAAAGTAATAAGTTGTTTTCCGATTAATTACTCTAATACAGCTATAAAGTATGCTGCAAAAAGGATGAAAATCGAGAGAGGAATATTGAAATAAATCGACGGCTTACACGAAAATTTATTATACAAGTTGAAGCTTTCCTGAAAAGCTGACATTTAATCATACAAATTATAAGTTATCAGAATAGTTTACTGGTGACCTCATGGGTCCATACCAGGAGAATGTGGCTGAATTCATGTCAGTAGGTGTCAGAAAAAGAGTATGAAAACATAAGAAAATCGATAAGGTCCATACTAAGTTCTTGTCAGACAAATCCCTGCACTGGTACACCTGAACGGTCACCCTGATTTACACTATACGATGGTTAATGTGCTACAATGACGTCACTAAGAATGTGACACTACATCATAAAGTAACAATGACGTCACTAAGAATGTGACACAACTACATCATAAAGTGGCATATTGTAAAACATTGAGACGGTTCAATCTTGGAGATGGTATGCAGCAACAGTACTGTTATACATGCTCAAATGCATGTCTGATTGGAAAGTTTATCAAACATGCATATTTTTGTTCGATCACTGGACCCCTAATGCTACATGTACTCAATTGAATGCATTAATTTGCTGAATTGTTGGGGGTAAAAGAATGAGATTTAAGGTCATTATTAGTTGTTGCTTCAGGTTGAAATTACAAAAGGTGCTGCACATTATATTCATCAGTATCTGATCAACATTAAGAAAGAAAAAGAGAAAATAGAAAATGGAACATTTTCAAACCTTTTATTAACAGATTCTCTTTAGTGAATGTAACATTAACGCTGGAGTATTTGAAAATGTTTCAAATACTGTATATCAAATTCAAGTATTTGGCTATATAGGCGAGGTGTGTTAGAAATTCAGATATACCTGTAT
The DNA here is from genome assembly GCA_964017185.1 of Rugalucina vietnamica. Classification (NCBI taxonomy): domain Eukaryota; kingdom Metazoa; phylum Mollusca; class Bivalvia; order Lucinida; family Lucinidae; genus Rugalucina; species Rugalucina vietnamica. The sequence continues at coordinate 39,719,188 of OZ024878.1, read as the reverse complement.
TAATGCAAGATAATTACCGGTAGGGAAAATCAGCATATAGTTACTCTGGAGGTATTCAAATGCAAGAGAATTAGAGAAAATTGCAAGAATGTCACCACATATATCATTATGAGTAGGTCCCAACCTATACATACAGTAGTTTATTACCACAATTTATTACCATGTTTATTTTTGCCAGCATCAACTGAGGTAGAATTTGTCAATTTGTATTTGATTTTTGGGATGTAACCTAGTGATCTCATACGGGAGTGCCACTAGGAATGGGAGGTAGTACCAGCAACAAATGAAAAGTTATGTTGTCGCTCATGCGATTTTAACCGGCACTGTATTTTCACAGTGGCATAAACAAACATTTGTAAAGCTGAAAGACGCTAGGCGTGCTTCCTTCAATAAAATCTATCTATCCTCTATGTTTTATTTAGCGTGAATTAAATAATTGTTTGAGAATTGGTTCAGTTTGAGAAATGGTACCAGGAGGTTAATTATTGGGTATTGGCTACCCCTAAGTCCTGTTTGGGTCGACTTTTATTGCATGGCATAATTCCAAGGTATGGTATGACTACTACAAAAAGGCATAATAAAATAAAAGAGATGTATCTTTTAATATTTTATTAGCACACGCTGCACACCTGAGCCGTTAGGCTCACAAGGTGAGCTTATAGGATGGCCATGATCCGGTGTTCGTCCGTCCGTCTGTCCACAATTTCAAAGATCTTCTCCTCTGAAACCGCTTGGCCAATCAAAGCCAACTTTTACATGAAGCATCTATAGGAAGGGGGAACTAATGTACGTGGGATCATCAAAAATTACGTGGACTTTTCTGATAACTTATGATTATATGACTCGATTCCACTCAAACTTTCAATCCACATGGACCCATGTAATATGCAGCAGTGTGCAAAATTTCATCACAATCCCTTCATCCGTTACAAAGTTATTGTGAAATGAAAACACCCACTTTCGCCACCATGGAGCACTCCGATGACGTCAGTGACGTCGACGCAAAAACACTGATTTTGAACCACAAAATGTGCTTTTTAGGGCTACTGATTTTTACAGTTTTACTGCTCAAAGTATGTTAAAAGATTATTTAACTATTGGGACATGGTTTAAATTACAAATCTATATAAATTTTTTAATGTATTACCTTGATTTGAAAATAAATTTGGACTGGGCATAAGGATGCTGACTTTTAACATTATAATTTAGACGTTAGAACATTTTAAGTGTCGGATATGAATTTCGATATTTATTTGGGGTCCTATTTGTTCAAACGTGCACAAAATGTTTCATTTGTAATGCTTTATCGAAGGACCTTGAAGTTTTACCAGCAAATTACGAAATTAGGATTAGTTTCACAGTGAAGTAGATAATTATTTTTCACAATGCGTATTGTACGCATCAAATTGAATGTACATGTACTGTGTGTACCGACAATACACCTGTGTACAGGTTTTCTGGGGTTCTTATCCTAACCTCTCAAGTCATCCAAAATCAAACAAACAGATATGTGTACACCTATGGATAAGACTTTGTTAAAGTATTAAAATTCAAGTAAGCTGGTTGATAATCCTGTAATTACAATTACAGGCAATTGTTTTCTTTCATTCAGCAGTAGGCATGTTTATGTACCTTGGAGACAAAAATGATAAACTGGGATGGCTGTAGAACATGGAACATCAAGTTTTAAATTGAAAACAATGACCAGAAACCGATGCAAAATGCCTATTCTATAAACCAAAGTGACCATTAAACTTCGGTTTTTAGAGTGGGAATCTTTTTCTGATTGCGCCTTTTCCTGATCGTTGCCTCTTGTTCATGAATAATAAATAAAAATAAAACATATCTTTTATGAGCAGCGAACATATTAATGAGAAAGGGGATGGGCCATACCCCGGTTTCGGCTACTGAAGCCTCTTCAGTGACCCTATAGATTGGGCAACATGGAATCAAAACATAATAACCTCGCTGATCTCAAAGGACCAAAAGGAAAATATAATCTGCACTATGGATGATGTACGGAGAGACATTTTATGGCTGCCACACGGCACAACAAAAGCTGTAGTAATAGGTTGAAACGAAAATAAAACTGATATTCTTTACTAGCAGCGAACATATCAATGAGAAAGGGGATGGTAAACAATTTAGCTGGCCGAAGTACTGGACAGAGCTGTATATGATTGTATGATATGTAATATGGATAGATCAAACGCTATATTATCATTGTAACTATTTTCGATTGTTGACAGAGAAGTCAGACAAAACTCTTTGAAAAGTTGTTGTTTTATGACAATTTTAAAGGTATAATTGTATTTGGGTACGCATTAAACCAAAAATGGTTTGCGTACCGCTGATTTTTACTGCGTACATGGTACGCACAGGTCTGAATTTCTAATGCGTACATAGCGAAAAATTGTGCGTACATACGCAGTACGCATCGTTATCTATTTCGCTGGTTTCAAATGGGAATTGTACAATATTGCCGGTTGATCTGTGTTGCATGCAATTCAGACATCGCTTAAACATTTTGAAAAAAGCAAACATGTATGCCTAAGCAAAACAACGTAGGTGCACAACCGGACCACCGTAATTTTTGAGCAAGCATAAATTGTTTTGTTATGGATTTATTAAGATACATGGCACGTTTGGCTGTGATCTGCAAAACCGTTTTGAAGAAAACGCAAAAGAAATGCGATACTGCAGTGCCAAACTTAACATCATTTCTGACGTGCTCCGCCATGGGGAGGGTGGGGTAAGAAAAATCATCACCAACTGCTAATAAAACATTTTATATTAACCAAACTTTCAGAATCTAGTGGAGATATGCAAGTTTATTGTCAGCTGAAATTTGAATATGTTTGCCGGAATTGTTGTCAAGTTATGGGAAAAGTCCACGTAATTTTTGATGATCCCTCGTATATATAAATAAATCCAGGTCACATGACCAAGATGGCCGCCATGCCCATATATGGTAAAAACCCTTCAAAATTCTTCTTCTCCAGAACCGGTGGACCGATTTCAACGAAACTTGGCATGAAGCATCGATGGCTGAAGCACTACAATGTATATATAAATCATGATCCTGTGGTGACCTTGACCTATTTTACAGCAAGGTCAATTTTGGAAACGATGGCCTTTACATGGGAAAAAGTGAAAACTATGGATTGTTTTAAAACTGTTGCAGCCTGAGACCTGAAAAGTGGTAGATGCAAACAACTAATGGATTAGATGAAGGTATGTGATTTATTTAGCTCAAGGTCATCTCTTGACCTTGGCCGGTCTGTCGTCCATACACACTTTTCAAAGATCTTCTTCTCTGAAACCACTTGGCCAATCAAAGCCAAATTTTATATGAAGCATCTATAGGAAGTGGGAACCAATGTGTATATAAATAATTTAGGTCACTTGACCAAGTTGGCCGCCATGCCCATATATGGTAAAAACCCTTCAAAAATCTTCTCCAGAACCAGTGAACCAATTTCAATGAAACTTTGCATGAAGTATGGATGACTCAAGTACTACAATGTGTATATAAATCATGACCCTGGGATGACCTTGACCTTATTTTACGACCTTATTTTAGGTTGCCAATGCATTTGAATGGGGAAAACTTTTAAAATGTTGTTTAAAGTGAAAGTCTTGCAGGAAATGAGAGCAGTAGGACTGAATATTAATGATTCTGAAAAAAATGGACCCCAGGGGCTCATATGCACACACCCAGGGGCAATATACATGTTTATCTCCATAATATTCAAACATTGTCTCCTCTGAAACCACTTGGCCAATCAAAGCCAAATTTTATGTGAAGCATCTATAGGAAGGGTAACCTATGTGTATATAAATAATCCAGGCTATGTGACCAAGATGGTCGCCATGCCCGTATAAGGTAAAAGCCCTTCAAAAATCTTCTTCTCTGGAACCGGTAGACCGATTTCAACGAAACTTGTCCTGAAGTATGGATGACTCAAGTACTACAATGTGTTTATAAATCATGACCCTGTGATGACCTTGACCTATTTTGTGGCAAGGTCAGCATAGGTCTCCAATGCATTTGAATGGGGAAAACTTTTAAAATGTCATTTAAAGTGAAAGTCTTGCAAGAAATGTGCAGTTGGACTGAATATTAATGATTTTGAAAACAATTGGACCCAAGGGGCTCATCTGCCCCCCACCCCTGGGCATTGTACATGTATATTTCCATAATATTCAAACGTTTTCTCCTTTGAAACCGCTTGGCCAATTAAAGTCAAATTTTATGTGAAACATCTATAGGAAGGGGTAACCTATGTGTATATAAATAATCTAGGCTATGTGACCAAGATGGCCGCCATGCCCATATAAGGTAAAAGCCCTTCAAAAATCTTCTTCTCCGGAACCAGTGGACCGATTTCAACGAAACTTGGCCTGAAGTATGGATGACTCAAGTACTACAATGTGTTTATAAATCATGACCCTGTGATGACGACCTATTTTGCGGCAAGGTCAACATAGGTCGCCAATGCATTTGAATGGGGGAAACTTTTAAAATGTCATTTAATGTGAAAGTCTTGCAGGAAATGTGCAGTTGGACTGAATATTAATGATTCTGAAAACAATTGGACCCCAGGGGCTCATCTGCCCCCGGCGCGGGGCATTGTACATGTATATTTCCATAATATTCAAACATTTTCTCCTTTGAAACCGCTTGGCCAATCAAAGCCAACTTTTATGTGAAACATCTATAGAATGGGGGAATCAATGTGTATATACCGGTAATAAATAATCCAGGCCATGTGACCAAGATGGCTCCCATGCCCATATGTGGTAAAAGCCCTTCAAAAATCTTCTTCTGTGGAACAGGTGGACCAATTTCAAAGGAACTTGGCATGAAGCATTGATGGCTAAAGTACTACAATGTTTATATAAATCACGACCCTGTGGTGACCTTGGCCTATTTTAAAAAGTCATTTAAATTGAAAGTCTTGCCGGAAATGGGCAGTAGGACTGAATATTAATGATACTGAAAAAAATTGGACCCCAGGGGCTCATGTGCTTCCAACCCAGGGCAATATACGTTTATCTCCATAATATTCAAACATCTTCTTCTCTTAAACCGCTTGGCCAATAAAAGCCAAATTTTATGTGAAGCATCTATAGGATTGGGGAACCAATGTATATATTAATAATCTAGGTCACATGACCAAGATGGCCACCATGCCCATATATGATAAAAACCCTTCAAAAATCTTCTTCTCTGAAAGCAATAGACTGGTTTCAATGAAACCTGACTTGAAGCATTGATGGCTAAAGTACTACAGTGTATATATAAATCATGACCCTGTGATGACCCTGACCCAGTTTATGGCAAGGTCAACATGGGTTGCCTATGCATTTGAAGGGAAAAACCAGCAGGAAATTGGTGATTATTTTGAAAAATGAAAATGGGCCAAGGGCTACATCTGTCCCTGCACTGGGGTTAAAATACCATAATATTCAAACATGTTTATTGGTATATGCAGCAGGTGAGCGCTTACAGGACCATTGGCCCTCTGGTTAGTAAAGCAGTAGTGATCAGCAGCATTTCACTCACCAAACCCATTACCACAAGGGTGAAATTTCATATCACCTATAACTTACCAGCCTCAATAACAGAGAAATATGCTACATGTTTAATACAGTACAATGTTTTAAGTCTGAATGTCAGATTTACACATTGACTACATGTAGTTATGGGACCTTGTGTTGAAGTCTTTCTCTGAAGAAAAAGGTTGCTACAGTACGCATTGTTCTTTGTTTTATGTTGACTGGATATTCCTCCACTTCCTGGAGCACTGTATAGTATTTAACCATCACCACTCCCCAATGGCATGATTCAATGCCCACCACCAACCATTACCTTAACCATTATTTCCTTCCAGTTAGCCCTCATCAATGTTATATTATGCTGCCCAAAGCCGCCTTTTCCCCCAAGATGTAACAAGAACAATGGCTGCCAGAGGTGGAGGTGGCTTCCTGGTATTTGCTTGCCCTGTGAAACCACCACATTTAGAAGGTCCAGTTCAAGGTGACAGCCAGACCACATACATTCCACATTTTTCACACGAACCCGCAACCTTTGGAATAGATATATAGCTAAGAAATCCTGTAACCGAGTTTCACTTTTGGTAAGTTTCGAGTTTCTAGTTGAAAAAAGCGAGTTTCTTGTTAAAAAAGCGAGTTTCTAGTTAAGAAAAGCGAGTATCGAGTTAAGAAAAGCGAGTTTCTAGTTATGAAAAGCGAGTTTCTAGTTATGAAAAGCGAGTATCGAGTTAAGAAATGAAAAAAAGAGTTTCGAGTTAAGAAAAGCGAGTTTCGAGTTGAAAAAAGCGAGTATCGAGTTAACAAAAGCGAGTTTCGAGTTGAAAAAAGCGAGTATCGAGATAAGAAAAGCGAGTATCGAGTTAATGTTTTTTGTTGGTGGTGGTGGTGATGTTGGTGTTTCCTTATTACCAATATACGTATGTACAAAAGTTTCAAATGTGCCATGTCATTTGTACATAATGGATTGATCTGAGGCTCAAGATCTGAGGTCGAAGAACGTCATTTCATTAAAGTCAGATGTACAGTTACATCGCGCCATTTTGAACGTGCGTTGCGCAGGTCGAATCGTCAGAAATAAGACACGACAGTTACCCGCGTTAGCTCGTTTTTCGTATGATTTCTAACTAGAAAGACTTAGAAAACAGCATTCTGTATCATTTTCGTCTTCATTTTGGTAGCTTATTTTCATAGCAGCTGTATGCAAAATTAAACCGAAAATCTGGCCATCAGAAACCATTATGGCGTCCGTGACTTCCGCGAAAAATAAGAGGCAAACTAGACGAGGCCAATGTTTTATAACCTGTTACATGTGTTACACTGTGCAGTCATAAGACAACACAAGTAACCAACCAAAATTCACTGTCGGAAAACTTCCATTTCTATAAACAGAAAAGAAAACACTCTTTGATATGACGTTGGGTTTACCATTTGAATGAGCCAATTGAGCCAATCTAGAAATGATAGGTTAGGCAAAGGTCAACATCGGTTGGCGATAGACTTCTATTTTATGAAGGTATGGAATGTAAACATGTATTGTATCTTCAACAGATCTGTTACCAGTTTTAAGATACTGGGGTTAGTAACTCGAAGGCATCGTAAGTTCCCCTTCTTACGGCATACTTACGATGATCTTAAGACGACAACCTTAAAATTTAAGACCTCTCTATTCCAGTAACTCATAGCGTTCGCATCGTCCTCTTAACGTTAAGATCACCTTAGCGCTTAAGTTGAACTGTTTATTAAGAATTCACGTGCAAAACCTAAAATGACCACAGCTGAGAAACACGTGGTATTGTGTACCAACAAATCGATAAATGATCAGATTCTGTTCAATGTTGAGATGAGAAATTTGAGTTTTCTCCCATTACGTTTACTTTATTGACTCATCATTGACTTCCGTCCCATGAACATATAGTACTTCCCATACCGTAGTATTGAAGTGTTTGCGAAAACGAAATAATCGGGATTTCTTATGTTAGTTTCTTTCAGTACATGTTCAATTTTTGTATTGACTGCACCTATCTATCAGTCAGTAGAAGAAACGCTGTAGGAGAAAACTCGAAAATCTAACGTCAAATTTGTTCTCATTGTAGTGTGTGTCACCCGATCATTTACCTGTTTGTATGTAAACAATACCACGTGATTCCCAGTAGTGATGACTGTCCCGTTTTGTATTGACATATGGACCGTTGTTTTTTGGCCAGGGCAAAAGAAAAGAAACAGTGGACAAACTAAATGAATTAGGACAGCATTTGTTCTTTGAGCTTCTCAGTATCCAAGCAGAAACCGATAACAACGCCGATCAGACTGCCCGATTCACACGTCAAAGCACTTTCATCAGTAGTTTCTCTCCCTCTGAATTTTACTAAAGGCCTCGTCACACATAAGCGAAAATCTCTCGACGCAGACTTGAGTATACTTGCGTTTAATTGCGTGTTATATTTACTGCTTTACGTCCCTTTCAACAGTCAACGTCTCGACATGACCAAAACTGTTTACTGGGACGTAAAGCAATAAATCAAACTAAAAACTATATGTCGCAATTAAACGCAAGTTTTCGCTTATGTGTGACGAGACCTTCAGAACGAATAATATATAGTTTAGTCCAGTATTAGGATTTGTGCAGCCTGATTAGTCTTTGCTTTGAGCACAGCTGACAGTTACATGCCAAAGAACAATTTAAACCGAGTTGCGTGCGCGAATGCAAATACGCCGGCACTGCTGAACTTCCGATATTAGATTCTTATTTATTTATTTATTTATTTATTTATTTATTTATTTTAAGATAATTCATTTACATAATTTAAATGTTTGAGAAGGAAGTTATTTTGACATCTAAGTCGCTCTTGAAACATTTTCAGGGTCGACTCAACTTAACAATGAGTAGCACGCAGTCTGAGGCAGCGCCAGATACAGCAGTGGCAGTAGTAGTAGTAAAGTGGTGGTGGTCCCATAGTACTAGTTGCTGTTATAGTAACAACAGTAGTGCAACACCATATGCAAAATATGGTACATAAACGTAGCTAGCTACGTAAACCATATTATTATTTCCATATTACTTATTAAATTGGATTGCACCACGGCATCAGCAACATAAAAATAGCAATAAATTTGATCAAAAAGGGCGAAAATGATAACTTTATTTAAATCAAAGGTGTCACCTTGTAAGATAAGATGACGCTAAGGTGGACTTGAGTTGACCTTAAAGTTACGATACTGTTAAGTTGTCACCGTAACTTAAGATCGCTTCCAGTTAGTCACCATAATCCTTAAGAGATGCTTAAGTTGGTCGTAAGATGATCTTAAGGCTTAAGATGGCTTCGAGTTACCAACCCTGGTCCCCAACTCAGGCAAGTAGCAACTTTATCAACAACAATGGGTTGCGGCCAAAGTCATTTACCGTCTTGCATTCTTTAGTTGCCTAGCAACCAGACCTGACATTGTGACACGCATTTGAAAGAATCACTGAGAAGCATATTAAAGTTTGTTTGTTGGTACATTAGAAATGCAAAGGTGGTAAAGCTTTAGTTATAGATTTTGTCGTTAATTCTGGAATGACCCTCGAACTGGATGTACATCGCTCGCAAGACGAGGCACCGAGGTTATAAAACTTTTTCATGCCGTGACTGAACATGTATTTAAACTGTTCTTAAATATTCAAATAGCAGAAATCAACGAAAGTTTATGTCTCGGTTGAGTTAAGCATGTAAAATAAATATAAACACGGGGCCAGCTGTTAGGCGCTAGCACTAAACGACAGCGTTACGAGCGCGTGTCTCAAAGACAGCATTACAGTAAATTTTAAGAGTGCTTCGAATTATAAAATTTCGTACGCATTTTTGCCCTAAAATTGGTAATTTTGAAAATCTCGAAAACAAAGCTGGGATGGTATTGTATTCTTTTCATCTGTGGGATGGGGTTTCAATATACACTCGTATACTATTCAAGTATCTGGTTTTAAAATCACATCCAAGGTTTAAAGTCTTTTCATATTTTCCAGAAGGATTTTGAGAGTACCTCGAACCCCAAAATACCATAACTTTATCGGGTCCAAGATAGTACTTTGAAAGTGTATGTATTTGGATAGCAGGCCTATATATTCTGGCATTCAATGTAAACGCACAGCCTACAAAATTGTCAAATATTCAAAATTCATTCAGGGTTTCCGATCGACATGTTCACAGTATCATGTGGTCATTAATGTTCCAGGTACAACGCAGCAAACACGGCCGTACAAAAGGAAATCACAGAGTCAGCATCCAAATTGGGATCCTCCAAATTGTCAGTTTTGCGAACACCTCCATTTACGTGTTTAAAAATATGTGGATACATTTCACTACTTGTTAAGAATTCTTGAAATCAATTTTCACAGAGCTTTTAAAGCGTCATTTGTGCAATACTTGAGCCACCGCATCAGAAAACCAACATTATGCATATGCGAACAGAAGATAGTACTTCGCTACACGGATAATACAGACCCTCTAATTCTTTTAAAAATACCATATAAATTTCAAGCCTTTAGCTATCTGTCATCTCTGTTTGAACAGCCCGGTTTCTGTTGGATATGGTCTGAAACCATGTTTGTTTTCTCACGGGGCAGCTCCTTGGACGTTAAAACAGAATTTTAATCGACGTATGAATATCGAGATTTTCATGTTTTCTCTCTTTTTTTTCATTGTCAATACAGAATAACCACAAAATGGGCTAGGAGACTTTCTGTCTGTAAAACGTTGTGCCTGAGTACAAACTTTTCCTGAATAACGTCGGTAACTGGTAAACTCGTACCCGAGTCAACTCGTATCCAAGTCAACCGCTAGCCTAAAATCAAAGACACCCGAAGCTAAGCTGGGTAATTGTTCCACAGCGTTCAGGTTGACAGCTGACCATAGATTTTAGAAGTTTGGACGCAGTATTCCTGCTGCAAGCGCTGAAATGACGTCGGTGATGTGACGTTTTGAACCAGGCGTTTTTGACGCTTTGCATATATAATTATGTTAGGGTGTGTAACCAAAATCGACCTTGAACAGAACGTTCGGGTCAAATATTGGGCGTTTTTGAGCGAATTTCGTCAAACCTGTCCATTTTGATGCTTACATAGTGATGCGTATGGCGTTTGAAATCACCATCTCTGGTGTCGCGTTTTAGCAGTTTAATTGACTGAACCACTTTCAACAAGAATTACAAAACTGCCCATTTAAGTACGCGCAGAGTTGTGTAGGCCGATGTAATCTCACGTGCAAAGGTGATTTTTTACTATTTTTTTTTTTTTTTTTTTTTTTTTTTTTTTTTGCAAACTGCCTTTTCAGTGAAGAACAAATACACATTACACATTATATATATCCCATCAACCCAAGTTGACCTTATCGTAAAATAGGTCAATGTCATATTCCCAGAGTCATGATTTATATCAAGTTTGTAGAGCTCCATTCTCTGATGCTTCATGCCAAATTCCCGTCATAGCATGCCAAGTTCCCGTCATATGCCTTCTAATTCTGGAGAAAACGATTTTTAAAGTGTTTGCTATTTAAAGCCATGGTGGCCATCTTGGTCATGTGACCTGGACTGTCTATATAAACTTTGGTTCCCAGTTATTAAGGATGCTCCATATGAAGTTTGGCTTTGACTGGCCAAGCAGTTTCGGAGATGTGTGAATATTACGGCCATATACATGTATATAGCTTGAGGAAGGGACAGGCAACCCTCTGGGGCCAAAAGATTTTCGTAAACATAAATAAAATGTCCACTTTGCTCATTCCCAGTAAGTTTTCTGCCATTAAATGACAACTTCCCACTTTTCCCCATTCAAATGCATAGGCGAACTTAATATTGACAGTGCCGTAAAATAGGTCAAGGTCATCCTAGGGTCGTGATTTATATAAACTTTGTAGAGTTCCTTACCCTGATGCGTCATGCCAAGTTTCAAATCTAGAGATGTAGATTTTTAATGGTTTATATAAACTTTCGTTGGTCCCCTTCTTAAGCATGCTCCACACGAAGTTTGACTTTGATTGGCCAAGCGCTTTCAGAGACCTTTGAAAATGTGAACGACGGACGGACTCACCTCATGACCCTTCAGCTCAGTTGAGCAGATAGTGCCCTTGTTTGGTATATTTACATTGGTACACAGGTGCAGTAATGGCTATGCCCAGAGAAAAGGAAAATATATCAATTGAACTTTTTAATGTTTTATCTTGATTTACACCATTATCATAAGAGAGGCAATCAATTAGATGAAGATCAACTTATCGGGTAGATTTATTATAGACAAATGCAACTGAATGAGATAAACTGTCCAGTCAAAAACCGATATTGGTAAATCAACATCTTTTCGTGTGACACACCTCTGTACTACGAATAGGACAAGTGACCTTTCCATTTTCGGAAAACATGCTCACTGACCTTGGTTTTGATTCAAAAAGCTAGTTTCGAGTTAAAAAAGCGAGTTTCTAGTTAAGAAAGCGAGTATCGAGTTAACAAAAGCGAGTTTCGAGTTAACAAAAGCGAGTATCGAGTTGACAATTTTAGCGTATTTGTTTGAATGCTCAGAATAAAATGCACATAGCTCACAGTTTGAAACCATTATGAGTTTGAAAAACGAAGATGTAGCTGTGTGTTTTAGTTGTTTAAAGCCGCTACCAAATGGGTCAGAAGTCGACTCAAACAACATAATCCATGACCAAATCATACAATTTTTCACAAGTTGTTTACACATGGCTTTTTGCACTTTCAATATCGACAAACAGACCTGTCATTGCTAGCGTTACATTGTATGATAAATAGTCGCCGCTCTGAAAGACGCATTTCAAGTAAGAAAAAGCAAGTCCATGAATGAACATGAAAATTGACAATACGTATGAAGAGCAAGATGACCAGCTCTTTCCCAGAAAAGTAGCAATCCGGCTAGCTTCAAATAAAAACAGAAATAATCGTATTCAACAGAATCTGACAGACCAAAAATAAAACGTAAAGAATCACAATAGAACCGCCTTGGAACGGTCAGTAAAGTATTTACTGGAGGGCTTATAACTTTTTGACTTGATACAAACCTCGCCCTTAGTCTACTGTGAATCAATAACAAAAAATTGTTTGGTTCTTATAGAAGCTTCCTAACTCGTCAATGAATCATCACAGAAACAACAAATGTAAACACTCAGATGAAGCAGAGACGAGGACTCATCAGTAACGCCGACTCTGAAATACCGGAGCAAAAGAAAACAACTTTTTAAACCCCGGTGGACCCGACAGAACAAATACTCATGTTTTATTATTATTATTATTATTATTATTATTATTGGCTTCTGAGTCACCAGCTGTTGTGAAAGAGCTGATGTTTCGGTTAACCATATTTGTTTGATAGTAGGTCTGTATGGTATGGTCTTGAAGAAATTGTAGAGACCAGGGTTTTGATAGGAACTCGCCGATATCAGAGCAATAACCCAATGTTATGAGTGCTATCACACAAAAAATGGCTCTTAAGGATAAGGTTGAGGAGGGAATACATTAAGGCAAAAGAAAGTTTTCAGATTTAATACATAAAACGTAACACAGTAAAAGTAAAAAAAAGAACTCCTACGCTTAAATACAAGTGTTACTAATATTAGAAGACATACATTGGTTCTCAGATTCATAAAGAGTCGGACCCAATTTATAGTTTCTCTTTAATAAACACGAGTACTTTAAGTGTATCGAATTTAATTAATCACTTAGTACTCGTCTAGTAATTACTTTGTTTATGACACACAAAGGTATACTGTGGCACCTTTTGGGTTGCCATAAACGAGAAAACAAAATAAAAATGATAATGCCGCTCAAAGCTTGGTGTCGCTGTGAAGCTTCTATAAGAACCGCATTTTTGTTATAGAATCACAGTAGATTAGTGCCAGGTTTCGACTATGTAAAAACGTTTTAAGCCCTCCAGTTCATACTTTTCTGACCATTCCAAGGCGGTTCTGCTGATTCTTTACGCTTATTGTTTGGTCTATCGGCTTCTGTTGCATACACTTTTTTGTTTTCGTTGAAGCTAGAAGGATGGCTACCTTAATAATTCCTGGGAAAGAGATAGTCATCTTGCTAGTCATCTTGCTCTTCATATGTATTGTCACTTTTACCAGCCCCGTTAGCTCAAGTGGTAGAGCGGCCCAGTGGTAGAGCGTTCGCTTCGGGATCGGGAGGTGATGGTTCGAAGCTCGGCCGCGCCATACCAAAGGCGTTAAAATGGTACCAGTGGCTACCTTGCTTGGCGCTCAGTATTATAAGGCAAGTACAGTTTATGTTCGTTCGAAAATAGAAGGAAACAACACACCACCAACAACAAAAAACATAAACTCGATACTCGCTTTTTTCAACTCGAAACTCGCTTTTCTTAACTCGATACTCGCTTTTTCAACTCGAAACTCGCTTTTTCATTTCTTAACTCGTTACTCGCTTTTCTTAACTCGATACTCGCTTTTCATAACTCGAAACTCGCTTTTCATAACTTGAAACTCGCTTTTTCATTTTTTAAACTCGATACTCGCTTTTCATAACTCGAAACTCGCTTTTTCATTTCTTAACTCGATACTCGCTTTTTCATTTCTTAAACTCGATACTCGCTTTTCATAACTAGAAACTCGCTTTTGTTAACTAGAAACTCGCTTTTGATAACTAGAAACTCGATACTGTAAAAAAAGAACTCCTCCCTGTAACCCCTGAGCTAATCTGACGCCTGAATTGTTTTCCTTGTGGTGATTAAACAAACTAATTCTAGTAGTAATTTTTACAGATCTTGTGTAAAAGCGTACAGACAAGATGACAAGACATTCTAGAAACTGTACTGCTGGGACAGTATACACCTATCATGAGAGACAGAAAGATCAAACACAGTCAGGGTATGGCAGTAAACAAGTGAGGATTGGCAAAGATTCTGTCAAGGTCAGTTTTTGTGTTAACATCAGAAAGACTGGTCTAGGTGTACAAAGGGCAAAGCTTCTTGTTGAGAAAATATACATATACTCGGAGGAAAATTTAGTCAGTGCTGTTATATACTGCTTTGTGCATAAAACATTTATGCATCAGCCACTGCCTACATATTTTGTTCCTGAGCAAGACACTTACCCCTCAAAGGCACTTAATGTTGATAAAGTATGCAAGAGGTGATGGCTCTTTCCTAATATGGCAGAAAAATTGACAGGGACATTATACCTCAGCTTAACAAATATTAGCCGGGAAGGGCACAATTTGAAGGAGATAATTTTACTGAAAATACGAAATTGCTTTTGATCCTGACAGCAGTCAAAAAGGGGGATAACATTTACTTAATAAAAAGGGACCCCTTAAAACACTATTTTCATAGGGATGAATATACTATTTTCAGGAGTTCGACTGTTGTTGTTTAACGCTACAACCCTGTAGAAACCCTGTTGTCACGTAAGTAACAATAAAACAGAGATTTTGTGGTCTGACATGAATTTTATGCTACTTTAACAACTTTGGCTGGGATATTCCTTGATAAATTTTGGGCCTTTATAGGACCCATTCCCCAATGCAAATGTGCATTTTTTCCCCAATTTTTGAACAAAAAATTCCCAAATTATGACAACAAAAATCCTAAATTTTTTCAGCATAAAACTATGGAAAGCAAATAACATGTAGATACCCTCAAGAGTATATTTTATATTCCAATTAGTACCAATATCCTCTCTCTCTGTATTGTATCCATTTTCCTCAATATGACAGAATTACTTAATATTTTTTGTCAGAACCCTGCATGAAATGGGTATGCTGTTTATCTAAAAGTTGGCATGTCATTATTTTCATAGTCATGATAAAAACATGAACAGCTTTAGTTTTGTATCATTACATCATACATTGTTATTATAGCTAAAACCAGTTAAGATGAGCAGATAAGATTCCAGCAAAACATTATTTAAGGCTACTTACAAATGTACGTTTTAAAAACATCATTGAATGTTCAGCTATTCACATACGTGTGTAAGGGTCAATATCTATTTATCATTTACATTTACACTAGTTCCCCATACTAACACATTTAATGGGTGGCTTACACTTTCAAACTTGATATGTAATAGATTTATTTTTCATTGAAAAATATTTTTATGTTTTTAGGAAAGATGGCTACCTGTATGACAAAGAGGCTATATTGAATTATATTCTACAGAAAAAGAAGGAAATCGCTAGAAAATTAAAGGAGTATGAAAAACAGAAAAATAAAGCAAAGGTACTTTATTGAACATACTGGTACATACAGTTGGAGGGTATAGATATATGATAATTTCAGGTTCTAATTCAATATCCCCTAACATATTTTGATAATTGAGAAAAATATTTGTTTGTTTAATTTCAAAACTTGCATCAAGCGTTAATAGATATGATTATACTGTACAGAAATTGAACTACCAATACACAGCACATAACGATCATACCTTACGGGCCATTACCGGCAATTACTGTCAGGATACCATCTTTAAAGAAACTGCCGTTTTCAAAATCATGCTTTTCTGAAACATCTTCAGAAAGATACGACCTGTCATCCTTTTACATTCAACAAGTCTTATGTGCTGCATGTATTTTTAAATCGATTTCCAAATATAAAATGCTGTGCCCATAAACGAGGGCAGTGAGGTCTGCATAAGCTTGCTGTGTGTTTGTTGTTTATATTGGGCACTGTATAATGTCTTCTTCAGGCAGAAGAAGAAGAAATAAGAAAACTTGAGGAAGAAGAAAGAATCAAGAAGTTCTCTTCACGGACATTAGAGGCTCCCTCAGGAAAACAAGGTAGGGTTTATCTTCCCAGACATTAGAGGCTACCTTGGGTAAACAAAGTATCTTCCCAATCATTAGAGGCTCTCTTGGGAAAACGAGGTAGGGTTTATCTTCCCAGACATTAGAGGCTCCCTTGGGAAAACGAGGTAGGGTTTATCTTCCCAGACATTAGAGGCTCCCTTGGGAAAACGAGGTAGGGTTTATCTTCCCAGACATTAGAGGCTTCCTTTGGAAAACAAGGTAAGGATTCTCTTCCTGGATATTAGAGGCTTTCTCAGGAAAAAAATAAAAACAACATAGCAGCATAGGTGTTCATGTCCCGGACAATAGAGGCTTACGTAAGGGTCCTCCTCCCAGACATTAGGCACCCTCAGGAAAACAAGGTACAGATTGTATAAGTTCAGGTGCCAAGAACCTTGTCTTGGCCTGAGATTGTGTGTCAGAGCAAAATTGGAATGCTAAAGAATGGCAATAATTTATAGGCCCCAGCAGTTGCTCTGAACCCCCCAAATAAGTTGCCAGATTTTTGAAGCACATCTAATAACAATATTTTTTTTTTATATTGTTTCCCAGGTAGCAGTAAAGATGAGAGTGTATCTAATATGAAGACAGGGAAAGATAAACAGTTACCAAGCTTCTGGATTCCCTCTCTGACACCAGATGCTGGGCCAAAACTGGAGGAAAAACCTGTGAGTATAATAGTTGTCAACTTGAGTTGTGTTTTTGTAGGACATATACTGTTCATTTTGTTGTATGTTGGTATGTGCATGCTATTTTCAAAATTTTAGGGACACAGGCTAGCAGTAAAGAAACAGGCTCTTATTCTTTCTTAACTGCCTTCTGAGTTATAAATATAGGGCAGGTGGTGGCCAAGTGGTAGAGCGACAAAATTCAATCACTTTATGTAGTTTCTCTGACACATACTGCCTATTCAAGCCAATGGTAAAGTTCAGCAATGTATTGAGTGACAATTGTTTGACATGGACTGGCATGAAGCTTCTTTCCACCCTTTCAAAGCCATTTTAAGATTTTTATGGATGAGCAATGTCATTTCTGTGCATATTGCATAACAAACATAATTAATATGAGTAACTATCCGTATCACTGTCTAATGTTTGGCTTGGTTGCCTACTTTGCAATGGCTGAAAGCTGAAAGATTCTGGTGGTTTCAATGGCCTTTGTAATGGTGATTGCCTATTTGAGTTGGAATAGATTATCTGATATCATTACCTCTAATGGGTGATTTGTCAAGTAATAAATCAGTTTGTTGGTTATTTGACAGAGTATAAGTCACTCCTGCTACACGCTCATAATTTGATGGTCTTTACAACTGACTTCCAAACAATGAATTATTACTTGACAAATCACTGCTGGAGCTGATCTAATTCTTAAGTTTATACCTACACAAGCAAAATATTTAGACAAGCGTTTTCAGGTGAAGTCTCATTGAATATAATTGATGTATTTAGGATGAGAAGGTCCGTTGCCCTATGAGTGGTAAACCAATCAAGTTAAAAGATCTGGTTGATGTACATTTCACACATATCAAAGATAGAGATACAAAGACAGCCATCATTTCAAAACAGGTTTGTTTTAATACTTTGATCATTATATACTTTAATGGAAAATTGAATTAAGCTTTCTTTATCCGCTCAGGACTACACATCTATTGCTATGAACCAAACTATTTTGCAGCTATTTGTTTTCTAAGAAATTTTCAAAATCTTGAAACATTGTACCCTGTGTATTGGGTTGAAAGTATCATCAACAGAAACAAGTGGTCACGTTTTAGTGTAGCACATTCTTTTTAGTGAGCACTACTTTGCCAAAATGAAATGTCACTAACAGTATTTGTTCTGTGTCCCATTACTCATTAACTTGCTAAAGGGATGATAAGCATGAGAGAAGACCTTGTGTGATGAGAAAATAAGAACTAACGGCTTGGTTCGAGCTGGATTTCTACAGGTTTATATAGTGGAAGATCTAAAGTACAGTTATCTTTGAATCTTTGCAGGCAAGGTATGTGTGTGCAGTGACAAATGATGTCTTAGGGAATTCAGTACCAGCTGCTGTCCTAGCCACATCGTAAGTTATAATTTAAAGTTGATTATCAATTCAATGATTGTTGATGGTGTATTGTACTGTATTTACAGCTCTTGGACATTAAGTTCTGTCAGTTTTCTCTACAGCAAATTCAAACAGAGCATATGTCAGTTAATAGTGAAAGTACTTCACCTGCCTCCAGGAGCAGTGGCTGGAAGAACTATCTCTGTATGGCTCAGTTGTTGATTATCAATGTAAAGTGCTTATTCAATCGGTCAAAAACTTTTTGGGACATTTCCCCAGAGATGTGTTGTATGTTGCCAGTCATTTATCCTATACCTCTTCATGTGCTGGTTTAACCTATTAGAAGAATTCAATTATGCAACTCCCACCAAAAACAATGTTTTGAGGGAGATAATACTCAGTTATAATGATGTAATCTAATATAATGCTTCCACAACAGAAACATTGAACAGTCGCTGAAGAATACAAATTGCAATATTAAAGACTGACAGCTATGAGAACTCCCATAATTCTTCTTGCATTTTAATGGATTTGTGAATTGATGGGCTGATCGCCTCCTACCAGTTTTGATGTAATAATTAGATGCAATGTATTATACCTCCACAATTAAGACACAGCCATTTGCATAATGAAAACTGATTGTGAATAGAATACTTCTTAATCAAATGGAAGCTCCACTAACAAATTTTTCTTTTATTTATGAGAGGGTGTTAAAGATGTTTTGGTAAACTATCACACAGTTACTCTGGACACCAGCTCACATTTGTCCAATATTGGGATAAAATTACACTTCTATGGCCAGTTTCCATGGACTGCCATTCTATTGGATTTGCTAAGCTACATTATGTGATGCTTTCTTCGTGAGAAAATATGTTTTATGTTCATATGCAGAAACAAATCTACAGGTTAGCTGTATTGATGAGCTGCACCTGTCAGATCAACATCATAGGTTTTGCTACTAAGATTGTCTAATGCAGTTACTTTTCAAGTCTCTTGCTGGCTCCTATGGGTAAACATCCTAACTTTAGTAGGACCCAATAAGCGATTCTCTAACAGCACATGATGTATGTGTTTTCAGAGGCTGTGTGGTGACGATGGAGTGTGTTGAAAAACTGATCAAGAAGGACATGCTGGACCCAATCAATGGTAAACACATGAAAGACAAAGACATAATACAACTACAGATGGTAAGGTTGGCCTTAAAAGTTCTTTAATTATGTCAGTCTTTGTCTACAAAATTTGCAACAAAAAGCAAATTTAGTTGGCTAGAACATAAAATTTGAGCCTGTGCATGGGAAAACCAACAATTTGGATTTCTGACCAGGTCTGACACAAATCCAGCTGTACAGATACAGACGACAGCTAGGCTGGGAAATTCAGCTTTAGAAAGTAGAAGAATTGTGCTATCCCTGTAGCGAAAGCAAAGGCACTGAACAGCTTCTTGGTTACCACGAAGCTGGTCTGCGCCTTAGTTTTCACACATGCAAATTGTTGGATTTCTGATGCAGTGGCTCATTTAGTATTTCCACCACCTCTGAAGTGTATGTATGGGTACTGATCTTTATATATCAGTGTGCAGTAACTATATATTTCTATGATCACTCTTATTGCTGATTCAAGAAAAACATTGCCAGTTGATGATGAATTAAATGTGCACTAAGCACTGGTTATCTGCCTTCAGAGGTTGACCAAGGAAGTGTTAACCAGAATACCTGTTCATCCTAACATGAACCAAGCTGTTGACAGTGGATTCATGGTTTTCACAGGCTTGAAAAAGGAATTGTCTTTTTCATAAAAAAGTCTTTGAAAACAAAATCTGCCTTTTTTATTCAAAAATACGATGAAAGCATAAATAATATGCACAATTCAAACAATAAAAAAAAAAACTTATTAAAAATGCTTTATATATAATACTGCACTTTAATATTAATGCACTCATGTATAAGTATTGTTCATGATAAAGCCTGAAAACAAAGATTTGTCCTTGGATTTCACTTGAACCTTGGGTTTTTAAACGGCAAATCAAATAAACAAAATGTATTTGCCGAATTTATTTTGTGGGCTGCTGGTTGTGAACTGCAAAGACAATCTCTCTCCTGTCTATTTCAGGGTACAGGGTTTTCAGCTTCAGGTACAGCTCTGGAAGCCAAGAAAGAGGGGGCTGCAATGCAGGCTTAATACCAGACCTAGGGCAGGTGTAGGCAGGTGTTCTTAGAGAGACATAGCCGTATGCATGTTTACAATCAGTGGATTATTTTGATCTAAAAAATATCTATATCTGTTCCAAGCAAAAAGATAATTGAACTATTCAGGCTTCGTATCAGACCTAGCCAGTTCTTCTGATGGACACATTCTTGCAGAGACATGGCTGTATGCATGTTAGGGGAACAATTGTGATATTAATACCAGTGGGTGGATCTATTTTGAACTACATCTGTTATACCAGGTCCAAACAAATTATTGAAGACTGAACTATTATAGAGCAGTTATCTACAAGGATGAAGCGGGTTTATTCTTATTAGTTTTTTTGACTCCAAGGGAAGAAAAGAAATGATAGTGTTATGGCTGCTGCTAGGATCACAAGTTTAAATAATAATCTAACGTGAGAAACATAGACTATGTAGCATGTTAATAATATTACTGACTTTACTTGACCGTCATCTATTGAAGACTTCTCACCATCCAACATTTTAACAGGGTTGCCACGCATCAGGGAAATGTCAGGGAAATTTAATTTTTTTCAAGGTCAGGGAATTTTGCAAACTGTCAGGGAAATTTAAGTTTTTGGTAAATGTCAGGGAATTTTGAAAATACCAGATTCAAGTCCAGTTAATGAGTGAATTCGTCATCATTCCATCAATGTTTTTGGTGCAGTCATAAACCAGATCCTATTTATAAAGAAGTGCATTTTATGATGAATTAAGTTCTGATTAGTGTGTTTTTTAAATGACTTTCCAAAATATAAGAATTGTCTAATTCCCTGTCCTTGGAGTATGCGTGTCAAGATGTCGCTGTCAGGGAAATTTGAATTTCTGTCAGGGAAATGTCAGAGAACTTTGTTTCTGCCTGAGCGTGGCAACCCTGAACAAAAACACCATGTATGTAAATAATTGATGATGCCAGAATGTAACTGGTACTCATACTTTTTATTGTTCAATTGGTAATTAAATCAATGTGAGTAAAATGAAACAAATACATTTATATTGTAGTATTTTATCTGTTGGTAAATTAATTGAACATATGAATGAAATGAGTTGTTTTTTATCTCAATATCTTATAATTGGCTATTTTATCTTAATTTACGCTAAAGTGCCATACATGGCTACCTATTCAAACTGACCAAATGACTGAAAATGGCTGCCTTAAAATAGAATTTTAAGCTGCTCAAGCCAAACGAGGTTTCTTGGTTTAAGTTACGTCAAATAGAGTTATGTCACAAGAAAACACTTGAATCCTAAATTTTACTGTAAAGACTAATAATTAATCCATAGACGATGACAAGCTTAAATTCCACTTCGACTCTTCAATAGGAAGTGTGTTATGCACCAGTCATTGGAATTCTTGTTCCCCTTAAGGTTGGGGATATAAGGAGCTTAACTATACTGTTTCCACTTCAGCATCATCTTGCAGTTCCGTGAACAAATATGGGTTTTGGTCCATAAATGGCTTTGAAAATTTTCATTTACCTGCCAGTGTTTTAGTGACACCTTTATACTTCATTACGGAGATACACCATGGCTTTAGAAAATCAGTATCCACTATTCACTGGCCTGGAGTGAAACAGTGTTGCAAATGACAGGTGCATTACTGCAATCCCAGTGATCTATAGCCAAATTTGCAAAAGCAGGCTTTCTTATGATTGCCCCGTTTCATAATTTTTGTCTCATAGTTTTGGACCCCTGTTCATATGGGCCAAAACAAATAGATGAGCTTCTTGTGCCTTCAGTGATGTGTTATGTAAGATGGTTACAAATAGATAAAAACAGTAACACAATTGTTTTACCACATTTATTATTGCCCACCTTTAGAAATCTTCCTCTTATACACATGGAAAAAAAGTTATGGAACACTTTTAGAAATTCCAGTTTTATGCTGGCTGCTATAATACTGAAATTTTTATCACATATACATATACTTATTTGCAAAAGAAATGTGAAAATCATTAACATGATTAATATGCTTGTTTTTTTTTCTTTCTTTCTATATCATCAAAATTTATTTTCGTGGTCATTGCAACATCATAACAAGCTACAAAAGTCTAATTTTGGTTGACTGTACTCATTAGCTAATTTAACACTGAAAATTCCATCGAATGATCCTTTTTCTAGAAAATGGTGTTTTAATTTTTACCTGTTTCTTTTGCAAATAAGTACATTTTATGTCTTCTAGCTACAGCCTAAATTACAGAAGTTCACAATGTGCTGACTTTGGGCTAAGGAGGAATCAATATGGCATGTGTTAAAAACTCCATTTTACTGAATATGAGTTTGCCCTTTTGCTTCTGTACAACACAAAAAGCAATTTTGTAAACCAACATGTTAAAGAGCTGATCATTTGCATCTCCAAACTACATAACCTTACAATATATCTGCAGTTTGCACAGATTCAGTATATGGAAAACAAATGCATTGTCAATTTCAAGGTCAACCTCATTGTAACGCTTTTTTAGGGGTACATGACAATGATGTTATACTGACCATTTTATATGTGAAACTATGTTATAATAAGATATTTACAATAGACACATAGCAAAATAATAATTTTGAAAGCCATTACATGGTTGATTTATATTTAAAAACACAGGGTTCAAACTAGCCAAGAAAT
The DNA here is from genome assembly GCA_964017185.1 of Rugalucina vietnamica. Classification (NCBI taxonomy): domain Eukaryota; kingdom Metazoa; phylum Mollusca; class Bivalvia; order Lucinida; family Lucinidae; genus Rugalucina; species Rugalucina vietnamica. The sequence goes on along the minus strand of OZ024878.1, from coordinate 39,695,977 downwards.
TTAGCAAAAAGTTTTTTCTCTCCCCAAGTCAAGAAAATTTGGGGGAAGTTTTTACTTGAATTTCAGGTTTGGCCATAAAGTCTATACATTTTCACTTCTCCCTCTGACAGCTGAAAATATGGAGAAGTTGGTTCATTTAGGGAGACTATTTCTCCATTGTCGCCCTGTAGGCAATTCCCTGATATTGAGAGGTGTTATTATGAGGTTGAACTGTAATGCTGTACAAGAATTTTTCAGCAATGACCTATGACCAGACAGTCCTAAAGCATAAGGGTCATAATGAATTCCTGACTAATAGCTTGTCACCTGCAAAATGTATAAAAGACTCATAAACTGGACCAGTCCCCAATTAGATTGTCCCAGTTTGTGGAAATCAGCTTTGAATTTTGCCTAGTTTGTGAGATTGGCTGAGTTTGTGGGGGCTTGCCCAATTTGTGAGTTTTAGCTCACCTGAGCCGAAGGCTCACAAGGTGAGCTTATAGGATGGCCATGATCCGGCGTCCATCCGTCCGTCTGTCCATCCACAATTTCAAAGATCTTCTTCTCTGAAACCGCTTGGCCAATCAAAGTGAAATTTTATGTGGAGCATCCATGGGTAGGGGGAACTGAAGTTTGATCGTGAGATCCAGGTCACATGACCAAGATGGCCGCCACGCCCATATATGGTAAAAACACTTCAAAAATCTTCTTCTCCAGAACCGGCGGGCCGATTTTCACAAAACTTGGTATGTAGCATCAGGGACTTCAACCAATCATAGTTTGACAAAATGATGAACCTTGGATGACCTTGACCTATTTTACGGCAAGGTCAAATTTGGAAACAGGCTTTTACATGGGAAAAAGTGAAAACTATGGATTTATTTGAAAACTATTGCAGCCTTAGGCCTGAAAAGTGGTAGATGAAAACAACTAATGGAGTAGATGAAGGTATGTGATTAATTTATGTCAAGGTCATCTCTTGACCTTGGCCAGTCTATGTGGAGCATCCATGGGTAGGGGTGACGAAAGTTTGATCGCGAAATCCAGGTCACATGACCAAGATGGCCGCCATGCCCAACTATGGTAAAAACCACTCAAAAAAACTTCTTCTCATGAACCGGAAGGCCTATTTTCACGAAACTTGGTATGTAGCATTTGGGACTACAGCCCATCATAGTTTGATCAAATGATGACCCTAGCATGACCTTGACCTATTTTAGGGCAAGGTCAATTTTGGAAACATAGGATTTACATGGGAAAAGGCGAAAACAATGGATATTTTGGAAAATGTTGCAGTCTGAGACCTGAAAGTTGCTAGATGCAGACAACCAATGGAGTCAGTGAAGGTAAGTTATTAATGAAGGCCAAGGTCATTTCTTGACCTTGACCAAAGGTCATTTAAATATCAAAATTAAAATTATGGTTTTCTCAGAAATCACTGGGTTTGGAAACTATTGCAGCCTGAGCTGAAACTTTGCAGATGCAGATAACTTATGAATTCAATAAAGGTGTGTGACTATTCAAGGTCAAGGTCATTTCATGATGACTTAATACTCCAGGATCAGGCTTCAGGTGAACGTTCTCAGGACCAATGGTCCTCTGGTTCCTATATAGTCTAAAGTTGGCCTTCATATCTCATAGGTGTCCCAAATCTTTTTTCTATGTGTATTATGTATATTTAAAATCACATATGCATGGTTACAAAATAGCACTGCAGAACCACCTGTTCTTTAATATTTGATCAAATATTTTAGCCGCCTCATGGGAAAACCAACAATGTGGTTTTCGAACAGGTCTAACACAAACCGGCCTGTACAGTCACAGAAGCAGGCTAGAAGCTTGAAATTTCGGATTTAAGAAGCAGAGGAATTGTACAATCCGCGGTTACCGCGAAGCTGATCTGCGCCTTAGTTTTCACATATGCAGATTGTTGGTTTTCTCATGAGGCGGCTCATTTTATTACTGTTCTAAAAACTTATGAAGCCTTTTGAGGACATGACATAGAGTTTGTTTGACCAAACAAATTTTTACTTGCCCAACAACCCTGCACAATTAAGTTAGCCAAAATTTTAGTCTGACCAACTTCACCAAGTCTACCTTTTGTCACTCTTGACAATCGACAATCAAAATTTCTTCAAATAGTTTTTGAGAAAACTGCCACAGACTGCTTGTTACACGAGTATACATACATGAAAACCTTGCTTCCATTATACCAAAAGCCAACTTGACACTTTAACATTTATAATGAAGATACAATTCGTTCAACACAATTCAAAACTAAGTTGATAGAAGGCTATTAATTATTTTTCATCTTAAGAACCTTGTTTGCTTGCATCGTACAACCACTCACGCTCTTTTGTATTTCTGTGAGGGTTCACTTTACAAATTAACATTACTGTCGTTTCAAATATCAAATTTTCTGACTCTGTCTACAGCTTATAATAACTCAAATCTCTTTCACAATTTTATATCTGAATAAGCTTCATGAGGGTCAATTTTAAAAATCAAGTATATTGAACAACATGACCGAAAGTTCACTAACTTTGTTTTAACATTTGAGCCGCCGCATGGGAAAACCAACAATCTGCGTAGGCGAAAACAAAGGCACAGATCAGCTTCGCGGTAACCGCGAAGCTGATCAGCGCCTTTGTTTTCGCTACTCGGATAGTACAATTTCTCTAAATTTCAAGCTTCTAGCCTGCTTCTGAGGCTGTACAGACCAGTTTGTGTCAGACCTGTTTGTAAACCACATTGTTGGTTTTCCCACGAGGCGGCTCATTTGTGCTTCCAGGCTCTAGAGCAAGGTGTTGACCTGACAGACTGCTGTCTAAAAACCTATACACCAGTTGTTTTTACTGATAGTTCAGAAGATATTATGTATGTGTTCACTAGCCATCATAATTGTATCCTGTCTCAAGGTCTCACTCTGTTTTGAGAGATTGAGAAACCTTGCAGCACATAGAACAGACAAGATGAGTAAACACACACAGACAACAAAGATCATTCTGTTGCCATGCTGGAAGGCATCCTCATGTAGTAACATCAACACAATACATGATATCAAGTTGATAGGGACGCGAAAAACATTCATTATGCTCCAGCTATGAGCCTCGGGAATAATTCTACTCCTCAGGTAGCCCATTGATGGGAAATATAGTCCCACACCAAGTTGAAATACAAGGAAATTGTAAAATGAGAATTGGGCTCTGAACCGAGCTGTCTGTGATCCGGGATCCGTTGAGAATACTAACAGAATATTAGCTACTAAAGCAATGGCTGTTGCTATTAGTAATAACAAAGGCACTGGAATGTTCCTGCTTGATAAAATCTGAAACACCGCTTGTCCTATGAGTATACACACCATAAAACATGAGAATATGATACCCAGTGATGGGTTCTGATGATCTAAAATTGGTGTCCACAGAAATATTATCACATATATCACACTTTCAAACAAGGCCTCCACAGCACCTATTAGGAAAATCATTTCATCTGACATGATTGTTTTCAGACCATCACTGCAGGCTTTTTTCAGTTTTACTTTATGACAACTGTAGTTTTCCGTCCAATGAGTTGACACTATAATCCCGGCAAAGATGAGAAACGGTATCGCCAACATGTAAGGGGCTATAGGGCCCATACCAAACCACTCGGATACAATGTTGGTTGAGAGTCCTGCAGTGATGGCCAATACACCATTCCAAGTTGATGCCCTCGTGAAAGTCACTGCAATCCATTCCTTTGGAAAATCGTGTGTCTCAAGATGTTCGTGAATATACCAGGCTTCAAACGCAGAGAAGAGAACAGAAGTGGCAACTCCTCCGATAATTCTGCCTATGATTAAGATACCATAACTTCTTGACAGTTTCAAGAAACACGACAGAGAATAAAGCACAGTAAATGATATACATAACTTCTTTCTTCCCAATCTATCTGCCGCCAGTGGAGCCCACATGCCAATGACAACTGTGGCAGCAAACCCAAACACGTAGAGGACTGCAATCTGAGGTTCCTGGAAGCCGTAGTAGGAGTAGAGTTTGTACAGGTAGGGTCCTTGTAACCAGTCGGCAAACATTGCCATTAGATACACACCAAAGTAGGTCCTCTGGAACCGCAGAAACTGAGGATTGTTTCCAACATCCTGGTCTTTTCTTGTCTTGTATGACCAGTACTGGAGAGCCAAACAAAGTAGCCCCAGTACTGGGAATGTGAAATAAATGTATAACATATTTGTATCAAATCTGCTCCACTGTTAAGACCAAAATGCACTCAAATCAGTATTCTTGCAGCAAGCAGCCCATTGTAAAACCTAAAAAGAAAAAAAAATCAGAATCAGAATGACATAGATTCCATAGATCTGATCAAAATGGCCAGAATATGGTATGAATACAGTATAACTACTGAAGACACATAACATATATTACATGTTATGTAATATGGAATGATCAAATGCTACATTAACATAACATAACTAGTTGAAACAAATTCGTTTTGTGACAATGTACCCTTGATTTTTACTGCGTACATGGTACACACAGTACTATGAGTAGAGAGCCAAAAATCGTGCATACATATGCAGTACGCACCCATATCTCTTTCACTGGCGGACAACCATAAAATCTCGTACAAGTTTGAAATTCTGTTCCGAATTGAAAAGTTAGCTGCCCTTGAAAGTTTGAAAAATATTTAGTGTTGTTAATATTAGCACTTTTATTTTTAGCTCACCTCAGCCAAAGGCTCACACTTAAAGAGCTTGGCGAGCTTAACCTTATATGATGTGACTATTCAAATATGCTTTTGACAAGAACTTCTTTATTTGTCAATCAATTTTCAAAACGTTTGCTGCACAATTTGTGACAAACAACTAAAACTAGTCAATGCTCAATTGTGCCAAGAAATATTTTATCTACATTTAAACAGTTGCAAAATATCTGCGAAAAACAGACACTAAGAAACACACTTCGGTTAGGATATAACCGTTCTACATCACGTACAATCATTTCTGGCTAATGAACGCTTCACATCAATGTTTTCCTAATTACAGCTGTTACCAGGTAGCCTGGCATGCCGTATATCCACGGTACAAAACTACAAAAGAGTAAATTGCTTACGGAGAATAAATAAAAGACCCTATAAAAACAAACATGTATTCAAATATTACATTATCATTTAATCCACCAAACAGTGAATTTTATATAGTGCAGTTGAACTATACTAGGCAAATTAAATTTAGCAATTTTTGATGTTACATATATTTTTTATCACCACAGAGCAATTTTGGACATTTCTTTAATTTAAATAACAAGGACAGTGTCTTCGGCACATGATAAGATGAATTTCAAGACGCCATCCTTTAAAGAGGCTTCTGGAACAACCAACAAATACAGCAAGGGTGTAGATGCAAAATTCTCAACCATTGAACACAATGCAAACAGCCGACTTTTGTTTAGTCCATTAGGCCCATCCTTTTCAACCCTCTCTATGAACGTTGTTGATTATGTGACAAGTGAGATTGGGCTTTTTCTGTACAAACTTTATCTGCCAAAAAACGACGTCAACGCGTTGTCAATAGGTCGAAATTGCCTTAATTTTGGGTAACTTGTTTTCCGTTGATTTTATAGAAACAAAACAAGACAAACAAAGCACAATGCAGCCAATACTGTGGTCAGTAACACTTGACAGATTCAGAGCCATAACGCGTCATGCTAGTGAGATAACGCTGACGTTAAACTCTTTATTTAAGCTCACGTTATAAAGCCAGGACAGGGAATTTGGCAAACTCTCTTTATTTTGACATATCGGTATGCATCAGGCATTTAAACTCATTGGGGATTTTCAGGAAATTCCAGTTAGAAATGTAACTGTAAGGCGATAACGTAGGAGCAAAAGAAAAAACGTCAAATCCAAAAACTTACGATCTTAATTTCTCGGCGATAAAATTTTGTTTCCAAACGTTTTAAACGTTTCCCTTTGTTTTGATGACTAAAGAGTTGCTTAAGCATGATTTTGGTTTCCCAATTTAAGTAGACCTACAAGTTTTGATCATGTGTCTTAAATTGTAACGTCACGTCAGTATCGCCGTAAGATTTGATTTTTTCGAAATGTTTCACTTGGAAGTTCTTGCCGAAAGGTTACCACTTACGTCCATATTCCAAAATATGACTTTTATTGCTTATGTACAGGGACTGGCGAATGTTACGAAAATTGCTAAATTTAATTTGCCTAGTATATTTGCTAAAACCTCATCTTGATTGTTGACACTGTAACTGCCACCATACGGAATCATAACATCATATTTTCGCAGATGTTGAAAAAGTATGCCTGCTTCCTTGTGGCAGGAAAGTGATTAGGCCCCAAAAATGGATACTCAATTTCTATTCTATTCTTGGATGTGCCGACGCAATGAATCAGGCCACATTTAAAATTATTTCTGTTTGCCCTATTCCTACCCTGTCTAGAATGGTTGGGTAGGTAGGTTGGCTTTTTTTTATGAACTACTGGTATTAGGCATTACATTTTGTCAAAGGAATTAGCTACAATTTTGTCAAAGCTACTCACAATTACAGTTGCATTTTCTTTTGTAGTGCTTGAACATAAGAACAAAATATCCAATTGGTGAGGAGGGTCATGTTTTAAATGAAAACACATTACTTTCAAGGGAAAACAATTTATCTTCTGACAGAAACATTTTTTAAACATGAATTTCAGAGCTATGTGGAAGGAGAGTCAAAATAACACAGTTTGATTTTGAATGGTGTAATATTTTCATATATAACCTATTGAAATTAAGCACACTGTTGATTTTTTTCTTAACAGAAGAGCATGGGTTTTGTTTACAAAATTAATGTAAGCAAACATACACCAGATCTATGGCGCTATTACCATGATTAACGAGGTTTTCTAATGCCAGAAAAAATATGATGTCAGCGATAATGTGGAGTCCGAGTATACACGGATTTTTCTGAAAGGACTTTCTAGGCTTCTAGAAAAAAAGCCCATTAAAATTTTGAGAATTTTTTATCATGTAAAGAGATAAGGAAAAGAATCAAAACTTGAGAACGAAAAATTTGGCAGAAAAAGAAACATGCATAAAATTTTTATTTGTCAACCGATTTTCAAAATTTTAGTGGCACTTTTTACAACTTTTGGAATGCAAAATGGTGACATGGTTATATTTTTCTTGAGGTCTTTCAGAAAAGTGAGATTTTGAAAAATGCAGTTTCTGGAACTTGGATCTAGTGTATTTTTTGCCAGAAATATCCCAATTCCCATGAAGCTTTGAGAGAAAATAAGCTGCATACCATTTTGAACAATCTGAATTGTATATATTTAACAGCTGACAGCTTTTGGTTAGCTTCAAAATGGTTATCAAATGCTGATATAAATACAGCTGTCAATGCCGGAAGTACATGTTGGCAGGTATCACGATTAGCCGAACTATGTGGAGGAGTAAAACCCGGGACCAAAATCCGGGATACACCATCGAGCACATAAAGTAACCGGTCAACCCGAGTTTAGGATTTGACCAGAGTCAAGTCAGCTCATACCCATTTTGATTTACTCGTTCCCGAGTCAACTCTTCCAATTTGGCACACTCGTATAAAGATCGGAAAGCAACGGAGGTGTTGGCACTGTTGGGGAGTTTGCGTTATTAAATGAGGGACAAGCAAACTTTAACTAAGTACTCTCCACTAGTATGGCACTTCTTCAGCAAAACCAACACCGATAATTACGTACCGAGAAATTGTTTTCAGTGACTATGAATCAGATTATGAATGTAGAAATGTTGGGAAATAAAATGGGGGCAAAAAGTGTAAAATTGCATTGTTTTTTTTTTTTTTTTTTTTTTTTCCAAACAGGTTTTAAAAATGGTGGCAAAAAGTGTAAAATTGCATTTTTTTATTTGTTTGTTTGTTTTTTGTTTTTTAATCTAATATAAATTTTCAAACAGGTTTTATTGTACATGTGATATGTAAGTTTTAAGTTTATTCGTTTCTACTTTAACCAATGCATGGTCATTGGGTACAGTAAATTATCCAGTTCCGGGTCACTTTTTTTTCGAAGTGGTTTCCAGATAATTGCTCACAGTAAACTAGGTTTCGACCTTACCATTAGAAAGTATAATCCTTCTTCTAAATAATGAACTTTAGTCTTATTAATTGTGAATATTCTGTGGGCCACACGATGGCTTTGAAGCAGACCACCAATTTATCCAGTTCCGAATCATTTATCCAGTTCCGAATCACTTGCGATAATTTTTAAACAGGACACTCTCTGGCGCTATTGCGTTATGATTTTGAGTTTGTAGCTTCATTACTTCTTTATAAAACAAGACTTACACACAGTTTACTAATTCAGAAAGAAAAAGTGTCAAAAAACTGTGTACATGTATACGACGTATAACTTACGTTCTGGATATTGGCCTCAATCGAAAACAAATACATGTTCTAAGTCGATAATGGCGTAACTGGTTCCAGATTTTTGCAGTTAAGAGCAGGTAATCATGGGCTGTGCATTGGTTATTTTCATTTTTGTTTGTTTGTTGGTTTGTTTGTTTGTTTTGTTTTTGATGTTTTATGAGTTTAACTTTCACCTGTTTGATTAACATTGAATTTCAAACACAGCTTTAATGTTGCGTAAACAGAGATATGTCAACTAGACTAGAAATCCAGACAGCAGGATCCAATTTTGGCCGAAAAACATATCTAGGGCAGAGTAAATCTTACGTATTGTAATATATACCAATAAAAAGACAGGACCGCGTCGTGAGAGAAAAATAATATCCAGGCCCGGAAACATCTTCCAGCCCCCCCCCCCCCCTCTTAAAATTCATTCATTTATTTATCTATCTATCTTGGGTCAGTTTACGTCCCTTTTAAGATCATTTAGCTCATACGAGACGAGCCAGTCAGTTGGTGTAGTGAAAACGGGCGAACCCCGAGAAAAAAAAACAAAAAAAACAACACCCTGGCATATCTTCAAGCAGAACTTGTCTCACATGAGCCCACAACAAACACAGCGGTGAGACGATCGAATGAAACGCGTTAATGAAATCAGCTCTTCACCACTCGGCAACGGGGTGGGGGTTTGGCATTCATTTATTTAGTTAAGTTTTGGTAAATGAATAGCCACTTTTTGGGAAACAGCTACTCACTAGACTACTATGTCAAAAGAAGAAATCAAAATAATAGATAGAACAATTTTGAAAGAGAGAGAGAGAGAGAGAGAGAGAGAGAGAGAGAGAGAGAGAGATGTTGCTAGATTCCTTATATGAGGACCAAAAAGCATAACTCGGCGCTCAACGTCATGCTGTCCTTCTTGGCTTTGTTGTGTGGTTATATTTGAAGCACGTTTAGGGTGTCAGAGCATCCTGACTTGCCCCCCCCCCCCTTTTTTTTATTCAGTTTAACGTCCCTTTCATGATTATTTCAGCTCATTTGAGATGCGCCAATCAGTAGGTGGGACGAAAACGGGAGAACCCCGAGAAAAACAAAACCACCTGACACACTCGCAAGCAGAACTTGGTTTGTCTCACATGGCCAGAACGGGGTTCGAACCCACAATGGACACAGCGGTGAGAACTTTGGGCACAAGTCCCATAAAATGGGGGCAAAGTCCTGACATGACCATAGCTGTGGACTAGAACGTTAAGCATCAATTCAAACAAACTGCATTGCAAATGAAAGACTGTGGTATTGTGGCGACACGCACGCACGCACGCACGCACGCACGCACGCACACACACACACACACACACACACATCAAATATAATTCTGAGATTTAAACACTCCCTCCTCAGTTCCTTTAGGTTTAGCGCTAAGACATGTACTGCGATATTAATAGATTTACAAGTACATGTACTATGTCGACACAATTAATTTTTTCTGACCCGAAACTAGCTAAATTGGTAGATAAAATTAACAAGCTCCTACGCAACAGAAAATCAATAAATGAAGTTCAGTTTTCCTGGTGTGTTATAATTAATGTTGGAACGCATGTTGGAACCAAAAGTGTAAAAAATTAATGTTCAAGGTTCATGCATTTTGCGGAAACCTGCACCTTGCGGATAATTACACAAGTGCAATATACATTCTAATTCGACAGGTCATCTCGAAGAACAGATTTATTTTTAGCATGCAGATAAGTTTTCAAAATCTGACTTCGTGCAGAGGTAGAGAAAAAGATAGACTTCATGACCATACAAAATATTTGTTTTTTAATTGAACAGCTGCTGTGTAGTTCGTGACGATACGACCACTTGATTCGGAACTGGATAAGATTCGAAACCGGATAAATTACTGTAGTACATATATTACAAATCTATATACAAACAGCACATACGGTTCAAATGACGGCATACTCAAACAGTGACATGACTAATGACATACTTCACACAATTTTCTGATATATATGTTTGTGTACAATATACACTTTTACGATGATGAAATACATATAAACAAAAACATTTGTGACCTAAAAATACATATTTGAATATCGGGAGAAAACACATTCATGGTCCTTATCTTAAATAATTTACATACTGTTTATTTAAATTGCTCATGTACTATAAATTTTTTTGCACCTGTGTCCTAATCTTAAATGCCTTTTCAGTAAATATAGCTAACTTAAGTAATATTCTTACATTAGTAGTTTGCATTAGTTCTTTAAACTTTACCATATTTGGTCTACCCCAATAATATTTTTTAATATATTTCTTCCTAATTTGATTATATAATTTACATTCCAAAAGAAAATGATATTCACCTTCTACCGTATTACATATGCGACATTTACGTTGTTCAATAGGAGTTCTATTTGGTCTCGTCCAGCGTCCAAATTCTATCTCTAAACGGTGAGATGACACTCTAAGTTTACTTAAAGCTACACGGAATCTTGTTACTTTAACTGTTTCTAAATATAGCTGGTGATCAAAATTCGAAAAAATGGAATAGGAATTTGCTCTACTCGACTCAGTCAATCGTCTATTCCAATTTTGAATAAAATTATCAGTTAACCTTTGCCTAACTTTTGCTAAAAATATATTCTTATTACCTACCCCTTGATTTAACCAAGCACCATGAAACCCCAGGTTAGAAAGAAGATCTCTTAACTTAGATGCCCAGTTTATACAATTAGGTTTATTCTCAATATCATTTAACATCATTTGATATGCATACTTTATATATTTAACTTCTTTGCTTTCCAATATTTTAAACCAGTAATTTACAATCATGTATAAAATTTCAGTTTTCAAGGACACTCTTCCAAATTCACCATAAATGAAGTCATTCTGAGTCGATTTCTTAACGCCCAATAGTTTTTTACAAAATTGTAAAAACACTCTTTCTTGTTGCATTACATTTGAAAAACCCCATACTTGTGCACCATAGCATAAAATTGGCTTAATTAACTTGTCAAATAAATCAAGTACGTGACTTGGTGAGAGATCAGTAAAATGATACAAATACTGATTTAGCTTAAATATTGCCTTTAATGCTTGACCTGATAAAATTTTATGTGTTTCTTTAAATGAACCTCCAATTGTGAATGTTATGCCTAAATATACAAATTCTTTCACTACTCTAAATTTTCTGGTAACCCCCCCCCCCCCCCCCATTTCGAAAAACCATTATTTTTGTTTTATCCGTATTTACAACTAATTTCCATTTATCACAGTAATCTGACAAAATGTTTAGGCCTCTCTGCAAACCATCACTTGTGCTTGAAAATACCACTATGCCATCTGCATACAATAAAAGATACAGTTTTAACATACCTACATCACAACCATCTAATCCTTTAATTGCAAATTCATTCTCAAGATCATTCAAGTACATACTAAATAAGAATGGTGATAAACATTCCCCTTGTCTAACCCCAATATAACTTGAAAATTCCCCACTCAACTCATTTTCAAATTTTACTCTTGACTTAATATTTTGATACATAGACTGAATTATATCCAAAATTTTACCCCTTACCCCACTTTGTATTAGTTTAAACCATAAAATGTCTCTCACAACAAAATCAAAAGCCTTTTTAAAGTCAATAAAAGCTGAATATAATTGCTTATTCTCATTTATACAATGTGTAATAAAACTATGCAAAATAAATACAGTATCCACTGTGCTCATTCCCTTTCTAAATCCAGATTGTGCCTCTACATAAATTTGATATTTTTCAGCCCATTCATTTAGCCGTATATTAAGAATACTAGTAAAGAGTTTACCAACTACACTCAATAAGGTTATACCTCTATAATTCTCAACATTTCCAACATTGCCTTTTTATGTAAAGGAACTATAAAACCATCACCCCAAGAAGCAGGGAATACTCCAGTATCAAAAACTTTATTGAAAAGAGTATGCAAATACAAAATCAAACTATTGATACCATACTTTAAAAACTCATTCAAAAATAAATCTGGGCCACTACTTTTTCCATTTTTTAACAATTTCACAGCTTTTCGAATTTCTTGCATAGTAATTTGGACATTAAGCTCTTCAAACATAACACCTAATTCACCTTTGATTAAAATATAAAATATCATCATCTGGTTGAAAGAATCTACTATCAGGGTTATTTATAGCCTTAAAATAATCAGCAAAATGCTGAGAACTAT